>OZ012681.1:8820872-9463967 GCA_963942445.1 Argyra leucocephala | reverse complement strand
TCTTTGCATTCGCAACAATGATGAAACAATTAGCTATGTTGTGTGACGAATTGGTCGTTCCAGCAGGGATTTTGAACAAATAACTATTAATACTATAACAGTAATACTAGTTTGTGTCTCATTAAAACCATTATTTGTTTTTATTTTACAGGTTTTTTTGGATCAAGCTAAATTCTAGGGTAAACATGTAAATTTTTTAAAGTAAGTAAATGAGGTATTATAACTCCTGCCTAGAGTCTAAAATGTGACATGTTTTCTAGAGTTTATCTACAGTTTAAAATGTGACATGTTCTTTAAAATGCTTAAACATTCAAAAATTGATGATATTATTTAAATTAGCTAGATTGTTCGAAAATAATATTAAAAAAAAATTCAATTTATATTGTCAATATTCACCATATACCTCCTCCTTCTTGGTATAAAGATCACAGCTCGTGTATACTTGACTTTTTAAATAAAATCTATAAATTCTTCTCTAATTCCAGCGAATTTCTGAAAGTGGTGGCTAAAAGGATATTCTAATATACATTTTTTTTTGTTTCTATTTTAATCTTTATTGCTATGTAAATACGAGGTCATAGGTTTTCAATGTTATTTTTTATTATTATTTTTTTTTCCAATGTTTAGTGAAAATTTATCACTTTCCGTAGTCATTCGAATTATTTTGGCAGGCGTTTAATTTTGTCTTCTCATATACGATACGCGATACCTAAATTGTATTGTAGTAAGTACCTATACAGAGAATGAAAGAAATGGAAAAAAACAATAACACTGTAAACCTTAGAAATAAACATGGTGAATTCAGTGCAGTGGTGAATAAAAACCATAGAAGGACTAGTAGAAAGCAAAATTTTTGTTTTTTTTTTGTTGTAATGTTGTAGGGTCATCCTGTTTTTGTTAGTAGTTGTTGTCTTGTTTTTAAAGGATAGTTTCAATGTTTTTTATTCCGTTAATATTTTTTTTAAGTTATTTTTTTTTTTATATATAAGCTGTCCGGTTATGCATGAGCAGAGTACTTGTAGTCAAAAACAAAAATAACCAAAATAAAATATTATATTATGTGGAGGTTAAAATGGCTGTTCGCCAAAATAATGGAATGAAAAAATAGAATAATTTGTTTATTTCTTTAGAGATGGTTTGCTTTACAAAAACAAAAAATATTACAAACTTTATTATTTTACTTATTTGTTGTTATTATTGTTTATTGTATTGGTTTGTAGGTTAAAGTGGTGATCAAATAAAATTGGTCATTGAACCCCGATTCGAGAAGTTAAATAATATAGGTTTAAAAAAATGTTTTTGTTTTGAGTTGTCAATATTTTGATTCAAGTTTTCATAATTTGTGTAATAGAACCACAATAGTATGGGGATTTATTGCAGAACAGATAATAATAACATTTATCTATAAAATGAGACTTTGAAAATATTCAGGAGGACTTCTAAATTCACAAATACAAAATCCCCAATTAAAGAATCCCCAAATATAAAATTCCAAAATCCAAAATTCCCAGAATACGAAATACCCAAAAATTTTATTAAAACTTCGATTAAATTTAGAATCCAGAGTCGACAAGACATGCAATATAATATGTAATGTAACGGAGCGCTACGAAAGGACAAAATCTGCAAAAAGTAAAGCCATTGTATGGAGTTAAAAACTATCTAAAAAATTACTCAACCGTTTAGAACGGGTTTAAAAGCAAAACCCCATCAAGTTTATTAAGAAAACAAATTGTTTGGTAAATATTTAAGAAACAAATAATTTTGTGCGTTATATCCTGTGTATATACGAGATTCAGAATTTGAAAGGATTTTACAGTTGCTTACAAAATCTGTATTATACGTGTTTCACAAAATATGCATGCATATGTATTTTCAAAATTGTGAGTTAGAAGGTGTTTTAGAGTTCGTATTGTCTGCTTACGAATGATGGCAACAAAATTGTTTTAAAATATTTGTATTTCGGGATTTTGGAATTTGTGGATTTTATAATTGGAGATTTTGGATTTAGGGGTTTTGTAATTTCGGTTTTTGATTTGGAGGTTTTGTAAAATAATGGGGTTTCGAGGGTAGCCCAAAAAATATTGATAAAAATTGTTTCTTAAAGCAAAAGTATTGCTACTAAACCTTTTGTGTATTAATAAAACCTTATGTTTCCAATATTGATACAAAACTAATTGAAATAAAATTAGTAAGGACGAAATTTCGGTACTAGAAACTATTTTACTGGTTTTGTAAAAAAAAATATTTTTCATCCTGATTTAAAACCCAAAAGCATTGTTCCGTAGCACTTGCTTATTACAAGTTAAGGTATAAAATGCGCTGGTTACGTATTAAATTTTAGTTGTGTAAAATCCATCGCAGTGAAGTTTTTTTCTTGGGTTTCAAAGGGTTAAAACGTATTCGAAGCGTATTCGAAGCTGATTCAAGAAGAGTTACAAACATTTTGTGTATATCAATACAAACCATTCCCAGCACCGAAACGTATAAAAATAACTATTAAAACATGAATAACCGCGGGTACAACTATATAGTTTGATAAGTTATCTACGCAAAATTAAACTAATAAAATTCAATACAACTGAAATTTCAGATTTAAGCGGTAAACACAATTGCGATTACCGACGAAAAAATCCGCGACGAAAAAATTAAAATACATACGTTCTTATGTATCTGATTCCGCCATTTGGTTTTCTGTTCTGTTTATTTATTTTTAATTTTTCGTTTCGTTTCAATTGTGTTTCATTTGACGGAAAATAGTTAAGCGAAACGAATTTCCTTGGTAGTCGGTGGTCGGTGGTCGCAATTGTGTTTACCGCTTTATGATGAAAATGTTGATATGGTAAGGCCAATTTGCTATCTAGATGGAGGAGGAATGAAGGAATGAAAAAAATTGAAGAATGAAAAAAATATATTATGTGTAGGCAATTAAACTGAAATGGTCATTCACTGTGCAGATCTGTAATAGAACTTGACAAATATGGCTTTTGAATAGAATCCGCAAGGTCGCAGCAAGCATGATCGGCCAGAAACAATGTGGTATAACACAGTAAAAAGTAAATAAAGCAAATCGGAAAAAACTTGTGATGAGCTAAGCCTCTGACCTAGTGTGTAATTACCCCAGTCCGTTGAGTGTAATTAAAGAAGTTTATTGGTGCTTTATGCACCTAAGGGTATCACATTAACTTTAGTAACAATATTATTTTAGAGTTAAAGAAATAATAACAAACAAATTCCAGATATTTAAGAACTGGAGGGAAAAAACTTATCTGAAAATATTGTGTAACAAAAATGTAAACCTTTCATCTGATCCATAATACAATGACATTGATGTTGAAGAAATTCAATAAATCCAACATTTTGGGATTCATAGTTTGACAGCGGAACATTTCCGTAATGAAAGGCTAGAATTACTGTTAGATTTTTTTATTATTATTTTATTATTATAATGGAACGCAAACTTGTGTTGTAGGAATTTTATCCATCATTAGCTAGAAAGTAATATCATTCATAATAAATGTCACCAGTTCATTATAATTCGTTCGACACTATACAACCACTGGATTTAACTATTGCTTCATTTTTAGAACCTTCAAAGTTTTTAGCGCTTGGTAAGTAAAATTTCAATAAAAGGTAATATTGGAATAATTTTTAAATGATTTGTTTGTTCGACTGGGTAGACAACAAAAGAACTGGTGAAATATAATAAACCGTAATATTTGCATTTTTAATTAACACAAGTTAGTGATATATTTTCTGTGATATCTAACGCTTTAAAAATAAAAAAAATTGAATGTATATGTATACTCAAATATAAAAAATAATTCGCGAAATTTTTATTTCTAATTCTTTCTTTGGGCTACTCAAGTGTTTATGAAATTGAGACAATCTAAAATAAATGAATTTGGCCATTAATACTGTCAGATTTATGCTTAGAACAAGTACATCAGACGTCTATTACTAGACGAAGGTTTGCTTCATTTAATTGTGCAATAACTCATCATCTAGTAGGGTTAGTAAATCACCGCCACCTTTGATTAGAAAAATCTAAAAATAAACTAAATAGGTACATGCTGTTAGTAGAACGGTAAAAAGTCATAAATTAATACATATGTTAATAGCTATACATTTAATAAAAACACTTCATAAAGTTAGGCCGAAAGTATCAAAGCTAAAAGAACAACAGTTGTTAGTTAGTCTCAGTATATTAAAACGTAATAGTTTTTTAATAGTTAAAACACTTAGTTGACGATTAAAAGAACTAAAGTTAGAATTTACTTCACGGAGCATTCTAGTGATTGGCTCGAATCTACCATATTCATAAGGGTGGAAGGGAATGTGGAACAACTCAACTGTTCTGAGATTATTCCGATTGGATCTTTCAACCAAATAATTTGAAATTTCAGGGGCTAGCGTCATACCCGAAAGGATCTGGTGAATAAAATAGATATCTGCAATTATTCGACGATCAGACAACGACTATAAGTCAATGAGTTTAAGACGGTGGGAATAAGGTGGAAGTCGCAATGGATCAGTCAAGTAATGTGAGACCACACTTGATTGGCATATTCAAGGACTTGATTGGCATATTCTTACATATGTAACATAAAGATGTTTCGTGAGGTAGGGATCAGAAAATTCTTTACACCAACGTTTAATGAAACCTAAAGAAGAATTTGCTTTGCTCATTATTTTATCATAATGTAGCTTAAAGCTCAGTTTAGGGTTAAGAGTTAACCGAGGTCTATAATAGAATTCGCTCTTGAAAGCAAACAGACATTTTGTTGGTAGTTGAACCAAACTGTCCGAGCGGAATTTCTCCCAGAAAAGGTAATCACTTGGCATTTAAAAGTGTTCCATCAAAAAGTGAAATTGTTAAAATCGTTTTGTAGCTTTAAGCAATCCGATGAGGAAGATATAGGAGTAAAAAGCTTTGAGTCATCAGCAAAACTAAGAAGTTTAGAAAAAATTATCACTTTAGGAGCATCAATTATTGAAACTATAACACTAAGGGGTCCCATATGAATACCTTGAGGAACATCAGAAGACGCTGAGTATTGATCAGAAATCGCAGTTTTAAATAAAACGAAGTATTCCCGAGAAGAGAGGTAAGACTCAAGCCAATTAAGGCTATGTGGTGAAAAACCTATAATTTTGTACTTCAGTAATATGACGCTTTACTTACGTCAGTAAAGATGGTGTTAGTTTGAAAACCATTCTCCATTGAGGTCATTGTCTTGGAGACAAAATCAACCATATTGGTAGTTGTTGATGACCTACCTCTTTGTACACCGTATTGCTCAACACAAATAAAACGTTTACAATAATCATATAAGAAGTCATATATCATACACTCAAACAGTTCAGGAATACATGACAGTTTGGCGATGGTCCTATAATTGTTGCATTAATTTCTGGAGTCTTTTTTGTGAACTGGAATACTGAAACTCTTTTTCCATAAACAGGGGAAAATGCCCGATTGAAGGGATAAATTAAACAGAAAAGAGATGGGATGCAATAAGTTAATAATGCATTCCTTAAGAAGGATCGGAGGAATACCGAATCTAAAGGTACCAAAAGTAGACCAAAAGTGAAGCAAAAGTATTTAAACGTATACCGTATTTAAAAGGTAATTAGTAATTCTTTATAATAACAAAATCAAATTACACACTTTGGAGTTCTTTTATTAAACATACTGTACAGCTACTACAAACATCTCCCAATGTACAGAATGCAAAAATCATTCAAAACTTCAACAATAGTCAAAATTAATCGAATTCATATTTACGCGTATTCGATTTTCGAATATTTTTGATTTTGGTATATTTTTTTTTTTTTTTTTTTTTTTTTTTTTTTTTTTTGCGAAAGATAGGAGGTAATCCCCGAAGGACATCAAGAGCTCCAGCCGCGTGTGCATCTTGATAGTGTAGGAATCGAACCCACTAAAGCCCACCTATCTTTTTCCGTTATAACCAATCTACGTAAGACTAATGACTAATGACTTTTTTTTTCGTAAATTTTCGGTCGCGTCTTTAGGAAATTATTATAGTGATAGTTTCCGTGGAGGATCGCTAACATCATAATAATAATTACCGTGTAGGAACTTTATCACTATGATATTTCCCGTGAAGGAGATAGTCACAGCAATAGCTCCGCGTGGGAAGATTTTTTAGATTTTTTCGCAAAGGAAAATTATTGAAATAAAAATTTCCGTAAAGGAAACTATTATCGTAGAATTTTCCATTTTAGGTCGTGACCAGCTCGTGGGGTTTCGTTCTCTTGAGTCGACGGATACTGCTGTCGATATGAAGAACTGCTGCCATTTCCGAGTTCACATGAGTTTGCAGTCTCTGCTCGTGTTTGACTGCATGTTTCTTGATCTCTTCCGTGACTGTTTCAATGCGCAAGTCACGGTGGAGATCTTTGTTACGTATGTACCATGGTGCATTTACTATACCACGGAGCACTTTATTTTGAAATTTTTGCAACATTTCAATGTTGGTTTTCTTTGCACAGCCCCATAATTGGATACCGTACGTCCACACAGGTTTTAATATCTGCTTATATATCAATATTTTGTTCTGTACTGATAACTCAGAACCACGCCCAAGTAACCAGTAAAATTTTTTTGAGTCTAATGTTTAGCTCTTCTTTTTTCTTTCTTATATGTTCCTTCCATCTTAGCTTAGCATCGAGTGTCATTCCCAGATACTTTGCTGTATTGGCATATGGTACTATTTTGTTATTGATTGAGATAGGAATGGTTGCAATCTTTTTGTATGTAAAATTTATATGAGTTGATTTGCTTTCATTAAGTTTAATGCGCCAACGTTGGGTCCATAATCTTATTTTATTCATTGCATTTTGAAGTTTTGCTGTGGAGTTTTCGACAGATACGTCGATTTTGGTATATGAAATTTAATTTTTAATGTTTATTTTGTGCACTCCCATTAAATTCGAAAAAATTTATTGAAAATTATTTGTTTAATTTTTTTTTTTTTGTTTTTCTTCAAATTTATCGTTACACATTTTTAAAAACAAATCGATATAAAAAAAAAATATATTTTATTTTTTGTTTTTCTTTTTAAAGTCTTCAACTAAATTATTAGGTAAATAACTACTTACATACCATTCGCATTGGGGCGTTAATGGATGACAAGCCCAAAACAAAAACATTAAAAATCAAAATCAGTTCAATAGTGTGTAATGACTGGTAAATTGATTTGAAAAAAGCGAAAACCAGTAAATAAAAAATTAGTAAAACAAAAACAAAAAAAAATTACAAGTCATTTTTTTAATAAAAAAAAAAATGAATTTTTGAAAAAAAAAAAAAACAAAACAAAAAAATTGTTTTCCTTTTTTGTAATTAAAAAGGTGTCTTCAGGTTAAAAATGTTTTAATTTTTTTTTTTACTTTCATTTCAATACGAATTATCGTCATCTATTATTGTATGTAAACAGTAGTTACTATCATTTATTGATAGTTATATTTATTTTATATATATACTTAATAAATAATATATCTATAGATAGATACAGGGGAAATTATTATCAATTTAAAAAAAAAAAACAAAAACAAAAACAAAATCATTTTTTATGTAATTGTATTAGCAGAGCATAATATTGTTATTATTATAGTAAGCCTAGATTGTCATTAAAAAATAATTTAAAATTAATGTTGTGCGGACGTGAACACCTAATTTAAAGTATAAATTGTTTAAATTCCTCTTACGATTTTATCACCAAAGAAAAATAGAAGAAATAGAAAAATTATTTTCAATTAAAATTGAAATAATGAAAGAGAAAATAGTGAAAATTATAAATTTATTTTTGTTTTTAATCTTGTTTATTTCATAATTTTAAGTGTTTGTTATATAAAAACTCTAGTTATTATGATTATTACATTATTGTTATGTAATCTATTATAATTTATAATATATTTAGGGTAGTGCAATTTAATTTTGAAATGTGAAAATAAGAAAATATTATTATGTCATATCACAATAATATGGTTGTAGTTTGCAGACTTTATAATTCAAAGCAAAGAATGGTTCAAACCTTTGCGCAAGCATAATCAATATTGTAATAAATAAATTTTAGAAAACATATAGCTAGCTATACTTTTTACTATATTTTTTATTTTTTTTTATTTTTATACATACGTCAATAATTAAACCTAAATAGATGTAGTTGATCTACTTTATCAAATAATTTTGTTTAACGTCACTACTTCAAGTAGTCAGCCCAATCGGAAGACAGATAAGATAATGGTAATATACCGTTTTTTTTGTTTAAAAAACGGCCTTAAACTCTAATCAGCTGGTATTTCAAAATCCTTACTTCAGCTGGAAAGGTACAAATGTACCTTCAAAAAATTTGTATGGATTTTACTATGATTTTTAATATTTTTGTTATATTATTATGATTATTTTTGTATTTGTTCTACTTTTATTCTTAAATTTAGTTTTATTACTTGTGGGAATCTATATTCTCTAAAATGTTTTAGGAAAAAGAAGGTCTATTAAGCATTTCTGTTTGTGGCGAAGTATTAAGTATAAAGTTCGGACTTGAAATAGAAGAGGTACATCGAATTCAAAAAGTAGCAAAGAAAGTTAATTATGTGGTTTGTCGTAAAAACACAAAATACGCAAAACATGTGTTTTTTTTTTCATCAAAAAACCTATTTTTTAAATTTTATATATTTTATTGTAAATATTATTTAATTTCTTCAAATTTAAGCAACAGCGTTCAAAATACATTAGATTTACAAAAAATGTGCCGGTTTTTTCATTAATTTTTTTTTTCATGGAAAATTACTAAAAAAAAATATAAAAAATCAAAAAAAAAAAATATATTAAAAAAAAAAAGTTTAGAGAGTAAACGTTACAAAATATACGTTTTTATAATATTTTGTAGTTTTCCACATTTAAATTAGTCTATACTGTACCATAAAAATTCCAAATATAGTCTAGTCCAAATCTCTGTGTAAAAGCAGTTAGGGTGTTCATTCCATAGCCTTGAGGTACCGTACTATTCTTATTTTATATTTTGATGATAAGACATGTTCTGGGTACCGTTAGATTTTTTTATTTTTGTCATGTACCTACTGACTAGTTGATGTACATTTCAGGTCCAGAAAAATTTTATTTCATTTCTATAACATATATTCTTATTTCATGTTTTTATTTATTTATTTATTTATTACATGTTTAATTCAAACAGTTACAATATATTCTTTATCTAAATAAAAATTTATATATTTTGTATTTTGTACAAAGATTAAATTTTTTTTTTTTTTTTCTACAATTTACAATTTATACTAAATTAAGTTAAAATTAACGATTACATAAAATTATTTATTACTTGATGATGAACTGGCCTTTAGGTACCCAAGTACCGTTATTTTCCGAAAATCTATATAAGAAATATAGTACCTAGTATATAAAATCTATATAATGCATACCTATAGTACCTAACACGTAAGAGTTGTGTAACATGCTTAAAACCAGTGTGCAATCAACATTCGGTAAGTGGGCCAAAATGCAACAACTGCGTTCAATTACCAGAATAATTTATTATATAAACTGTATGTAAATAAAAAGTATAAAATAATGTATATATAAAAAAAAATTAGTTATAATAAATTACTTATGTGATATAAAAAATAATATTTTCTTATTTGATATTATAACGACTGTATCGAAATTATTAGACACACATGTTAGTTTTAAGATATAAATTATGATCCGTGTATTGATTTCCGCATCCACAGACGATTAACGATCAACAAACCTCCTTCACCAAACTCTAAACAAAAATTGTTGTTGCTTCATTAATCGTTTTTATTTGTTTTAATAATGATTCACCCAATCACAATCTAAGTTCCTCTAATCACCCCATTTTCTCTTCCTCTATGTGTGGGTCTAATATGAAAACCCACAGTACAAAAAATTTTCTTCAAAAATTCATATGAAATGAGACTTTTTATTATTTATATATTTCTTTGCTATGAGTCTATACATTTTTCTGCAACAACTTTCTAGCTCTTTTTTTGTTTTTGATGTTTTTTCAACAATGATTTGCGTCTCTGATCATACGAAAATAAACATTGTGTCCATGAGTTATTTCTTAACCGCTTTTATATCCCGAATTATGATAAATTCTTTTGTTTGTGAATCCTCATAGATATACTGATTTAGTTTTATTTAATTTTAAATTCATCAGGTGTACCTTTCCAGCAGACCACGTAGACAAAAAAACAATGGGTGGTTTATCCAACGCCCAATTATTTTTTGTACTTCAAGAAAGTTTTAAAATATAAATTTTGATGAAAAATGAATTCTCACAAAGATTCAAGTCTCTAAAAGTCAATTTGAATCGAAAATATTCACAACATAAAATGCAAAAGGTATACAGCTGTACCTTTCCACATGAATAAAGGTTAAATAATATTTTTTTTTTTGTTTTTATGCTCTTTACAGTTACTTTTAACCTAAGGTAAAACCACATTTTCTTGCTCAATTGAGTACTGTAATACAACTTTATACTACAATTTCTGCAATATTTCGAGCATTTGTTTATCAAATTACTTGTTTGCCATTTCATTAAATGTAGAAAACTACTACTATTGGCAGGAAATAAAGCCTTCTTAAATAGAATAATTTCATTTTATTTAATTTGTTACCAGATTATACCCTCAATGATTTTTTGTCATTTATTTTATCCCATAATGACAAAGGGTACTGGACCCCCGTCAGAAAAACCCATAAAGCATTTTTTTTTTTGCTTCATTAGGATTCGAACTTTGGACTTTTTAGTTGAAAGGCAGACACCAAGGCATACTTACTGCGCTACCCACCGTTTTGAATAAATTTGCAGAAAAATTAAATAATAATGTAAAAATAAAAATTTTTAAAATATACTTTTATCGAAACCAAACTAGCCAGCCCCCTAAAAAGTAGAAAATAAAACTAGTGGTGGATGTTGAGCATCTAGAAGATAAAACACAAAGGCATTTAATGAATCTTACTGGAATATTGTTAATGGAAATTTTTAATATTTGCCGCTTGAAAAAAATCATTAGAAATCAAATGAACATCACAAAGCGTTTCCAAATTCCCATTAACAATATTCCAGGAAGATTCATTATATACTTTTGTGTTTTATCTTATAGTAGTTCTAGATGCTCAACATCCACCACTAGTTTTATTTTCTACTTTTTAGTTTTAAGTGAAACCTATAGGTATTATAATTTCAGAAAGAGTATATAAGTGTAATCTCTTCTGTCTATAACACAATTGGTTTTTGAAATATGCCTGAGACGTGCTAAGAGTTGTTCGGCAGCAACCCGAACCAGTCCACATTTTCGAAATCGGTAGCAGACGTATTTCTTTATTTGTGAAAAAGTATCTAAGTGTAAATTTTCATGCCTGAAATACAATTGGTTTTCAAATATGCCTGAGACGTGCTAGGAGTTTTTCGGCAGCAATCCGACCCAGTCCCCAGTCCACAGTTTCGAAATCGGTAACAGTCGTATTTTTTTATTTATAAAAAAGTATCTAAGTGTAAATTTTCATGCCTGAAATACAATTGGTTTTCAAATATGCCTGAGACGTGCTAGGAGTTGTTCGACAGTAACCCGACCCAATCCAAATTTTCGAAATCGGTATGAGTCGTATTTCTTTATTTGTGAAATAGTATCTACGTGTAAGTTTTTTATGCCTGCAATACAATTGGTTTTGAAATATGCCTGAGACGTGCTAAGAGTTGTTCGGTAGCAACCCAAACCTGTCATTTGATAGCTTTGTAAAGTACCGTGTCCGGTTGCTTTTTTCATCGTGAGTAACTGTGCAAAATTCCAGAACTCTATCTTTAAATTTTTTAAACAAAATTATTTTTTTTTTTTTTTGCATTTGGTTTGAATATTAACAAAAAAATTCCAACCTACCTACCAAACATACATATATACACATAAACAGACACTGGCAAGTTAATATAAAAGTATATAAATGAGCCAAGATCAAGTGAAATCAGCCTCAAAGCTTAATGCTTTGGATATTGAAAAAAATCAAACCTTTTAAATCATATAAAGCCAATGTAGGACTATATCATTCAACCATCAAGTGAACTTTTTAAATTGTTGAAAAACAAGAAATAATATAGCAATAACGTAATCCCATCGAATTTAAAATACACTTAGTTGAAGATAGATTCCAAAATAAAAACAGAAATTAACATCTTAAGCTAAAATAGTTGTCGAATATTATTAGTGTTTTGAATTATAATGTAAGTAATTTATTACAGAGGAATCCATTTTTATATCTAATGCCTTCAAGATAAATGCTGAAAATACCTTGAACAGACTACATTTCGAACGTATAAGTTTTTCCGAAGAGTTAACCAAGAAAGACGACTGCCTCAAACCATTAAATGAAAAAAATTATATTTTCAGCCATTTTATGTTGGCACCAAAATATAATCTAATTCAATTAATTTTGCACAGTTGAGGACATTTTCAAAATCGAAGGTGATTATGTAGTATTGGCGATAAAATTGCGTTCTTTAATAATCTAGTTCTCAAGCTTTTCGACCAGCATGTTCCCCTACGTTCTTTTACTCCACGTGCTGATTTTGTTCCGTATTTCTGTCCAGATATTGTAAAAATGGCGAATGATAGAGACATGGCTTATGAAATTTGGAAGAGAACAAGAAATTCGAATGACAGAAATTCATTTAAGAGGCTTAAGAACGTGGTAAACTTGAAGATTAGACAAGCTAAAAAAACATTACTATTCTAAGATACTCGATCCTCGGCTGCCTTCAAAATCTTTCTGGTCTAATATCGCTAAGCTTGGAATCAGTAAAGAAAACAAAATGGATAATATGGATAGCTTTGATGTAAACGAATTAAACAATAAATTTATAACTCCATCTTTTAACTTTACTTCATTACTATCCAATATTGAAAATGTTGATTCGTCTAGTACTTTCTCTTTTAGAAATGTCTCAAATGATGAAGTCTATGATGCTATTTTTAAGGTTAAATCCAATGCTGTAGGACCAGATTTAATTCCTTTGAAATTTATTAAACTGATTATCCCTTATGTGCTACCTTATATTACTCACATATTTAATTTCATCTTGACTACTGGTCAATACCCTCTAATTTGGAAATGTGCCAAAGTTGTTCCCGTTCCTAAAAAAAATAATCCAACGATTGATGACCTTAGACCCATAGCGTACTGTCCGGTATTTCGAAATCTTTTGAACGGTTATTGCATGCACAAATGAGTCAGTACGTAAGTGATAATAATCTCTTATACGAATTCCAATCAGGTTTCAGAAAGCAGCACAGCACTACCTCAGCACTCCTAGAATTAACCGATAACATTTACTGTGAAATCGATAAGAAACATGCTGTATTATTGCTTCTTCTTGATTTCACTAAAGCTTTTGATTGTGTTAATCATAACTTATTATGTTTAAAACTTAGCGCAGCTTTTAATTTTGAATCTTCTGCTACTGCTCTCATTCAAAGTTACTTAGATAATAGAAGTCAATTTGTGTTTATAAATGATATTAAGTCTAATAATCTACCTGTTGAATGTGGGGTACCCCAAGGATCCATATTGGGTCCCTTACTCTTTAGTCTATTTATTAATGACTTACCCCGTTGTTTGTCTGAATCTCATTGCCGGTTGTATGCAGACGATGCTCAACTCTACATCAGTGGTCCTATAGCTGATATTTACCGCTCTATTGCTAAATTGAATGATGATCTTGATGCTGTTGATTTCTGGTCTCTAAACAATGGTCTTTGATTAAATCCGTCAAAATCCCAGGTTATGTTAATTTATGTTCATAATATTGATTGACAACTAATCTCCCTAATATCAAATTAAATAATTCTGTGGTAAAATTTGTAAGTAAAGCTAAAAACTTGGGTGTTGTATTCAATAAGACTCTAACCTGGAATGATCACATTAACTTTATTTCTAGAAATGTTTTTTGTAAGTTACGAAAACTCTGGAAGTTCTCTTTCAATATTAACGAGTGGGTAAAAAAGAAATTAGTTATATTTTTAATCTTTCCACATTTCACTTATTGTGAAGTAGTTTATGCTGGGATGAGTATGGGCGAGTTTTCCAGGCTCAAGGTTATTTTCAATGCTTGCACTCGATTTGTAACTAACCGTCGTAGATTCGATAGCATCAGTGATGTTTCTAAAGTTTTGCTTGACTGTACTTTCGAAAACTATCTAAATTATAAGTACATCTGTTTTATGAAAAAAATCCTATCTAAAAATACGCCGGCATATCTTCTTAAGAAATGAACCCCTGGACGATCATTAAGAAGTGCAAATTTAACCTATTCCTAGACACTCTGGTAGATTAAGACATCTATCCTTTTTTGTAAGGACTGTCGGGTTGTGGAATTCTTTGCCGAGCGTAGTCAGGTGTGAGTTCTCTATTTCTAAATTCCTTGAGCTTTGTTCGGTATATTTTAAGGAAAAAGTGTAGTCATTAATTAAGAAGAATAAAAATTTTGTAGAATAATGCTTGTTAGGTGTGATACGTCTGAAAGATAGTTTTGTTTGGAGGAGAGATTTTTTTTTTTTCTTTTTTTTTTAAATTTTCTTTTTAAATTTTCTTTTATTAATTTCTTTTCTTTATAAATTATTTTCATTATTGTTAATTTCTTTAGGTTAAGGTTTAATTTAATTTAATTTAATTTAAGTTAATATTTAAGAATTATGAATTTGCTACACATTATACTTTATATACTCCTATAGAGACTTACCGTCTCATGTATATGTACGAAATAAAATGAATAAATAAATAAATAAAATAAATTGGCAGAATATAAATTTTGACTGCCAAATTGATATAATAATATACAACCATACTCTGCAAACAGAATTCAATAAGCATACGGCATAACAAACATGTGGAAGTAGTGGAAAACAGCTTACTTTATATACTATCATAGTATGTAGAGTTAGCTTAAAATCGTCTATATGAACAAGTTGTATCGTCTTTAGTCTATGAACCTGGGGTATTGCTACTAACTTTATTTCCTTTTGCATTTAAAAATTGCATGCAATAGATTTATTTGGTGCATTAGAAAAATATTATTTAAAGTTATCATTACATTACTAATATAAACAACTTAATTAGATCGATAAGTTACAAAAAGCCACGAAATGTAAATGAAATAACTAAATTTAGAATGAATGCCAATGAAAATAAATTTGTCAAATTTAAATAATAGTGTTAACTAATTTTTTTTTTTCATTTTAATCAAACCAAAAATAATTCAACTTATAATCATTTTGAGGACTTTCCATATTATTATTTTGTTTATTTATTTTGAAAACAGCAATACAAATCCAATGGCATACTCTATAACTAATTTATCAAAATAATACTATGATATTTATTATATAAATATATATATGCGTTTATAATATTATGAAATAATAAAAAAAAAAAAAATAATAATAATAATTAAAATGAAAAATGAAAAATAAATAAATAACAAAATTTCAATTTATAATCAAATATAATTTTCATTTTGTTGTTGATTATTATCAAAATAAGAATGTATGAGTCAAAATATGTAGTGCTATATTAAAACAATCAAAATGAAAAAATGAAAAAAAAAAACAAAAAAATATATTTAAAATTAAGGAGAAACCCTTCGGCTGTAATAAATGTAATTAGTTATCACCGGAAATTTTGTGAATAATTTTCACGATGAGATTTTTCCCGTTTTATTATTATATGTATATAATATTTTGTTTTAATTTATTATTTTTTTTTATTTTATTATTATTTTTTTTAATTTCAATCACGTGAAATTTTTGGTTCATTTAATATCACTTTTATTGTGTTAATTCAAAATCGTTGTTCAACACCAAAATATTTTTTATTTTATTGTTAAATTTTATATTTTTATGATGACTGAATATATAAAACTTAAAAAATGGTTTTATTAGTGAATAACAGTGAGTTACACAAATTTGTTAACAAATTTTGTAATTATTAAAAAAATAACTGTTATTAATACAAAAATTTTCCACAATGATATTAGTTCAAAAAATAACAGATTCTTATAAAAAAAAAAATGTGGTAGGTTTACATTCTACATTCAGAACTTTTAATACAATATTTTAAAGATTGGATAAAAATGTCCTGAAACGTTAAGTCTTCAAATTAAAAAATAGAAAATTATATTAAAATGAAATAGAAAAAAACTTTTCCTCATATGAGTTGCTTTTGTTGCAAGATTCATTGAAGTCGTCGGTTGACGATTGTTTTGTCGTAAGTATACCCCATTTTTGACTTTTATGACTTGATAATATATCTATAGGTTTCTGTGTATGCTCTTTCCGATTATCCGGATTTTAATATATTTTACAGTTACTGAGATTTTCGGTTTAATTTTTGTTGTATATCCCTAAAAATTGCTAGTTTTTAATATTTGAATATCGTACACGCCAAATTTTCCAACTTACGACATTATTTTAATACTATTCAAGTAAATTTTTTATCTGAATATTGGTGTGTTGTACGTGTTTTGCGTACCATGCGTACGATAAATTTTAACGTTGTTTAATCAATATTGCTTTGTTATACGGTAAACAGAAATGTATACGCATTGTAAGAGCATCAAGTACAAATTTTCGAAGTTTCAACAATAAATATTATCAAAGTTAATCATAAAAAATTTATAATAAATTCTATCGAACAGTTTTTTCAAAATTGTTCACCAAACATTAATCAGTGTTTTTCTCCGTTTCAAACAATTGGCGTATGCGACAAAACAATACTGAAGCGACGAAGTGTTCAAAATACTTCAAATTCTGACAAAAATAAATAAAGTCACAATAATGTGGATACCCAGAGGGCATTCTGGCATAGCAGGAAACGAAACTACAGATTATCTAGCAAGAAAAGCATTGTATACGCCTTTTATAGGGTCAAGTCTGTTCAGTGGGATTCCCCTGAGCACAGTTAAGGTGCAATTAACAGTTTGGGTATTCAAC
Source organism: Argyra leucocephala (assembly GCA_963942445.1). Taxonomy (NCBI): domain Eukaryota; kingdom Metazoa; phylum Arthropoda; class Insecta; order Diptera; family Dolichopodidae; genus Argyra; species Argyra leucocephala. The sequence continues at coordinate 9,446,921 of OZ012681.1, read as the reverse complement.
ACATTTGGGATTTCATGAAACAAAAATGCTTATGTCTAAACGCTCACAAAAACTAAAACTCTTCTAAGTTTCAATAGGAAATAGGTTCGTATATTTTGGCAGGGATAAAAACAGGCCACTGCCTAATAAACAAACACCTTTATAAAATGGTTATAACCAAAAACAACTTATGTAGAATATGTGAAATATTACAGAGAATAGAAAGAATCTATAGGAATCAGCAGCTCTGTAATTGCAATTGGCTCACTCGTAGCAGTCTTCACAACTTGAGAACAGCGTTCCCCGAACAATAAGAGCTATCTAGTATACCATTTGAAGAATATCCTGAATCAAATCGGGTACCTTTAAGGACTCAAACTAACTAACTTACAAACACGGGTTATCACTATAAGCCCATTTGGGGCTGCATTGATATTGGTGACTGATTCCCTCCCGAAATTATATAGGTTTTAAATCCATATTATAGACGACAAATGTATATTCATATTTAACTTTTCTACGTCATGCTAAGGTTGGATCACTATCTCCATAATATTGATACTTCGTATCGTTATGTATAATAAGAATATAATCAAATTTTCTAAATTTTGACATTTCAAACATTGTTAACTATCATAAACCTAATTTATCATTATCCCAAAAACCATTATAACTTGAAATATGAATCACATCATAACTGAAGAATTAGTACATAGACTCGTCCCTATGGTACACATAGTCGAACAATTTTGCATTTTTACTGACTTTCTTATTCAGACTGTGATGGTTAGCATCTTACAAGATCACAGTACCAAATAACTGCACAACTGGGTTTAAGTGGCGACCCCGATGGCAGAAATACTTAATTCAGCTTCTTACCTATACAGTTACAAAACTAGAGTATACCGTTTGTTTAATCTATTAAGTATCAGTTTCGTTAACACCATTCGCACATTCCAACTGTTTTAATTGGATGATTTATAATGCTGCTTTTATCGAATGATTAAAACATTACTAAGAATATATAGTCATCTACTGCTACAATTAAAATTAATTAATATATATGATCCACAGCACAACATTTTTTTATGTTATTTCACCGGAAGAAATATGAAATTGGTCTAACCAATTTTCATCTCTACTAATTGGTGCTTTAACACCAGTTGTATCAGAATAATGACTAACATTTAAAGCATCTAATTCTCTAAATAGATCAGCAGCTAAACTTGATGTGCCTTCATAAATATATTTTGTTTTAATACGTACTGTTGGTGCTTTTGATTTTTGTGTTTGTGTATGCCATACTAAAATTTCTGCACAATTGTGAAATCTTCAATTTTTAATGATATCGAATGTAAAAATGCAAAGTAGATATAGCCATCTACTAAACTAAAACAAACGAACCAATCAATGTATATTATTATTTTTGAGGTTCTACTATATTTTCAATTAATTTTTATTTAAATTCTTAAAATTTAATTACAGGTACTCGTAATTTCATTAAATAGATGAAATTTTCAATAAATTCCAATCTATAAATATATATATATTTTTTTTCATAAAATTTTAATTACCTAGTCATTGGTGTAGAAATGAACAGCAATTAAGATTTTTTTTTTTTCTGTTTTCTTGTTTTTTTTTTTTTTGAATTTATGTTTTGATTTCTGTTATTTTTTATTGTTATTATTATTATTATTAATTTATATTGTAGTTATAATTTATTTCACAATTAATTTAATTATATACTCTGAATTGTTAACTATGATTGTATGTTACATTATTGTTATTTTATTATTATTATTATTTTTGTTCTTTTATTATTAATTGAGAATCAATTTGATTTAAGGTTAATAATAAATTTAACTAAAAAATATTATTTCTAATTTACAATGAAATTCTGATTTTTGATGTTATTATTTAAATTTTTATCAATTTTATCAATTTAGTAAATTTTATTCTGTGGCCAGATGAGCGAGTTTTTTTGACTATCAAGTCAAAAAAACATGCTGATTTACACATTTTCGGCAATACAAATAATTTTTTGATACCTTTTCTACTCAGTTTTTAATTTGTTTGATAAGTTTTGTAAATGAACACGAGTAATTTGACAATAAGGATGACACACTTAAAGATTCAAAAGCATACAGAACTCATGTCGAAAATCTGAGAATGGAACGATTACAAAGGGCAAGAGATGCTAACTACAGGTTTTTTCGTCCCTTTGAATAGTTCCTCTGTGAAAATAGTGCAATGAACTAATTCTTCCAATAATCATTCTACTAATTACTCTTGCCATAGTTTGACTTGTTATTATCAAAATGTCAGGGGCTTACCTGTAAGTACGACCTCCTCAGTTTTCATTAATTCCAAAATATTTGACTATGATATATTTGCTTTAACAGAAACATGGCTTAAAAATTCAATAAATTCCTTAGAGTTGTTTGATTCTTCTTTTTTAGTTTTCAGAAAAGATAGATATCAAGAATCAGTCAATTCGAATAATAATGCCTTCATTGTACCAAAAGGTGGTGGTGTTCTTATTGCAATAAAAAAAACTCTTTCCAAGTTGAAGAATTCATACTTCCTGAATTCGGTTACCTTGAAATTATTGTTATTAACCCTTTACCGCCGGTTGTACTATATATAGTACAGCAAAACAGGTTGTACAAATTTTCTGAAACTATTTTGATTTTAAAGCCAAATTGTTGTGAATTCTATTCTTAAAGAATGTACCAACACTTTTATTTGCATAACACTTGCTTTGAGTTTGATTAAGTGTCAATTTTTTTCATTAGAAAATGAGTGTTTTTTAGAAATTGTAAAATAATATACCTTTGACCATAAAATTATTAAAAAACTAGCTTTGTAACCCGTCATAAATGACGGAAGCAAAATAAATCCTAGTTTCTTTTTTTCTTTCATTAGATTCTTTATTCCGAAATTACAGTACTTATGTTTATATCACTTTTTATTTATTTTTATTTATGTTTATATTGGCCTAACACTAATCTTTTTTTTTTTGTTATATAACAGAAAAAGAAGTACCATACCAACAAATTTGTATAAAATGTTTGTATTTTTGTATGGTATACTCGTACTCACTTCCATTTAGTTATAATTTGTTAGTTGGGTTCCATTTAGTATAAATTATACCGTATTAGTGTTATTGTGGCCTCTGGGAGAGCAAATTTAAAAATGGGATCTTATTTTCATAAAAATTTTGTCTTTTGTATAATGTATAGGGATCTTATTTTGCTATATGAATAAACTGTTATTATGGTATTGTGTTATTTTTAAAAAAATATTCAAAATTTTGTATCTAAATTGGTAAAATTTACAAAAAATACAAAAACATTTTCATCAATAATTTTCAATTTAAAAAAAACAATGTTTTATTATCCGACGTAGAAGTAGAGTTAATTATCCTACTCTACTTCTATCAAGTTCTATTGATTGAACAGTGAACCTGAACAGTGAAGTGAAATGTGAACACTTAACACTGAAAATAAAATAATATTTTTGGAATGGAGCATATAGAACATACAGAACACAGATACAGCAAATAATAAAAAAAAAACAAAAAAAAAAAAAAAAAAACACAAAAATAATTTTTTTTGAGTGAAGTGAGTTACGCACACAATAATGACAAAAATAAAAGTTATAAGCAATAAAGTAGTATAATGTATAATATTATACAATACAAATATGCTGATACACATGTATATTATTATGTATAATTTTAAGTAATAAGACTAACCTTTGAGTGAATTATGTTTTTTTTTGTGTTAAATGCTGTTTGCCTTTTGGTTATTATACCATATTAAACTATTGATTAAATTTCTATTAGTCCTTATTATTATAAATCAAAAAAATTGTTTGTTTTATTTATATTATTATTATTATTTATTATTTTTCCTTATTATTTGCGAAGAAGACTAACATTAAATTAAAAAAATATAGTTCATGCAATCAATTTTTCTTGCAAAGGTTCAGCATGGTAGACAGGGGTTAAAAAAAAGCGCCAAAGCAATTTGTATATATATGCATTTTTATACATATGCAATTTGTATATGTGTTGGAGCGTTCCGTCGAACTTACAAAAATCCAGATAAATGCAGAATAATATATAAATAATGTTATTAAAATTTCAAATTATTTTATAAATTAAATTGAAAAGTGTTAATTAAATAAAAACTAAAATAACGTGAATGTTAATTAAAAATTATTAATAAATTTAATCAGTTTTTTTTTGTGTGAAAAGTTTGGTGTACTATATAAAGTACAACCGGCGGATATGGGATCAAAATAAATTATTCATATTTTATTGCAAAATACCAATATTTCAAAATTAATTATTGTTGTTTTTATGTGTTTAAGACTAATTAAAAGATTTACACTATTTATTACTACGTTTTACTAAAACTATTATACCTCCAAGCACTATTTTAACAATAATATTGGGAATTAGATTGGGAATAATAAGTCATATAAATGACAGACTTAATAATGACTTAGGTAACGGGTTCTATTTAAAAGTGGAGGCAGAGGTTCTATTTAAAAGTGGAAACACTCAGCTAAGCAGTTCATTCGAGGAAAACCTGTTCGATTTGGATATAAGAATTGGATGTTATGCAGCTCTTCCGGTTATTGCTGCAATTTTGATGTATATTGCTGAAAAAATTATGAAAATAAGCGGTTGATTCCGCTGGATCCAAAAACAGTAACTGATTTTTTGAAAGTGACAACTAAACATTGCGTATTTTTCGACAATTTTTTTGCTACTCATGCATTGATGAAACTGTTAAAAAACATGAATTTACCATTCGAGAAAATCGTTTAAAAAATTGCCCATTTGAAAAAAATAAAACATTTAAAAATAAATCTCGTGGCACATTTGATTATAGATATGATAGTACCACAAAGTTACTTGCTGTGCAATGGATAGATAATAGCGTATGTTCAATTTTAACAAATTTTGATACCGTGATCCCGGTGCATCACGTAAAATCTTGGTCCAAATTAGACCGTAAAAAAGTACAAATTGGTCAAGCAAAAGTGTATGCAACATATAATGCAAACATGGGAGGTGTTGACAACGCTGATCAAAATATAAATTCGTATAGAATTGCTATCAAAGGAAAAAAATGGTGGTGGGTAATTTTCACATATCTAATCGATTTAACAATGGTAAATGCATGGAAATTGTACATAATCAGGAAATAGCAATGTCAAATTTTCATCTCAGCTTAATTTTCGGAGGTTTATAGTACGCAAAATATTACAAGAAGCCAGAGCAAGCACTTCTATAATCAAAAAAAGGAACCCTTCTTCATCAGTAGAAAAAGAAAAAACTCAACATGTTCCTCGAAAAATGCACACTCAACTTAGATGTGTCGTGTGTCATTTAAGAAGCATGTACTCTTGTAAAATATGTAGAAAAACGTTATGTATAAAAAGGAAATGCTTTGCAGAATATCATATGTAAAATTTTTAAAGAATTTATGTTTATGTTTTATGATGGTTATGTTCTTCTCAATAAAAATAAATAAGTTAACATAAATATTAGATTTTTATTTTTTCATTCTTATATATTTTTTCATATTGATTTTTGCACCCATATCCGCCCGTTGTACTATATATAGTACAGACCACAACTCCGCATCCGGCGGAACTATCATCACAAAATTTTTAATTTGTAATTCTTGGACTAAAAATAGACGATGGGAATTTTGCTTGCATGATTGACGAATGATTGATGAGAATAGAACCGCCATCAATCATTTTTGATCAATCATTCATCCATATATTGACAATATATGGATGAAAGATTGACGAATGATTGATGTGTAATAGGGCCCTTAGGTTTACTGAATGATATGATTTCTCTGAGTGAACCGAATAGAATAGAATAGAATAGAATAGAATAGAATAGAATAGAATAGAATAGAATAGAATAGAATAGAATAGAATAGAATAGAATAGAATAGAATAGAATAGAATAGAATAGAATAGCATAGAATAGAATAGAATAGAATAGAATAGAATAGAATAGAATAGAATAGAATAGAATAGAATAGAATAGAATAGAATAGAATAGAATAGAATAGAATAGAATAGAATAGAATAGAATAGAATAGAATAGAATAGAATAGAATAGAATAGAATAGAATAGAATAGAATAGAATAGAATAGAATAGAATATAATAGAATAGAATAGAATAGAATAGAATAGATATACTCAACAGATATTTATAAAACAGAGTGGCTGCTCCTTATACTGCGATGACGTAATGATATAATGTCTTGTGCAACATCTCCATCATTGATAATTTTGATGGCTCGCTTTTTACTTTATCTATGTACTGTAGTCATATAATAAAATGTACCCATGTATAGCAGACAAAATTAATTGTTTTTATATAGAGTACAAAACACTGAAGAAGTCTTCAAGTGGTAGACGAAATACACTTATCTGTACGTGTGAGTATATTTAGTAAAATTGAAAGGAAAATATTGTGCTATTTTCGACAAAATTATTAGTTTTACATGCTGTAATGATTATGTCATCTGGCTACTACCAATCAGATAATCACAAATTCAAATCCCACTCATTGCATGGATCTTTAATTGAATTTTTCTTTTTTTTTTTATTAAATAATAATATTTAATGTATCTAATATTATGTTATGAGTAATTGTAAGTAAGTAAAAATTTGATATTTGCTTAAACTAGAAGGACTTAAGAAGGACTTAGTTACTAATATAATAACCGTATATTATAATAACGAACAATTATATTGTACCACAAAACTAATAAAAAAATGGATAGTTTTAAAAATTTATTCAATCCACTTTAAGTAATAAATTGCAGTACTTAATGTGAGAATAGGTACAAGCACGGTACTTATATAAGAAGGTTTTTTTTGCTTAAATTACTGATTTCCATCAAAAAATAGATAAAAATGGATTAAAAATTTTTAAGCTTCAAATTAAGAAGGCAGTAGGTAAAGCGCTTGCCTTTAAACCGAAAGGTCCCAGGTTCGATTCCGGACGAAGCAGGAAAAATACCTTATGAGTCTTGGATACGACTTAGTCCTGGTCCCACCGAGTACTCCTGTCATTGGAATAAAATAAATGACAAAAAATAGTTGAGAGTATAATCTGGTAACAATATACTATTTGATAAACAAATGCTCGGAATATTGTGGATATTGTAGTATAAACTTGCAGTACCTTATACTTAATTAAGAACAAAATTCTACCGAAGTTATTGTCAAGAGCATAAAAAAAAATCAATTTAGGTGAATTTTAAGATAGTGTTGGTTAGGGTAGATAATTACAATGTTTTTCATCAACCCTTTTTCTTCAGAGCGCAATCCAGTATTCAATTTTCTGTAATGGATTATTTAAAATTTTCAGTGGATACGCATTTCAGTTGCACATAACTGTATTATTCGCAAATCCATGGTTAATTTGTCTCTTTTGTTCTATGTCTGCGGTGCTCCACCTTGATGGGACACTAATGGGCTTACAGGACAATGGTGATAATGTAATCTGTTGTGTAACGGACGTATAACGATGAATGTACCAAATACACTTCCTTTCTTTTGGAATACTAATTTGAATTGCCTGTGTTTTTAAATGTATGAATTGTTTTTTTTAACCTTGTAAAGGTAGTCTACCTAAATTTTACTCACACATTCGTTTTGTTAGCCTACCACGAAACAAATATATTTTTTGAAATCATGTAACTGTACTTGTACTTTATTATTTCATCATTTTTTTATGTAAACAAAAAATAAATAAATAAGTATAGTTTGTATTTGAATGTTGAGTTGGAAAGACGTTCTAGTAAAAATCGGCGAGTAAATTTTACTTATGTTTACCTAAATAGAGAATAAATTCATGTAAATTGTACTCATATCTACCTAAATAGTGAATAAATTTTATACACGTTTAGCTAAATAGTAAATAAAATCAATTCAAATCTACTTTCGGCTTATCCGGAAAGTACTGCAGTAATTATAACTACAGAAAAAGACGATACACCACCAACTGTTGGGCTAATTGCAATATAATTATATGTAGTGAACACCAAATAAATATCTTATTTTTATTATTATATTTTTATGTTATGAATTACTTTATTAAAAATTATTTTTCTAAATAGTTTTAATTATTTTTCTAAATATTTTTAATTGTATTTCAATTTTTCATATCGTTTTTACAATTTTTCTTAGATTCAGTAGAAGTGAGCAAAATTTTTATCTTTAAGCAATAGTAAAATATTATTATTTTTATTATTATATTTTTTATGTTGTGATATTTTTCCAAATACATAGTTTTAATTGTATTTCAATTTGAGGTCTATATCGTTTTTACACTTTTTCATAAGATTCAGTAAAAGTGAGTAAAATTTACTCGCATGTTCACCTTTAAGCAAAAGTAAAATATGATTATCTTTCCAGGGTTAATATGAATCTTCTTCTGTATTTGAAGGTTTCATACTTTAATATAAATTTTCTATATTTCAATATTTAATAATATAATTAAAAATAAATAATTTCACATAAAAATTTCTATTTTTATTAATTTAATAAATTATTTTCGATTTGAATTCATCCTGATTCAAATAAATGATTGTAATAAAATGTCAAAAATTAATCCAACCACAATTTCTGATTCATCAAATCAGTTTTTTGTTTTCTTTTTTTTTTTTTTCAAACCACGGAATCATCTTAATATCCAATAAAAATACCGTTAATAAAATATATATATAAAATTGCGTCAATAAATAATCTATAAACTCTTAGTTAAATCATAAATTAATATTATTATTTATTTTAATACGTATATATGTATGTACATATGTAAATATTAAATAATGAAAAAAAAATATTAAATGAAAAATGGTGACATGAGTATAAAATTACACAAAAGAATTTATTTTGTTTTATGCATGACAATTGTCAGAATTATGTCAAATTCTTTTAATTTTAATGTCAATTTTTATTTATTTTTTATTGATTTTTTTTTTTGTTTTTTTGTTTTTTGTATTTTAATTCTCTTCTACAACTCTTCAAATTTATTGCTGAATTCGGAAATAATTTTCTGATTTAAAATGGTATTAAAAAGTCTTTAAAAAATTATGATTTGTTTTTTTTTTTTTTTGTAATTGTTCTCATACAGATAAAATAAAATAATATTGACGAAAATATAAAATTTATTGAAGGAGTAGAGAAATAATTATTTATTAAATGGCAATAATTTATAAAAAAAATATTAATTTATGAAATTGTTCCTACATATAACCAAAAATAGTAAAGAATAAACGTTTCTAACGACTACAAAGGATCTTGGAATTTACCATGTTGTTCAATAATATTAATTTTCTAAGTAATATTTTCCGACTTTGTTTGATTGGTTTCAATAACGGTGTTTGAATACTTCTTCTGTTTCTAATTGTTATTACCATACCTATTTCAAAATGATGATTTTATACAATTTTGAACGCTAATTTAATAATAATTATTTTGCTCATTCCGATTAGCCCTCCTTATGAAGTAATGATATTTATTATATTAGCTCTGAATACTGAATTCGTCTTCTTCTCATACTAACCATCATACTCATTCTGAATAATGAATATTTATTCTAATTGTTATATCAATTACCCAATTCTGAGTATAGTGTTACCGTACCAAGTCTGAATACTGAATACTAACTAACTTTTATCAAAAAAAAATGGACCAATCAGATCGATAGAAAAAATAAACTTTTTTTCTATTAACTCGGGTCTGAGATTTCAGAATTTCAATATCATCAGGCTGATCTGATTTGAAAAATTAAAATCTCATCATTATTATAATCTGTAAAATAAAAAAAGTACGGTACAAATGTCTGAGATATTTCACAAACATTTTCATTATTTTTCTTTTAAATGATGGACATTTAAAAGGAGACGTAGCGAAATTAGAAATTTCAATTTAAAATTTCACTCCATGTATTTTAACATACAAAAATTTTAATTTAACAAATTATCGAAACGCACACATTGCCAGAATTAAATTTAAATAAAATTTTTTTTAAAAAAATAAATTATTACGTAGGTGGTTGTTGTCTAATATAAATTAATAAAAAAATAAAATATACTGTACTACAAGTACCAATGATAAATTGAAATGATGGAAAGCATAAATAGTTCATAATGAAATTGAGTATAATTTTTTATCAAAATTCCTCGAACTTTGAGAGGGGCGGGTGAATACTAGTGTAATGTTAAACTACAATTCAATAATAATGCCAGAACTTGCTAAAAAAGTTCAAACAATTTCAATTATAGAATTTGGAATAGCGCAATATCAGTCATGTATAGCGCGTGTGTTATTAGTACATTCAAGCTTAATATTAAGCAAGAAGAAATAAGAGATGTTCAAGATTTCACAAAACGCGTTTTCATCATCTCAATATTGTAGTCGTTCACTGGGATATTCGATGAATTCAGGATTTCCTTCTTGTACCAACCATATTATTTGATTTTTTATTTTTTAATCTCAGTTTTATAGTTTTGCAGACATTGTCTTCATATTTTCATATCTATTAAGTTTTAGTTATCAGCATAGTCCATTTCTGTAAGAACTAATCGGTAGGACGGCAGAAAAATGTAATCTAACAGTGTGACAAGCACGTGCAAGTCTCCTGTGAGCTAACATTTATCTCTTGTATTGGACGACAACATCAAGTATTAGAATAGCAACAATTCAACTAATTTGTGGAAATAATGATAATTCAACTAAATTGAAGCTATGTCAAATGCCTAATTTCTGAAAGACAATGGAAAGCGTAAATAGATGATAAGCTTAATGAAAACTAGTGATAAAAATACAAATTGAAGTGAAATGAAATTTTCGATACTTAGTTAATGAAAGATAAATCAATAATGTATACAAAATACCGTATTAAACTGTTAACCTCAGAATCTAGACTTAACAAATAACTATGACAGATGAAGTAGAAATTTTTTTTTCTGACGACAAATTCTAGTATATATATTCTATTCACTAACTATGCCAAAAATTTTTGGTAAAATTCAGAAAACTAGTTAGAACTATATACTTACTTATATTTACTTACCTTTATTTTTTATACTTATTGATTTTTTAAAACCTTTTTGCATTAAAATTTTTTTTTTCTATCAATTCTATTTTATAGCTGTGCACAACAATTAATACACATCGGAGATTAATGGGACAACTACAATAGATAGAATTATTTTTTGAATTAAAATATGGATTATTGCTACAGTCTAGAATGCCCATTGTTTGTATTTTTCATTTATAAGAAATTGTATTCCAAAAAATGTAGGTATACCATACTACATTTTAAAAGATAGTAATAGAGTTTTAAAGGATATTCGTCTTCTACTGCCAATGCATGAATGTTAGAATTTATAATAACGTTGGTAATTTCTTCCCGTCTTCTGTTTGCATTTACCAATTTTTTTTACAGATGATATTTCGATTCAATTTCTGATTTTACGCAGGTACAACATTGACATTCGGGTAAAAACTTGCTGTAAACACTATGAAAAAAACAGTACAAAAACTCATTCGGTGGTAGGTGCTTATACCAGTATTCTACTTTGAGATACTTTTAATCTTTTTTCCTATTATATACTCCATCCTGAATGTATTAAGGACATAAACTTATCAGTTTATTTTCTATTAACATTAATATTCCAGAATTGACTTAATTAAAGCTTTGTGATATTTACATATAAATTTATCTTAAATTGTGAAACAAAAATTAGCCCAATTCACATTATGAATGTATGAAAAAAAGAGACAGAAAATATTGTAAAAAAAACTTAAATTGAAAAATAAAAAGAAAAAAGTCAGAATTAAAAAATAAAAATTAAATTAAAATAATAAGACTAAAAAATTTAAAAGGCTGATCTACAAAATATTGGTACAATCTAAAAATGGACCAGTATATTGATTTCAAATCAAGAAAATATGATTTAGGAATATGAAATAGTCGTAAAAGCATAATGATACCAAAGTTGGTACTAAACCTATAAAGTAACAGAATTTTAATATCAAATAATGTTATATAATGTATGTAACTGTAAATTGTAATTACAATGTTTAAATGTAATAGCATAAAAAGTGAATTTAAATGTATCACATTATGGTATGTAAATCAACTGCAATGTAGAATTATTTTAAAGTAAATCTAAATGTATAAATTAAAATGTAACATGGAATATTATAAACAATGTACGAAATATTTGAATACAATTATTTCCGAATTTAATCTATATTATTAATAAAATATATTTTTATTTAAATTTGAATGTAATGAATGACATGCAGGTGTCAACAAAATGTCATTATGTAATTCCGATTAAAATTTAATTTTAATTTAAATGTTAATAGTAATGACAATGTAAATTATAAATTTAATATACACAATGTAAATAATTATAGTGAAATATTATAATGTAAATAAATATTTTGTAAGTAAATTTAAACGGATATTACATGTTCATAAATATAAGCTAAAGTAATTCTAAATTAATGCAATGTAATAATATATAATTTTGACAATATGTAAGTATAAATAAAATGTAATGTAATATAAAAATGTAATGTATACTGAATGTTAGGAAAGTTGGGTAACTGTGCGCACTGGGTAACCGTGCGCATGTCTATTTTTGCATAAGAAAATATCATATAAAGGTTCCGTGTGTATAGAAATACCAAAAAGAGAGGGGGAAAAAATATAAAGTGAATGAGATAAGAAAAAATTGCTTCAATATTGTTCTAAACATAAAACAGTGAAATACTGCGTTTTCTTGTTATTTTTTCCTTTACAAAAAAAAAAATCGGTGTGATTCGTATTTGTACTATACATTTTTTGGTTATTTGTTTTAATGTGTTTACGTATTCAAAACCAATATAAACAACTCTGTTATTTATATAAATTTGAATTTCATAATTAGGTAAGTAAAGTATAACTGTGCGCATCTATAGCCGGCAAACTGTGCGCTGCGTATACTTACCCCTAAGCTTATATTTAACGAATTATTAAATATATTTTAGAACGCCAAAACAGTACATTAGGAAAACATCTATAGGCAGTTGGACTGCTGAGGAAATGAAAAAGGCTCTAAATGCAATAAATGATGGTGTACCAAAATTAGAAAAACTGCAAGGCTTTACAATATACCCGAATCCACGATTCGCAAAACCAAAAACGGGCATTGTTATGAAACAACTCCAGCCTTAGCAAGAAGACCCGTATTAAATATGGAGCAAGAAAAAGAGTTATCGAACCATTTGATTACGTTATCCCAAATTTTTTATGGACTCCAACCAATCAAGCTTAGAAAACTTACATTTGATTACGCAGAATCAAATAAGATTCCACATAATTTCTCAAAGGATAAAAAACTAGCTGGATCCGATTGGTATCGGGCATTTCTAAAAATAGTCCCGTTCAACTGATTTTAGATAATCACTGCAGTCATATATCGTTGCGAGTGTACAATTTTTGCAAAGAAAATGCTATTATCGTGGTTACTTTACCTCCGCACACGTCTCACCGGCTTCAGCCATTAGACTTAACGGTCTTAGGTCCACTTAAAAACCCATATTATGCCGAGTGTTACCGTTATATGAAAACAAAATTGTTTAGAATACTAGCTTCTGATGTTGCTGAAATTTTTAATAAAGCATACATTAAAGTAGCAATAATGGACAAAGCTATTTCAGGTTTTGAAGCAGCTGGAATTTGTCCGTTGAACCCAGAAATATTTTACTTTGTTCAAAATCATTTTATGCCTCGCGTAACATCAATTGTCCTATATGAAACGGGTCACCAGAACGAAAACCGGTTAAAGTGTATTTCTTTTTTATAATGAACCATCAACATTGCAGTGGTTCTGACAATTAAAGCAATTATATTTGTGATTTTTGTTTGTGATTTAAATAAGTTTTGTGATGTAAATAAGAATTACCTATTTTTGTGATTTACCTAAAATAGTTTTAAAAATTTTTTATAAGTTTTGCTAACTGAACAAATAGTAATTTTATGTTCCTATTTTTTTTTTCGATTTTTGTTAGCCAATAAAAACTGACGAAACTAAAATTAAAACAAAAAAAAAAAATTTTTCCGTACAAATATATGCGCACAGTTATCCTAATTTATGCGCACACTTACACTATTTGATGCGCACAGTTAACCTTGGCTGTGGGTAACTGTGCGCAAACCTCAATTTTTTTTAATTCAATTTTATTTTTAAACAAGTCATAATTACAAATAAATTTTGATTAAAATGGAACTTTACCACTACATCTTTACATTTTTTTTGCTGCCAGTTTCAAATATTCAAGGAGCATCGAAATATCGGACATAATGCTTAGATGCGCACAGTTTACCCACTTTCCCCAATTCCATGTAAATAATTATATAAAATATATATAATATCATTCTAAATAATTTACACATATTAAATTATTATTACACATTATTTACGTACATTATTATAATGTAAGAGATAATGCAATTTTAATATAATAATGCCCAAAAGACATTGCCTACGTATTGAATACCAAAATGTGTAATGAGGTAAAGAGATAAAAGTGACAACGCAAAATAAATGTTTGGAAGGCTTGTTTATGTACGTAATACCAAAATCTTGAACCAATAATGTTACAGGCGTGATTTACAAACGTTCAAAGCTATGTTCCACTATATTCCAATTTGAGTTGCTCTACGAATAAAGAAGAAGAATAATACTGAATTTTCCTGAAATTTTTTATTTTGTTTATTGTTACATTATTATGTTTATCTCTGCTATTACAATTATTGGTACGTATTGATATTAATTATTATTGTTCTTTTGATATTATTAAATTTCTGCTTTTTTATTGTTAAAAAAAAAAAATATTTATGTTGTTTTAATTTAATATTGTAATTATATACATTAATCCATACATACATTATGTATTATATGTACAGATTGTGTATGTATTTATGAATATTATTTACAAAATGTTTATTTATACATTATTTATTTTTGTAAGTATATTGATTTTATTTGTAGTATATATATACACTTTAATCCATTTTAATTGTAAAGTAATAATAAGTTCAGTTGACTGTTAATTTTAATACCGTTATAAGGAGCTTCATATTAAAAAAAAAAATGTTTCATTTTTATTTATTTATTTTATTTTTACTTTAAAAACCACATAAATTATTATTTTGGATTTATACAATAATTATACATATTGTATTACATTGTTATTGTATTTATATTATGTATTTTATTTATTGGAAAATTATTATTGAAAACTCAATTTAATGAAATAATTTTGTAATTTTTGATGTAATTTTTGTTTTTGTTTCATTTTTGAAACAATTTACTATCGTTTTATTACAGTTATGATTCAATGTTATATGATTTAACTTTTGAAATATAATAATAACAATAAGGATAATTATGTTTATTTAATTTTATTATAATATGAACATTTTATTTTGATAGAGAAATTATTATAGGTAGTTATTATTGGTAATTAATTGGTATAGATACAAATAATTTGTGTTACCAAGTTACATTGTTGTAATATAGTTTATATATTATTTTGATTAAAGTATAATGACTTCTTTATTTATGAATATAATATAAATGAAACAATATTATATTATTAATTATTTTATTACTATTTACATTTGTAGAAAATATCAAAGAAAATTTTCAATTATGACAGAAAGTATTCGAAATTACCAAAAAGTTTTATTTAAATTCTTTGTTTTATTGTTAGAAATTGTCAATGACGTATTGTTGAATATGTATAGTTGAAGTTGAAAATTATTAACTGTATTTGTATGCAATAATTTGAATAATATGAATGCAAAACACTGAAGATTAAATAGAAAATCATATTGAAATACTCAATTATTTATTTGTTTACAATTCTTATGAGTTTGAGAAATGAGATTGCAATTTTGAGAATCAACAATCAAAATGTTAATTATACATTTTAATAAATATTGTTTTGTGAAAATGTTAAAGTTTCTATTTTGAATTGTAAATTGGAAAATTTTACCCAAACAAATTATCCTTAATTTAATATTTCAGAATAAATTTCAATATAATCTTTTGAATTCAAATTTTAAAATAATAAAAAATGTTCTATTATTTGAATTTGACAAGGAGAGTATTAATTATTATTTTTACAGAATTAAAAAAATATGTTAATGTAAATGTAAATGTAAATTAAAATGTAAATGTAAACGTGCTATTTCTATGTGTAAAAATACTATTCGTATTATCAATGATTCAAATTTCGCTGCTCATCTTGCTCCACTTCCATATAAGATTGTCGTATTGTTGGAGTTCTCTAACTGTTTTATAGATATTCTTAGGCATGGAAATTAGATATGTATTACCTCTAGTCATTTATTTGAAATGAAATAAGTCTTTCATTTTGGTTTTTGCAATTCTCTGTTTTCGCTCTTAGTTTGAATTTTGATTCAAGAGGCACATTATAACCACTTTTACAACGTCAAAAGATAACCGTTTTTATTTTGTTACCTTCTTTAGCGACCCTGTCATTTCTTGATCGTTACTTACGTGAAATGGAAAATATTTTTCAACATTAATTTTTTCTGGTTAAATAAATTTTTGTCCAAGCTGAAAGAAAATCTCAAATACTACTGAGTTTTCTATATTTTTCATCTCTAATATCTTTTATAACTATTGGGTTCAACTACAAAACTATATTAAGCTTTTCTTTTTTATGGTTATTTTTTAAATATACTTACCAAGCTATCTTAGTTGCTTTAACCAATATATTGGAACACTAGTGGATCCCCTGTGCAATTGCACAAAAGTAGTTCTTTCAAACACAATTTTATGTAAAAAGAATTATTTGTTTTGGTATAATTGTAGTTGTTTTCTGAATCGCTTGATTATTGAATATATATATATATATATATATAATGAAATCTATAATTATAATTGACAAGCATTTAAGGTCCTGCGCAGTAGACACCTTTTTATTTTATTTCGATTCTCCTACTCCTTAATGAACTTCTAATATATATAATATATAAGATTGTATATAAAACAAAAATGCGCACACAGTTGAAAATTTTGTACTCATAAGATTTTATTATTCAGCAAATACATTATGCATAAGTGACATCTTATGAAAATAATAAACAAAAGTAAACAAATCAGTTATTATATTTTATATTATGTACTTGCAAATGAATCTATGTACATATGCCAAATAAAAACAAAGAAATAAATTTATTTCAAATAAAAAATATAAAAAAGCAAAAACAAAAAAAATCAGTTGAATTGTTCATATGACTAGCAAATTCATTTTTATATAGTAGAGTTAGAGTATATATAATTATCCTTATTGAACTTCTAATATAATAATAAATATAAAACAATAATGCTCACACAGATGAAAATTTTTTAATCATATGGTTTTATTATTCACCAAATACATTATTCGTGAGTTCTTAATAAAATAAAAAACAAAAACAAACAAAAATATAAAAAAACAAAAACAAAAAAAAATACAAAAACAAAAAAAATTCATATGACGGGCTATTTCATCTTTACATAATAGAGTTAGAGTACCTATCTATAATTATAATTGACAAGCATTTAAGGTCCTGCGCAGTAGACACCTTTTTATTTTATTTCGATTCTCCTACTCCTTAATGAACTTCTAATATATATATATAATATATAAGATTATATATAAAACAAAAATGGGCGCACAGTTGAACATTTTGTACACATACGATCTTATTATTCAGCAAATACATTATGCATAAGTGAGATCTTATGAAAATAATAAACAAAAGTAAACAAATCAGTTATTATATTTTATATTATGTACTTGCAAATGAATCTATGTACATATGCCAAAAAAAAAAACAAAAAAACAAATTCATCAAAAATAACAAATATAAAAACAACAAAAAAACAAATCACTTGAATTCTTCCTTTTTATCTTTTTAAGTAACTGTTTCTAAATTTTGGTTATTTGTAGTAATAATATAGTTTTTATTAAAATTATGTATTATGTAGGTATATATATACATACCTCTTTAATGACAATTTTTTTTATTTTTAGTAATTTTATCCACTAAATGCCACTTACTATAGGGAATATATCGGAAACGAAGCAGTATATGAGGGACGTGTATTTATGTGTCCTAAATAAAACTTACTAACCACAAAACTTTTTATTAAACACGAGTGATTTCTGCTATATCGTGCGAAGTCTATGTCAGTACGTAAATTACTGTTTTTTTTTTTAAAACTTTAAATTTGACTTCAACTTGAAATATAATTACTCAACAGGGGCCCCTAGTTAAAGTATAATACCTAATACTTTATGTCGAAATTAACACTTATTTCAATATATATAACTTAAATAATAAAATCTCATTACTCTCAACGTAGTAGATCGATATATTTTAATTCATTTATAGTCAAAAACGTTTGTAGTCACAATTTCTGTTATATCAATAGTCAAAAATTTGTTTGAAAGAAAGTAATAAGCTTCATAAGTTCATACAATCGATGCCGCTTATAGTCACATTAAAATATAACGCCAATTTTTCAATAAAACAAAAAAATAAGTCAAAATTGAATTATTTTATTAAAAAACTGATTTATATATTATATTTTTCTGTTCTTTATTACAAATATGTATATTTTGTGATTACATAACAGAATTGCTATTTATGAATAAAATAAAGTTTAAAATTGTTATACGAAAGATATTTTATTTAATTTGATTTTGTTTATAAAGATGGAATTTTTTTTTGACTACGCCTATAGTCACAAAACGGTTATAGTCAGAAATATTACTGAAATTTTGAGAATGACTATAACCGTGTTTTACTGCATATATCTTTCTTTTAATGATAGCAGAAGCAAATGAACTAACATATTTTATTATATAATTTTTAAAGAGTATGATCTGATCTGATTTTTGTTTTTTCTGTTTTGTTTTCAATTTTTGTGTTTTTGTTTTTGTACTTTTTTCTATAAGTTTGTCTGTTTATTTAAAATGACAGAATTTTTTTGAATCATTTCCCGTAAAAATTTCCCGTAATTGAAATTCCATTTAGAGAATAGAATGCGCTCAACTTGGAAATAACCGTCACTATTTGGTGTAAATATTTGAAATGTTTTACGTATTCAGCACCAAGAACTTGCGAACATTTTAATATTTTTGTGTTGTAAATAATTTACTATTCAATTATTCTTGTTTTTTTACTCACCACGTCGTTCATCTTGTGTATTATAATATAAGCATAAGCATAACATGGCCTTTCTTGTGTAATATATATAAGATATATTATAAAAATTAATATTATAATACATATTAATAAAAAAAATATTTTTTTAATAAAAAAAAAAAAAAATTGAATTAATAGAGAATCGAACTCACAAAAATTTGTGATATTAAAATCTATATTAATAATATTATCCTACTAATTAATTTTTTTCCTACTAAAAGTGCAAAAAACCAAATGCGATAAATAAAAAAAAAAAAATAAAAAGAATTTGACTTAAAAGAGAATCAACAAAAAATTCTGATATTAAATGATGCTTTAACCAGCCCAGGTTTACCCAAAATGTACACAAAAAATAAAAATTGATTTTGATCGCCACAACCTGTATCATCATTGATTGATTGAATGAAAAAAAAAAACAAAGCACACGAAAAACCACGAAAAGTGTGTCTTCAAAATCGTGCTCTTATGTATTATAACATAGATAAAATAAAAATTGATTTTGATCGCCACGGCCTGCATTATCGCCGATTGATTGAATGGAAAAGAAAACGAAGCACACGAAACACCACGAAAATGGTGTGCCTTCACTAATCGTGCTGATGTGTATTATAATATAAATTTGCCACGTTTGATCATTTTATGTCTCTGAAAATGAGTCTCAAGTCTAAGTTCAATTAAATTTGTTAAATGAATCATATGTAAATAGTTCTAAAATAGTTATATGTCCTTACGTCGTTGCAGTTGTTTATTCTAATTAATCTTCCTTAAATAATACTTTATTACGATAATATCGTTATTTAGAACTATATTATATATTTCTGAAATGTCAATTTACTTATATAACTATTTTTTCATAAATTGTTCAACAATATTTTTTTAAAATTTGCATTCAGAAAATTCTGAACATTCAGAGATAAATAAATAAATAACATTTAAATATCAAAAAAGTCTATGCATGTTATTAAGAATAATAAATTCAAAATTTTTACAATAAATATTTCTAAAATACGATAATGTAAAATTTCGATATTTCGTATTTTAATAGGATTAATATCTAACATGATAATATTTATTATATACCAAAATGTCAAAAGTAAAATTTATTCAAGAATAAATAAATATGTATGTACATTTCGATTCGATGAAGTCAACCTGTAGAAGAGAGTATTAAAATATCAAAAGAGTGTAAATTACATTTCAAAAAATTAAATCCTTTAAGATTATGTAAAAAATATCCTAAAATAAAAATATCCTGAAAAAAAAAAAAATTAAAATAAATAAAAAGCTTTGTACCAAATTTTTTTTTTTTTTATTTTTATTTTTATTAAATAATTTATTCTAAATTGGCTATTTCAAAACTTATATTTTTCCACATTTTTTATTTTTTTTTGTATTATGTTTATTTTTTTTTTTTTCGTTTTATTATGTTTGTTTTGTTCATTTAATCTTTTTAGTTTTTTCGAATGAAAAATTTTTTTTTACCGTTTATTTTTGCTTGTTTTTTTATTTTGTATTAATATCCTTTTTATTTTTTGTTTTCTTTCTTGTTTATTTTCTTTTACATATATTCAAAATTTCAAATTTTGTGTTTTTTGAGAATTTTACGCTTTGATTTTATTTTGTTTGTTTTTGTTTTATTTTTTTTTTGTATTATTTTTTATTTTATTATTACTTTAATATTCTAAATTTCAAATTATTTTTTTTTTTTGTGTTTTCATTTGTTTAAAGTTAACGTATGACTAGTTTATAAATAGAAATACATGGTGTTAGAGAACCGAATAATCAATATTGTTTGTTGAAAACTAAACTGTAGAAAACTGAAAAAATAACTGGAAATATTAAAAATGTTAAATAAATAAAATTGTTGCAAGTTGTGGCGAGTAAAAAATTATGGATTGTTATTACAACAGAATTATAATTATAAATATGGTAATTTTGACATGTAATTTAAAAAATAAAAATCAAATTATTAGACGTTCTCATAAGCGTATAAAAAGGAATAATAATATATGAAATACAATTCAGAGTAATATGAAAGTCTTTTCAGACTCTTCAGTGACTATTTATTAAATATTATTTATTTCGTATTTAAAAATAATAATGAAGAAGGAAAGAATCAGCAACTCGCAAAGGGTTAAAAATATTACAATTACACCATATCCAATATATTTTGTCACTGTAAATTTAATGTCTTCTAATATAATTTAATAATGCAATATTGATCAATGGCTAACCAAACAGCTTGTATTCATATACACAATATTATATTTATATATATATATATATATATATATATATATATATTAAATATATTACATAAATTATATAGATATACATGTATATGTAATTATATGTTATTTACATACATATAATAATTATTATATTATTTTTGTAATTTTTGCTCTTTTTTTCAATATCTTTTTATATATTCACATTATAAATTTAATTTATAAATATTATTAAGGACATACAATACACATACATGAAAAATTCACATAATACACATGTGTGTTTTCGTATGAATTGTATTTAAATGCATATTTCTGCATTTATAAATATAATTATTATGAAAGCAGATTTTCATTAAATTCAGTTTTTTTTTTTTTTTTTATTTTAACATTCTTTATTTTACAAGGATTTTGGGTTTGTTTTTGTTTTAATTTAAATTTAATTTTTGTTTTTTTTTTCAAATAAATGTTTTCTAGTTTTACATATAAATTAATTATTTGAATTATTATTCTTTTTTTGTTATTTTATTAATAATTAAGTTTTTGACATTGACTTCAAGAAAATGTTCACAGTATTTTTAATTTTTTGTTTGTTTTTTGTTTTGTAGTTTTGACTTTTTACTATATACCTATTAAATTTATAACCTTGTACAGTTATTTATTAATAATTAAATTAAGCTTTAATTTTCCTTTTTCTCTGATTACTGTTGTTTTTGTTTATTGTTACCCTTACACTTTGTAATTTTCTTGTTAATGTAATTTTTTTTTTGCAGGATTGAATAAAAAATAAACAGAAAAATCAGTTGGAAATTATACTTTATGTATATTATTTATATTATTATTATTTTTGTTTTGTTTAACATTATTCGGGACGGCTAAAGTATAATAAATTTTAACATAAATAATTAAAAAAAAAAAAAAAAAATTAAACAAAAACAAAAAATTTGTTTCGTTTTTAAGTATACAATTATATTTAAATAACATTTATATACTTTAAGTATTATATATAATTATGGTAATTAAAATCTGTTATATAATAATATAATATATGTTTATGTAAGTATATATATATATATTTACAAAAAATTCTTAATTCTAAATATTTTATTATTATATTATTATTATGTAATAATATATATGGTATAAAAATTTTCCAACTGTTATATTAAAAAAATTATATTTTACATTACAATATAATAATTTTTGAATTTTACTTTAATTTTGTTTTTTTTTGTTTGTTTTTGTTAAATTGATGTGGTTTTATAGTTTTTTCGAAATGACATTTTATACATCAGTAATTTTTTTCAATTTTTCACATTTTATTATAAAATAAATATTATAAAATTCGAAGGATTTAAATGAAGAAAATAAATTATTTACATATTCAGTAAATTAATGTTCTATGTTTGATATTATTATTAATGCACCAGGATATGGTTAAGGTGTAGGCTTTTAATTAAAATCTTTAAACAAAGAAAAAAATAGTCGGTGAGGTATAAAAACGATTTGAAAATTGTTGTTTTCATGCGCTGTTTTAATGTAGGTAGATGCAATTATGAACACTCAGTTGTAATAATTCAGATATTTATTTAACACAAATTTTATATTAATATTTTATATAATATGACGTGTTAAGCAATTTACTATTGTTTATTACCTGTATTTCTGAAAGTGAAACAATATTCAAATCTTTGACTAAATTTTCATACTAAAAAACTATATAGATTTTAATAATGAAATGTCTGGTTTTAGTTTTGTCACAAATTAAGGCAAATTCGTGAAAAAAAATAGCATTGTAATATGCCATAAGAACATTTATTCGACCCGCACTTATCTAAGGAGAAAAATTCTACAGGCAATCTATTAGAATGATGCCAACAATATTAAACGATTGCAATGCGCAGGCAGACTAACACTATTAGATACAGTTAAAAATAATTATGTTCGAAATTTGGACTTAATTTACAAAATCAAAATAAAGTAGGCTTAGGTGGTACGTCAACGTTATAAGAAGATAGGGCGATCATATCGTGAAGTTCTGCCTTAAATATACAGACAATAAAACAGCTGACGTGGAAAATAAGTATGCAAAAATATTGTAATCAAGTTATATGAGGTGGAAATGATATAACATGATATTTAACAAAATAATAATTGTTTGAACTGTATTACATTATTTTTATTCACGCCTACATAAATTAGTTTAACTTTGTGCAATTCTTAAAGATTATTCAAGATTATTCAAGTTCCATTTTTTTGTTTTGCTAATTGAGTGGAATATTTGTCCCTTTTACTTGGTTAAGTTAAGTAGATATATTAATTAAATTTTTGAATTGAATGGACTTTTTTTATTGATAAAACAGTGTCAAACATACACGAAGTATGAAAATAATTTGATGAAAATAATACATAAATGCTTCGGTGTATGGCAGAAAGTATGAGTAGAAATGTATGTATTTTATCACTTCACGTTGTTTTTAGTGGTAATACATGGTATAACGGCTACTACTTTGGGTCAAAATGACAGTATTAAATGTCGTTCATATCAGCCGACGATTATTAGGGCTTATTATCAAATACAATTAATTACTGATCCGGTTAGTGCAAAAAGTGTATCGATATACCTACTTTGAAATACGGAATAATGAAAACTGCTGTAATATTTCAAATAACTATTGTGAATTGTAAATTATTGTATTCTGAATTGTAAATAGAACATTATAAATACCAATTTAAAATAATTTAGAGCTTGTATGTCATATGTAAATATTTTCGATCAACAATTAAAGTAGTTCTACATATTAAATAAAAAAGCACAGTATCAGAGAAAAAAATACATAAAATATTTTTAAAAAAATTAATAACATAATTTTGTGAAATTGTTAACAAATTTGTTAATTCTTTTTTTTCTTTTTTTTTATTTACGAAAAAATTGGTGTCTTCTCCGAATTTTTTTTTTTATAATAATTTACAATATTTATTTTTAATTTTTTTTTTTGATTTTGATTTTAATCATTTTTTTTTTTTTTTAAATGCATTCTACAAGTTGCACTTTTAATTCTTGATTTAATTTCTATATAATGTTTATAATATTATAATTAACTTAATATTATTATTTTGTTATATTATTATTTAATTTTATACAACTTTATACAATTTGTTTACATTTTTATTTTTATTGCCAATTAAATTTTGTAATTATAAATTACGAAATAACATAACAGACATGAATAAAAAATGAAAATAAATAAAATTAATAAAAAATACAATTATTTGAGGTGGAAATAATATAAGATGAAATTAAATTGCCATAATAATTATAAATCTTTCAAAAGAAATTCAAATTTGGGTAGGTAGGTATAGATATAGGTAAGTATAGTATAATTTATAATAGTGGAAAGCAAAATAAAGTCAAACAGGAACAAAAATATGTTTCAACACTGTTATTATAATATTGTTGAATTAAATATATTCACAAAAGTGAAATAAAAAAAAAAAAGATATGATGTATAAAAATCGATAATTGGTATTATTAGTAATAATCAAACAAAAAACTGGATAACTCAAAATTGTGCCGATCGATAAAATAATTACATATTAATAATTACTAATAAATACGGAATATATTGTTAATTAAATTACAACATTAAAACGTTGATTAATTAATTAATTACGTAAATTTTAAATTGAAATTGTAATTTAGTTTTGGAAATGATGTATCGGAAGTTCTATTTTTCTTTTTTGCTAATTGAGTGAAATATTTGTCCCATTAACTTGGTTAAGTTAAACTGATTTATTAATTAAATTTCTGAATTGAATGGACTTTTTTTTTATTAATAAAACAGTGTCAAACGAAGTAGAAAATAATGTAATGGAAATAATACATAAATGCTTCGGTGTATGGCAAAAAGTATGAATAGGAATGTATTTTATTACCTCACATTGTTTTTAGTGGTAATACATGGTATAACGGTAACATTGACTTTGGGTCAAAATGAGAGTAGCAAAATGTCGTTCCAATCAGTCGCTTAAGCTATACCAACGATTATTAGGGCTTATTATCACATACAAATAGAGATGAATTATATCATATAGGCTGAAAGGTGTATGATACTGGAACAACTTCCTATCGAAATACCAATACGGCTAAGATAAGCAATCATACAAGCAAGTGAAATGTATAAAAACAGCTTATATTCAATAAAGGAGTAAAAATCGAATTAAAAAGCTGGAGCAGTTTAATTACCTGGATGGCATCGATCCATCATATGAAACTTCTGTTTTGGATATTAAAGATCGTATCAACAAACTTGCTTTATATTCGAACTTTTGTTCAAAATATTGCAGTCCTACAATATATTTTGGTTTAAGTTCGTATCAATAAATTTGCCTTACATTCGAACTTCTGTCAAAAAACAAATAAATGAACTTCTCTGTAATGAAATAAGTCGACTGAATTGTAAAAGCAATCGTCTCGTATGCTTGCAAAACATTGAAAATATTTGCAATCATCACCAGTAAACTTAAATTGTATGTCAAACTTAATTCCAAAACAACATTATGACACAATATAAACCAAAATTTAGTAAATATAGAAATTTGGAAAATAAAATTGTATTGGTGCCGCACATACTCTGAAGTGAACTCTGACAACAACATCATGTTACAATGTTTCGAATGGACTCATTTATGTGCACGTTACATCGTAAAACTAATCAAAATTTGAAGGACAATCCAAAAAAAAAAATCTTGTTTCAAATGAAGAGACTAACTGCAGATAGCACACAATAGAATAAGTTTACTTACGTCTATAGCACACTTATTCACAACAATGATGGTGAAATATAATTGATGTAGATATATCACAATTCAGCTATATGGAAGGACATCGTAAAAGAAAGATTAACCAAATCTCCGATAAAAAAATTCAAATAAACGAATGTGTTTCAATATTTTATGTTACGCAACATAAACCTAGGTTAAAATTTATATAGTGCAATTTAAATAAGTAGATATACACAATTATAATTAAGTAATAATCAATGTCAGGCAGCCCCCTTTGTAATTCTTTGGTACCCTATCAATTTTTTTTTCGTTTGTACTTTATTAACTTTCTTTTTTATAGTAATGTTAAAATCAATTTAAATTTATAAAAAATGCATCCAATACAAATTATATAAATGATGTATTACCATACTATATTTATACTATATTCATACTATAATTAACTATGAAGATATACATAACCAGCAAATAACTGTTTGACAACATTTAATCTTTAGTACTTCTTCATACATAAAATTAGCAAACAGCGATTCAAAATCGCAACGAGTGACAGAAATTATTTTTTTGCGGTAACATCGCAGTTAATAATAATTGAGTTTTGAACTTACCTCTGGTATTTATATCACATAATTAAAATAATAAGCTATACCAGGTAAGTACCTACTTAGAATAGAAAGTATCAACATTTTTTAATTATTTTGAAAATTAAATTTATATTTTTCGTATATTTTTGATATTGGTGCCATCTTAAAAACCGATATTTACCAAAATAAATTTTTATGATTTCCGGTAAAATCGTAACCCAAATACCTGTCAAACGAGTCGCGGACACATCGTCAACTCAACAACAATTATTATGATAATGGAGTTAATGTCTCAAGCTTTTGTGACCTTTTGTAGACATTTAAGATCATGTGGGCATTGTATTAAACTTTATGTTGAGACATTTACGATGTCAAGGTTCAATTTGACAGATCCTACCAATTTCTTTTGAAAGATTAACACAGTATTAAAATAATTCTCTCTGAAATCATTAAAATTAAAAATATGCAATTAAATTAATTTGGTGGGATTCATTATAAAAATAATATCTAAAAAAAATAACAAAACAAAATTATAAAAATAGAATTATTTCATAAATAATAATATTATTAAATATAATTAAAAAAAAAAAAAAACTTATTTAAATATTAATTAAAAAAATTAAAATTTTATATTATTTATTTAATAAATAAAATATGTAAATTAATTTTTGAGAAAATTAAAAAAAAAAATTTTTTGTTTTTGGTTTTTTTATTATTATAATTTAATTTAATTTCAATTTCAGACATTATTGTTTTCTATTTATTTTTATTTTTGTTTGTTTTATTTTAATATTATTAATTAGTTGTGTTGTTATTATATATGTATACGTTAATTTATATTGTATTTTATTTAAAATATTAATTTTTTTCTATTTTAAGATTTTATATTTTTTTTTTTTTTTTTTATATTACTGTTCTTTTTTTTTTAATTCTATTTATTTTGAAAGTCGATTTGAAATTTTAATTGAAAAAAAAAATCATAGCTATTGTCTTTTTTATTACTATGAGATTAGATTACAAAATTTATATTGAATTTTGAATATGAAAATTGAATCAATAATCAGAATTGATTGATTTTATATAATGGAACAGTTGAATCAGAGATTATTTTTTTAGCACTGATTTTGATTATATTGATTTAGAATTTTTCCATAGCCATTATATTTTGATAGAATGTCAGAAATATTCAACCTAGGCAAGCATGGATTCAAATATCCTGGAAAATAAAATTCATTTCTTCATTGTACTAGACAATAGCGGACGCAGCCGACACTAGTTAAAACTGGCTTTCTTAACTGGCTGAAAATAATAAAACAGAATATTTAAATCTGATTTTATTAAAACATTCGGTAGGTATTTATCCAATATCAGAAGTGGTGTGTTGTGCCGTCTGAAATTTTAGGAAAATATTAATTCAAATTAATTTTGAAAAATTGACCAAAAAATTGTTGCAACAAAATTTTCAATACTTACATATAAGCCCAGACTAAGCGGTACTGAACTACAAATTAGTTCTAATTATCATGAAAATAAGAAACCTCAAATGTTTAAGAAAAAATTATAGACTTTCAAAATCGCATAATAATTATTATTTGAGTTCGAACTTTTGATCTATTTGTAATTAAATTTGTCTGTTTTGTTTTAGTATTTGTAATTTTAAAATTATTTTTTTTTTTAAATCCTTAATTAGTAAATTTTACAATAACTTTTTAATTTTTTGTTTTAATTAATTATTATTAATTATTATTTATTAATTTTAAATATATGTATATATATAAATATAAATCCATATAAAAATTATTATCCCTCCGGGTTAACATTCTTAAATATCCTTATCATTAAATGTATGTATATTTATATATATATATTATGTGACTATATATATATTTTTGTAATTTTTTTTTTTGTTAATTTTTTTGATTTATTATTTTATACATATTATATATATATGTATATATATTAATTTTTATTTTTTTTTTTTGGTTTCAAACTTATGGCAATTTAATTTTTATTTATTAATTTTTGGGTTTTTGTTTTTGTTTATTTTAAATTTTTTTTTTATATTATAACTAATATGTAATTTATTTTATATATATACATATATATATATATATATATATGTTTTACATAATTAATTAATATTTGCAATATATATATATATAAAAAGAAATAAAAAATTAAATAAAAAAAATTTGGCCCGTAATTAGTTTAATAGGTCAAATCCAAAATAGATTAGATCTAATATTAAATTTGTTGACGACATTTAATTTTAAGACAATTGAAATATTTTATTTGATTCTAAATACTGATAGGACTACCATAAGTTAGAACAGTTCTGATTGGCATAAGACAAAGCTTAGAAATATTTCTAAAAATTTATTTTCATTCGTGTAGATTAGTAATTGGGCTTACTAATAAGAAGCTTAGAAATTAATAGTGATGGGCTCACTGCCAGGTCAATGCTTATTTCATAAACACTTAAAATGTTTCTGATGTTGTTACTTGTGATAACTGTTTATCTTGCTTACTGGCAGGTCAATGTTTACTTCATAAGCACGCAAGTGTCACTGAGTCACAGCTAACAATGTGATAACTGCTGAATCAGTAAGAGTTTTCATACTCACTGCTGAAGTGCTTGAAAGACTTCCATAATCAAACTCTAATCTTATTAAATAATTATTAAATCGTGAAATTAATTGATAAATCAATAATAAATAATGCCAAGCTGAAGTCATCAAGTCTGGATATTGTTTTTGTTGTGTTATAAAAATTATTAAGCGTTTAATATTTAAGCCGCAATTGTATATATACATTTTGGTATATATTTATTGAATATATATAAAATAAAAATTTCGACAGCAATTCAGAATTAAAAATCTAACCTTATTTGGATTTTCCATTTATTTTTCATAAATTTTCCTTAATTTTCTATTTAATTTTAATTTTTTTGTCTCTTTTTGTGTTTTTGTTTTTTTATATAATTTTTATGCTTCTTATACTTAAACTTAAGGGTTCGCTTTTAAAAAATATTTTCTTTTTTTTTTTTGTTACGAAATATTGGGAAATTTTTTCGGAATTTTTCGCTTCGAAATTTTCCGGATTTTGTGTTTTTTTTTTGTTTTTAGTTTTTTTTTTTTGTTTGACATAAGAATGATTTTTTAATATTTTTTTTTTCTTTTTTTGTGTTTTGTTTGTATTTTTTGTTTTTTATTAAATTTGTTATATAATATATATATAATAATAATTAATAATATATAATAGTAATTTAATAACAAATAAATAAATATAACTGTAAATATTCATTTCTTAAAAAATAATTTTTATCGGAATTTTGTTTTTTTTTTTTATTTATTTTTTTTGTTATTTAGTTTTTTTATTCTTCTTATTTTGTATTTTCTGGGTATAAAAAATAAATTCTTTTTCTTTTTTTTTTGTAATTGTTCATTTTTTTTTCATTAATTTAACTACTGAAGAAACAGAAAAATAGAGAAAATTGAAATAAAGAAAATAATTGAAAGAATTGAATGAAAAAAGATGGATTAATTGAATAGAATAGGATGTGACTTAAATAGTAGTTGAGTAATAAAATGGTTAATATTAAATTTATTTTGTTTTGGTTTTTTAGTATTATTTATTTTTAATTTAAAGAAATTTGATTTTCTTTAATTACATTTTTAGGTCTTCGTTTTTGTTTTTTTTTTTTCCTTTTGTTAAATAGTTTTAAAATTAATTGTTTTTGTAGACTTTAAATGAATTAAAGTGGAATTTAGAAATTGAACAGTATTTCTTGACCTTTACAAGGTAACAAAAAAATGGTAGAATTTGGTTCACATAATATATCTATATATATATATCTATATATATATATATATTATATATATATATATATATATATATTATATATATATATATATTTTTTTTTTATTTCACTTGTAAACTGTACAATCTGTTTCAATGAAGACATTCAATAGTTTGATATGATATTTGTGTATGTAAACAACATATAATAACTTGCGGATGAAAATCCCAATAGTAAGTTATCCATGACAATCTAGTTATATCATCATCTATTTAGAAATATATATTGATTAATTTGTTTGTTTAAAATTGGTGATAGACGGTAATTACTACCATTAGAAAAAATGTAAGTTTCTGTTCTCTGTTGCATCTAGGTAAAGGGATTTATGATGATTTACTAATTTAAGTCTTGGACGTATAACAATATGTCGTTAGAGCATAATATTATTTTTAAAGTAACAAAAAAGTCCGTCAGTCCTTTATTTGATTTAGGACTGTTTCGGTCAAAGTTTATTTGGTGACCAGTAAGTAGAGGATTCAATGAAAATGAATAAATTGTGTATTATTGCTATTATTGTACAATTCAGAGACTGAAATTTCTGGAATTACATTGGAAAAGCTTACCAAGAACTGTGAAATATTATAATTTGATAAATTAATAAATCGCCATCAACCGGCATTAATCGACATCATTACCTACTGGAATATGTTTTTATAGAAGAAAACATACATTTATAATTAATTGGGATGATGATACTATATATTTTTCTATTTTTAGAAACTATGATATTTCGCTTCAGCTTATGTCTAGACTCAATACTACTATGTAGTACTCATTTCTGTTACTATTGAACAAATGTAAAACTTTTAAGTCAATAAACTTAAAATTACTGACCGAAATCGATCTCAAATTTTCGAAATTATTTTGCAAGCTCATTTCCATTCAGACAAAAGTATTTACGAATGTCTTACTATAATATTATAACATGTAAAAATGCAAAATGGCTGCTTGTACTGACCACACCAAAAAAACATTGAGAGAAAAAAAAATTTGTTTTTAAAAGGGTTGTATTTTGTATATTACAAACGTCAATCGTTTTAGACTTACAATACATCAAAATTAAAATGTTTTAACAGAGGGTGATTCGAAATACTGTCCAATTTCTTTTATAAGGTTTTTAAATCTTTTATTTTGATTTTAAATTTTTTTTTAAATTTTTGTTTAATACAGAATACTTTTTCTAGTGAGAAAAAGGGGTTTATTTAAAATTTCTACAAATTAATTTAGAAATTTTAAAAATTTATTTAATTTTTTATTTTTGTATTTTCATTTTATTTTTTTTTTGCTTTAAAGTTCATTATGTTTTTTTTCTTTTTGTTTTTGTTTTTGTTTGTAGTAAATAGTTTCGATTTTACTCATTTTATTAATTAATAGTAAAGTTTTTTTTTTTTTTAAATATATAATGTATAGCTAGTTAATGTATATATATATATATATATATATATATATATATAGTATCTACAGAAAAACATCCATTGAAATACATAATAATATTATACATAGCTGAAGGATTAATTTAAATATAGAAGTTAAATTTATATTTTCTAATTTATTACGATGTAAAATACTTAAGCTATCGAACCATGTCGAAACCAATTGATTTGATTCACTACCAAATACTGGAAAATGAATTTCTTCTGGTTCACTTAATTCTTCTTCTTCATCATCAATAGCATTTGACATTTGACGATAACGTAATGTAAAGTTAACTTTAAATATAGCTTCAGCAACACCACCTGGTGATGATACTATAAAATAGAATGTACGTTTAACTTTCTCATGCATAGCAATATATGTGAGACGAGCTTCTTTACAAAATGGTGTTGGTAAATCCTAGATAAAAAAAAAAAAGAAAAGAAAAAATTAATAGAAATTAAATTAATAATATAATATAATTAAATTATAATTGTATAGAAAAATTCAATTACAATGAAATCAATATTGTCCGAATACTTTTTGGGTGACTCAATGGTTCATTATGGAAGGGGAAGTGTTTGTCTTATACACGAATAAATATTGTGCTACAGAATACCGAAAATATTTGACAATATTATTGACAATATTATTAATATGCTGGGTGGCGCAGTAGGTAGAGCACCTGCCTTTCAACCGAAATGTCTCAAGTTCGATTCCCGATGAAGCAAAAAAATTATTTATCGATTTTTCGACCTGGTCCAGTACCCTTTGTCATTGGGATAAAATAAATGACAAAAAATAATTGAGAGTATTATCTGTTAACAACTTAAAATAAAATGGAGCTATTCTATTTAAGAAGGCTTAGTTCCTGACAATAGTAGTAGATTTCCACATTTAATGAGTTGATAAGCCAGTAATTTGATAAATAAATACTCGAAATATTGTATAATATTGTAGTATAAAATTGCAGTACCGTACTTAATTAAGCACAAAAAGGTAATTCTACCTAAGTTACTGTCAAGAACATAAAAAAAAAAAAAAAATCGTGTAAGCTTGATAAAAAACCGTACTCATTTAAATTTATCGTGAGCACAGTGCAGTTTTATTGATTTATCTTAGACAACAACCTCTTATACAATTATTGTGTTATCAAAAAATTAAAAATAAAACTTTATAAATTAAAATTTTATAAATTTAAATTTTTGTATATTAAAATGACTGATTTATACATTGAGTGAAATTTGTAATTTAAAATTAAATTAAATTCGCGCCACGTCTCTTAATAAAAAAATAATTATGAAAATCGGTTTTGAAATGCTATCAGATATTTGTACCGTAATTTTTTTAATTTACAGGGGTGGGGCATTGTGTAACTTTGTTTCAAACATTTCGGTCGAAACAGAATGTTGTCGAAACATAATTTGGATGACATTACGTAATTTGAAACGTTAATTTATTTTGAAACGCGCGAAAAAACAGTGAAACACTTTACATAATTCCATTTTTGATTTGTTTCGTTAAAATTTCAACAATTACTGCTAGAAAATAATATTAAAATAAAAAAAATGGAACTAAAAGAAATTGCAACTAGATACAATTAAACGAAGCTAATAATAATACCAACATTTTTTTTTTTTATTCTGAAAATTTTTTTTCTTTACAGAAAATCATTATAAATTTACTTAATTTTTCATTTTATTGGAATTTTTATTTCTGTGCGTTTCTAAAATAAATATTCCACTAAAAATCATGTATTAATTTATTATTTTTTTTTAAATTTACCTAAAAGCGTCAACTATTTTTCAATCGCCAAAATTTGGTCGTATCAAATGTAAAAAAAGTAGCGTTTCAACCTTACGCAATACCAAAATGTGTCGTACCAATTTTGAAAAGATTGAAACAAAATAAAAATGGTCGAAACAAAATTATGCAATGCCACTTTTTGAAAATAGTCGAAACAAAACGACGTTTCAAATTACACAATGCCACCCCAGATTATATCAAATATAAAATTTTAATTGGCAGTATGATAATATAATCCAAAATAATAATAATAATTTAATTTTTCTAATATAATATAAACTAGGCTGAAATCAAAATTATAAACTTAAAGAGGAAAAAAAAATTAATTTGAAATTAAAATACAAAAACAAAAGAAACAAAAAAAGTAAATTAAAAATGTAAATTTAAAACAACATTATGTTAAAAAATAATAATGAAATAAACTAAAGATAATTATGTAAAAAACTTTAAAGAATGAGGGCTTGACAAAACGCACGTGGTTGATAAGCCCATAATAAAGATCTTATAAATAAATAAATAAATAATTCCAAAGTTAAAGTTATGTTAGGATTAAATAACCTACGAATTCGGCATAATATTTTAGTCAAATCATAATGTTATAGTCCAGAAACACCAGAATAAACGAAATAGCATAAACACTGTGCTAATTATACTATTTTACCTACTATACATTCTGTAAGAGCTTATGAGCTCACTTGAGAGGAAATAATAAAATAAATAAATAAATAAATAATAATAATTTGATAAAAATATATTAAATTGCACTATTCGTGAACAAGCCCAGTTTTCGTTTTGAACTGTAATGCAGTATATGGATAACACCATAATCATCCCAATTAACCAAGATTACTTTTAAATTAAATATTCGATATAAATTTTGCATTTTTTTCAAGTAACAATTTATGGACATTTTTTTTATTTTAATTTCATTGTACATTTTCAGAATTTTTTATTTTATGCAACTTAATAAATTTTTTTAATACATACCGTTACACCATAAGCTAAAACTGACTGTCCATATTGATTACCAGGTGTATAAACACGATCATCATGTAACCAACGTGCTGCATGAGCTGGTGGATTTGCACAAAATTCAACTGATAAATGTAATGGTGAACCAGGATATGCAATTGGATTAGCATCTCTTGCTATGACAGTTGGATGACCTAAAATAATTAGAAAATACAAAATTAATTAATATTAAAATATATTAAATTTGAGAAATTTAAAAATTTTTGTATTCTCAAGTTTATTAAATTAATTTTTTATATTTAAAAAAAAAATCAAAAAAAATTTAATTTAACAAACATAAATGTAGTAGTTGTATCTATTGAACAAAATTAAATTCACCTCATTTTTATGAAAATTAAATATTTTCACCAAAACTTCCTATACATTATATCTATATATAGCTTTATTTCTACACCACTTTATTGATAGCTATATTTTAAAGTGAACGAAAATTATAGTTTTTTCCTCCATTTTAATTTTAATTTTTGTTTTGCTACGTGATTTGTTTGCTCAATTAAGAAATTCGACTGTACTTTATTATTTTCACTCTTTAAGTATTTAATTTTTTCTTCAATATACACACCTACATACTGACAGTTATTTTTGTGGAAAATTTAGCTATTGTTAAGTTGTTAGAGAGAGAAAAATTTATTGAAAATTTTATTTTAAGTTAAAATATTTTTTTTTTTTTTTAGTTTAGTATTTAAAAAATTATTCTAACAATTTAATTGTATTAAGTTGAATTGGAAATATAATACAGAAATACAAAAACAAAAAAATGATTTTTATGCATAAGAAAACAAAAATGACCTTTGAACAACACTTTAAAGAAATACCTAACTCTTTGAAATTTCATTGTTTTGAAAGAATTTCTGGAAAATTGGTTCAAATTAGAATAGAACAGTTAGGAAAAAAATAAACTCAAATTAAACTCATCTAAGTGATCCCTTTGGTTTATACGAACATTTTCAAATGGATTTATTAAGTTTATATTTTAGTTTTGTATTGTTAGTGTGATAGTTCTGAAAACATTTATTTAAAAAAAAAAAAGTTTTTTTCATATTATGATTAACCCGTTAATGCACAGGTTATAATATATTGTATTTTTGAATTTGTTAGTTAAATCTTTTTAATATGACTATATTATCGTTGTATTTCGATTATTGAAGCATTATAAATAGTTAGTATGATAGTGTTCTAACAGGCTAAAAAAAATTATTGTTGTAAGCTTTTAATTAACCTTCTAACGCCCGAGGTATTGTTGAGATTCTTTGAAATCAAAATTTGGATAATATATTTGTTTAAAGAGATTTTGTTTTCAAACTTTATTAGTAGCAATTTTTTATTTTTTTATTTTATTTATTCATTTATTTACTCAAATGAGCTCCATTGCTCATTCATAGTGTTTTTAGTTTTTTACAATTTTAATTATAATTATAACTAATTAAGTTTTAATTCAGTGCAATTTTAATTTTAAAATAAGGAATTTTTTAATTTTTTTAATATAATTTTTTTATATAATATTAAGTATTATTTCTATTATTTAATTGATGAAAATAATCACTAATTTTACTTTTGAATTTAGATATTTGAGTAGTTTCTTTGATTGTAACTGGTAATTCATTATACGTTTTGTATGCTGTATTGTATATTGTGTCATGTTTGTTAAATCATTTTGTTGAAGATGTTACCCTTATTTGAGCTGCATTTCTAGTTGAGTATGGTATGAACTTCATTATTCATCATCGGATTAATATTTGTATTAATATTCTTAGTAAGTATGAGATGTATTTGTGTGGCCTGTTTGCATTTTAACAACATGATTGAATTGTAATATTTTGTGCTTTCTATGAATTTCCTGTGTTGAAGTTTGCCTTTTATATCCAAACAAATTCTTTATCGCTTTATTCTGCAGTTTATGTAATATGTTTAAATTTTTATTCACAGTGTTTCCCCATATTTGAATTCCGTTAATTGCGCCAGGAAATAAGCTGTAATAAAGTGATCTTTTATTTTTTAGTGGTACTCTTTTATTTATTAGTTTGAATAGTCCTGCAATTTTTCTTCCTTTTTTTATTAGTTCTTTTATATGCTGTTCCCACGTTATGTTCTCATCTAATAATATTTCCAAATCCAAATATTTGTAACTGTTCACGGAGTCCAAATTATATTTGTTATAGCAAATATTTAAGGTTTTTTCTTTTACATAACATATATTTTGTTTTAGCTGTATTTATTTGTCAGCTTATGTCGCTCCATCCATTGGTGAAGTTCACTCATGTCCATGTTGATTAATTCTTCCAATTCTTTATTTGTTTTTTTTTCATAGATTATGGCCAGGTCATCAACTAACATAAATGGCTTACCATTCAGTTTTGTGCATAATAAGCCATTTATGTAACAAGAAAATAGTTTAAATGTTTTCATACTGTCCCGCCCTATTACACTGATGTGAAAATGCATTCATTAAGTTTTCATTGAAACAACTATAATATACTAGTCTATTGCAAAAAAGTTGGCCTATACCTGGTTTGTATTTCAAATCCATTTCAGTACTAGTATTATGATTTCTCATTTTTTTCTCATTTTTCATAAAATCTCAGTAGATGCGATATAAAATCAAATGTTTTATATA
Source organism: Argyra leucocephala (assembly GCA_963942445.1). Taxonomy (NCBI): domain Eukaryota; kingdom Metazoa; phylum Arthropoda; class Insecta; order Diptera; family Dolichopodidae; genus Argyra; species Argyra leucocephala. The sequence goes on along the minus strand of OZ012681.1, from coordinate 9,409,275 downwards.
TAGTAATTACCGTGGGGCCAATTTTTAGGGTGGTCGAAATTTCTTGCAATAGAGTAGTGGTCACTTTAAATTTAAAAAATTTCTTTTTTAACATCCCTTTCGCGTACACTGACGTATATAGAAATCATGACAAAGTTTTTCTGTGGGACATGACAGGTATTACAGTCAAAATTTATTAAAAAAGTCATGTCGTCTATAACCGTCATGAACCGTACATGGGTTTGTATGAATTGTTTATGTTAAGTGTCCCACAGAAGCTGAAAAATTTCGTTTTATTGTCCGTTTAAATTAAAAAATAATCACAACATAGATATTGATTTAAAATACAATTTGTAATTTTTTCTTCATAATAAAGAATCCACTGAAAAGCTGCAGAGAGCTATAACAAAAATCGCAGATTATACAAAAAAATGGAGGCTAAAATTATATGAAGCTAAGTCAGTACATGTGCATTTCACAAATAAAACAATTGATCATAAACCAGTATATATAAATGGTCAAGAAATACCCCATTCAAATACTGCCAACAAATATCTTGATATGACGTTAGATGCGAAACTTCGCTGGAAAGCTCACATCAAAAACAAGAAAGAAGAATTACAAATCCGCTATAGAAAAATTAACTGTCTGATAGGTAAGAAGTCTATCTTAACAATACAAAACAAATTTCTGTTCTATAAACAAATACTGAAACCAGTATGGTTATATGGCATCCAGCTATGGGGATGCAGCAAAAAAAAGTAATAGAGATATTATTCAGAGAGGTTCCAGAATGAGGTCCTAAGAAACATTGTAAACGCGCCATGATTCAGAAGAAACTATGACCTACATAGAGATTTGTAAATAGAATCTGTCGATAAGGAAATACAGAAATTTGCAAGAAGTCACAAAAACAGGCTTCAGCACCATGTAAATGTGGAGGTGGTCGAGCTCCTGGATAATAGAAATATAGCCAGACTACTCAAAAGAGTAAAACCTTTTGAGTTAGTGCAGCAATAATCACCCACATTCTTGAGGACTCGTCGCGCTGGTGATCGGAGGTTGACCCGCTCCCACCACGTTTAGATAGATTTGTTTTTACGGGATTTGTGAAGAATTTCGTTATGTTGACTGCCAACGAAACGAGGTTTTTCACAAGTCTTCCATAATTATAAATTCGTTCGGAGAGCTGATTGGCTTTTCGTCGCTTGAGCGATGGGTCTTCAAGGTTATGGATGAATACGCCAAAGGAAAAGTTAGATAAACATCGCTGGATGTAGTCTACATTGAAAAATAAAATAAAGCCAAAAAAAATTGCTCATTAGTTATGTAGGATTAGATCGCAATATAGGAACGGTGTGGTTTAGTGGGTAAGAATCCGACACACAATGTCAAGCTACGAGGCTCATTGTCTTTTTTGAAGATTTCCACCAGCCTGCGTATAAAAAAAAAACAAAAAAAAAAAAAAAATTCAAATGGCCATCTGAACCATGATGGTTCAAAATAATAATTAACAAAAATACTTAAAAAATGCTACAATATTTATCGAAGTTGGTTTATTTCATTTTTCGTAAGTTTGGCTGGGGTTGGAAAGAAAAATTACGAGAAGGACAATTTCGAACGAATATTTCAATGTTCGTCTTGAATTTATGTAGGTCATAAATATAGGATTTGTCATGTTTGGAAACACATAAGATGGAATTTGGTTGCACATTCTGGATATTGAGGCTATAAATGAATTTCCATAACTTTTCTTCTACCTTTTAGGAATTTCTACGGTGGCTGCCCTTCGTGTTTACTATATAACTTCTAAGTATCTCTAAACAAAATATAAACACTTCTATCTCTTAAAGGGTTAATTTTCTATTTGTTTATTCTTTAAAAAATTTCCTCTTTTATTTTCAAAATGAACATGTCCTAAATTTAATTTAAAACAATGATAACAAAAAAAACAAAAAAGTTCAGTTTTTTATAAATTCTTTTTAAAAAGGTTAATTTTGATTCTTTCAGCACTCATTTTAGTTCTATTTGTTAAATTTTTTTTTGTTTTTAAATAAATGAAATTTATTTTTAAAATTCCAATGGAATATTAAAATTATTTTTCGTAGAATTTTCCGAGAAAATTTATAAAGTCGTTATTTTTTTTTTTTTTTTTCTATTGCATTTCTCAATCCTGTTATTGTTGTTACAGAGAGCAGTGTAGTGTTGTGTTGTGATTCAGTGATAATTTAATTACTAACTTGGGATGTTAATTAAATGAATCAATTGAAACAATTGAAAATATTAAAACAAAATACAAATCTTTATAATATCTAGCTACTACTACTGACCTGAATAAATTTATATAAAACACAATTTATATTTTCAGTTATTGTAATGAAAACAGAAAAAGTTGAACAGAAAATGTTTCGGAAAAACTGCAAACTTTTGAATTGTTACAATTTTGTTTTTTTGTTTTTGAAAATTTTAAGTAAATTTTTTTTTAGAAATTTTCCAGTAACTAAAATTGTTGGTGGACATTTAAATGTCATTATAATATAAGGTTGGGCAAGAAGTGTTTTATATGTACCATAATAACAATGTAAGGAATGTATATTTTTGTTAAATTGCATTCAATTGAAAATAAAATTAAAATTTATTTTATTTAAATTTAAACTGGAAAATAGATTTTGTTTTCTCATTTAATTAATATGTAAATAATCAGAAATTTTGGTTTTTAATTTGAAAATAAAATTTAATTTAAAATGAATTTTAATATAATTGGATTTACCACTTGTAAATCAAAATTAAAATACTCAAGGGGTTTTAAACTTTTTTTTTTGTTTAATTTCAAAAAAAAAAAAGTTGTTAATTTAAGTTGAATTCCCTTCTTTTTGACTGTGTTGTTTATAAAATATATATTTTTTTGTTTTTTAACTCCAAAACATTTCATATTAAATATTACAAAATATTTTAATATTCCACATATGTACATCAAAATGTTGTTATATTTATTAGAAAAAAAAAAGTTATTTACTGTATACATGCACGCATGTATATATATGAATATATATGTAGTTATATAATAATATATATTTTATATAATAATAATATAAAAATTTGATTTTCATATAAAATCATAAAATCAAAACCATCACCATCATATTACCATATAAAATCAAATTAAATATATTTAAATTAATATTAGATATGTACATATTATTATATGAATATATATTTACATATTCATTCCCATTTTTAATAATATTTATTCTTTTACATAATTCATATATTTTAATATTATATACAGTTAGAATCAAAAGTTTTTATAAAGTAAAACTAAAACTCTTTTGTCGATAAATTTCGTACAATTTAAGTATAAATTTCCCAATAGAGTTTAAGTATTGTGATACGAATCAAAATAATGGGATCTATACACTTACATATATTCCAAACAAAGCGAATTACTCTAACGAAAAGATCATTTGAATCGAGACGTTAAGCAACATAACAACAGGATCAAAACGTTAAGCAACGAACCAAAGCTTCGTTGGGAAGACCAAGCATTGAAATAAGCGAAATAATTTTCAATTTTCAATTGGAATGAAATTGTATAAGAATTAGTTGTATAAAATAGAATATAAGCGAATAATAGAATAATATAGAATATAATAGAATAAAGCGATATTATTTATTTATTTATTTATCAAATCAAGGTATTAATACATTAACAAAATACAAATACAAATATAACGAAATTTATTATGGTATTGTATTATACTTAATTATTGTACAACTGGTATACGGCTTGTGTATCATTTGTATAATTCTACATTGCTATATCTAATAATTAAGGTTTGATTAAATCATGATTTTTGCCACTAAAGAAGTAAGGAAGTAAGAATACGGAAATTGCCTCAAATATAATAGGAACAACAACGTATTATTTAGATCTGCTATTTCTGAACCTTTTAAAGCCACAATGTATCCATTTAGGCATACTTCTCTTTATTATTTCCATTAATGATATAACTTCTGCAATTAAATTTAGTAAAATTACTATTTATGCAGATATTGTGATGAAAATTTATAAAAAAAAAATTACATCAGCAAACGGTACATCCCTTCTATAACAAGACTTAAACTCTTTTTTAAAAATTGTGTTTCAAACAACATTTAAATGTCATAATAAATAAATTTAGCTGTATGCTGGGCTTCGCCAAAACATTTTCTAAAGAATTCAACGATCCATATGTCCTTAGATCAATTTTTATATCTCTTGTTCGATCTAATCTTGAATATGCAATTCAAGTGTGGTCGATTCTCATTACATTAATAATATAAAAAAAATTGAAGCTACAAAAAATGTTTTTTGAGATTCGCGCTGTGTGATCTGATCACTGATCAAATCCATGTTATTGTGTCACCTTATAAGAACCGATTATTGGATCTGAAATCATTAGAATTCAGAAGAGAGGTTGCTAATATCATTATTAAAGTTTTAATTAATGAAATTGATTCTCCTTATGTCAGACATATGACCAACTGACATATTTACAACAGAAACCGCTTTAGATCGGAAAATATTTTTTCGTCCAGTATTTACATCGTACCAATTATTATATATATAAATTTCTGCATTTATCTCGATGTTTGTAAGTTCGACGGAATACTCCAACACATATACAAATTGTGACATCATGTAATTGTCATAAACATAGTATGTATCTGTATATGTAAATTTTGCCATAATTACCATATAAATATTCTGTTTATATGGTAATTAAAAGCATTCTAATAATTCTAATAAAGGTATGATATTGATAAATTAGTAAGCAAATACATATTTTTCTTAAACTTGAAATAAAAACTCTAATGAATACGTATATAATTATACATGAAATTGATGAGTTATTATCTACAAAACTTAATTTTATTTAAACAGTTTTGATCAACATTTCCTGTTAAACAATATTGCTTTTATGGATTTATTAGAAAATATAGGGTAAAAATTAAAATAGCCAATAAATAACCCTTTGATTCCAAATATAATTAAATTGGCAAGTCAAGATTCTGTGCGGTTTGAACCAAGGAAATGATTTGCAGCGTAGGAAATGATTTTCTGGTTGGAGTAGCAGAGCTAATTTTCTCTGTTATGCTTAAGGAAGTTTCATATGAAATTTGCAGTTTATGCTTATGTCCAAAATGGATCAAATTCCATTTCGCACTAGAAGAAAAAAGTCAGACAAACATTATTTTTATGATTAAAGTAGAATTACTAAAATAATTGGAGCAGTAGATGGAAAGCATGTTCAAATTAAATCACCGAAGCAAAACGTACAACATTTATGTTATAGTAGAAGGATTTTTTAGCATTAATGCCATTCTGATAAGTTTATACTTTATTGTAATTAGTTTACATTATTATAACAGTATTTGTTTTTAGATATGTGAACATAATCAGGTAATTGGTTTTGTGAGTGCACGATATGCTGGTACCTCTTTGGAAAATTCATAATGGTGTCTCATTATTTACACTAACTTTCATATTGCAGTTTATTTGTAACTGGCCTTTCATTCCTGTTAAAATTTATTTCCATACAAAATAATTATGAAGAATAAAGTAAAATACCTACTAACATTTCAACTTTTAAATTTATTTTTATTCCAAAAAATATCGCAAATATAAAACAAACACAAGGTTTGGCCAGCATCATTCTTTTATTTTATCTTTTCAATTCAAAATTGAAATAATTTGTACAAAATCTCTCTCGATGTCTGTTTAGTGATAAAATTTTACATCGATAAACTTTATCGATTTCGTTGACAATTTCTGAATAATATCGAAATACATAATGGCAATTATGCATTTTGACATTTCGTTCGATCAAATCGTAATCGTTATCTTAAATACATAATAGGTATCTAAATCTATATTGTAATATGTTTGTATTAAGCATAAATAAATAAATAAAAAAATGAATAAAAACATGACAATAATTGACAATCTATCGTACGGTAATAATTGTCATGTGAATTATAATATTTTGCTTGTATATCTGTTTGATAATAACCCAGTTCGCTTGTATATCTGTCTGATAATAACCCAGCTTTTCCTGGACACATTTGTAGCTTCTAGTGGTTTTGAGCATGTCTTGACTAACATACAATTTTTTAATGCGGTTTTGTAAATCAGTTTCGTTGAATTGTACTTTTGTTTCCCCAAAAAAACTTCGTTCATGAATTTTACAGGTTAAGGTTAAATTTTTTATATCTAGTTTTAAATGTATATTCTATATGAATTATTGTATAGTAGATGATTTACATTTTATTCAGTTCAAATGTGGGTTCAGATGTTGTAAAGGTGCGACACGGTTCAAATATCACTTGTTGTTTTTTGAATAGTCATACAAATCTAACTATAATATTAAAATAAACTACTTAATTAACATACTTAACAACCCAAATAGTATTTTTAGTCATATCTACCAGTCTTGTTTTTTTAAAAAACATACACGCAGATTTAAATTTTCAAATCGAATTAATTAAAATAATTTTGATTTCCACTGTATACCCACTTATATCTATAGACACAAAAATCTATATGCATATTCACCTTCATTACAAAATCTTTTCAGGATAATCTGATATCGAGAAAAAGAAAAAAACAAAATAAAAAAAAAAATACAATATACGCAATAGATAATTCCAAGCTCGATTGCTTCTATAATACGTGATATTCCCTTTGCACATATTACACATGCATATACGATACTCACATAAATACTAAATGAGATTTTTTTATTTTTATTTTTTTTTTCTACACTGACTATAAGAATATTCCCGCAGGACTCTTTTTAAATAGGCAATAAGACAACCAAAAATAAAAATATATATGTATATATAAATATATGTCGATATAGATACCTTATCTTATGTACAACATCATTTCTTTAATCATTATCATGTACCCACACCAGAATATAATATAAACTTACATTACAATCAACCTTTATAGTAAATCTAAAGAAACGGTAGGTATAGGACGAGTAAAAATCCACCACCTTTAATTCAAAAGAAAAAAAAAGTTAAAAAAAAAAAAACGATTCACCAATCTTATCTCAACACGCTCTTAAATAATTTTTGGAACCGTTAGGAAAAGCCACATAACACACTGTCAATATAAATAAATAGATAAAATTTTTGTGATATAATATATATATATATATATATACATACATATGAAGATGTATTCTGTTCATGTACTCATACACTTGTGTATCTCAAAAAATTTATTAACACAAAACAAAAATTTCCCCCAAATAAAAAACATTTTTTTTTTTTTTCATCCGCCATAATTGTGAAAATCTAATTATTCCTCTCATCAAATGAAAAGCTTCTTTTCATTTTCCCCAATGGAATTATTAGAATAAAAATAAAAAAAAAATAAAATAGAAATGTTGGAACATCCTTTCCTGTTCTGTAATTTGAATTTGTATTACAGGGTGTACCATATAGAATGAAATTTAAGTATTTAAAAGCTTCTTTGAGCTTATTAAAACAATTTGGGGTACAATCGATTTGTGCAGTAATTCCAACTGATTCATCATGTAATGGAAATAATAATATCAGTACTGATTTTACGTAGTCAATTCTTTCTTGAAATCTTAAATAAATTCGAGGTTTAGAGAAATATCATTTTAAGTTCAAATGTTTAGTATTAGGCCCCCTGGAAGTATCTTAATTACGTGAATTACTATATCAGCTAGAAATCAAAATATACCAACAAGACCATGTTATAGAACTAATACGAAATTCGTTGAATCTACAATCAACAAAAACATAAATCCCAAAAAAACAGCAGGCTACGATGATATTTAAGCTAGAATGCTGCAACAGCTGTCAGGCATAGCTTTTAAGCATTTGAAACAAATATTTCAGAATAAATTAGTTTCCATCAACATTCTATAATTATACTCATCTTAAAACCAGGTAAATGACCAACAAAGGTCAACTCAAATATACCATCAGTCTATTGACAATGCTGTTAAATGTATTTGTGTAAATTATAGTACATAAAATGATGCCGCAAATAAAAAACCATGAAATGATTTCCCTGTACAAATTTGGTTTTCAAGCTGAATATAGCACGATCGATCAAGTACATAGAATAGAGCTGCTCAAATAAAACAAGGAATTTGAAGAAAGACAATTTCTGTTCAGATTTTGTTTTTTGATGTCAGCCAGACCTTTGACAAAGTGTGGTACGATGGATTAATCCATAAAATACAAGAAAAGCTAACAGTTGAGTCTCATCTACTATTAAATTTTTATGTAACCTATAGATGCTTCACAGACTTAAATGCAAATCCTATGCAACAGAAGAATATGAAATCAATGCTGCCGTGCTACAAGGTAATGTACTAGGGCCACTTTTATTATATACCTAGTAGCGGAAAACGGGATATACCGGAAAACAGGAATACCTTATCACATTAACATATACCTTTGCAGACGATGCTGCAGTTTTAAGGTGATTTTTTACAGCATCTACAAATCTGATACAAAAATAGCTCTATAAGTGGATAAAGGATGTAATAAAAAATTGAATGTACCAAAACCCAGCCCCCTTGGTATCTTAGAAATATTTAAACTATATATTAATGATTTGAATATACCCATTGTTATAAATTTTTAGATTTTAAGATTTGAATAAACCATAAAGGTTACTATTGTTATAGATTGTTGTCATTTTCGTTTAGAAAGATTCAATAAATTCAGTTAAGGTGGAAAAAATTAAGCAGATGTTTCTAAAATGTTTGTGTTGGGTAACAATTTTTTTCTGCCAAATTCGAAATAAGCATATTTTCGTTAAATTAAACTGTTATAACAGCAAAAGAGGTGTTATCGAAGTGTAATTATATGGAATTTCTAAGCTCATACAATTCTGCTGCAGGATTAGCTTCCATATATCAAAATTGTGATTAGTATAGATTTGTATGGTATATATATATATTTTTTTATTTATTTATTTCAATTTTAATTCCAAAAGAGAATGAATCTTGTTATGGGCTATATATTATAAAAAAATAAGAAAAGGTTATGTATATTATAAAAGTAGTGTACGGTGTCAAATAGTAAATTTATATAGATAGTTATTATACCACATAGTTCAACCTAAGAGTAGGTAATTTAACTAATTGAATTTAAAAATTAGACATATTATATTTTGTAACAGAGATTTTAACAAAATGTACAGTAATAAAAAAATTACTAACTGATATTTTAGCATTTTTCTACTACTGATGACTTTTACTCAACTATTCTTTTCAACTAAACTTACCTTAAATCTTAGGTTATCTTGAATACAATAATATGTTAATACCTGGAACCTATTTATGATTAGCTCAAAGCAAAATTGTTTATTTAAATTTTTAAACAACCTGTTAATATAATATGGACATAATAATATATTAACTAAACTCCTCTTCACCTACCCAAAATAAAACGAACTTTTCTGCTTCACTTGATTTTAACAAAATTTTCCAACAAATAGAAACAAAAAAAACCAAACAAAAAAAAATTGAAATAAAAATAAAACTTATTGGAAATACATATCATAAAAATACCCTTGGTTGCTATGAAGCCTTGTACAATTATTTTTTTGTGAGGATTAAACACTTCTTTCTTTTAGCGAATCTAAGCGAAATAATGGTTTGGTGAATTGTTTATATTTTTTCTGTTTTTGTTTTTTTTTTTTCTATAATTCCATTTTAATTTTTTACACACCCCTAGTGGATTTTTAATGACAATGCAATGGTATTTTATTGCTGTAGGTTTACTTTGATTTTATTTTTGTCAATTAATTTTTAGATATTTAAAAATTTTAAAGACTATGCATATAAAATATAGAGAGCGGAACCAAATTGTGGACTATATATACATAGATTTATTGATAATGATAATATGTATGGTGTCGCATCACTGGCTTAAATAGAAAATTGTAATAAAATTTTAAACAGATTTTAAACAGAATTTTATTATTACCGTAAAAGATTTGTATTTGTAAAATTTAATATGATGCGGCTAGTATGAAACAATAGATTCATTGTGATGAAAATTTTTTTGATCGCATTATTTCCGGAAACAGTATCGGTGTCCATAGAGTAGTGTGATTTCACTTTGATTATTATGATTTATTTCATTTTAATTATTTATTTTTATTGTTACGATTTATTTAATTTTATTGCTAAGCTGGTGTACTGAAATTATTGGAATATAAGTTATAAACAGTTATCTGAGAATTTGTAGAATTATTAATTTTTCAGAAGAAGCCATATACAGTTGAAATCACTTGAATTGTATTTAATTTTTCAAGTATAATTACAGCGATTACTATTTATTCGGTCTACCTCTACTTGGTAGAAAATTATTATACAAGCTCTTGATCTATATACGTTTTTAGCTGTTTTAATATTACTTAATAATATTATATTATAACGATGCTGTGTTGATTTGATATTATATTTTACATTTATAAATGTTATGTAGCTTAATAAAACACTAAAAATACATTACAAATATTCCGATTTTATTTTTCTATTTATTTTATCTTATCCCCTATACATACTTTACTAATATTTATAATTTGTTTTTGTTTAAGCATGGTTTATAATATCTAATTATTTTATAATAATATATTATTATTTTAAAATATTATTCTTGCTAAGATTATTGCACAATCAAAATTATTTATTAAGATATCAAAACTGTAGCGTCAATTTACTGTCGTCGATAAAGCAGCTCAAATAAAAATATTGAACCAAAATGTATTGCATACTTTTAGGCGATTTTTAAAAAATATTTTATCTAATTTTGTATTCAATTTTTAATACAACGGAACAATCAAAAATTATAATTAGATATCTAATTTTGTATACCATATACCATTATAAAGTAACTTTCTAAATAATAATAAAACATTTTTGGTAATCATTTATTAGAAAGATACTATAAATTTACATTTTATTTATTTTTTTTTAATTTAAAGTTAAAATAACAAATCACTTTCAATTTATTTTTTTTTCCCCAAAATTGTTTTACTTCTTTTAAGTATTCAAATGCAAAAAACAATATTTTTTTCATTTCAACTTCTTACAAATTCTGAAATCCTAATTCCAGTAAATCAATATTTCCTGATTTCATAAAACAAAAAAAAAAAAAAATGTAAACATCAGTTTAGAAATTAAATAAATTTCTTTCGGTATTTTTATTCATGTTTTCTCTAAATTCTAATCAATTTTCTTTAAAACCAACAAAATAACAAAATTAATTTTGTTTTCTTATTTTTATTTTTTTTATTTTTGTTATTTTAATATTTTACCTTTGAATTTTAAAAGTAAAATAATTAAATAATTTGAATAAATTAGAAATATTTTAAATTATAGTTCATCTACCTTCAATTCAATTTAAAGTTTTCCATCAAAAAACCCAAAAATTATGTCAAGGGAATATTCTATAAAATATTTACAATTTAGATGTAGTGTAGACACAGACAGTATCAAAAATATATTAATAATATTTTTAATGTGAATTTTTTTAAATTGAATTGATAAAAATATATACTTAGAATTACTCAGAAATAAAATAAGGAAAAACAAATTTTTTTTTTAGAAATATTTGCCTTCAATTTAAGCGTACTAAAACTACAAAAATAAACTTTAGAATCACAGCTTGATATAAGGTTTTCAAAGCAAGTTATGATTGTAATTACGGAAAAAGCAAATTAGCCGAAATTCCAGGAAGTCCTGAGATGAGATTAAGATATTTGGTAAAAAGTTCGGCTAATTTGCTTTTTCCGTAATTATAAGCATAACTTGCTTTGAAAACATTATATCAAGCTGCGATTCTAAAGTTTATTTTTGTAGTTTTAGTACGCTTAAATTGAAGGCAAATATTTCTAAAAAAAAATTTTTTTTTTCCTTATTTTATTTTCGACTTTTTAGTGAAAATATTTTTTTAATGAAAAATAATATATTTTCAAAGAACAACACATATAATCAAATGGCACTAAAATTCACTCTAACGCAATTTGGTTATTATTGCTCATACTTCAAATGTGTAATTATATTTTATATTACTGTAACAAAGTTTATAAAAATATGTAGGTAGGTATATTTTTAAAAATTTTTTGGAGATTTTTGATTAGATACCTTTGAACTTATTAATTTACGTATTAAAAAATTTTCACCAATAAAAAATTACGCGCTTTATAAAAAGAAACCCTGTTAAATACAAAAAATATTTGACGTAAAATCGTAGATTAAATCTGAGAAAAAGTCTGAAATGTAAATACTCATCCGACTTTATCTACGATAAAATTCGATTTTGTCCGACGTGTAAACGCTGCCTAAGCATAAATTGGCATATAAAAGTATAATATATACATGCATAAATCGAAATTAAACTTTTTTTACATTCGAGAAGAGTAATTTCTAACTGAGTGATAGATAACTGATAGGTTCAAATTTTGTTTTCTTCCATAAATAATGTTTGCATTTTATTTTCAATTAAACTAAGCCATATAATTATGTATGTAACAAATGCAAGCCCTATAATATGACACATGTACGTACATTTACATATACTTAGTGAGAGAAAGAGAAATAATAAAAGAAAGAGATTAATAAAAGAAACCAAATTAAAAACACAAAAAAAATATAATGAAAATGATGATTGAAAATAATTGAAATTGAATAATAATAGAAAATGATTGAAATATAATGATTTGTATTGCACACATTTATTTTGTATTCCTTTTTCGTTTTTTGTTTTTTTTGCTTCTTTATACACCATAGAAATGTCAATAAATATAGTGAATTTAAAGAGAAACCAAATTTTAACTTTATCAAATATCCATATTCCATTATTAGTACACACATATGTAAATTTCACATTAGTTGAATGCAAATAATATCTATAATCTATTTTAACAAGAATATACACTCCCATTTTACGTAAACCTCATTTTTAAGAAATACCAAACCGAGAAAAATATCATTAGTTAAAAGAGGTAAAATTTACATTTACTTATCGTATACCAAATTTATTATGAGAGAGAAAAGGTTCAAAACAGATGTTTGCCTTTTGCTTTATACTGTAAAATAATTTTGCGTTCTCATTATTCTTCTTTGGATTTGTTTACGTTTCCTCCCATTATTTATATGAACCCTGCCTCATGGCAAAAAATGTTAGTTCTAATTTAGTTTGTTCCCTTATACGAGGAATAATTCTGATCTTTTATTATTTTAAAATTTTCGTTTTAAACATTATTATTTTCGTATATACCTATTAAAAATATTAAATTATAATTACATTACAATAATATAAAATATTATTAATATTTTTGTCAGTAATAATTTGGAGTTACAAACAAGGGAATATTCTATAAAATATTTACAATTTAGATGTAGTGTAGACACAGACAGTATCAAAAATATATTAATAATATTTTTAATGTGAATTTTTTTAAATTGAATTGATAAAAATATATACTTAGAATTACTCAGAAATAAAATAAGGAAAAACAAATTTTTTTTTTAGAAATATTTGCCTTCAATTTAAGCGTACTAAAACTACAAAAATAAACTTTAGAATCACAGCTTGATATAAGGTTTTCAAAGCAAGTTATGATTGTAATTACGGAAAAAGCAAATTAGCCGAAATTCCAGGAAGTCCTGAGATGAGATTAAGATATTTGGTAAAAAGTTCGGCTAATTTGCTTTTTCCGTAATTACAATCATAGCTTGCTATGAAAACATTATATCAAGCTGCGATTCTAAGGCTTATTTTTGTAGTTTTAGTACGCTTAAATTGAAGGCAAATATTTCTAAAAAAAAAATTTTTTTTTTACTTATTTTATTTTCGAAACATTATTATTTTTTATTAATTATATTAGTAAATCTAAATAAATATTTATTATATTGGTATACGATTATAAAATAATACTGAGGACAACATCTATTTACAAATCACAGAATTTAAAGAATATGATAACGCTGTTTTAGTTAGGTCTCCTAAAAATCTTATGCATAGTTGATACAATTTAGAAAATAATATTGTTAAATATTTCAACGAAAATTTTTGTCGAAAATATTTTTCAAAATTATAAACTTTATTTATTTAATTTCAGCCAACTTTTTTTGTTTACTATATTTTTTCTTTTTCTTACACGTAAAATTCTTATTATCGTCTATTTCTGACAATGTTTATCAAATTTGCATATGAATTTGTGTGCAAACAAATGAATACATACATGAGTTCATACTCTTTTTATGGATATACTTTGGTTAAATGGTTATTGAAATGGGTATTTTGTTGAATTGAAGCAAATTGAAACAAACATATAAAGTCCAAGGCAAGTTAATTAAGGCAAATATAAAAAGGACTGAAATTGTTTTTAAACTGTTATGTATGAAATCGCGTGCTGGTTTTTACTGTGATTCAGTTATTTTGTATAGGTACCAAAAATGATGTTGATGATATTCCAAAATAATTTCAAAAATATTATTTTTTCGTCTTTTTCCACTACTTAAGGTGGATTTTCATTGAGCAATATTTAAAATCTTAAAAATTTTATTGGCTCTAAAAAGGGAGCTTATTGAAGTTTTATGTAAGAAAAAAATAGACAGTTGCAAAGAATTTTCTAAATTTCTATTTGGGAAATTTATTTTATACACAAAAAACAACAATTCAATCGTCAAAATCATCTGTTGAAAAAAATTATTTTTTTATATTGACAATCGGGAAAGTGCTTTTCACGCACCAAGCGGAAATTTTTGTAGGAAGAAAAGGGACATAAAGAACTAACAGCTGATTCCTTTATACATGGTGCGCATACAAAAAAAAGTTTAAAAAAAATAAATGTGAAATAAATCAAACGGGGGGAAGGCAGAGAAATAACAAGAAATTTCTCTTGGAAAGATGTAAGTATTTAAAAAATAAGTAATTAAGTTTTCTTTCAACAAAACGTGCTAAAAAATTTTGTGTATTGTTTTCAAAAATGTAAACAAGAAAATTGTACACTTTTGAAAACCGAAAGTCAATTTTGGAAATAAATATATTGCATGAATTAAATATCTATTTATTATATAAGTACCTTCTCTTTGTTTTAGGGATACAAACGATGATTAAAAGAATAAAAAGGAGAACAAAAATGCAGATTTTTATAAAATGTACTTTTGGATCATTAAAATTATAAAATTATGAAACAGTGTACTGCATAATACCACTTGAAAACAAAAATAACTCATTCATTAAAGTGAAAAACCTATAACATATTTTTTAAACATAGTCTTCAGATTTTTTTTTTTTTTTTAATTTATAATGGCTAGCATATTTAACAATAATAAAGAAAAAAAAATAGCATAATTCATTGAATTTAAGCATAATATTAATTTGAAATTTGTAAATATTGGGTTTTGAAATTGACACATGTTTATATCGGGATTTGCATTTTATATATTGTAATTTATCGGGGTTTGATCTTAACAACTCAAATTAAGTGTATTGAAAAACAGTTTTTTTTTTATATCGGAAGTATCGTAAATGTCTTAAAAAAAACTTCAACCTGATATAATGCAAAAGAACTAAGTTGTCAATGTTATCTGTAAAAAAAAGTTGCCAACATTGTAAAATTAGAGCTTTCTGAGACATTGTGTTTTGATTCATTTGTGATCAAGCAAAACGAACAAACAGTTCTTATTAACACTGTACAACATTGGGTTTTTAAACCAAAAATTTGTAAACCAAAATATCGTCAAACCGATCGCGGAGACTTCGTCAATAACACGTATGATCATGGAGACAATGTCTTAAGCTTTTGTGAGCTTTTCTAGACATCTAAGATCATGTGAACGTTGTATTCGGCTTTGTGTTGAGACATTTACGATGTGAAGAAAACTGATCTTGTTCTTATGTGAAGAGTAAAATGCCTTGATAAATCTCATAGCATCTTGTGACTTAACAATGTTGCATTTTAAACTTTAATTTTGTCTTTTTGCTGAACACAATTTGGAATTACTGGAAGACTTATCTGTTTAAATATCTTGCAGACAAATTTGAAAACTTTTTTTTTTTTTTTTTTTTTTTTCTTCTACGGAGGTGGCCTTAATATGTCAGAGCCGGCATGTAGGCTTTTTAGCCCTTTATGCCGTACTCCAACCCTCAACTTAGTCGACCCTTTTGATAAAGGTCAATAGGTTTGGGGGATCTATCCTGCAGAAGTTTTCTGAGGTTATGTAGTGCGCTTCCAGCAGCCTGAGTCACAGCCTTGAAAGAGCTAAGCACTCTCCTACAGCGTGTGTGGAGGTTTCTTCCTCTTCCAGACAGTGTCTACAGGTTGGGTCGTCACTTAGTGCTAGTCTACACATGTGTTTATTCATGTGGTTATAACCAGTAAGTATGCCCACCATCTTCATACAGTCTTCTCTATTGAGAGTTAGCAGGAAGTTGGTTATTTTGGTGTTTATTCTTGGTGCATATATTTTGGAGACTCTGTGGCCTTCCATACGCTCCCAAAGAATATTTGCTTCCCTTTTTAGGGTGTTTTCTATTGATAGTTTAATATTACCAATAGATATACCAACTGCTGGTTCCGGGCCATAAATGTTTCCCGCCGATGATCTGGCTAGTTCGTCAGCCTTCTCATTTCCAGTCAAGCCACTATGACCCGGTATTCAGATCAGTTGTACCTTGTTTCGGAGCCCTATGAGGTTTAGGGCTTCCGAACATTCTCCCACCAATCTAGATTTGATGATGTTACTTTCAAGAGCTTTTAAGGCAGACTGACTGTCACTAAAGATTCTAATGACTTTGTTAGACCATCTTAATTTGAAAACTTAATAATTCCACAGTTTATTGGAAAAGTAATAAAAATTTTTACCTGACCAACTTCGCTTGTTCTCGTTTTGTTACATTTTTTTGCTATCTTTTTAGGTTTTTCTCCTTTTGAAATTCGAATTGAATGATTTTCACTAATCATTTTCTAACATGATTTTAAGGAAATTATTGTATAGATAACATTGATAATATTTCAAAAAAATTTAATCACCTTTATCTTAAAACACGTCTTTTTTCAATGAAAAATAACTTTGCATTAATATTTATTTAAATTTTCAAAAATATTATTTGTCAAATTTTGGCGCCAAAGTATATTTATTTTAATCATATCGGCTTTTGCGAAAAACCAGTTGTAAAATATACTTCAATATATCGTTTTTGCTATGGAATCATTTCAACATGTAAATATCGAGTTTTGCATTAAGCCTCAATTTTAAAAAAGGTTATTATAAATAAGGTTATAGATCTACAAATTACGCGTTTTTTGATTTTCATATGTCAAAATTTTTGTCAAGTAGTGTAGTTATCGGCGTTTGCATTTGAACGACACATTTATACAACTCAACCACAAACAAGTTACTTAAAACATGCTTGGTTGCACATTTGTACATATTCTATTTTATATTGTTTTCATCATCATCATTGTCTTGTAACATCATCATTGTCTTGTAAACATGGGATATAGAGCAGAATTATATAGTTTTAATATTCGATTATTAATATTAATATGTCAATATATTATAAATAATTTTTATCAATTTACTTTTTATACACCATGTTACAAAAAATATATTATACTTTATATACAAAATCAGTATAACCCTTTTTTCTTAAAATAACGTATTAAAAATTATTTTTTAATTATTTATTCATAAAAATTAATTCTTTCATTAATAATGAAAGAAACAACAATAATTACAAAAAAATTAAATCTGATCGTTTACCCTATACAATTTGATAAAAATTGAGGTAAAAAAAAAATATGATTTTTAAACTATCAAAAATTCAACCCCATTCTCTTAGTCTCGTCCCCCTCTTGAGCTATATTATATTATTATTATAAAATTCTCATAATTTTAAGTACACCTTGAATATTCACATGCATTCTTTAATTATACTATATTTACCTACCATATATATTAAATATTATTATTATTGTTATTGGAATGAAAATTTTCAAAATCATAAATAGTTTAGGGATTTTGGGAGTATGTTTTTTTTTATGGAAGCTCTTTAAAATGCTCTTAAAATTTATACAATACTCGGATAGAGATATTAAGAAAATCAAATTAAATATTTTTAGTCCCTTTTTAAATTTATTTATTTTTATAATATTATATACTTATGTGTTGTGTCTGTTAATGTCATTTCATGTATCTTGTATAATGTGAGTATTAATTAAAAAATGGGCATACAATTAATATTTTATATTGTCAACAATGGACCAATATATCGGAAATTATTGAAATTGTTATTGAAATTTAATAGATTTGAAGGTATCTCAAGGCATGTAGTATATATGGTTAAATCTAGAACAAGATACTAATGATATGGCTGATATGATTGATAATAGATTGATAATCGACCTTTGTGATCTTCAATAAGTCTAATATTGTACAGTGAAACGTTTAACATAAAAATAAATTATGCTCTTGCAGCAATTCGAACTAAGAAGTCACAATATTTTGTTTAGTAATGTTTTATAATGAATTTTTTTTTCATTATTATTGTTTTTGTCTGAAGCCTTTTTTTAACAACAACAATAATAATGAAAACAGTTCGGTGAAACAGTTCATTATGGATGAAAGAATGAGAATTGTGAGAATAAATAAATTTTGTATTATGGAAGTAGATGAGTAAAATGTAGTGAGTGAAAATAAAATGTAAATGAATAGTGAGTAGAATGTAAATGAGTAAAGTGTAGTGACATTATTAGTAATACATTATGATGAGAGATGATTACATTATATTAACTTTACATTATTGTTGATGTTTTGAGTTGTAATGGGCATACTGTTTTAAACTCAACCAAAACTTTACTAGATTAGCAACGCCATTATAATAGTAAAATAATAATTTCTTAACAATATGACAATATCAATTGGTATATGTTATTTCAATAGTGATGTGTAAGTACCAAACTATATATTAACAAAAATATTGTCACACACAAATAATATAACTGTATTCTAATAATGTTTAAAAATATAAAACTATAAACGAAATCTGCCAGACCTGAGCAACTAAGTTCTACCCTTAGTTCTAACCTAAAAATAATTTCAAAATAGATTGAAGTTGCTTTCAATTTTAAATTATGATCAACATACAGCATAAGAAAATGATTTTTATATTTTTTTCATCAATGATGCACAAAAAAAAAATATTTCACGTAATTTGAAATAATCGGGAATATAAAATATGTATTTTCAAAAATGTCGGATAAAAATTTTTTTTAGATACTTGATGGGGTGAATCTATATTTTGAATACTCTTTCAAACCGAATGCAATATGTTTCCTTGGTCTGACTTTGTTAAATTTTGTTTTTTGATTCACCGTTATTTTTGTTTATTTTTTAATATAAAACGGGATGTCTCTTGAGATTAAGAATATACCGGTTAAAAATGTATGGAGACATAACATTATATAAAAATTGGAGAGATTTTAAACTAATTTTAGAACTGATATTTGCATTTTATGTTTGACATTTTAGTTATAGAAGGAGAAGTCGCCCGATAAATGTTTCATGTTTATTGATTTATATCAGTTTTTTTCTATACGTATACTTTACAACAATAGCATCTAGCTATTTCTTTCATTTCAAAAATTATGTTCATTAAACGAACCTTGTTGTACAAAATAAATTACAGTATGATAACAAACATGTATGATGATTCAAAATTATTTTACTTGTACATAACGGACTCAATAGTATTATCAATTTTAAAAATACTAGGGGCCCCTGTTGAGTAATTATATTTCAAGTTGAAGTCAAATTTAAATTAAAAAAAAAAACAGTAATTTACATACTGACATAGACTTCTCATTACAAACCAGAAAGCACTCATGTTTTAATGAATAGCTTTGAAATTAGTATGTTTTTGTTAAAAAACATAAATACCTTACTTCTCATTTTCTGTTTCTTAATGTATTTGGCGAATAATAAAACCATATGATTAAAAAAATTTCAACTGTGTGCGCATTATAGTTTTATTTACAACTTACTTATTATATATTAAGAGTTCATTATGGAGAAGACAGTTAAAATGAAAACGTTTCTACTGCGCATGTCCTTAAATGCTTGTCAATTATAGTTATAGATGTCCCTATTTATTGTGTTTGACATTCTTAATTTGACAAGTTGACATTCCTGGTTTACAGCAATTGTTATAAACTTAAATACTACTATTTAAATTCTAAATCAAACAAACATCAATTTTTGAATACTGGTGGATACTGTTTTACAAAATTATAAGTATAATAATGATGTAGTATTGAATAGATGTTTGTATGGTGTAATAAGATTATGTGAATTTAATTTATAAACAAATTTTTTTTTTGTACTTATGTATTTGTCTAATTAAGATATTTTTGAGAAGAGAAAAATGATTTTATCGTATACATTAAACGGAAATTGTAATAAAAACGAGTTAATATTTTATCTTGAACTTCTGTAGGTTATAATACGTAATTGTAATACTGTTTTAATGTGGAAACATTTTCATAAATAATTATTATTTCAATTTCGTGAGGTCTCGGAACTAAGAAAAATAAAAAATTATCTTCGAACATGTTTGATTGTGTATCAAACTTGTTCTCTGTAGTTACCTACATTCAAGTTTAATTTACTTTAGGTATTACATTACAGGTTTTAGGTGGCTCTAGACGGTCCAGGAACTAAGAAAAATAAAAATAATAATTATCTTTCCACATGTTTGATTGCGTGACAAACTTGTACTTTGTATAAAATGGCATGTAAGTTAATTTACTGTAGGTATTACATTACAATTTATTTATATGATTATTTACACTGTATGGATTTTAGGTGATTCTAGACGGTCCAGGAACTAAGAAGAATAAAAATAATAATTATCTTTGTACATGTTTGATTGTGTGTCAAACTTGTTCTCTGTAGTATGCATGTGAGTTTAATTTACTTCAGGTATTATATTACAATTAATTTATTATATGATTATTTACAATGTATGGATTATAGGTAGCCCTAAATCAATTTTGTTGAGTTGTTGTTTTTGAAATTTTTGTACAATTCATCATTTAAAATCGTCTTACTTTCAAGATTTACATATATCAAATTTTTTTCAATAGCTACAATCATAGTTTGATTCTTCTTCAATAATATTGTTGCTCCTTTAATAGACGACACTTGTTAACAAAACTGATTTATTAAAGATAAGCTAACTATAATGTACATATTAACAAAGTAAAAGAACAATTTACTTTAAGTTCTTAAGAATTTTAAAACATTAGATAAAACTACATTACTCGAACATCACAAAACATTTCAAATTAAAATTACTTAAACTATATTGTGGTTAAAACGTCTGTAATCTGTATATAAGAAGACGATAAGGACATTAGCAAAAAATTGAAATGAAAAATCCTTAAATAAAAATTATTTTCTATTTAAAATTTTCAAAATTTTATTTGATTTGTAAAATAAAACTCTCATACACAACTAAAAAAAACTATACAATAAAGTATATATAAATGAAAGTTTGAATGCTTTTTCTACTTTATTTTGTTTTCCTTTTTTGTTCTAACGAAATCATCCGAAACCACTGACTGTCTGCTTGTAGTAATAATTTTAAAATAATTTATATTACATTTCCTTCCTGATATCCTTGGATTAGTTATGTTCGTTTGACCTGTTAGGCAACAGTATATATATATATATATTGTCTTATATGGTATAGATATAATTTTAATTCAACTGTATAATATAGGTATAGCTATATAGTAGAGAATCGGTGTTAACTTTAGACAAGTGTACTATTTAGTAAGCATGCAGGAAATTCAAACAGACTATCAGGTACCTACAGTTTAATAAAATTTTAATTTTTATGAAATTTTTCTTTAGGTTTATTACATTTGAAGGGTGCTGTCGGATTCATTAAAAAATTGTTTTTTATTTTTTATTTTGAGAGAAATTTAAACGAACATATTATTATTGTTATTATCTACGTGTGTGTATAACAGAATGTTATTATTATGTAGAATTTCAAACGAATGTTATTAAATTGAATGTAAATGTTGTATATTGGAATGGTTTATTGATTTTTAAAATGAATTGCTAAGGAGTATATAGATAGTTAAATAGCGATTATATTGAAGTGAGTTGAATATACAGGGTTATTTTAAATTGTATAGGTTTTAATTAATTTTGTTGTACTTAGTTGATTTAGAATCGAATTTAATTAAATTTGCAAGTATTTCCAGTGATATAAACAACTTTTATTTATTGCTTATGAACTTATGACATTGTATGACCATATTAATCGGTTAAAATATTATATTATTATCTAATCGATTTTTGTAAATAAAAAAACATTTAATTTGTTCAATAATTATTTCAAAAATGTATTATTTTGCAATTAAAATATTATAGAAATTCAAAGAGCTTTTAAACTGATGAAAAATATGACTAACTTTCTAAATGTTTGTAAAATGTATAAATAAATTGTTAAGACGAAATTTATCACATTAACCAGTTATATTTGTACAAAAAATGAATTAATTTGTATGTATTCAAAATTTGTTACTAGCTTAAAGCTTTGTAATTCTGTTGAAATAAGAAACATTTTATTATTTTACTATTATTATTATTACTATTGTTATTATTATTATTATTATTATTATTATTATTATTATTATTATTATTATTATTATTATTATTATTATTATTATTATTATTATTATTATTATTATTATTATTATTATTATTATTATTATTATTAGTTTTATCATTATTATTGTTGTTATTATTATTATTATTATTGGCTAATTCAATAGTCCTCTATTTTACGTATTTTACGTTAATATCGTAATCACTCATAGTCCAAGGGTCCAATCTATACTATTTTGTAGAAATATTTTGGAATAATTTTTTTTTGATATTTATACAGAAACAAAAAATATATTGTTACGAATATTCCATTAAATTCTGAAACATTCGAAAAATATGACCTGCAGTCTAGTAATTGTAAGTTATTGTAATAAATAATTACCTATAAAAAAAAAAACATAATCGTTCCAGAAAAATTCGTTTCATAAGTGTTATACAAATATAATGTCATCTTTTATGTTAAAAATAATGCACTTTTAATGTCTGGATATTAGCCAAGAACATATTAGAAAAATAAATCTCATCCCATACAAATTTTTAAAATTTTGTTTTTATATAGCGGGTCGCCAAATTACACCATTTTATTTTCAATACAATGCTCTCTCATTTTATCTTCAATACAATTTGCTCTTTAAAACAATAATTTTTCTCTTCAAATTTTATACGAATTACCTAATTACGATCACGAATATGATATGAATTTAATTAGCTACATATCTAAATAATTTAAAGTTGAAATTTTAAAGTATACCTGTTTTTCAGAATACTTTCAATGCAAATAAAAATCCATATAAAGAAATAATGCACTTGCATAAATTCATTGGAGATAGTTAAATTTGTTTCTTATTTTGAACCTTTGATTTGAAAAAATATTGAAATGTATGAATTTAATTGCCGAAATATTCAATTTCAATCAAATTTTACCACAATTAAAATTCAAATCAGTTATTCAGCTTTAAATTTATACAATTTATATAATCTACATCGATTTACTGAATATTATTGTACTTATTTATTTTATTTTTTTTTGTGTTAACACAAACTATAATTACTCTTCTCAATTGTTCTCTTCAACTTTCATTTTTGTTTCTTTTTCTTACCCGTCTGTATGCATTTTAAGTTGAAAGAATTTTAAAATATCCAGATGAGACATCTTGCTATTATGTGTTCTTTGGGATTAGTAAATAGTTTATAGTACATAATGTATAATAGTTATAATATTATAAATGCAGGCTAATTATGAATCTTACTAGCATAATAATTATATAATATATAAATACCATAGATGATTTTGAAAGTAATTGAAAGCAGAATATATTGTAAATAATAAGTATGTATTGTCATTATTAATATGTAGTGATAAATAAAGAATACGTCAAGCTACAATTTATTGATTACTATTGAAGCAACAACAAGCAACAATATTAAATGTTGAATTACTGATCAAGCTGTAAAGTTCACAATGATATTCAAAATTAATGTAATGGCTCAAATTGACCAATAAATCTAGTACGGTCGTAAAATAGCCGACTCTAAATTCCCATCGGTCTTCACAACACTAGAATTTGAATAGTCTTATATGACTATACTTTTAAAAGTCAACATACACTATTAAAAATTATCCATAAAATTAATGAAATATGATTTCATCTTAAATCTGCAAGTTTTCTGATCTTGATCAGAGAAGTAAAATTAATTTCAACTAATATAATACGGTTTACTTTAAATAACATTAAAGGCAAGTGTATTCGAATGTTAATGCAATATACTCAATACAACGAAGATTAATTCAGTAATTCAAAAGTACATACGAGTATTACCACTTCATAGTGATTTTTTTTCTGATTAGATACAATCCATTTACCTCCTCATACTAATCATATTAACAACACTCAAAAAAGCAATCACAATTGAAAGCGTTGTTTTACTTCTATTCGTACATTAAAAATAATATTATGTATATGTATATAGGTATGTAATAAATACTAAGCTGTGACAGTTAAAACTAAAGGATATTTTTGCTATTGTTATTCTCACTTCACATTTCTAAAAAACGGATTAAGTTAATCCGATATAAATAAATATAAAAGAATAAATAAAATCAGTCTGGACCATTTTAAAAATAAGAATCGTATAACAAGAGCTCATCACATTGACCAAAATGTCTGCCATACTTATTAATCCAATGTAAATTGAATTTGCAAATAAAAAAAAAAAAAAACAAAAATTCATCCAAAAATTTATTAAGAAAGAGAAATTTAATTTTTTATTTTTCAAAATCCTAGTAAATTTATTTATTTTTGTTTTTTTCTGAAAAATCCCATTTTCATTGGTTATACTTTACAATGTTGAGAGATGGAAAATTAAAATAACTTGAGGAATTTTTTTTGATAGAAAAATAAAAATTTTTTTTTTCTATTATATTAATCTAACTGTTATTGCCTACTACAACACAAACAAATAAAAAAACTTTACTTCAATTTTAATTGTTATGTCGGCAGGACATTTGTGGTTTATTTGTTCAAGCTCCACCTTTTAGAGCGTTACAAGCGTACAAAAAAAAAATGCTCAATAATAGCTTAAATTTTATAGCATTTTTATTTATGATCAAAAATTTTTCAATAATGTCCTTTTCTTTTTTCAAGATACATATACATTTTTCTATATGGTTGGTATATATACAAATAATTTTTTATGTGTATTATTATATTATGTATGTTTTGTTTTAATAATATTAATTTTATTTTTTCTATGATGAGATCCTTGAATATATATATATATATATGGTATCCTATACAATTTCATTATCCTTAAGCAAACTTAAAAAAATAATAATAAATAAAATTTTGAAATTGTGAAGGTTAACTTTTCATTGTCTGGTAATTGAACGAAAGAAAATTTCTATATAATTGTCCAGACGATTATTGTGTATATATTATACGCCTACATATATATACCATATCAAGGATATTGAAATAGAATTTTTATCATTTAAGAATAAAATAAATATTTAAAGGCGTATCTTTCTATTTTATCTATTTCAAAAATAATTTATACAACTATACTCAGATTTATATAATATGTACATTGTATGATAATGATTCAAAATAACTAAAGAAAATCAAAAACTCTGAAATCCTTGAATATGTTTTTTTTTATACATAACATATTATGTATTTCAAAAATGAAAATAAATCACTATAATGTCCTTGTGTAAAAAAAAAAATTGTTTTTTTTTTTTTTTTTTCTTTGTTTTAGAAGTTCTTAATTTTGAAATTTCATATTAAAATACATTTTTATTTCGTTTTTTGTTTCTCTTTAATTTTTTTTTTTGAATACATGCATTCCTGTACATTATTATTATGTATTGTATAAGGACATAAGATAATTATATTTTAATTCAAGTTTGATAGCAAGGATATTTTTTCTTCTATATCTATTTTCTTCAATATCATCTTCAGTTTGATTTAAATTTAAATTTAGTAGATTTGAGTTACTAAATAAATTTTCAATTATAAATATTTGATTTATTGGTTGCTTATTCTTACATTAAATTTAATATTCCTGGTACATTATTATTGCTCTCTCGAATCAAATAATCTAAAATATTCATTCACATAATCATGATTGTCCTGTAACCCCATCCGTGGGGTATAGGGCGAAAATTAAAATATTAACACACATATTATGCAAAAGTAACAACAGCTTCAACAACCCAATTTGAATGGAAGTGTAGTGGAAAATCATGAACTGTGAGTACCATATCAGTGATGATTGTCTCCAATGAGCTTTAGCAATTCGAAATTATAGCCTAAATACAATCCAAATATAATCTAAGCGATAAAAAAATCATTTTTGACAGACAGACAGTATGAAAAAATTCATATTTGATATCCAGCTATTGTTGAGTATTATAAGTTAATAGAAATTTCATTAAATTAAAGATAAAAATCGTTAGTTTTATCCATCAAAAACTTAAAATTACCATTAATTCTCAATGTCTTGGAGGTTATTAAAAAATGAAGCTTTCTTCAATAGAATAATTTTGTGTCTACTAATCATCTTAGAAAATGGGATATAATATCAGTTATATATACTAATTATCCAATACGTTTAAAGAATAGTATAATATCACTTCACTGACATACAATGAGCAATACATGATTGTCACAAGTTTGAGTACTAACGTCCATTATTTTGATTTTATAAATTTAATTTTAACTGTTGTACTGTATTAAATAATATTTAAATCATTTTTTTTTTTCTTTCTTTCTTAATTTGATATTTTTTTTCATTATATATTATTTTATATTACTTGAATTTGTATAAACTTGACTAAGCACTTTAAAATGAATTGTAAACACTCTATACGAGCTTCGTTAGCTCTTTTTGAGAAATTAAATGAATAAATAAAATAAAATAAAATTTTAATCATATTTATTTAATTTTTTTTTCTAAACAATCTATTACCATTAAAACTAATTAAATAAGCCGGTCAGAACAATATTGGACACGAGGTAGCTAAGCAGTATGTAGCACCTACGAAAACAGACATTTAATTCTGAATTATTATTTTTTATTTATATTTATGTTTATTACAATAATTAAATGTATAATAAATTTATGTACAAGTTCTATCTACTTGGGCTATCGGCTTATTTACGATTTATTATTGTTATAAAATTGGTATCGGTGTATGTACTGTAATTTTTTACATAGTTATCATATTATTTTAATTGTTATTATTATTATTATCATTATTATATTTATTTTGTAAATTGAAAAAAGTACGGTACAATAATTTGAACCAGCTTACAACCTATTATATTCTTTCAAATGATAGATATAACAAAAGAGACGTAGCGAAATTAAATATTTTATCAACATTCTTTAATTTTCAATTTAAAATTTCATCCCATGTGTAAGTACATATACACATACATTCCCTAAATTCACCAAACTACAGAGTTCACCAAATACATTCACCAGAGTACAGACTTTCGGATTTTACTCGTCAGAAATAAATTTAAATAAATTTGCTGTTTTTTTTAAATAAATTATTATGTATGAGGTTGTTGTCAAAGATAAATCTATAAAAAAAAAATAGATAAGACCAAGAATAAATTAAAATTATGGAAAACAATTCAAAAAAATAAATAGTTACGTATGCGGTTGTTGTCAAAGATAAATCAATCAATAAAAAAAATTATATAATGCCAAGAATAAATTGAAAATTAAAAAAATAAATGATTACGTATGCGATTGTTGTCCAAGATAAATCAATAAAAAAAAAATTATATAGTACCAAGATTAAATCGAAATTATAGAAAACAATTAAAAAAAATGAATTCTTACGTATGCGGTTGTTGTCTAAGATAAATCAATAAAAAAAAATTATATAGTACCAAAAATAAATCAAAATTATGGAAAACAATATAAAAAAAAAGAATTATTACGCATGTGGTTGTTGTCCAAGATAAATCAATAAAAAAAAAATTATATAGGGCCAAGAACAACTTGAAATTATGGAAAACAATTCAAAATAAAATTGAATACGATTTTTTATGAAACTTTATCAAATTTGGAGGAGCGGGCGAATACTAGTTATTTAAGTTAGTTATACTACTAGTCACTAACTGCCTGGGCTGTAAAATAGAATAAGAAGAAATAAATTTGTGCTGAATATGTTCAACAGATGAATATTCGTAGTTAATTTCACCACCTGAAACCAGTACTCCCCTTACAATACGAGCTACCCAACATAATATTCAAGAATATCATACGTTTAAACTATAAATCAGATATGTTAAGATATTCAAATTCCTGAGTATAGGATGTTACAAATATATATATACACACCATTTAAAAATATTTCTATTAACTTATAGTACTCAACAATAGCTGATTCAGAACTGTCAATTATGATTTTTTCTCACTTATATTATATTTGGATTATTATATTTAGGCTATAACTTTGGAAGAGAAAGATAATTATCATCTAAATATCTAACAATCGTCACTGATGGTACTCACAATAGTTCATGATTTGTCACTACATTGTGTTTCTTGTATTTGGATATTATTGTAACATCCAGTCAATTTACGGCTGCAATGAAATTGGTAAAAAATAACCCACAAAAAATCTATTTATATGGCTGTATGTCCGAAAAGCTTCATATACTAACCAACAAATTACTTTTATATCGAGCTATAAAGAGCTATAAAGGAAAAAAAAAATTTGGGTAGTATATAAAGGCTTTCGGGCAAACAGGCATAAAAATAGATTTTGTGTGTGCTGGATTTTAAATGAATTCCATTGCAGCCGTAAACTGTCCTATTGTAATTATGCGAGCCCTTGTTAAATATTCAAGAACCTTCTTGAACTATATAAGATTAAAAAATGAAGCATTGTTTGAGAAGAAATTTAATAAGTATGTCCAAAAGTTCAATTATTATAACAATTATCAAGAATCCAAATATAACAATTATCAACAATCCAAAATGGCGGCAATTATTTTTATTTTTTAAGTAATCAGAAAAATTTCTCTATCTATGCTATTAAATTGCTCCATGCTATATGTTCGATCATAATTGAACCAACATTATTATCAAGCCTCATTGTATCATCAAGATATCGATATCACGCAAAATATTCTGAGATATCAATTAAAAAATATCGTTAGAATTTGATTGTTAGTGTTGCCGTTTGCAATCGTTTTATTTTTTTACAAAATTTTACATTTTCAATTTAAAATTTTATAACCTTTCTAAACTAACTTTTTTTCTATTGTTATATACATACCAATCTACTATATAGGACAAAATATTACTTATATGTAATTATACACCTATGACATTCTTCAAATATTGAATGTTATTTTCCAAAAGAACACCTTACAAAATCGGTTAACAATTAAAATCACAAAAATATAACAACAACAATAACAGCAAATAAAAAAAATTATATAATATATATTATAAGAGTCATATGCACATTCATTGCCTATTCCTCACAAGTAAAAAATTTTCATTTCAGACGATATGCAGCATTTTGTGGTTTTTGGACCCCAAGAGATTTACTTCACTTACTCAATTATTTTTTGAAGGGCCACCAAGTTTTGAATTTTTAATGTTTTTTTATTTCTTCTTTTCGTTGTTGTTGCTACTAATTTGCAAAAATTTTTAACTCATAATATTACTCTCTATAGGAGTGCTGCTTCACGTTTAACAAAAAAAAAAAAATAAACAGAAAAAACACAGCAAAAAAAATAATAAACAAAAAATTGTTATTTATTTTATGAGTTTAATTGTTTAACAGTTTCCAAGCAAATGTTCACGATTTCAGTTTGTAACAAGTTTAACACAATTCAAGGGAGTTTGCAAATTAAATGTTGTTTTAGTGTTGTTGTTGTTGTTGTTGTTATACGAATATATTCAGAATTCCATCAAGTAGCTAAAAGGAATTTTGTATACCGTGAGCAAAAAATGTGCACTAATAAATGGTAAAAAAAAAAAAAAAAAAATAGAAAAAATTAGTTATGTATAAGAGATGTGAACGTGCTGTGTGACTTTGAGTATGAGTAAATGAATTCTATATTAGGTTCGTTGTACAACCTTTTTACTAACAATTCTATTTTTTTTTTTTTTTTTTTTTGTTTTGTGTTGTGTTGCTAATGATTTATTGATATGATGTTGCAATAAGCAAATTGTAACAAAATGTAAATTGTCATATATTTCAATTATTGTTATCTTTCATAATACCATCGCCTCTCATTCCAGCACATTCACACGTAGCGCGATTTAATAGGTATGAGAAGATGAAATTCACGCATTCTATATTGTAACAATTTATAAACACTGCTGAAAAAGAATTGAGTGCGATTTTCAAATTAAGGGAATAACAATTGTACTTTTTTTTAAGTTAATTCAAAAAAAGGGGGAACTGATTTAATGAATTACAGAAATACGTACGTACACAAACACATACAGAGGGAAATCTTAAAAACTGAAGTATAGGAAATTGAAAAGAAATTGGGAATGAATAATGAAAACAAAAATGAATGTAAAATAATGATTGTATATTAGAGAAGTACTCGAATTGAGGTTATTAAGTGATTTTATTCGTATTCGTATACGCTTATTAAAAAAAAAAAAAAAAAAGAGTTTAGTTGCATGGGGTCTTTTTGGATGAAACTTCTTTTTAGAAATGATGGCAATTATATTTTCAATGATAGAATATTAATAACTTTCGTGTACTTAAATGCTATATCGTGCAGATAATAACCAATTTCCAATAAAAATAAGATATATATACGATTAAAATTTTTTGATCTAAATTATTTTTCTTTTACTGGAAAATTGTATTCGAGGATTTAAAGTGGCATAACTCAAAAATATTGAGTTTTTTAACATTAAAAAAAAAAATTTAGCCGAGTGGTAAAGCACTCGAGTTTAGTTATGTAACGACCGAAGGAGCACGGGTTCGAACACCGCGAAAACCGAAAAATTTTTCAAATGGTGAAAATGACTAAAAAATTTAATTTTCAATACAACCACATCGGTTCAAATATAATTTAATAATTAATAAAGATATAATATAACTAATACAAAAATAATATAAGTATATAATATACAAAAATATATACCAAATAATTAATATAGTTTAATCAAATAAAAAGGGCCCACATTTCGAAAGGGAAAAGGACCTATAAAATTGGCCTACAGATTAATCTGTAGGATCAACTGTTGATATAAATAAATAATAATGAATAGAAAATAGTTGGCCTGCAGATTTATCTGCAGGTCCACTGTTTAATAAATAAATAAATAAATAAATAGAAAATATATGTTTTTTTTTTTTGTCTTCCCATTTAATATTTACAATCTGATCTGAACTGAATGATTTATATTTCAATAAATAAATAAAATAATTTTGTATAGTATATATATACTAGCTTGGTAACCCGCCATATATGACGGAAGCAAAATAAATTCTAGCTTTTTTTTTTTCATTACAATTTTCATTTCATTTGGGAAAAATACGTATTTTCTTATTAATTTATCGTACCTTTATTTTTGTATTATAACGCTTTTAATTACCATATAAACAGAATATTTGTAGTAAGGTGCAAAATTTTCTATTCCCTAAGGGTCATTTACTCGATTATTTTAGCGACATCCTTTTTGCCAACATTGAAAATTTATCGTATAATTCAGAATCAAGTTAATCCTGTTAACATTCAATAACATTCGCTGCGTAAGCTTAGCGTCAAAGTTTATAGCGAACAAATAATATTTTATAATGAGCCACAACTTTGAACGAAAACAATTTTAAGAACAAAAATAAATAAAATTTTAACTATAAAAAAACAATAATATTGTAGGTAGGTGCACATAATATTTATTTTGATGAATAAAATAAAAACTCGTGTTGGAGAAAAAATTAAAATAAAAAAATTTACTGCAAACAAATAGGTATTTACAAAACTGTTCATAACTTGTGAACCATTGATCGGTTATTTAAAATTTCATTTCATTTTAAAAAATTCATTATCGAACTGTTCATGTTAAAATTCATACATAATTATTATTTATAACATACATTAAAAAGAAAAGAACAACAATCAATATGGTTTAACCGCTACCTATATATACCTATCTACTATATTAAAAAAAATTCATCACTCTCTACAACATACATTTCTACACACTTGAAGAAAACAAATATACCTAAAAATTATAAATTTACAAAGATAAGAAATAAAAAATAATAGTACAAAATTTCATTTAATTTCTTTAAAAATGTATAGGTTGTTATTGTTTTTATGTCTAAATCAGCAGAACCAAAACCTAACCCCATAATACATACTAAATATTATACGATCATAAATTTATATATCATATAGATATATATATATTAAAAAATAAAAATAACTAACAATTTTAACTCTTCATCGCATCACATTTCTGGCTAGAGTATATATATATACCTATAGTACTATACAGGCTATGCATATGGTTTGGCAAAACTATGATGCTATGATCATTGTCATAACAACAACAAAAAACAAAAAACAAAACAAAAAAAAAAAAAAAATAAATAACAGTTTTAACTCATCATTGCATCACATTTCTGGCTAGAGTATATATATATACCTATAGTACTATACAGGCTATGCATACCGTTTGGCAAAACTATGATGCTATGATCATTATCATAACAACAAAAAAAAATCAAAAAACAAAAAAAAATATGTAGACGCATATACATATTGTGTATAATTTTAAGTAATAAGAATAACCTTTAAGTGCATTATTTTTTTTTTGTGTTAAATGCTGTTTGCCTTTTGGTTATAATACCATATTAAACTATTGATCAAATTTCTATTAGTCTTTATTATTATAAATCAAAAAAATTGTTTGTTTTATTTATATTATTATTATTATTTTTTATTTTTCCTTATTATTTGCGAAGAAGGCTAACATTAAATTAAAAAAATATATTTCATGCAATGGTATTTTTTCCTGCAAAGGTTCAGCATGGTAGACAGGGGTTAAAAAAAGAGTACCAAAGCAATTTGTATACATATTACAATTTGTATATGTGTTGGAGTATTCCGTCGGACTTACAAACATCCAGATATATGCAGAATAATATATATATATATAATGTTGCGGTTAAAGTAATAAATTGATCATTAACCGGTCATTATTAATAATTACCAAATAGAAAGCTTAAAGAAGTGATTAATTTGGACAGAATTTATTTGATTTATCACATAAACCGGTAATTATTAATTATTCCCACCCATCTTAGGTAAATGTAATAAATATTATAAATAATTTTTTTGAATAGGTTAAACGGTCCGGAAATCGGGACCAAAGGCCATGAATTTAATTTTTATCATCAATACAATGGTTCTTAAATGCGAAAGGGTCCCAGGAATTTTACCAAAACTCTATATCACGTGTTTAAATTGTATTTTTCTGAAAAAAGAAATATTAATAATTAATTTTTAAAAAATTTTTTGGATAGGTCTGACGGTCCGGAAGTCGAGACCAAAGACTTAAATATTTCAAAAAGATTTTATGTTTCACTAAAAGCTTGTCGTCTGCATTTACCTGCCGTCTGTGAAAACAGGGTTTTAATAAATAAGTAGCGGGACTTTAAAAATCAATAAAATCAAATCTAGGTGGTCAAGGTATTCAATACTGTAATTGTAAAATCGATTGTAATTCAAATCGCTTCAAATGTAAAAGTCAAATATCAAGTGTAATTCTAAAATGTCATAAAAGTTTTTCCTGTAAAAATAAATAAATTAACTTTGTAGAAATAAAAGATTAATTTAACCATAAAAATATAATTTTTGTTTTTTTTTTTGTTTTCCCTCATAATATTAAAAACAAATATGAGAAAATTAAACGAAATAGTTTTAATTTTAATCATATTTACCAATCCATACAGGTAATTATTAATTACCGGTAAATGTAATAAATTCTATTTATTTATCACATTTAACAAAATACGCGGTTATTATTAATAATTACCGGATTTATCACATTATTCGTAACATATTATAATTTATGATAGCATTTCACTACTTATTATGCAATTTAACAGGTCATATTGAATTTTATGCTTCAATCTCCTAGGGCTTGGATCCCTCATAAAATTATTTGACAGGATGTTTGGATATATTTTCAATTTATATTTGCACTTTGGGCAATATCTTCTTAATGTGGTGCATAGTAGAAAAGCCGCTTAGCGATGGTGCAAAACAAGTTATGGAAATTCATTCATAGTTGGAATTCCGAACTTCACGAATGTCGAATAATATTCCTTTTTATGTGTTTCCACTTTCAAATAACACCATAGTGTATTACTTGCAGAAATTAAAAAAAAAAAAATATCAATAACTTCATTCTGCTAATTCCTATCAATTCCTTCAATAATTATCTTCTTTCTTTCTCCTGCCCTATCCCCCCATCCAAGTGGTACCTCAAGGTTACATTCTAACGCTTGGCTGTTTATAACAAAAAAAAATGTAGTGAAGGAGCCTACAAATCGGGTTAGATTAAATTATTTGACACAAACCACGGACCATTGACCACCATTCTAAGGAAATTGTTTTGAAAACTTTGAATTACATCAATGATGGATTTAGCTGCAATGCTCCAGAGTTGAAAAACATTCAATACATTGTAGTATAAACTTGCAGTACCGGAATTTATTAAGTACGAAAAAATTATCATACACCTAAATGATGATTTACTGTCAAAAACATAAACAAAAAAAAAAATTGAATTCTGTACGACCATTTAGTATAGCTTTGTATACCAGCATCTTTTTTTCAAAGCCAATTCAAATTTTAGACCAGAATAATTTAAATATAGGCTGCTGTCGTCTCAATTTAGTGCGCTTACAAATTATGTGATTCTTCCATGTTAAACGAATATCGAAATGAATCCCCCCTGACAAAATATATACTACTCCTGTGCTATGACTGTACTGTTTGAAATTACTGGATGAGGGTAAATATCACATGGTTAGACTTGTTTTTATTTGCTTTTATTTTCCAACTTTGAAGCCAGTATTGAATTTAATTGATATTCCGTTGAAGGAGATTTTAAGCCCATAATGAATTTATTTTTGAAGCCATATAATAACCGTATCATCAGCGAAGGTTGCTACTTTCATAGTTTGTGTCATTCGGATATCTGCCGTATAGATGAGGTAGTGAGGTATGACAGATTGATATATAATTATATTAAATTCTATCGTATAGATAAGGTAGAGTGTTGGTCCCAAAACGATTCCTTGGGCCACGCCAGATTTATAAATAATATATGAAATTTATTCGGAAATGGAATTCAGAGCTTTAATTTGTTTTTATTTAATGCAGAACCGGCTCCAAACTGCTTTTTACTCCTGTAATATATAGCAAGTACGTATTAAGTATTGATTTTTAGTATCGTATAATTTGTGTTGCCGAAACGAATATTCATGATGTAGAAAGCACGTTTTTTTTAACTTACAACATTTTTAAACTACAACTGTAATAAAATATACGTACATAATATCTATTAAATAACTTTATAATAATTTTAAATTATAAAATTGATAGATTTTACAAAACTCATGTACTTTTCAAGAATTTAATATGATTATAACAACGTTAGAAAATTTTAAATAATTTTTATATCAATCTAAAGGACTACAATGTTTTTACTACAATGTTTTTATTTTATTTTTTTTTATTATTATAAAGTTAAAAGTAAAATCAATAAAATATATAAAAATATATATGTAGGTAATAATAATAGATTATTAAATTAATATTTAAAAATTTTAAAAGAACAAAATTCTGACAGATAGACTGAAAATGCATGTGAATTCCAGTAGAATTTGCATAAAATATAGGATGACCTATTGTAATAGGTCAATTTTGTTGGACAATTTTATAAGTTATTGATTATAATTATGTCATTCAATATTAAGTAAGTGGATGCATTGTGATATATACTATTTAAGTATTAATGTTAGATTTTGTATTGTAGTTTTTTTTTAGAAGCCTGACATTAAATAAAAAAGCTATTTTATCATTTTACGGATCCGTATTTGTTTTTTCTGACCCGTAAAATGATAAAATAATTTTTTTTTTGTTAATTTTAACTTACAATGGAAGACACGAGAAGATGAAGGGGTTATTTAACAAAATCAAAATTCCGAGTAAATTGAAATCAAAGTTTTTTTTATATCATTTTTTTTAGACTAGTTTTATTAAAGCCGTAATATACGAAAATTGTCAAAAATGGTAGTACTTTTTTACTCATTGCAGGCTGATTAATAAGAAACTTGTATTTTTTGTATTATTTGTTCAAAAGTGTATATAGATAGCTCCTTCATCCATTTAAATAAACCAAAAACAAAAACCAATATAAGTGTGAAAGAAAGGTTTATTAAATACAAAACTACCGTAATATCTTAACAAAATACAATAATATTAATCAGTACTATAATATAATCAGTACGCTGATCACATTTTTTAATTTGTATGAACAAAAAATTAAAAAATAATATTTTTATTGACCTTTTTTTATCTTATAGTATAATGTTAATAACATTTTTTAATTTTTAATATCAGAACGTTAGTTTAATTTTTTATTTTCTTCCATTATTTTAAAATTAATTACTTTTTCATATACCTAAATGATATGACAATATTAGAAGTAACAAACATATTAATATTCAATTAAAAAATATAGCTAAATAAGTTTTAAATTTTAATACTAGATATACAAATTTTAATTTTTAAAATATTTTCATAGAAATAAAGATATTCTTCTTTTACAAAAATTAACTGTTGATCAAGATTATTTTTTTTTCGCCTGAAATAGATCAAGACTTTCCAACAAGTTTTTCGATTTGAATATCTTCAGAGGTTTAAGCCTTCTTTTATTTTTAATAATATCGACCTTTTTAAATGGCATATATTCATCATATGACTCTTTATATATATATAAGAACCATATTCTTCTACCCGAATCCCTTTAATACCGTTTCTAAATCTCAATCTTTCATTTAGTTCATCTTTTTTCTGTTCGTTAGATTTAAATATTTAGCTAAATTTCCAACATCTCTAAAATGTTCAGCCATATCAATTATTGCAGTATTTTTAGATGCATACTGAATAATTTGTCGGTACTGTTCTGGCAGATATATAGCGTCATGCTTCCGCAACACCTTCTCTATTCTTCCAAAATCTTGTTCCGAATCTAGGTAGGAATGGCCATGCTCCGCAAATTGATGATCGATGCTACGAAAGTCACCACTTTAAATCAAATATTGGTACAGAGAGATCATTGCAAAATTTTTATTTTATCCTGCACAAGAATCAGACAAAATTACTAATCGGTTACCTTCATTCATTTTTTCATCCTTTTCAATGTATTTTAGCAAGGAACCACATATTTCTGAGCTTCCTGTCCAGAAGCAAAAACATGCTTATTAAAATTTTTTTGTAATATTGTGAATTTTAAAATTATAAAACTACATTTGCTTAAAATAAAACGCTTTTGTTGTAGTTATTTTTGGAAGAGGCATAGTCTGCTCTAAATCCATTGTTATGAAAACAGTATCGTTTGATACTTTTGTTCTATTTTTATTTCTTTCTATTTCTATTTCTAACACATTGCTTTAAATGCATGAGGAATATTTCGTGAATGTTCCTCGTTATATTTGCCAGCATCACCGGTATTGCATTTGGATATCCAAACGACAAATCGAATTAAAAATGTTCGAATAATATGTTTTTTTAACTTTAAATTTTCCTGCCAATTTTTTTTTTAACACATTCATCAAGATAATAGTTATGCATTTTGCTTTGATTTAGTTAAGGGGAGAGATACATTTAATGCGGATTTTTATTAAGCGAATAATGTAACTCCTCCACAGGAAATTGTTTAATATGGTCAATAACAAATTTTCTAATTGCTTCATCGATTTTATGAGGTCTGTTAGAATGTCTTCCTCTTTTATCGGGACGTGGTGCAGTTGTATAATTATCTATTCTTCTTTTTATAATGTCAACCTTTTTGTTATTGATTTGGTATAATACAGCGAAAGCTTACTTTCACACCTCTTCAATTACACCATTTTTTTGTTGCGCTATATTTAAAAGTTGCACCTTTCCGATTTTTTACATTAGTCGTTCTCCTAGCTACGGATTTCTTCTTTATACATTTAAATATTAAATAATTTTTGGCATTTACCTAATTTTTTTATTATTATAATATATAATATTTAAAAAAACACTTATACACTTACACTACACTCAACACTGAATTGAATGGCAATTATTATTAAAACAAGCATGTAAAGCTAAATAAAAAAAAAACATTTCAAATACATTTCAAGTCAAGTTTTTGTCAAGTTTTGATTGATATGATTTGTGGAAGAAGGGTTTATGTACCGTACATAGTGCCTTCATTTCTTCAACTAATTTGCAAAAATTTGCAATACATCTGGATAAATGGGTGAAGTAATGTTAATACCTTCTTCCATTTGAATACTCATAAAGCTTAGTACATAACCCCTTCATACATTGATTATCTCAGAATCTATGGGAGATTTAGCTATTCTGATGATTGCATTTGATAGAGGAGGTCATATAACCTAGAGTTATGTAAAAAACCCAATTTCAAAAAAGTGTCAGATACCTCCTTCATCCACTCGTGTCTTCAATTGTAAAATTTTGCATAGAATTTGTTTGTTAGCACATTCTTTAGCATTTTTATAATTTTTTATTAAAATTTTGTGTTGTGGAAAATGGAAAAAAAAATTTATGTATTCATTTCAATGATAGCTATAACTGACGCCTTAGGATATGAGCCATTAATGGTTTTAAAATTCGGTATTGGTAGTTGAGGGATTTCAGTTGCTTAATAATTATAATTATTGTACACCGTTATTCATTACTATTACTTTATTATGGAAAATTTATCAACTTTAATAATGGAAAACATTTTTTAATTTATTCTATACAAATCGAAGAATTCAGTTGAAACACAAATAAATTGAAAATTCCAAATCAAATGAGTCGAAAAGTTGAAATACAAATTTAAAATTAAAAAATGGATTTCCTTTTGAAACTTAACTTTTGAAATAAATTTTTGAATGAAACAAAAATAATCGGAACAAAAATTTTAATTTCATGATAATCGTTTTATTTATTTTAATTATTAAAAGTAAAATATCAACAAATTTTTTCTATTTTTTTTTTTTTTAACTCATTATTAAGAATTAATATTATTAAAAAAAAAAAACCTTTTATAAAATTTAACTATTTTCTTAAACGAAAATAATTTTAAAATTCCTTTGAAAAATTATTTGAATAAGATTGTTTTGATATAAATTGCATTTATCAGATCATTAAATTCTTAAGAAGAATAATAATAATAATCCAACAACAAAAATAGAAAAAGAAAAATGAAAAATAAAATAAATAAACTTTAATAATAAAGTATTTGCCTGAATAAACATAATTTATTTATTTATATATTTTAAAATAAATATTTTTCTACGCCATTTGAAATTTAAATATTCTACAATTACTTTTCAACAATGAAATTCTTAAAAAATTATTTAAAAAAAAACAAAGATTAATAAAATTTTTTTTTTTTTTTAAATCAAATTTAGTTTACAGCTTCTCTATTTCAATATAAAAATTGTATAGAATATTATACTTATAAAAAAAAAATTAAATAGAACTGCCAGATGAAAATTAATATTTCAGATAAAGCCGAAAAATTTATCGATATAATTTGTGTAAAATTGGCATTGCCACAAAATATTGATTTGTCAAAAAATTACGGTATTGTAAAATAGGAGTGTAGGGTGTAAGATAATAAAATGCATTAAGCCATCTACTATTCAACATTATAAGATGAACTATTTAATCGTTGGGGTATAAAAATACAAAAAATTTTACTTCAACGAACAATTCGATAGAAATTTATAAAGATTAAACTTAAATAAAAAACCCAGGCTGAATAATGTAACCGAAAGCAATGAAATATGCACCACTTTCAAAAAAGAAAAAACAGAATATCTAAATTATAAATACTTTCATTTACAAGTGAACAAAATACATCTAGCTATATATATGTATATAAAAATGAAATTTTGTATGTCTGGCTTTATGTCTGGCTTTATGTCTGGCTTTATGTCCGTCTTTATGTCTGTCTTTATGTTATTTATAGACTCGAAAACTACTAAATCGATTTGGATGAAATTTTCAGAGTATATTACTGGAATAGAGGGGAAGGTTATAAGCCTATCCGATTTTTAAAATTCCGACGGGTTTGAGCAGCTGCCATACAACTCCCAGAACCTATCACAAATATTTTAAGAACCAAAAAAGTTACAGAGTTGAAAGTTTCTACTTAGGTACTGCTTCAAAAATAAAAAAATACGTCTTTTACCGTTTTTCGAAATTTTGAGTGGTTCGGATAGCTGCCATACAACTTCCAGCACCTATCACAAATATATTACGAACCAAAAGTGTTACAGAGCTGAAAATTTGTACACAGGTACTGCCTCAAAAATAAAAAAATACGTCTTTTACCGTTTTTCGAAATTTTGAGTGGATCGGGTAGCTGCCATACAACTTCCATCACCTATCAAAAATATTTTATTATGTAATTAAAATTTTTATATGTAACTGAAAATTGTATTTCAGGTACTCCCTCATACAATAAAATAATGACATGCGTTTTCTAAAATTTTGAGTAATTTTAATAGAGATTCATATATAAATTCTGTCAGTTTTCGTTTTGTTTTGACAGATTTTAATTTTAATTTATATTATCCAATTTATTATTTTTTATAACTTTATTATTTAAACTTAAAAAATAGTTGTTTTTTATATTAAATTTTATATTAAATATTAATTTTTTTTTTTTAAATAATTAATTATAAAAATTTTACACATTGTATTCAAATATTAGTTAAAATTTTTTCTTAAAATAAAGTGAAGGAGTAAGATTAAATTTATGTCTTTAAAACATTATTTTATTAGGTATTTCTATTATAGGGACTTTGGTACAACTAGTCTCTGATATTAAAATATTTATGCGATATCATTTAAAGAAACCAACACATGAACTTAACCATACTATTATAAACATATCTATGTCTATAACATTTGGTTAAAACTCATTATGAACTAAAAACAACACTATTAGAAGCTACTAAAATTAAAAAGTTATGGCAAATGTCAAACTCTTATAAATCATATGGTAAGTGATGAAATTAAAAACATTATCTCTATATGTATCAAAAATACATTACACAACTGTATATTGTCTGAAGACAGTTGTATATACCCGGCGCAACGCATTGGACAGTCTGCGACATACCATTGCTAGTCCATAATACACGAAAATGACTAATATGGAACACCGGTTAATTACATATTTTATTTGCATCTGCATATATACAGTCTTGCCATATATTACCGTTACATATTAGATTTAATTTAACAAATTGTACTCTGTAATATTATTTTCTATTTTAAATACAACAGTTCATAAAACGATCTCAAGCAAGTTGATAATATTTTAATATACAAAATATAACATGTGTGATATATACAATATATATAATGTATATATATGTTGTAAATTGTGACCCCGACATGATGTTACATGTTATAACAGTCTTATGAGATTTGTATGTGAAACCAAACTCGATAACTAGCCGTCAGATACAATAATCATGATGCCATCTACAAGTTAGCATATAAGTACTACAATGAACTACCTAAGTATATAAAAGATATTAATGAATTTAATGAGTTTAAAAGAAAAACTAATGAATACTATTTGTCATTAATATAGCTAGATTTAATTTAGGTTAATAATTAATTAATGAATTAAAAAAAAAAGAATGGTCACTAATATAGTTTAGGTTTATTTTAAATTATAGATTAATGAATTCAAAAAAAAAAAAAAATTGTTGTTATTAAATATTTTTAAATTTTAAATTTGCTTATACAACTCACAACTGTACTACATACTATTTTTATTATATTGTTACATTGTTAAATTTGATGAATATGTATTTATTTGCACAATAATATGCATACTTATCTTATTATATTATACACTCTATACGAGCAACTGAGCTCATTTGAGAAAAATGAAAATAAAAATAAAAATAAAAAAAAAAATACGACCACAGAAAAATTGGAAGCAATACCGACAGTCTGAATCATAATTTTATTGCTGGTTTTTTTTTATAAACAAAAATGCTTCCCACAGAGGAGGAAAAATAGGAAAAAAAGAAGAAGAATATAATTAAAAAAATAAAAGATCTATACAATAATAAAATATTTGGTTCCGAAAATACAATTACCTGACGAAACAACAAAACCGAATTAAATAATTTGGTGCAAATTAATTAGGTGCAAAAATGACATTATAATAAGCTTTTAACTCCCAAAAGGCTAACAAAAAAAGTAAGCCAACTTAGACGATCATTATTATGCGTAGAATTTTATGGCACATATCCACAAATCAACAAGAAAATACAAGTGATCCAAAGCTTTATGATTGAACATTATTAAGTAGAACATAAGGGAATATAATAAAATAAAAGAATGACAGCTAGGACAAATCATCTTGAGAAAAGATATTCAGAGACATGCGAGTCTACCACTAATAGGAATAATATTCAACATTCAAAATATTATCCTTTGGAAATAAACGTAGAAACTGGAGAGATCACTTGAATAGTGA
Source organism: Argyra leucocephala (assembly GCA_963942445.1). Taxonomy (NCBI): domain Eukaryota; kingdom Metazoa; phylum Arthropoda; class Insecta; order Diptera; family Dolichopodidae; genus Argyra; species Argyra leucocephala. Next base: position 9,366,259 of record OZ012681.1, on the reverse strand, counting down.
ACAATGGTAGAAGATCGACTGGGGTAGGTAGTAATCAATAGCCAAAAATAGAATTGCAAAAGATCAACTGAGAAAGGTAGTAATGAATAGCCAAAAATAGAATTGTAAAAGATCGAATGGGGTAGGTAGTAATTAATAGCCAAAAATAGAATGGCAAAAGATCCACTAGGGTAGGTAGTAATGAATAGCCAAAAATAGAATTGCAAAAGATCAACTGGGGTAGGTAGTAATGAATAGCCAAAAATAGAATGTCAGAAAATCGACTGGGGACGGTAGTAATGAATAGCTAAATCAACATGAAGAATCTACCAGGAAAACCTTTCAAAAGATGGTATGAATGTTAAACATCGTCACCACCAAATTGACGTAGAAGATAGAATAAATTGAAAACCCAATCACATAATGACTTATTTAAGTAGAAGAACAAAAATAGTAAAATCCAAAATTCTCACCGTCATTCAAGATAGAAAAATGCAATATAAGTCCTTCTATTCCACCTTTATGCAATTTATGTATGTTTTTATTTCCCCAAAGGACGAAATTATTATTTTTTTTTATATTCTAGTTCCAAGTCTTTGGGATGAACACTCAAACTGCTTTTACACAGAGATTTAGAATATACAATTACATACATATACAATAGCTTTTTTTATTTTAGAATTTTTATGGTATATTTAATTTTTATGGTATATTTAGTAGTAGAGTAACTTCGCTTTCATAATATGGTAATACTAGCTATTCCCGGCGTAACATTCGCCGGTCTAGCATTAGCATTAGAAATGAAACAATTTATTTTATTTATTTATTTTCTTTATATTCTTAAAAAGAATCAATATTTTACAAATTTTCTTATTACATAATAAATAAGTTAAATTGAAAAACTTATATTCACTTTATTTAATATCTTAAAAATAGTTTAACATTTTAATACTTATTCAAACATTTCATAATATTTTATACTACATTAACCCTATCAAAAGATCGTACTCTAGTCAAAGCAACATACAACTGTAAAATAGAGAATTGTGTTTTTAGGGAAATACTATTAATAGAGACGTATATTACACCAAAATGTGGCGAACAAAGATGTCGCTGACAGTATAGATATGAAATTAAATGCGTTTAAACTAAATACATACCACACTCACATTAAGAACACATTAAAATAGCCATATATACGTTTTTTGTGTTTTTTTCTTATTATCATAATAGCCCTAACTATTTCAAAACTCAAAATAAAAAAACAAAAGCATTTATTTATAGAATTTATATTTTTATTTCACTTCTTTTAAATTTTGGTTTTGACGTTTTGGTATGATTAGGTATGACCATTATAGTAAAGGTTATGATTGGTTATGACTTTGTTAAATCATATCGAATCATATAGGCCATTTAACGAAGTATCATAATGACATCATATGACGCCTTATGACTATTATAGTTAGGAGTAAAGCCAATAGGTAATTATGCTTTTTCTCTTATTCTTCAGTTCTTATTGTTATCCCGCTAGGGTCTCTGATGTAGGTAAGGGTAGTCTGTGATTTTTCTTTTTAAAGTTTTTTTAATTTTTATGTGTACTAAATTTGACGTCAATTGAATTGGAACTTGATAATAGTGTCATAACATATTTTGTTTTTCTTGTTCTTAGCAGATCGTAAATTTCGGTTTATGATTCTCCATGTACAATATAATATTTACTCAATGCTACTGCGCATTTGAATTTATACTTTTGAATTATTTGTTAATAAAATAAATAAATTTCAATTATTGGAATTTGTGAACATGGTCTGGGTGAATATATTTTCTAAATTTACTATTTGTTTTACCGGTAAGTTTTTTTGCTGTAATATCGTAATATCGTAATATTTTAACAAAGCTATTTTTATAATTATATTCTGATAATTCGGTTTTTGTCTTTGCTACTTTGTTTTTTCTTTTTAAATTAATTCATATAATCAGACAGTCAATGCTGTTGCTCAATAGGTGAATTGCTTTTAGGTTAATTTTAATTTGTTTTTGGTTTTATTTGGTTTTATTGTTTTGTGGTTTATGTCTTTAAATTAAATTTGGCACACTATCGTAATTCGTAATAGTTTGGTTCTAATAAAGTTGTCTAATCAAGTTGAAAAAAGCTTTGTGTTGTAAAAGCTTTGTGAAAAGTTTAACAGACGTTTAAGGGTATTAATATATAAGATAGTAACACTTTATTTTTAGTGATAACCAAAACTCTCAACTATTTTTTTATATAATATTTCATCCCAATGACAAAGGGTACGAGGTCGAAATATCCAGAAAGCATTTTTTTTTTTGCCTTCGTCGAGAATCGAACCTGGGACCTTCCGGTGAAAATGTAAGCACTCTACCTACTGCACCACCCAACGTGAAATCACGGATACAGTCATATCCTTTTCTACAAAATAAAACAAAAAAAAAACAAATTTCACCATTGTGGCAACACTTTATCAAAATACCCTTCAACAACTTTATTATGAGAAAAAAAAGGCTCTCTAAAAAGAATTTCATTTCAAAATTTGTAATGTATTTTTTTTCTATTTTTTTTTTTTTTTTCAAAATTTTAATAACCTAATTTTTGAAATTGTAACAAAACAAATAAAATAAATATTGTTGTTTTCATTTTTTGGTTTTTTCTCTTTTTTTGTAGCAAACGAAACAAAACCAAAATAAAAAAATTTTCCCGCATAATTGATTTCGTAATAATAATTTTTATTTAAAAACAAAAAAAAAACAAAACCAAAGAAAATAATAAAAAAAACGCAGTTATAATAATCAAGACAAAAAAAAAAGAGAGTAATATATACTATAATGGTTTTTCATTTTGAATTGAAGAAAAATTGAGTGAATTTTCTTTAATTTTTTCTTATTTATTTATTTTTATTATTTTTTTTTGTTGTTGTTGTTTTTTAAATTGAGAACTTCAACCTCTTCAGACATATTTTCATCATCATTATCATTATCATAATCATCAGAATCATCATTATCATCGAGAATCATCAGCAACAGCTATAACAATAAACAGGAGCAGCAATAAACAGAGGCAACAGTAACAATTTAACAATAATAACAATATTTTAATATTATTATTGTGTTGCTCTCTAAATAAAATGTCCTCGACAACATTTTCTAGAATTTTTTTTGAACTCAGCAAGTACGAACATAAAAAATAAAGTTATAAGAAAACACAAAATAATAATAAAAATTATAATATTCTTATATTATCCTTTATATAATATTCTTATATTTATAAAAATAAAAAAAAATACCCTTGTATTTTTGCTAATATTACTCAAGTATAAAGATTTCATTTCAAAAAAGTAGAAATTGATTTGTTTTTCATGCAATTTTCTTCAATTTACTCAGTTTGGTTTTTCACCCTTCATATTTCTTTATTTTGTTTTTATACTGCTGCTGTTGTTGTTATTATTATTATTATTATTATTATGTTACTTATTTTTATTTCTTATACCCTTTCACTCTCTCTCTCTCTCTCTCTCTCATCACTTGTTCCAACACTTAGAATCACTAATATTTTATTTTCTATATAATTATGTATGGATGTAAATATTCTTATGTTTTTTTTTTTCCTATTGGCTTTGCTTCTGCCTTATTTTATTTCACTATCAACCCAAACCAATCATCACCACCACCCTCACTTCATCTCTATAGGATAAAAAGCAATTTTCATTAACTAAATAACATTCAAGTTATTTTCTATAATAGCAAGTGAATAACAGACAGTTGTTGTTTTTGTTTTTATTATTTTTGTTTTTTTTTTTTTGTTATTAGTTTATTTTTATTTCAAGGATGAAAATTAAATTTTCATATATATAAGTGAGAGAGAAAAATTAGAAAGAAAGAAAGAAAGAGAGAGAAAAATTGCATAATAGTAAATTTATTAAAATTTTAATTCCCTTGGAGTTATTTACGTTTTTAATAAGTTTAATTTAAATCTAGCTACTTCTATATTTAAAAAAAAAAAAAAAAAAATTATTTTAATTATAAAAAATTCATATATTTTTTTTATAAACAATTTCAAAACATCAGGTAAGTAAATAGTAATATTAGTAATAGAACTTAAATAATTAAAATGCTGTCAAAAATAAATATTGAAATACAAAAATATTGAATTTCTTCATGAAGTGATTTCAATTAATTTTATTTTCAGTTTTTGCCTGTTTAAAATCCTTGTTAGTTTGATAATACTTCAATGTTTTCTTGAGAGTTGATAGTATAGTAGAACAGTAGTTTTTGTATAACAAAAAACAATCAATAAAGTAAGCCCAAATTAACTTGATTTAATAAACAAAAAATTTTAAGGATATGGTGGGATAGTGCTGCTGACTGCTAATATCTTTCCATAACAAAAAAGTACATAAATGTGGAAGTAAGACGAATATGAACTCTTGCAAACCATTGCTGCTTCGGTTTGTCAAAATATCTCGGATCAAAGTTCCTATCCCAAAGCACTTAAGTTCAAATCTATAAAACGATTATATTATTCCTGGTTCTGTTCTATGGATCAGACACTTAGTTGTAACAGTTGACCAAAAATGCTCCAGCCAAGAGAATCTACTCATCCAGACCCGAAGGGGGTAAAGACTTAATTTTAATTTAAAATACATTTATGGCAAGAATATGGAAAGCAAAAAAAATCTAGTCCAGGTACTTTTTTGATGAGTCAGACTCAGAATCTACCAGTTATGTTGGCCATCTTACCAATTTTGACTTACGGTTGACAAATTTGGTTTAATATTAGTCCCTCACTTATGGAATTATATAGAAAGTTAGAAAGGAAATTTCTGAGAGGTTGTACAGGTATTTATCGTAAGCCAGATACTGAATATAAACATTTCTTTTCCAATAGAACGCTGTATAGCAGGGCAAATATTTCTAGAATTGATGTTTTTATTTTCCATTTAATTAGAAAACATTATGTTAAACTCACAACTAATATAATAGATAATAGCTAATAAATGTGAAACTAATTCTGCATATCCAGAAAATAAATACATTGAAGACTTATTAAGCTCAGGTTTCATTCCCCCAGAAGCATTTCTCTGTCTTGAATTATGGCAATATCCCTATTATTTATCACGCTTTTTAACGTAGCACCCAAAAACAGATCACTTTCGAGCCAAATGTTAACCCCAATACCCCATTAGCAATTTGGAGATGTAAAATGAGCCTCTCACCAAAAGACGTTAACCATATTATAAATATTAATAAATTCTGGTGGTTATGCTACTAAGAAAATTCGCAACAAATACATTTTTTTTTTTAACTTGTATATTAAATTTTAAATTCATCTAAACATTACAGTTCTGGCTTAGAAATAGTAGGTTAATTAGTTGTAAGTTAGTTTTTAAATAGTTTGTAAAGTTTTTGTAAAATTAAGGTCGGTTTTTTGTAGCCTTTTCCGACTCTTGTTAAAACTAATAATAAAATTGTAACTCAAGAAAGTTATAAAAAATACTAAGATAGTTTTAAATATAATGTAATAACTTAGAGTAATCGTAATGGATTCGATAAATTAGTTTATAAGTCATGCAGAAGTCGTTTGAGGGAAGTCCCAGTCTTCTGGCATGTTTACCAATCAGACAATGACCCGTAATGACCCCTACCATAGTACTGATGTCACATCTTTTCATTGTTAGTAGGTTAAGGGATCGCTTCAGATTCAACATAGGCCAGATTTGCTTGGTGATGTTGCAGTCTGGTCTAGCTGACCATCTGAAGTTTGAAGCTTTTATTGCATCATTTCGAAGCAATAAATTACAGGTGGCAAGAGGTGCACCCAGATTGCTCCTTTCCGGAAGGAGTTCTAATATAGTACCCTCTCTAGCAAGTAGATCTGCCATGCAGTTACCCGGAATATCACTGTGTCCTGGCACCCATCGTAATAATATGTTGAACCTATCCGCTAGTTCGTCCAAAGAACTGCGACAGGCCAACACGGTTTTTGAGTTGATGGCTACCGACTCTAGTGCTTTAATTGCGGCCTGACTGTCTGTGAGTATACAGATATTTCTAACAGATAATACGCTGGATCTCAGACAGTCTGAGGCTTCTTTTATTGCCATTACCTCCGCCTGAAACACACTACAATGTCTTGGTAGGCTGAAGGATAGACTAAAATTCAGGTTTTCCGAGTAGACTCCACCCCCCCACTCTGTCATTCAATTTTGAACCATCAGTGTAGAGGTGTACGTGGCCCTTGTTTAGAACCGTGCTACTCTTCCAACTTTCCCTAGACGGAATATCGGTACGATATGATCTCTCAAAGAAGTACCCTGTAAGAGTCAGATCTAGGTTCTCTGGAATAAATTTCTTGTATTCCATAATAGAAGAGTGGCCAATTAATTGTGGTTTCCACTTGGAATTGCCTTTAATCCTGATTGGAGTTCTGGATGCCATTTCTTTGCCATGAATATTTAATGGTAATAGATGAAATAGCGAATCCAGTGCCGCGGAAGGAGTTGTTCTAAGTGCTCCATTTATGCAGATGGAGGCTGATCTTTGAACTTTTACAAGGAGGTTGAGGTTTGTACCAGTGTTGAGTGCCGTCCACCACACCACGAGACACCATACATTAGTACAGGCCTGACAACTGCTGTATATAGCCAGTGGACAATGTGTGGATTCATTCCCCATTTTTTTCCAATAGCTCGTTTGCAAGAGTACAGTGCTGAAGTAGATAAGAGTTTGCAGAGCAAGGTAGATAATCAAGTGAAAAGGTGTACGTATACATATATATATAATAATATATATGTATAGGTACTGTAATTGAATAATAACAATAATGAAAATTTTTCGAAAAAATAGACCACCCCAAAATATTTTATGTTAACCATTTTTTTTTTGGTTCACAAGTCATTATTAATGCTACTGTTATATTTTATTTTGTAATTTGAGTATAAGTTATAATGTGAATCAGTTTTTTTTTTGTTAATTTTTGTATGATTTGAGATAGAAATAAGTTGGCTATGTTAACAATAAATATATATAAAAAAAAAAAAATGTTGGCCACCTTAGTATGTATATAAATAATATAAGTGATACATGTTGCTGGAAAACATAGTCAGCAACAGAAAAAGCAGAATGAATTAATTTGGGTAGAAGTGATTAAAATCCTTTCAGAAATTCATAAAGTCACATTAATGTGGGTACCAGGGTATTGCAAAAAACAAAGCAACAAACTATATATCCTAAGTAGAAAATCGTCGGCTACATTTTACATCTGCTGTGAGAATGCATGAGTCTCATTAGTACTACTAAAACATATAAATCTAGCTATTATAGTAAATATAGGATCTTTAATATTTCTACTGCCAAGTTTGTGAGTTTTATTTTATAGTAAACACTCAACTTTAGCCTTAGAAGAGATCCTGTATATATAATGTTAAATCAACGAATCCAATCAGTAACAACATTAATACTGACATCAGTATAGAAAAAAATATTTATACCAACCATGATCAGAGATTTTTAAAGTATATATACATATACCGGGTGGTCCAGAGCATGCGTATTAGCTTTTTAAGAAGCGAAGGAGTCGTTATTTTAAAATTTAAAAAGAGTTTGTTATCTAAATCGAGGGTGCTCTGTCGATTGGTGGTATTTTCAACTTTCGGAAAGGACCGCTAATCGGTTTTTTAAGATCAAAAATCGCCGAAATTGGCCGAAATCGAGATTTTCAAATATGAAGAATCCAAAAAATAATTAAACGTTATTCTTACTTTTAAATGTAAAAAAAATAAAAAAATAAATAAAAATAAAACTAAAATTATATAAAAAAAAAACAAAACAAATAAAAAATAAATCAACAATAAAATATTAAAAATAATAAAAATCAAAATATAACATAAAATAAAAATATAATAAAATAATAATGCTTAACTTTTAAATGCAAATTCATATTCTACGATAAAAAAATAAGAAAATTATGTTAAATGATTTTTTTTTCGTTTTCTTAGTATTTTTCTTTAAAATTAATAACAATAAAACAAAAATGTTCAATATTTTCCTTTGATAAACTAGAATTAGTGATAATAACTTTTATAAATAAATTTGTTTTTCATGTTATCATATTTTTCATCTCAGTTTTGGGTTCCTACAAAGTTTAAACAAAAAAAAAAAATTACTTTACAAAAGTTATTTATTTGTTGACGTACAATCTGAATTTGCATAAAAAAGTACCCATTCCCATTTGAAAATCTCGATTTCGGCCAATTTCGGCGATTTTTGGTCTGAAAAAAAAAATATTTCCCTTCCTTCCCGGAATTTGAAAATATCACCAATCGATAGAGCACCCTTGATTTAGTTAATAAAATTTTTATTTAATTTTAAAATAACGGCTCCTTCCCACTCTTAAAAAGCTGATACGCATGGTCTGGAACACCCGGTATATATACTTATATATTCATTCAGAAATCTAAAAAGAAGTGCAATTCAAAAAAATTAACATAAAATACACTTAATTCAGCAACAAAAAAAAAACATAAACACATATATATTATTTTAAATATTGTTATTAAGAAAACATCATGCTGTGGTAAATACCATTAAAAAATCAAAACAATAATCATCATCATAATCAATCAAATAATCATGATTACCTACTAAAACTATGGATTAGATTTTAAATTAACCTTTGAGTTATTATGATTCAATTTAGTCTTTTAAATGAAATCGAAATGTAAAAGCTGTAAACACACATACATTTTTATACATTGATTATAATCATGTAAGTGTGTAATTGTAAATTTGGTTTTATAAATTTAAAAAATATTAATCAAGCTGTTCATTTGTGTTCAACTTCTTTGCAAGCATTTCTCAGTATGAAATTTGAAATTTTCTCATACAAAAATTTTTTTCATAATGATTTTTCATAATTCATGATTGATATTCAACCCTAAATTATTTGAACCAACAGTCATATACAAAAAGGAGCAAAAAAAAAATACCAAAGGACTCTTGGACATTTTGTTTTGTTTTTTTTATTCTTATTTTAATTTTTTTTTTGCATTTATTGAAATTTCAACTAAATTAAGCACTTCATGATGTATAGTTGTAAATAGAGAGGTGAATTACATAATATAGATTTTGTAATGAAAATCAAAATGATGGCAATTCATAATTGCTTTTTGATTGTTGTTAGTTAAATAAAAAAAAAAAAAGAAAAAACAAAACTCCACAACTTGAAAGGCGTTTTACCAATCATTAATAATATTAAACAAAAATTCATACGTGTGTACGTATACATATATATATATATATATATATAATATATAATATATATGTATGGGAACTGTAATTGAATAATAACAATATTGAAAATTTTTCGAAAAAACAGACCACCCCAAAATATATTATGTTAACCATTTTTTTTTTGTTCACAAGTCATTATTAATGCTACTGTTATATTTTATTTTGTAATTTGAGTATAACAAAATATTTTGTTTTTTAAGTCTGAGAATAAAAAAAACCATTTTAAGTGGTCAATACAAAAAGAAGAAAAAAATAAAATTTAGAAAAATTAACAGTTTATTAAAGTTGAAAAAAATTGGAAAAAGGGTTGGAATATGTTTTTGTACTAATACCATATTAATTATTGGTATGAGGTAATCAGTTAAATTGTATATGGTACCATATGATAATGACTTTTATAAGATGAAGTGCACTTTTAAAAAGAACTCCTGAATTAATTATTTTTATTTTTTTTTTTCATTTCATTTTATTAACTGTGTTGACAATAAGCAATTGATCAAAATGTAAATAATGTAAAAATCGTTTAACAGTATATTTCTGTTGTTGTATAGGCAAAATAAGAAATGATATTGAAATTCAGAACGGAAGAGTTTTAAAGTGTTTTTTTTTATTGCTGAAATACAATGGTATTAATAATATATTTTTTTGTTTTTTAATTGATGTTTGATTCCATTATTGACTAAAGTAATCGTATTTAAATTGTTTATATTTGATATTCTTGATTCAGTTAGTGATTCTATATATGTACCATAATTTTAAAAGATTATAGCTAGTATATATTCATTCATTCCGACAATAACCGGTAAGCTACTTAAGTAGGTAATTTAATATATATATACACGCTAATAATGTCTGTAATGTCTTTCCAGCTCTGTCAATTAAAACAAAAGTTATACAGTGACATTAATCCAAAAATTTAAATGTGAAGCTTTTTCAAAATGTTACCGGAAAAATTACCGATTAAGAAATACACCGGTAACTGTATGTGGTGATGTACAAAAAATTATACAAAAATATAGAAAAAATTAAGAAGTACAAATTTTTGTGTCCATCTTTCAAATAAATCATTTATAGAAAACATATCCAAGTTCTAAACCCATATAGAGAAACTACATATTTAATACAACAACCAAATAGTAAAATATCATAAAATCGATAGAATTTTAAGCTTTTTCAAATTATACGATTAAAATTACCCAAAAAAATAAAGTAGGTGCATATTAAAATTTTTCAAATTTTTCTCTGGTTTGTGTCTTTGAATTAACCCTACGAAATGTTTCTAAATGACTAATGTAGACATATCTTCAAGTTTAAATAAATGTTTACCTTGTAAAGTAAGCAACTAATGGCAAGCAGAAAAAAACTATTTCTATTGTTGTCGTAGTGGTAAAATTCACTAGATTAAAGGCGTGTTCGTAGTGGTCGCGCCTGCGCAACAAAAAAGATTTTTTGTTCGTAGTTGCATGTCATCAAAAATTCTGCGCAGATAAGAAGCAGGCGCTTGTGTTCATAGTAATCGATGTCGCGTCAGCGTCGGGCAGATTGCGCAAATATTTTAGTGCACCTGCTTTAGAATGATTTTTAAAGTGCATGTCATTTAACATGTAACAAATAAGAATGTCGTGAGAAAATATTTAAGTAAAAAATAAAAATTAATTACTAAAATAAAATAAATGTGTTTATAATAATAATACAATAAAATAAATATATTGAAAAAAATATATTATAATTTTAATATACTTTAATATATAAGTAACATATGTATATGTTAAAAAATATTAAATATTTAAAAGAAAATATATTTAAAAAATATATTTATAAAATATATTTAAAAAAATATATATAAAATATATTAAAATATTAAATATATATATATAAAAATATAATATAATATAATATTACTCTATAAACGAATTGCGCATGTGCTGCTTCTATGAACAAGAATGACTGTTAAATAATTTTATGCGCGCCTGCACAAGTTTTTTTGTTTATAGTGACAGAGAAAAAAATCTGCAAGACACGGACGCATATTTTACTGCAACTACAAAAATTAGTTAAATCTTTCCTATGGGAAAAATACTAGAAGTAAAATATTACAGACAACATAATCAAGGGTAATATATTGATTATTCATAAAATTGGTGCTGAAATTACAAAACTACAATTTTCTTCATCTACACATGGTGTCTCAGTTGTATGCAAAAGAAAATTTTAAACCAGAATGGACAGTTGTTGTACATCGACAGCTTCACGGAGGTACTAACAAGGGGATTAGAGAAAGAAAAAAATTTAATTGTTTTGAAAACCTTGATTTGAGATATTTAAATGAAGAGGCAATAAATATTTTTTTAATGCTGGACCGGCCAATGTTACACCATAATAGAGATATACATGTTATCACCAAAATTTACAACACAATATTCTAACAATCTTTTCCAAAACAATGAGATATTTTACATATTTTAATTAGTCATTTCATCAAAGCAGAGAATGATTTAAGACCTAATCATATAAACCGATAAACTTATTCTGAATATTTAATCTATTCTTCTTATTATTGTCAAATCTGTCTTGTTATTAAAAAATTAGGAGCTCTAAGTAATGAGTAGCAACCACAATTTTTGTGCATTGAAATTCTGGTTTGTAAAATTGTATGTAAAAGTTCTTTGTACAATACGAAATACCAATTTTAACATATAAAATTATTTAAATATGGGTTCTAAGAAATTATAATATGTGGTATGTGATTGGTACAGGTATGTGATTTACTGAATACTGTTTATTCAATAATAATTGAAATGGTTATCTTGTAAGAAGATTCTATTAAATTCAAACTAAATTGCATAATTAGTAGGGATTTTTGTATGTCATTATACATTTTATTTTATTTTTTTGCTTCCAATTAATTCAAATATTTATATTTTAGAAATGTTAATTACTTCCTGATTAGTAGTCCTAGTCAGACAACATAAACACTACTATGGTTGTTTTATTATTAATTATTTTCACAAAATAGTTGATTAGTCTACTATTGCTATTCAACTTAGTGTCAATTACGCTATCTATTGTATAGTAGAAGAAACGACTTATGTCTAAAGGGGGTTGTATGTAACTTTGTGCTACCTGCAACGTTAGATTACATTTTTCTGTCATTCGTTTTCGTTTTTTAGTCCAGAGTAGAGCACGAACTGTCAAAAAAATATTCGTGTTTTTTTTTTTTGCTCAGAACGTTCAGAGCTTAAAATCCGTTTTTTTTTATGAGTTCATAGCGCGCTCAGATCGTACTGTATGTGGTCGATTCAATTTAACAGAGCACGTAGAGCGATTGAATATTAAATTTCAAAAAGTGATTTTGATTTTAAAACAAAATATATGACGCTACTGTACGATAGTAAAAAAGTAAACCATATTAAAATTTAAAATAAATATCAATAGTGATTTTTACAATTTAAGAAATAATGGACGATGATATAAGCTGTGATGGTAAATAATTAGTATTTAATCAAAAATAAATACGTTTATAAATATGTAAATCGATTCAACAAATCGATTTAAAATCTTTGTAATCCGATACTTATTAGCATAATATTGACATGTCTTTTGGGCAGATTCAGGCTTGAGCAATTCGATATACTTATTTTGTCGATTTAATTTAATAAGTATATGACTAACCGATGTTATCATTTTTCACACAGTGAAAATCGACACACCAATTCTATCTAAATTTTATCTAAATTGAATATGACAACTTGTTTACTTAATACGAAGTCAATGTATAAAAAATATACCTCATATACATTCCTGGGTTTCCTAGTTACCACAACGTAATCATTAATTACTTTGGAATATCAATGGCATTTCGTGCGACGACATGAGATGTTGAGAAATTAAATGTATTCCGTTACAAAGAATTTCGAAAACCTCTGTATTCATTCTAAAGTGTTATTGGAAAATCTTTGCACAATATTTTTGGCATAATCCTGATTTTTAACTATTCGCACATCCCCATTACTTTCAGATATGTCTCTTCTAAATAATTTTCATCGAAAAACAAATTAAAAGCTTCTCTAATTACTGTTAAAAACTGAAACATTTTGTTTTACAAATCTTAAACATTTGGAAATTTCCAAATTTGAAGCTTAAATTCGATTATTGATAATTTGAACAACAACAAAATGACATTTTACTCAAATCGCGTTTTTCTATTAAATTTGAGTGCTCCGAGCTTATCTATACATGCTCTGCTCAGAGCGTGCTCATTTGAGTCAGAGCGTGCTCATTTGAGTCAGAGCGTGCTCATTTGAGTCAGAGCGCACTCAGATCTATGATCTGAACTGAAAAATGAAAACGCCTATTTACAACAAGATAATTGCTACATGATTGTCAAAAATTTTTTTTTTTTTTTATTTAAGGTTAAGTACAATCTTATTTTTATATTTAAATAAATTATTACTACTTTTAAATTGTACTTATAAGCAGAACTTGTATGGGATTAGAGAAATTTGTATTTCTTCTCCCCTATATTTTATTCTATTAATCGGTTTTAGCCTTTTTAACCTTATTATGTCATAATATCTGTCTAATAGCTCAATCGTATTCAGGTTTATTAAGATATCGTTTGAATCATAGCGATATGCATTCGTGATAGTGTTTTAAGAATTTTTTTTTGGTAACGCTGTATTAATTAATAAATTATATTTTTTTAGTGCATCCACACAGTTGGATACCCGTAAATCCATTTAGGTTTGATTATACTTTTAAATACTTGCAACTTGGAGTATAAAATGAGCTTAAAATGTCTTCCTATTAGCTTGTTCATATATCTGATTTGCTATTTGATTTGCATTGGTTTTTGTTTAATGTGAAGTTTGCAATAAAGACGCGATTAAAGGTGTAGTCCAAGCGCTACCAAAATAAATTTCTTAGAACCCTCACGAATGCACATCGTTATGATTCAAACTAAGATACATTTTACTGTTTCCGCTTTTTGTACCTGAATATCATTTACAATATACAATGATGTGGTGCTTTTCGTCTTGATGCTTTATTTTATTTTATTTTTTTTTATTACCTACAAGGTATTGACAAAAAAAAAAAAAAAAAAAAAAAAATGATACATAATAATTATAATAATACATAGATTACATATATACAATAAATATATAAAAAATTATTTTAGATCAAATCAAATCTAGTTAATTTTTTTTTTTTTCTTCTCTTCTATTTTTACCTTTTTTTTTACATTAGCAGGAATTTACTTATTAAGAGATAAATATACTAATTATACATTTTATTGATTTGCATTATTTTAATATATTAGATAGAAAGAGAGAGAGAAAAAAATTTAGAGATTAATATTACATTTTATTTTAGTTAATTTTTAATATGAGATAATTAATTATTAAGTTAATGTTAGTTATAATTATATATTAATTTAGGATTTGATACATTATCTACAATTGTTTGAGACTGTTAATTAATTTAGATTTGAAAGCATTTTTTGAAAGTGTGTCATGGAAAAGGGAGCTGAACTGGTTAAATAGTATGCAACACCTGTTAATGGGTTCATTTTTCCCATATTCAGTTCTATGTGTTGTTTCGATTAGATATTTGGTGTGTCTTGTAGGTCTAACATCGTTATTGATTCTGATTCTTAATTTAATAAGGTCAACATCAACCTTATCAGATAAAACGTCGAATGTAAAGCAGTTTGAAAGTAAAATTCTACGCGAGTTTAAGCTCAGTAAATTTATAGAATAGAGCCTTTCAGTGTAAGGTGGAAGGTTATTAAAGTCTCTGGGATTATATAGATGTCTTAGTGCGAAGAGAAGGAACTGTTTTTGGATTGATTCAATTCTTGTACTATGGATTAGAAAGGTGGGATTCCAGATAATACAACCATATTCTAAGATTGAACGCACTAGGGAGCAGAATAAAGTTCTTGTTACCCATATATTATTAAATTCTCTTTCATAGTGGAAATAAAAATTTAATTTATTATCCAAGATGATTCCTAAATCATTAAAATGATCTACACGCTCTAAGTTGAGGCTATGCAAAGTATAGTTATATAAAAATGAAGATCTTTTACGAGTGAAGCTCATGACGTAACACTTACTAACGTTGAGGTCTAGCATGTTTTCAGAGCACCATTTTTCTAAGCATTTAAGTTTAGACTGGAGGAAGCAAAAATCACTAAAATTATTTATAATGTGGTATAATTTGAGATCATCAGCATAAAAAAGGTGAGATATGCCAGATAAGCAATTAGAAAGGTCTCTAATGTATATATTGAAGAGAAGTGGTCCTAAGTGGCTTCCTTGGGGTACCCCTGAGTAGACATAAATGGCTTTAGACGTAATACCTTGAAACTTAACCAATTGAACTCTTTTGGTATTATAAGATTTTATCCAATTTAACATAGCGCCACTGATACCTAGTTTTGCCAGTTTTATTTCTAGTATATCGTGATTTATTCGATCAAATGTAACATGAATCTATTTTAGCTCGATATTGATTCTCAAAATGTCACTGAAAAATGAATCAATTCCAATTTTGAATGACACATTTTGATTGAATTCATTCTACAACATTTTATTGAATAACTTTACATTTAATTTCTGTATATCTAATATTAATGAATCACGCAATTGAAAATTTTGACAAATTTGTATTTGTATTAGAGAATCACATTTAATTAAACACGTCAAAGAATCACGTATCTGAACTTTGGTATTTTATATAATTTAATATAAAAATAAATAATTAATATATTCACCCTAATTTAAAAGTGATTCGAAATTAATCAGAAAAAGAAAAAAAAAACTTTCTAATTTTTTTTTTTATTTTTTTCATAAAACCTTAACACTTTATTAATTTTCTTTCTTCTTAAAATTTATTCATTTGTTTTTTTTTACGTATTTTGTTTTGATTCTTCTTTTTAATAACCATAAAACTTTTGTTCTTTATCAAAATGTCACAGGAAATAACACATCAGCAGAGCATTGGTTTGAATTGATATACCATTATATTCTTACATACATATTATATACTGTTAAGTAGTTACTATATTTTTTTTTTTGCTAAGTAAAAAGTAAACTCTTTATTATTGTCATATAGTAGTGATATTATTTCTTATTAGTTAACAAATCACCGGAAATCACATAACGTTTCAAATTACACAATTCTCTGACAGGAAGTCAATCATTTTGAACTTTTCTTAATGAACATACACATACCACCCTCTTTTACTTCTATACCTACCTTTATACTTCTAAAATATTATTGTAAATCTAAAATACAATCAAGTTGAAAATAAAAACTAGAATAAAAAAAAAAGTAAATAATAAAAATAAAAATACCTATATTTAGGGTATTTGTATATAGAATATAGTGTAATAGATTTGTATATCCTTTAAAAAAGGATTAATTATGTATATTTAGGACCACTTTAAGAAATAAAACTTTTAAAAGAATTCAATGAACAATACAAATATAAATTAATGATTGGGTTTTGTTATATATTTTGTTTACTTCTTGTTTTAAATTAACTGTCATTAACCTTTACAGTATAATTGATACTAAATTTATTATTATAGAAAATGAAAAAAATTATGATTTAATATATTTTGTCTCTGAATAAATATTATATGAGACATTGTAATGATTAGTATATTAACCCTTTCAGTAACAGTAAATTTGTGTACAATTGTAAACATGATTTTCACTGCTATTTTTTTAACTGACGTAAAGCAGTAACATGAATTTTTGAATTTAATTTTATCCATTAAATCTTTGCCTTCCACTTTAAGGATAAATTAGCAGAATTTTGCATTTAGGTTCGTTGTTGCAATCAATTTAATTGTGGCTCAATTTGTAAAACAAGTATTTGTTGAAAAGTAGTTATAAAAAAGTTAACTTAAATAGTTAACAATTAATATGGATAACAATCAGTAAGTGATTTTTTAATTATTAAAGATGCAGTTATTTAGCATGAATGTTTGAAACAAATTATAACTTAAGCTTTTGAAAAATTATAAGCAAAAATTAATGTGTGCAATTGTACACTAAAAAAGTGAAGAATCGCAAAAAATTTTTTTTTGGTATGTTAGAAAAAAGAAAAATTCTCTTATGAAGTTAAATTAAAAATTGATGTCAACCATTAATGTATTGAAAATTGCGGCAAATGTTTCACAATCAGTTAAACTTTTTGTTAATGGATAGCAGACCTATCGATTTTTGCCGGAAAATATTGTGTTGTCTAGCCCTTTGATATGCTGATGGAATTTTATTCCATTTTGTGCCATCCTGTAATGCCATCCACTTTGTGCCATCCTGTAATCAAATCAATATATAAAATATTGATTTGAATCAACAATGTGATTTTTTTCTTCTTGTACTTTTGTGATTCATCATCTAGTGACTCTTCCTCAGAATCATGACCATCACTTACGTCTCAGATGCATTTTTTCAGCATCTGATTCTTCATTTTCATCATTATCATCATTTTCGACTCTTGAGTAACCGGCAACTTGTTCAAATAATATTTCTTCCGGTGGTCCTACATGAGCATGCTCATCATCTAGCACATGTTCCACCAATCTAGAGAAATATGCTTGTTCTTTCTCAAACGATAACCTGCTCGCTTACGTATATTTCATTTGTCGCCCAAGTGAAGGTTAAACAAAAATTAATTCAGTTGGAGCAATTCATGTTAATAATTTTGCTAAACCTCCATTTTGCCACATATGAATATGAAAAATAATGGCTCTTTAGATGAAGTTATTTCTATTAATGGAAAAATAACTGTTGTTAAATGGATATATGATAAGTCTGTTTATCTGCATCCAATTACATTGAAAAAAGTACAAAAGAAAAAGTTAAACAGTTTAGCAAGATAACAATAACATATGATGAAATAGATAGACTAAAAGTTGTAAATGAATACAATTAGTCAATGAGTGGAGTTGATAAATTTGACCAATCAGTTTTTAGATTTTGCGATTACAGCTGCTTGGCTTAACTATCGCGAAAAAATGCTAAAATCAAAGATACTTAGCAAATAAAAGGCCTATTAGAATTTAGGTTGAACTTAAGATAAAGTGTTATTAATTACAACAGAGACAAAAAGACCTCTTTCAGATGTTTGTCCTGAGGAGGTTAAAAGAAGACTTACGTATGAACATCGGCCGATGAAGGAAATTAGGTATGATGACGTAGAATATTGGTCGATGCAAAATAATATAAATTCCAGATAGATGTAAAAAATTAAAATTGCAAAGTCTAGAACTCGCTGCTGCTAGTAGAATGTGCATCTAAGCTTCCTTCATAACTTTTCACTCAAAACATTAATATGTTTTATTTACCTTTATTTCTTTTTTAAAATTAACTTCATCAATATAATTTTATCAATATGTTTCTTTTTTTACGTCAATATAAAAAATATTTTGATCATTAACCATTTATATATTTAATTATTTAGCTCTTTATAATATAAAGTTTAGAAATTTTTCCACTCTAATTTCATTCCCAATGTAGTTAAAACATCAAAAAGTTGATTTTTTAGTTCAAATTTCGTACAATATTTATAGAGTAATTATTACAATTTTTACAACCTCTTACTATATTTGTGTACAATTGTACATATTCTCTCAGTGATGCCCTAGGCATGGGGCCAACTTAAAAAATATATTTTCTTGTTCTTAAAACTCTTCTAACACAAAAACAATCGCGAAAATATTTTTTTTTTCGTTATTTCAAAAAATCAACTGAAAGGGTTAATAATCTTATACACGGACTCCATACAAAGTAGAATTATTAATATGAATATTAGTTTTAAATAATATGAGCGAGCATATGATATTGTAAAGTAGTTAACACTCAGCATCAATAGAGTATTCATTGATTAAACATTGTTTTACTTACTACTGACATTTTATAATTTCATTAGTTTTTAATGTTATTGGGCAATTGAATTACAGCACTAGTGAAGTAGTAGATTATATAATTATAGAATCAAACAAAATAAATTGTATAGTTTCGTCATCCAGATTATTTTCTTATTTGAAATTGTTACATAGATTAACATTTGAAGATGTAAAAAATCCACATACAGAATGTTTTTCTGGGAAAATGATAAAAATTAATGCAGCAATACAACAATATTGTAACAACTATAATTATAATGAATTCTAATATTTACAAAAACATTATAATAATAATAATGAATCAATTTTCAAAGAAAACTAAAACAACCATTTTGATGCAAATATTTGCTTTACTAAAGCTAAAGGCAGTTCAATTTTTAGTTTTGAAACTATTTGATTGCATATTTATGTTCCATTTTTGTTAATATGAAAGCGCACACATATAAAATCAGTTGTATGGAACATAAATGTAACTATGAAACTCTTGTATTCAATGAATGGAATACAAATATGCAATCAAACAGTTGCAAAACTAAGAATTGCATGTTTGCGCCTAGCTTAATATATATTCAGAAATTCAAAGAGAAAATATTGTATACTGTTTATTATACGTTTTAAAAATTTACACACATACACTGAACAAGGTAACATAGTATTATTACTATGTTTCGTATGAAAACAAAAAAGATCTAGAAGAACAAAACCTTAGCCAAACAAATTATTCTTTATGATAAAACGCCCCAAGACAATATTGGTAATAGTAAAATTCCCATAGACAAAATCCCAAGAAACAATATTTTCGAAGTTTTGTTGTATACAAAAAAGAAAATTTTTTTTTTTTCTAAAGTTGGCATAAAATGTTTGTTTAACGTAGCAGCCCCTGTTTGATATAAAACAAAAAGTTAAAATATCCATTGGAAATTTTGTTTTTGGGAATTTTGTCTTTGAAAAATTTTTACTTTCGGGATCTTGTTTTAAAAGATTTTGACTTTTAGGATTTTGCCTTATAGAATTTGTG
The DNA here is from genome assembly GCA_963942445.1 of Argyra leucocephala. Taxonomy (NCBI): domain Eukaryota; kingdom Metazoa; phylum Arthropoda; class Insecta; order Diptera; family Dolichopodidae; genus Argyra; species Argyra leucocephala. The sequence continues at coordinate 9,346,030 of OZ012681.1, read as the reverse complement.
ATGAAGACTTTGGAGTGGGGGATTATACTCAAGCCATTCTAAAAAAAAACATAAATTATTTAATATAACAAAATGAAACTGTTGTATGCATTTTGACTTGGAACAGTTTTTTCTTTAAATAAATATAACAGTTTATATTTTGTATAAAAAAATTTAAATAATTCCAATATAATTTATATATGTATGTATAAATATTAGTGTATAACATTTATGACTTTTTAATTCAAATTTTACAGTATAACAGTATACTAGTTATATATAACAGTTTCAACATTTAAACAGCAAAACAAAACAGTAATACATAATTATTTATACTCTGAAATATCTTAATAAATTATAAAAGTGTACGCATTTACGCATCAATATGAAAATAGTTGAGTGTAGAAATGTTTTATGTACATACCTAAGTATATCAGATTTTGAATATTTTAAATTAATTATTATCAGTAAGATTTACGAACAAAAATATCTTTTTAAATTACATTATAGTACATAATAATATTAAAATAATCATGCACGAATATGAATATAGTTGAGTATAGAAATGTTTAATGTATGTATAACAGTTTTTGAATAATTTAAAATAATCATTATTAAGAACAAAAATATCTTTTATTAAATTACATTAGTACATAATCATATAATAAAACAATTATAAATGAATGTGAATGGAATGTATATGTATCTAGGTATAACACATTTTCAATATTTCAAAACAATTATTATCAATAAGATTTAAGAACAAAAATATCTTTTTTAAATTACATTATAGTACATAATAATATTAAAAAAATCATGCATGAATACGAAAATAGTTGATTATAATTAAAAATGTTTTATGTATGTATAACAGTTTTTGAATAATTTAAAACAATCATTATTATTATAATAACAAAAATATATTTTATTAAATTACATTAGTACATAATAATATATTAAAACAATTATATATGACTGTAGAAATCTTTGATGTATAACAGTTTTTCAAAAAATTTTAAGTTATCAATAGAAGCAAAAAAATAAATATATTTTGCATTAATACATAATATTAGAACATCTATGCATGCGTACGATAATTATAATGGGATATCGAAATGTATATAGGTTTGATTGGACAACGATAGCAAAAAAACTAACATAATATTATATTCTAATAAAATGTTGAATGCAAAATTTTTATTAAGTGTCTGTCTAAGACTAATACAAAACTAATTCTATTTCTAATTCCCGAGACACCAAGTTGACAATTCTTTGAGAATTTAAATTGACAATAATTATTGTGACATAATCTAAAATTGTCAATTAAAAATAAATAAAAAAAATGTATATCAATATTATATCTGCTTCCAATTATCAATGGATACCAGCTGTCATCACTTAGAAACATTTCGAATTGAGTTATTCAAAGACCCAAACCAGAAAATTTTCATATTAGTTAATTAAAATGCAATGATTAATATGAAAATATGCGACAAATTGCGAATTATTTTATTATTCATTAAGCACACACTCCTAGTTGTATTTTTTGAATGAAAATACCCTAGAGTATATTAAGCAAAATTTTAATTGAGGATTAGGTTCAGAATGCTAATGTCACAGTGATAATTAGCCTTATTGTTGCATTATAATAACATTAGAAAAACAAAGTTAATCAACTCAAGTTAACCCAGCTGAAATTTTTATAATAAATGCATTTAATATTTAACTGTTATACAAACATATGAAATAAGCAGTACTACATATTCAGTTATTAGAAATATTGATTTTTATTTATAAAATTTTATTGATAAGAATAATATCGTAGATTGTTCTACACATATATATATATTAAATAACATAAATTGAAATTCTTTATTTTAATAATATAATACTTTTCTTTTATTTAATATTATGTAATTTATTTTCTTTTAAATAATAATTGTGTTAAATTTTTTTTTGATAATTTTTATAAAAAGCTTATCAAAATACCGTATTATAACATTATTTGTTAATTTTTTTTTTTTTTTATTCATTTTTGTTTCCTAAAAAGTTACAACATTATTGATTCATTCAATTTATCTTTTTAATAAAAACATCCTGACAAGTTACCAACTTTTCTTCATTAATATACTTCAGAACTAATAAGAGGACTTATAACCTTTCGATTTTGTTAAAAAATATTTTCCATAAATTATGGAATTCATTGTTAAATATATTATATTTATATATGTATATATACCAATGTACAACGATATATGTAATATATGTATTAGGGTGTCCTTAAATTTTAAATAGAAAATATTCCTATTGTTTGTAAGGACATCAAATTTGTAATTTTATATAAGCATTAGTGAATGTTTTTTGTCTTTCATAAATGTTATACCATAAATTTTCAGTAAAGAGTTAAGATTGATTTTATAATCAATTAAATAACATTTGTGACATTTGTGATTGTGCAAAATCAACACAAATAATCGGGCCTTGTAACACTCGGAGAGGAAAGCTCAATAGTGGCATTTTTCAAAAAAATAAAAAAATACACGCAATCTTATGGCAAAAAACCCGTACGCCACTTACAACTCGAATTATAGCTCGAAACTACTCCTTGTTTTTACTTTAGTTAAAAGCATGCGCTCAAACTACTAAGCTTTTTTACATATTTTGGAATATTCAGATATTCAAAAATTAAATATATATGTTTAAAAATACGTCAATTTTTTCACTATGCGAAAACAAATCTCTCTCAAATGTTTAAATGAATGTATTGCACTAACTCATTTGAGCCATTCTGTGACTTGATAGGATAATTAGTGTTGGTCTTGAATTTGTGTGTATTTTCTGTATTATGTGTTCTTCTGTTTAAAATTCTTCTTTTTATTCTTGTCGATGGCAATTTCTGCTTATTTGTTCTAATTTATGATTCCGTTTTAATCTTGCGATTCTGATGTGCGATGATGATGATCATGTGATGCAGCATTCAAGCCATTTTTCATACGGTCTTTTTGTTGCATGTTTTAAATTATAGGTTTGTTAGTCAACGAAATTTTCCATAATAATGATCTTTACTCATTTTGTATACGTTGTTTAAATTGCCAAATTATTAATATCGAACATTTTCATTTAAGAGCGGTTTTTTGTGTTGGTTTTTGTACATAGCCAAAACACAAGGTAGCACATAGAAAAACATAGCAAAACACTAGGACATTTTATACCAATTGGTACGTTTAAATAGGTTGGGAAGGGTAAATTAGAAAGGTAGGAAGGAAGTATGTAGAAGAGAAGGAGTCCAATTATTAACGAATGTGTTAACGTTCGCCTGGAATTTATGCAGCCATGAACATAGAATTTATTATGTTTGGGAAACACATAAGATGGAATTTGATTCCGAATTTGGGATGTTGAAGTTATAAACGAATTTCCACAACTTGTATTCTGCCATCCAAGGAATTGTGCGGTGTAAGAATGAGCACATGCTGCCCTTCATGGTGGAAGCTTTTAAGTGGAAGCAATACAGATTTAATTTCCACTAAGCATGTGCCCGTACCTATGATATATTCACAAAAAAGGGATAGACCTCCCACGTAACATTTTATTGTTATAAAAACAAAATTAGTGCTACAAGACTTCTATATGACTCTTGATAAGCACTTGATAAGTGTTATAATGATGTTTTTTATGGGAATAATGTGATTAATATTGCTATAAGCATGTTCTTATAGCAATTGCGAGAGTTGTTATAATGGGATTTTTCGCAAGTGATACAGCAATATTTTTATAAATCTAAAAGTGCGTAGTCCTATATGAAGAGTTAAAGTGTTGTTATAAGAATAGAATTGCTAGAATAGTAATAAACTTACTATAGCTTTTAGATAAATATTTTGCGACGGCCATTATTTTCTACAAACGAGGTAAATTTTTTTTAAATAAACAAAAACTGACAAGGTTTATTTTGCATTCTTTTCGCAAAAATATCATTTTTACTTAAAAGAATAATTATTTAAATGTCAAATTTGACGTTATGCTTAATTAATGCAATGCATTAATAAATGCAATTTAAAAATGTACTTTCTTTTATTTATTTAAAAATTGGTTATTTTTAGAGGGCATTGTATTTTTTCGAATTATTTTTATAATAAATGTCAATGAAATTTCATTCCCAGCCAAATTTTGCATTTTGGTCACAATAATTATAAATATTAATACAATTATTTTATGAATATCATTTCAAAATAAAAACATATACACTAATACATGTATACTAGTCCTATAACAATATTACAGCACTTGCTTCGGTGCCTTATAGGATTCTTCATTTTGGTGCTATAACGTATTTATAACTTTTCGCAGCAATTGCGGAGCCCTCAAATTGAGTGCGGAGCACTAATATTGCTATAAGAGTGTTTATAGTAGTGTTATAAGAGTGCGCAAAAGTCAAAAAATTGTTACGTGGGCTGCGGCTGTACGACGACTATATGATATTGCGGTCATTGATAAGACGAATAGCCCGTTTTGGGATTTTATCCAAATGTTTTAACGCATTACTAGAAGCCCATATGTGAGAATTCTACCCCATTTCGGGTCGTATGTGAGCTTTATAGATTTTTCAGATGTCACAGCAAGAGAAATGAGCTTTGTAGCGGCTAAGAAAAACTCAAACATTTGGCTGTGTTTCTCGCAACATCGAATATATTATGATCATTCCTGATCATTCTTCCATTTATATGCTCACTTAATATACTTGAGCTTTCAAGCCGCTGAAACAAAAGAACAGGATCTCTATGTCTAATATAGGATGATATATCTTCTGAAACAAAAGAGCATGATCAAAAATGAAAATTTTTCTGAAGATTGTACAGCTGAGTTTTTGAACTGTTAAAATCGACTCTTGTCATATACAAGCCACTGTCTATATTTATTGACGAATAAAAAATCATTAAAAAAATATTTAAACCAAAATTAAGGAACACCCTAATGTACACAAACCGATAGCTATACTGATTTTTTAGTATTTATCTCAAAAACTGAAAAAAAATAAGGATACATTAAATAACTAAGTTCTATGACGTACACTAAGAAAATTTCTGTATTTTCTTTCAATATATGAAAATGATGAGGATGAAAGTGGGATGGTGTAGTTGGTTTTTGTAAATGTGTAATAAACTCATAAAAGAAAATTCTGTGGATTTTCATTTAGGTTTTTTTGTATACACCAACATACAACATACAAACAAAAAAATACATATATATTTTTCACTTTATTATAACATCGTCATCCTGTGTTGATATTGGGTAGGGTTACTAATTTACTCATACCCAAAAAACAAAATATCCCATCAACGTTGAACATTAAGATAAATAAGACTACCACAATCCACTAACAAAATTGAAAGCTCATCTTTTTGTTTAATTTTTTTTTCTTTTTATGTTTTTTTTAGTCTAACTTTTGGCTTTTAGGTTACCCCAAAAGATCGCGTGCAACTTAAAATCATATTTTTTGTTGTTTTTGTTTTTGTTATTTTAATGTTACTGGAATGATAGGCAGACGGAAAAGAAAATTTTTTTTAAAGTATTAACCGCCTTCTCTTCTAACCTCTTTTAAGTTAAGTACATTTTTCTTGTATTTTAAATAACTGTACAATTATGTTTTGTAGAAACGGTATTTTTATAATCGTAAAAAAAAAAAAAAGTTTTCTTGTTTTATTTGCGTGACGGTATTTTTTTATTTTTTTTTTTTTTATTGTTGTTTCTTTTATCGTACACTGTTTCTAACAAAATAACAATTCGTTCATTTTGTAATGGTTGAGGGTATAATTTTTGACGCGCGATGTTACTTAGTTTTTATACTTTTATTGCCATAATTGATACTAAAAACTGAGAGAAAAGACAGAATAATAACAAAAAAAAAAAAAACAGAAATAAAAACAAAATAAACTTTTCCTTCATCATATCTTTTCTCATCACAGTAACTTAAAATCCCTTTATGTGTTAACCTTCTTTCAACTGATATATATATATATATATATATATAAAAAATACATATACTATAATTTTCATATGACTTAAGAAATCAGTATAAAATGTGCAAATGAAAGTAAGTAATAAAGGAAAAACAGGAAGATAAGATAAAAAAAATATAACATTTAGATGTTGGTTTGGTTATACCGTTATACTATTACTGCTACTGTTACTGTTACTGTTATAATGTACCAGTTCTAGTTCAGCTCATCCTGATGATTGTCTTTTTGTATTTTAATGAAAGAAATAAAATTTTAAGAAAAAACAAAAAGTGAATAAGAAAACAACAACAAACCAAATCGGATGTAAAGCCGGTTTTTGTATGTGTATTATAAACAATTGTGGAAAGGGTCATTGGGAACAGTTATTTTTTTTTTTTTTTTTTAACAAAATGAAGTGCTGGTGATGAGCTAAATACATTTATATACCGTTTATATATATATATTATATATAAATTGTTTTGTTTTTCTTAATTTAAAAAATGTCGCGGTCCTTTTTTCTTGTCGTCATTGCTGTTGTTGTTGTTGTTGTTATTATTGTTGTTTTATATTTTAACAACTTTTATATTAAAATATTTTTCTTACTTTGTTATAGATTTGAATATTATTTTGCTCTTAAATCTTTTTGGATATGCGTACTTGTATATGTATGTATTAAATATTGTAACGGGATTTAAGGACTTTTAATTTATTTTGATTTTTTTTTTGTTTTGTTTTTTTTTTCTAAGTTTGAATGAATAATTTTTAATCGTGTTATTTTTATTAGCAGTGATGGTAGATGAAGAAATAATGAAATTAAGTTTTGAAATGGGTATAATACCTTCGTATTAAGCATAGGACATATTTTGGTATTATTTTGCTTACAAGGAGATTTCTTATATTGTGTCCGAAACACTGAAATATTTAGTGTTGGGCCCGAAATTATTTTTTTTAATGTAACTAAAATTAATAAATATTTTTTAGGTATGATAAAACTGTTTTTTTTGAAATTTATTTATTTTTAAATGGGTTTATGACTGGGTCGTGAATGATTCATTAATTATTGAACTTCGACAAAACAGTTTTTTTTTGCGTTTTATTTAGAATTAGTAAGTCGAATGGTTCCCATTTACAAAAGTAATATTTGTGAAGATCTGCAAATTATTAAAAAGTGGTACACCCAGAAGTAATTCGTCTACTCCAGAAGATGATATACGCTTTCGATAGCATTATCTGATTACTGCTTGCCAAGAAATAATTTTCAAAAACCTTTCAATATAATCACGCCAAGCAGAGCAAAGTGGGAAAGCTGCTCACTCCTATTCGAAAAAGGATCATTAGTATAGTATACTGATGGAAATTAATTAATGGAGTAGGAGCAGGAGTATATGAAAAAAGGCCCATATTTATTTATCTTTCCAAGCCAAACTATACATGCTGAAGAAAAAATTACAAAAAATGTAAAATCTACGTCCTTTGGGATAGTAAAGCAGCCATACTAGGTATTAATTTATATCTTTATATCATCACATCAAAAATTCAGTATGAGACGGTTTAGTAATACTTAAAACCCTGACAAAAACAAATGAAGTCACAATAATGTGGGTACTAGAGTATTCTGGCATAGCAGGAAACGAAACAGCAGAAAATCCAGTTCTTTAAATGCGATGGGCTCACTCGTAGCAGGCTTCACAACTTGGGAACGGCGTCCCCCAAACAATGGGATCTATCGAGCGTACCATTGAAGAATATCCTGAATGTGATCACAAAATTAAAATAACAAAACGGGTTATCACAGTAAGCTCATTTGCACCTGCGGTGATATAAGGAAATAGATTCCCTACCAAAACTCACAATCTAATTTAAATTAATCTAATCTAATAAAATCTGGTAAGTAGTTCGGATTTTATTGGTTACATTTTTGATTTGTACTATTTTGGATCACTGGCAAGACATAATTTAATGAACGAATGATGGACAGATGATCTTGTCTTTATTTATAGTGAATTTTTGTGGATGATTCACTATCTAAGTAATAAAAGTATTATATACATACAAATGAATGAAATTTAAATTTAGTTTTAATTAGATTTTCCCCGTAGTATTTTGTTAAGTTAAAATGTATGCATTTTAGAATGAGTATTAAACAAAATTAAATACTCTTGAAACGAATTATTTAAACAAATAGTCGTGAAAATAATTTTTTAAAAATATATCTGATCTTGGTATCTTAGAAGCTTACTATGTAATCTAATGATGATCCATAGAAAGTGTATAGCTCTGACTAAGTTCATTCTTTTTAGTTGTGCATTAAAAAAATTATATGATTTTTTGCACCTGTTAATTTAATTTATATTAACTATCTGCTTCCTGCTTACTGTCAGATATTGCTTAGAGCAATGAAGCAAATCAGACGTCTATTGTGGACGCAGGTATGCATCACGTCAGGAGGTTAATAACCATTACCATGTAACTAAGAGATGGAAATAAAGTAGCCAACATGCTGCTGTATATCTTTAAGATCAACCTTAGGTGATTTTTCAATGTAAACAAATGCTTTTATAATGCGTAAAAATTGATATTTTGATTTAAAACCCAATATCATTGATTCATAAAAAATGTTAAAAAAAAAATTACGTATATTCGTGTAGAACCAATGGTAGAAAATATTTTTGCTTTTGTCTGAAAGGGGTATTTAGAATGTCAAAAAGAAAAACGATAAATTCAAATAAAAAAAGACAATAGAAAAAGAATAAATATCAATTACAACCACTATATTTATCTGTTATACAGCTTTATTTTTAAGCTTTTAACCTCAGTTAATTCTATATTTTTTTTTTACATATTTATTCATTTTAATTAAATCGTCCTGTTTATATAAGTATTTTCATAAGCATGTTTATTGGGTGTATAATATTTATTATTGTATTATTAATCGTCCTGCTTATATTTTTTTTAAGATATATACGTTCATTGTTTAGCTCATTTAGCATGATATTATTCGTGATATTTTAGTTTCATGCAGAAAACAGCTTCAAAATCTTTAGATAGCATTGATTGATATATTTATACAAATTTGCAAAATGCTGTTTCAATATTATTGATGGAGTACAGCAACAATGAACTAAATATTCTATGTTTGTTGTTGTTACAATGAATAGTTGGATACCACCCCTGATATAACTTAACTTAAAATTAGTTTTAAGTAGAGAGAAAGAATAAATAAATGAGCAAAACAGTAGCCTTGAACATAGTCTAGTTAAAAGTACATCATTGTGGCTTATTATTTCATTTATTTAATTAATCTTATAACACAGATTCATTCGGTCTGTCAATGCTATCATTACTTCAGTTTTATTTGTGTTTATTTCAAGATCATTTCTTCTACTGACACATGTTCATTTTCTATTATTGGTTGGAATTTGTAATGTGCATCTAATATCAGCATTTGAAAATCTAAGGCTATTTATTTTTTTATCACATATTCTAATTCCACCATGTCATTTAATTCACAATTTGTATAGATGTTAAACGAAATCGAAGAGACAATGCATCTATATACCTGATTAGACTTGATTCAATTTTACTATTGAAATTTCTTAATTGAAATTATGAAATATTTGAACCAAATGCCAATTATATTTTACAAGATTTTCCAAGTTTATTAAAAACGCTTTGTCAGTATAACCATAATTATTGGTATAAGTTATTTGCGTCAAGCTAAATGAGTTGCTACACTTAGTATTTTATATTATGGATGATGGGTAATCTGCAAATTTTATATTATTGATCATAATGTACTCTGCAAATCTTACAGGTTTTTTATTTATTCCAGTGATTTAGTTAACATAGCATGTCGAACCTAAGTTAATAAGCATGTTCATTGAGTGTATAATATAGTATTGTATTATTTATTATTGTATATTATTGCATATATTACATATTGTATTATTAGCTTTGTAACCCGCCATAAATGACGGAAGCAAAATAAATTCTAGCATTTATTTCCTTCATTAGAGTTTTCATTTCAAGTTTAAGAAAAATACGTGTTTGCTTACTAATTTATCATACCTTTATTTTTTTTATTATAACGCTTTTAATTACCATATAAACAGAATATTTGTAGTAAGGTGCAAAATTTTCTATTCCCTAACAGTCATTTACTCGATCATTTTAGCGACATCCTTTTTGCCAACATTGAAAATTTATCGTATAATTCAGAATGAAGTTAATCCTGTTAACATTCAATAACATTCGCAGCGTAAGCTTAGCGTCAAAGTTTATAGCGAACATATAATATTTTCTAATGAGCCATAACTTTGAACGAAAACAATTTTAAAAACAAAAATAAATAAGATTGTAAATATAAAAAAAAACAATAATATTGTAGGTAGGTTCACATAATATTTATTTTGATGAATAAAATAAAAACTCGTGTTGGAGAAGAAATTAAAATAAAAAAATTTACTGCAAATAAATAGGTATTTACAAAATTGTTCATACCTTGTGAACCACTGATTGGTTATTTATAATTTAATTTCATTTCAAAAAATTCATTATCGAACTGTTCATGTTAAAATTCATACATTATTATTATTTATAACATACATTAAAAAGAAGAACAACAATCAATATGGTTTAACCGCTACCTATATATACCTACCTACTATATTAAAAACAATTCATCACTCTCTACAACATACATTTCTACACACTTGAAAAATACAAATATACCTAAAAATTATAAATTTACAAAGATAAGTTGTTATTGTTTTTTTGTGTAAACCAACAGAACCAAAACCTAACCCCATAATACATACTAAATAATTATATACGATCATAAATTTATAAATCATATATTAAAAAAAAAAACAATAAACAAAAAAAATAAAAATAAATAACAATTTTAACTCATCATCGCATCACATTTCTGGCTAAAGTATATATACATATTATATACCTATAGTACTATACAGGCTATGCATACGGTATGGCAAAACTATGATGCTATGATCATTATCATAACAACAACAAAAAATAAAAATATAACTCATAATCGCATCACATTTCTGGCTAGAGTATATATATATACCTATAGTACTATACAGGCTATGAATACGGTATGGCAAAACTATGATGCTATGATCATTATCATAACAACAAAAAAAAATCAAAAAAAAAAAGATGTAGACACATATGCATATTGTGTATAATTTTAAGTGATAAGAATAACCTTTAAGTGCATTATGTTTTTTTTTTTTGTGTTAAATGCTGTTTTCCTTTTGGTTATTATACCATATTAAACTAGTGATAAAATTTCTAGTAGTCTTTATTATTATAAATCAAAAAAATTATTTGTTTTATTTATATTATTATTGTTATTTTTTCTTATTATTTGCGAAGAAGACTAACATTAAATTAAAAAAATATATTTCATGCAATGGTATTTTTTCCTGTAAAGGTTTGGCATGGTAGACAAGGATTAAAAAAGAGTACCAAAGCAATTTGTATACATATTACACTTTGTATATGTGTTGGAGTATTCCGTCGGACTTACAAACATCCAGATAAATGAAGAATAATTATATATATATTATTCTGCATTTATCTGGATGTTTGTAAGTTCGACGGAACGCTCCAACACATATACAAATTGCATATGTATACAAATGCATATATATACAAATTGCTTTGGTGCTTTTTTTTAACCCCTGTCTACCATGCTGAATCTTTGCAGGAAAAATTGATTGCATGAACTATATTTTTTTAATTAAATGTTAGTCTTCTTCGCAAAAAATAAGGAAAAATAAAACATAATAATAATTATATAAATAAAACAAACAATTTTTTTGATTTATAATAAGAAAGACTAATAGAAATTTTATCAATAGTTTAATATGGTATAATAACCAAAAGGCAAACAGCATTTAACACAAAAAAAAACATAATTCACTCAAAGGTTATTCTTATTACTTAAAATTATACATAATAATATACATGTGTATCAGCATATTTGAATTGTATAATATTATACATTATACTACTTTATTGCTTCTACCTTTTATTTTTGTCATTATTGTGTGCGTAAGTCACTTAAATATTATTTTATTTTCAGTGTTAAGTGTTCACTTTTCACTTAACTGTTCAGGTTCACTGTTCAATCAATAGAACTTGATAGAAGTAGAGTAGGATAATTAACTCTACTTCTACGCCGGATAATAAAACATTGTTTTTTTTAAATTGAAAATTATTGATGAAAATGTTTTTGTATTTTTTGTAAATTTTACCAATTTAGATACAAAATTTTGAATATTTTTTTAAAAATAACACAATACCATAATAACAGTTTATTCATATAGCAAAATAAGATTCCTATACATTATACAAAAGACAAAATTTATATGAAAATAAGATCCCATTTTTAAATTTGCTCTCCCGGAGGACTCAATAACGCTAATACGGTATAATTTATACTAAATGGAACCCAACTAACGAATTATAACTAAATGGAAGTGAGTACGAGTATACCATACAAAAATACAAACATGTTATACAAATTTGTTGGTATGGTACTTCTTTTTCTGTTATATAAAAAAAAAAAAGATTAGTGTTAGGCCAATATAAACATAAATAAAAATAAATAAAAAGTGATATAAACATAAGTACTGTAATTTCGGAATAAAGAATCTAATGAAAGAAAAAAAGAAACTAGGATTTATTTTGCTTCCGTCATTTATGACGGGTTACAAAGCTAGTATATATATATAATTATTGTATATGTGATCTCAATATCGACCTCTTCTCTTTTTTACTTTTATTACTTTAATTTAGAATCTTTAATAAGTTTAAACCCTTCAAGAAAAAAAAACATTTTTTTTTTGTGTTTGTTATTCCAAAACTTTTCTTAATATGAATTTCAACTCGACAATTTTGATTATTATATTTTAAATTATAGCTTGTTTTAATAATGTTATATATTAAATTAACAATAATTAATGTAGTGCATTATCATTTAAATTGACATTTTTTTAAATTGCATATCCATTAGACAAAACTATAGCTATTAAACTACAAATTATATATATTTTTTTTGTACTTAATATCTGTTATAATTTGAATTTTAATAAGTAATTTTTATGCTATTACATTGTATTTAATATATTTCTTTTTTATCAAATATTAATTTCAGTATCTTATTTAGTTTTTAAGTATAGTTTAACAATTCTAATCAAGAACTCTTATTATAATTTTTTTTCAAAATTATCTTGAATATACCTTAACTTCTTTATACTCTTTATACACATCCAAATACACATTATAAAATATAATCATATCAAACTAACATATATTATTCTGTTATATTATTATTATTACTTTTTTTTATGTTATTACCCATAACTGTCATATAGAAAATTTAAATTTCTCAATTATGAAAACGAATCTCAACAAAAAAAAAAACAATTAAAAAAAGACAAAAAAAAAAGATAGATACATTCTAGTAGAATACATAACTGGAGGCTATATAATAATGGGATATGAAGGGAACACAAAAAGGAAATACCAACAACAATAATAACAAACGAAAAAATAAAATATAATAAAAGAGTAAGAAAACCAAGTCGATAATTTTCTAACTTTTCCATAAAGAACAAAAAAAAATGAAGAAAAGAAAAAAAATATCAAAGAAAATAAACGAAGATTCCTTTTTTTGATTATTATTATTATTATTATTTTTAAGTGGCAGGAGCTGGAGTTAATTTCTCCATTAGAAAAATTAAAAATGGTAACTAACCATAGCAAAAGAATCCGGTTTTGACTTATATTCAGTGGAAAAACAGTATAGGAATATAAAAAACAAAAAAAAAAAAACAAGAACAAAAACAAAAACAACGAAAATAATGAAAATTTGGTAAATCTCTCATTTGCATATATTTTTCCTTAGGGTAAATTCCATCTTTCTGTATTGAAATTTCTCTCAATTTATTTTCTTATTATATATTTACATATAAATATATATATATATATATATAATTTTATATTCATTTATTTGTATATATATATATATATATTAACAGGTTATTTCAAAAATGAGTTGACGATATTGATGTTCACAAATTAAAACAAGAATAAGGTAATTCAAAAGAGCACTATATATCCATTTATTTATTTATTTATTTAATTGTGGACCTGCAGATAAATCTACAGGCCAACTATAGACCCTTTTCCCTTTCGGGATGTGGGCACTATATCTTTTGTTGACTTTTATAATCAGCCGTATCGGTGAATTCGATTCGATATAAAATTATTCGAATTTCTCGATTCGATTCGATGAGAATTTCTTAACGGTGAATTCGATCGAAAGACTAATTTTGTACTCATTTCAAAAAATGTAATCAAATAAGAAATATAACGAAATGTAATGACTTTTATGTCAAATAAGTTCAAATTTCAAATTAAAAAAATGAATTTCGATTGCTGTTTTAGAAATAAATTATTAAAATACACATATGTACGTATAATAGTGTAAACAGAATTTGGGCGACTAGCGACAGATACAGCTACAACTTCTGCAAAAAAAAAAAAATAGCCCCATACATTTTATATGCACGTATAAACACAATTGCGGATACTGTAGCTGGGCGACGGATACAAATTAGAAAAATTTATATTTTTGTATCCGTCGCCCAGCTACTTTTGTCAGCATATGATTGACCATAATATGATTAATCGTAAACTATTTGCAACAATATTAAAAGTAAATCTATTTCGTTTTACTTTCTTTGAAATGACTTTTGAGGAAAAATTAATAAATTTAGTAAATTTAATAGTTTTTGTAAGCCCTACTTTGTATCCACAATTGTGTTTATGCCAGCGATGTATTTATTTCCAGTAGCTGTATCTGTCGCCCCAATTCTATTTATACCATAAAAAAAAACAAAAATAAAAATAATATTATGAAATTTTGAACGAGAAAATTTTCGATCAAAAATATTCAAATTTTTTTTAAATCAAATTCGACGGTTGAAAATTTACAAACGAGTACTCGATTTTTATTCGATCGAATTTACCGGTACGGCTGAATAACAGTAAATTAAATTATTGTATGGAATATGGTATCTGGCATCATGTTTTATTTTAAAGTTTATATAGTAGAAATTTGCACGAATTTGATCGACTAAAAAATTTTTTTTTATGATTCAGAAGTAAAGCTAAGAAAAAATAGACATGCGAATACTCAAAATGTAGTGGAGAAAAACAGGTATAATCAAAACAAAAAAAATACCGTTATTTTTTTAAATAAACAGGTGTCGGATTTTTTGTGAATAATAATTCGATAATAATTAATTTGAGCACATACATAGTGTTATATACTTTGCCTTTTATTACTTAAAATTAATTAATATTTTTTTGTTATTCACTGTACTTTTATATTTTATATTAACATTTTGCAGTTTTGGATGATGAGATACTGCTCAAAAATATTTTGAATTAATAATCGCTCACGGCATATTATGTCGACGTTTAAAGAATACTTGAGCTAGTCCACTAAACAGGGTCCGCAAAACCGATGGATCTTGTCGGTAACTCCCAGAAAATACTAATTGTAAGTTTTTAGTCTAGAAATTGATTATTTTTATAAAATTCCAATGTAAAGTCACAATTATTGTTTTAATAGCATTTACGAGTCAAATTAAAATAGTTTTTAAATATATTCACGTATTTGCTAAACCAATTCGTACATTTGCTAAATAAATTCAGGTTTTTTTTTTAAATACAGAATTTTGCTAAAAAATTCAGATAATTGGAATTCGAATTTTTACAAAATAAATTTAGGTATTTTTTTTTTTAAATTCAGAAATGAAGCGGGATTTGTAGCCAGGACATTTTGAGTAGTCTAAAAGGGCTAATTAGCCATTAATTAAAATTTAAATAAAAGAATTGAATTCACCAGTCATTATATTGGAATTAGAACAAGACTACTCATCTTTTTATATTTTCACAATTCAAAACTGTAAAATCTTAGTTCAAATAATAGTACAGTAAATAACAAAAAAAATATTAATTAAATTTGAATAATAAAATTCACTACATACACAATATATTTAACACAATGATTGATATTACATTAGAAGAGGGGTTCAATCAGATTTAAGATCTCATATCTATACTTTTATTTTATTTTATATTGGGTGAAATTTTATTGATAAAAATAATTTAAATCAAAATATTTGATCAGTTGAAAAATCTTTAACATCTCACAGCTTCTTTACTGTATAAAAATAGACCCTCCATTATTCCATAATTTTTTCTTTGTTATCTACTTTTCCATTAATCCTGAGGCTATGAAATATTATTCCCAAAATACGGTATATACTATTATTGTAATTTATATTACGCCACTTTACATGAATATTAAAATATCATTTCTGACATATTGTGACATTCAACATTGACATACACACAGGGTATTGGGATCAACACTTTTATCATCAAATCATCTACAGTACATCTTAGCTTATGTAGCTTAATAAATTTTCAACTTCTTTCGTTCAAATTTTCTCGAATGTGGAACCATATTCCAACAAACGTATTTCCCCAATGCAAAAATATACCTGAGTACAATCTACAAAAGGGTAATATTAATAAATTTATTCAAAATATCCTTACTGATCAAACGGATATTTTTTTTTCTACAATCCTCAATTAGTCTAAGCTATACATTCGTGTATAAAGGCATGGTTTGAAACATACCGTTTGGCTTAACTTAAAAAAAAAAATTATCATAATATTTTTTTCTTGTAATGAGGATTTCTACTGATTGTCTCTTTATAATGATATTTCAATTACTTTTTGTAACGATTTTAGACTGTCAAATTATACTGGTACGACTAATTTCAAAACACCTCACATTTTTCATAGATCCAAACCTTCAATTATTATATGTATACATTTATATATATATATATATATTATATCTTTCGTTTATTGTCGTTTGGTCTCTTCTTTATTCATATTTAAAAAAAAAAAAATAGAAAAAAAATAAAAATTGAATTGGAATTTTAAAAGTGAAGAAATCTTTTGGGAACAAAATAAAAGGGATAAGCAATAAAAAAAGGAGTAAAATATATACAAAAAAAAAAAAAAAACAAAAAATAAAATAAAACTTTTTATTCCTTATTCTTTTTTTTTTTAATTATTGTTATTATATTTTTGTTTTTGTTTTAATTCACTTGAAATATTTGGTTAATTTCAAAGTAATTATTACAACAGGAAGAAAGAAGAAAATAATAAAAAAAAAAAAACAAAATTAATGAAAGAGATAGAAATATTAAAGTAATTAATGTGTATTCTTTCAGTTCAAAAAATTTGACTGCTCTTGAACTTTTCAAATTATTATACAAATATGTGAATGGTGGTGGGTGGTGTATGTATTTGGTATTGATGAACTTCAATGGATTTAATTTTATTCATTTCGACTAACAAGTAATAGAAAACAAAAAAAAACAACAAAAACAAAAAATGGAGTAAAAAAAAAATGGCGAAAAAAATGTTATAATATGCGGTTGATTGACCTTGATGATGATTTTTAAATTAAAGTCAGATTAAAAATTTTGTATATTGTTGTTATTAGGTATTATTATTATTATTTGTTTTTTTTTTTTATTCAACAATTTGATGGGACCTGTCAAAATTAAAATAAAAATTTTGTTTATTATTTTTTTTTTTTTTATTTTGGTAATTCATGTTAAGAAGATTTTAATAATTTTTTTTTTTTTTTATTTTTGTTTTTCGTTATTTTAAAAAGTTTTATGATAATAAAATAACAATTTTATTGTGGTATAAAGTCAGTAAATTAAATTTAGATACTCTGGTGTTTTCTCGATAAATTTTCATAATATTATGAATATTTTAAAGAATTAAAAATTTTATAAGAATTACGAAAGTTAGGGGGGTGGAGGGGTTTTGTTTTTTTAAATTTTGGAAATTTTTATATTAAAGATTTTTTTGTTAATTTGTATTTGCATTTATGTTCGGTATATAGTGGCAGTTAAACGGTCTGTTGATTAGTCCTTCATAAATGTTGAAATGCGTAATAGGTTACTAATAAGGTCAATTCTATTGTAACAGTGATAAAAGGTACACGCATAAAAGCATAAAACTGCATTTTTACATTTAAGCAAAGGATGAATAAATTTGAACTAGAATTGACTGATAACTCTTATGTCCCTGCACTTAAGGTCGGTACTGTTGCCAACAGTTATATTCTGTATTGTATTATTATAGCTTAAAGTAAATTATATAGAAGTAATCGGTAGTATATAGGTATAAGAAGTATTAGTTTTAAGTGAGCTGATAATTGAGATTAGAATAAAGAAAAATAATAAAAGAAATGTGTGTTTGCCCATTAAAAGACCAACCTGGTATTTTTTAACCAAAAATTTTTTTTTGTGTGAAGGTTCATCAAAAAGTATTTTTTATTCTGGGATTTTCTAATTTTACGATTTCAGGCTAGAGAATTAATGATTTCAAGGATGGTATCAAATTTGATACAAGAGAAGGGTTTCAGAGAAGAAAAAAAAAACAATTTATATAATATTAAAAATTTGTTTTCTTCAATTCTTTTAATCTTTAATTTATTTTTTTTAATTTTTAATTTATTTATTTTTTAACAAAAAATATTTTAGCAATTCATTTTAAAAATTTAATAAAAAAAAATTCATTTATTTTGAGAAAAACAAAACTTATATTAAGATAACACTTATTTTAAATAAATGTATGATAAAAAGGAAATAAAAGCAGTTCGTTCAGCAAAGAAATTATAAACTATTTACATAAAAAGAAATTAACATAACAATATCACATAATTCAATAGTTTATATATACTTCTTGAAAACAAGTAATTTTTAATAATCAGTGGGTAGCTTACAACCAGGTAAACGATTTCGTCTAACTGTACCTAAACTAAATATACCTTTGGAAGCCAAATAAATGATGAGATCCTCCTGATGTATAATAATTATCAAAATAAATTCGATGATTTGTATTACACGTCACATTCCTTAATAGGCGAACAACAACGTTTGCCGAAGCTCCTAGATCAGGCTCATGAAGTTTACGAAATCTAGCATGGCTTTCTTGTCCGGAGTACAACTCAAATTGGTGTACAAAAGCATTACTGTTACTTAAAACAAACAGTTTGTAATCCCACTTGTGAGGTTTGTTAGGCTGCTTTAAATAGCTTTTGCCTTTACTTGAACACATTTGTTCGTCCTCACATAAATCTCTTCTATCATATGCAACTATTTTAAATTTCGTATTCAAGTGGTCAATTATGGGGCGTAATTTATGCATTCGATCATGATTTTCATCTGTTCTAGCCAACATTTTGTTATTGTCGTTGAAATGTAAAAATTTTTTTAATTTTTTACCAAAGCGATTTATATTCATAGGTTTGTAAACGCCTTCGTAACCTAAACGATTACTCCAATATGAACGAATGTTTGGCAACTGAATTATTGAATAATATGAAGTATACCTATATAACTTTCAACTTAATTTTTTTTAATATTTGGTAAGTCGCATATTTGTGTTGCGTACAAGTTTGTTTATTTTACAATATGTTCTATTATTTCATCATCGATGAAGTATTTAAAAAATTGGAAAGGTGTATGCAAATTATTAATTTTAGAAGCATATTCATCAGGTGTAAAACGTAAAATATCTTCTTCTATTAACATGTTACGTTTGCGCTACAAAATATTTTTAATTTTTTCAGCCTTACTTCCATTTTCTTCAGCAGAAAATTTGTTATTGCTGCAACGTGAAGGCTCCTCATTTTGAATTTCTTCTTCTAAATCTGTGTCAAAAATATCTAAAGGCATATTTTCTATTTCACAGTCGTTAGAGTCATCATTAGAATCATCCAAACCATCTTCGCTTTCCCAACCGACAAGAATTCCTTCAATGTCTTTATCCAACAAACAATAATTTTTTTAAACGACCAATGTATCAAAAAAAATACAAACAGTTTTTTGTCCCTAGATGAACCGAATCGTAATATATTTTAAAACTTTCTACTTACATATTTGTAATAAGAATATTATTTTTTAATACTTACAAATTTTTTTACGCGCCAAAAATATTTAAAAATATGTTAATTTACACTTATTCTAATTGCAACTTAGTTATTCTGCAGTCAGCGATAAACTGCATATTATTCTTAAATTTCTACTCAAACACACACAAAAACCATATAATGAGCGTAATTTTGAGTTAAAACAGTTCGTATTAAATAAAATACAATGGACTTTGTGGACATAGATTAAATATATTAAAAAATGTGAAAGTTTCAATGGTTTGTATCAAATTTGATACACGAGACGTTTAAGGGTTAATCATTATAAAAACATAATAATAACCATATATGAATTAATGGTTTTCAGTTGATTCTAGTGCAACGTTTTAATTGAACTGAATTTAAATATATCTCATCTAAGTTTTAATATAATTTAAATTATTTATTTAGTGTGCATAAATGCCCTTCAAATATCTTTTAAATACTTTTCTACACACTTCGCAACTCACATAAACTCGATTTAATAAACTATACTTCGAACGCTCTAATACACAGAACATAATAAAAAATAAAAAAATAAAAACAAATTAAATATTGTGGATCCAAAAAGTACCGCCATCATGAAATGCAAATAACTATTCCAGACCATCCTGATAAATTTTCCATGACAAATAAGATGTTGCTAAAATTATCGAGTAAATGACCCTTATTACAAATATTCTATTTATATATGGTAATTAAAACCGTTCTAATAAAAAAAAATATAGGGATAAATTCGTAAGTAAATACGTACATTTTTTTTAAATTTGAACTGAAAACTTCAATGAAGGAAAGAGAAAGCTACAGAAAGAAAAAGCTAAGAACATTCTGGCGGTTGGTGATCATATGGTTTATTCTCGTATACTATTTTTACAATTCTATATTTGGTCACATTCTCTTTATACGATATTGTCTCTAATCACATTGTCATTACATTTTCGTATGTTTTTATCTATAACTAGTACTAAGAGATTTGCTTGCTCCAAGCCAAATTTGACAGTAATAACTCTGGGGCAACTATGTATAAATCTATCCTAAAATTTGATTTTAAATTTAATTCATTGAATATGACACATTTATAAATTGGGTAACTCATTAGTCAAACGTTTTATAAATTGACTTCTTTGTACTAGTGATATTTTTATAACTACGAATTAATTGTATTTTTTCAAAAAATTTCCGAAAATATTTTATTTAGATGAAGTTTTTTGAAACTGAATAATCTATTCTTAAGCATATATAGATACCAAAGGACTAAGGTAAATAATAATATTTCAGACAGTGAACAAGTAATATTAAGAGTGCCGCAAGGATCAGTTTTAGGAGCATTATTTTTAATTCATATTAATGACAAAAGTGTGCCTGAATGCCTGAAAGTATGCCATTATACCTGAAACATACCAAAATAATGCTATTCGGCGATGGCGCTTTAACTTTTATTTGTGTAAATAATATGGTATCGTTATTAGAGCAAGATTTATGATCATTATGCGGGTGGTTAAAAATGAATAAGCCAAAAATTAATATTAACAAAACAAAAGCTATGGTTATTGATGGCGGTGCAAATGAGGTCATAATGTATCGATAGTGAAAAAAAATTAAATAGTAAATTAAGTATTTGGCAGTATAATAATAGATAAAAGAAAACTGAATTTCAAAAGTCATGTGAAATATATTTGTACAAACATTGGGGAAAAATTGAATTTTTTAGACAACTTAGAAATATATTGTATACTATGTGCGCAATAAATGGGTATATCTAATTCTATTAAAAAGGCACATTTTTAATATTGCTCAACACATATATATATATATATGTTCAACAGTATGAAGCGTTTACAAAAACTTCAAAATCGAGCGATGACTATTATACTAATGTAATGTAGCAAATTCACATCGGTAAAAGTTATGTCAAATTGCCTAAAATGGATAAAAATAAACAAAAGGTTAGAATTAAATGTATAGTAAGTAATATTTATATTAATTTTGAGAAAAGGAAGCTTTCCAAAATATTGAAGGGAAACAATTAGTTTGGTGCAAAATGCACAGCCATATATGCTTTAAGGAATGCAGATGTTAATTTTCGATTTTAACAATATCTAACAACTCATTAGTATACAAAGGATTTAAAATATTTAATGGCCTACCACGATAAGTTAAATTAGAAACAAATTTTAAATTATTTAAAGAATATTGTATTACAGATAGATTTTTAAATTTGTGATAAATTTATAATAATATGTTATTTGTATATTCAAAGTGTATTAATACTACATAAATCAAGAAGCACCCAGATTACTATAAAATAACCACAGATTTTTTAAATAAAAAAAATAATATTAATTTGAGCTATGCAGGGTTCTTACAATATGCCGAATTGACATTAGAGATTTAACACTAATCCTCCAAATGTAATTTAGATTAATAAATACATTTATATAAATGGAACTATTCTGCTAAATGAAATATTTAAAAGTAGGTTTGAAAGTTGGTTAATGTCAAATCAAATTAAAGATATATTAAAAAACCTTTTTCTATTATTTTTATAATTAAATTCAATTATAAATTTGCTGATTTAACCAATTTCAACATTTTACATATTTATTTGTATGTTTGTCATTCAGCTCACATAACTATTTTCAAATTTTAATACCATTATATTAAATTTTTAAATACATATTCTTATTATATTAAATTAATATTTAAAATACTTTTGGGCACTTTAAATAAATTCCAAAATTTGTTTTATTATAACACACTATATAGACAATATGAATACATATTATAATGATATAAATTTAGATTTGTACATAGCTATATTATATTTTTTAGTTATGCAAAGAAGTGCACTTTTAGAATCAAGTCACATAAATCACAATCTTTTTCCCATAAGACAAAAAAAAATACCTGTCAGGTTAAATATTAAGCTTATTTTCTTACAGACACACCCACACACACATTATAGTGGAAAATTCACATAAAAAAATATTTTACCTTCTATCTTAAGTTCTAATGCCCCATGGGAAAACAGAAAAATATTATATGGGGTACCTAAATCATTTTGTTTGCACATTTTAAAGTAATTCTACTATTGAAGAAAATTGCATTTTCGTTTTCAGAATCTGCATTTAGTTCTGTAATATTCACTCACATTATTAAATGGCAGAGAAGTTGTATGAATAGAAGTGAAACATCAATATATGAGATTTGAAGAAGAAAAACTTTGGAGTAAAATTGTATCTAAATGTTTTTGAGAAGAATAAAATTTGAATTAAGGTCGATTCGTATTACAATATTTGTATTAGCTTTTTATGAACTGAAATAGCCGTTATTTTAGAATTAAAAAAAAAAAAATTATTAACTAAATTGAGGTTACTCTATCGATTGGTGATATTTGGAAAGACCGGAAATCGGATTTTTAAACCCGAAATTGACCGAAATTTGCCGAAATCAGGATTTTGAAGTGGGAGGAGGTACTTTATATACAAACTCGGATGCTACGTCAAAAAATAAGGAACTTTTGTTAACCCATTTTTAGCAGCTGTTCTCATGAATACTGGATCAAGCGACAACTGTAATAAGCAAATTGGTTTAGATGCCGATAATGTCGTCATTTGATTACTTTCAACATCCAAATCGACACAAAGTTTATTTTGATGTTTTTATTTTCACATCTAACTATCATCAGATCAAGCAAGCATATCAAGCTTGGTGAAAAACGTTTCCTTGCCACTAGAGCAGTACGAACAAATCAAATACCAAACGCACCATTTGAAAACATAATACAATTACAGCGTGGTGAGCATGATTACATTATTTGATGCAACAAACAAATTATTATTCTGTCGATAGTCTGATAATAAAGAGGTTACAGTTTGTTCTACCTTTGACCAAATCGAACCAATGATACCGTTAAATGGTGGAAAAAATAAAACAAGGATTATATCAACTATCAGCAACTATTACTTCTACATAACCACAAGTATGGCATGGGAGGTGTCGATTTGCATGATATTGGAGTTGCAAATTATCGCATCAATATCAGAGCACAAACCAGTATTGGCAATTATGTATTGCAGTTTTGAGTTCTTCAATAGTAAATGCTTGGAAACTACACTGTTTTGTGGTGAAATATAAAAATGAAAAACCTATATGCCACAAAAAAGTTTTCGTGTTTTCGTTGCTGAAAAATTATTATTGGGATTTCAATATGAATCATCTCAAGAAGAATACCAGCCTAATAATTTCAATCCAAAATCAGGCAATATCAGGCAGACATGTTGTTTTTTCCAAAGCAGTAGGAAAATATCGTCGATGTTAATTGAAAAAATGCAGTTAGCCAACAAAATTCATGTGCAGATTCATTTACACACTAAATGCTTTGAAAAATATCATGAAAAATAGTTTTTGTCATAAGATTTCATAATTTATAACATTTTATATTAACAAATTTTTCTTTAATTATCTCAAAAAAGTTTTTGTTTAACTCTATTTCATATTTTCATTCATTGTTTAGCTTTAATTTCGCTGAAATTGAGTCAAATTGTTAAAGATATAAACTTATTTTTTGATTTTCATGAACAAAAAAAAATGTCAAATAGCGGCCAGTGTTCAATTTTTCGAACAGCCCTTTCCCAGTCTCTGGAACGTGCTAGCCCCAATCTGACAACGGATTTGAATTTTTTGGGCATTAATTATCTTAAAACCAATGGATTATTTTAATAATCAAGATATGTTTTTTTTTTCTGGCCGAAAATGGGTTAAAAAATTTGTTTTTGCTTTTTCAGTATTTTTCTTTAAAAATAATTAAAATAAAGCAAAAACCTTCCCCTTTTAAAAAGCTGATACGCACGCTCTAGAACACTCGGTATATCTCGTGTTGTATTATAAAGTCTTTTTTTGGTGTTTATACACAGACTTATTGAACAGATAAAAGTCAGCCGGACTTATCGAAATTACGTTTACAAGCAAATTTTTCTCACTAATTTTGTGACTAAGAAGAGTTCAATATTGTAATTGGTAGAAATAACGGTACAGATATAAAAATGGTGGTTTATACTAAGTCATATAAAACTAAAGTATGATCAGTTATTTGCGGAAAAATAAATCCCGGAATTTCCTATTTTAAACATAGTTTGTATGAATGCCGTTATTTCAAACACATTTGACAGGATTTTTTTTTTTACATTTTAACTTGTGTTACATTTCATCTCTGCCATTATAAATCGACCTTTACAGTTTTTTTTTAAAATCAAAAAAAAAAAAAAAATTAAAAATAAATCAAAAATAAAAGTTTTTATTTTTTATTGTACATTTTCCTTAAGCTTTTCTTTTTCTTTTCATAAGTTGAACATGTGATGAGCATTATTTGCTCATTTTGAATGAAAGCACGATATTTACATTAGTTTCCGGAATAGAAGAAAAAACTAAAAAACAAAACAAAAAAATTAAAAAAAAGTAGTAGAAAAAAAGTCTACAAAAAAATTGTGATTTCTCCAAAATAATAATAAAAAAGGAAACTCTGAAAGTTTCCTTTTTTTTTTTTAAATATTTTCATTTCTATTGAAAACTTTATATGCAATTCCCAGAATATAAAAAAAAAAAAAATTTGTATACACGTATACATATTATTATATACATAAAAGAATCAGTCAGGGTTGTTTCCAAAATTGTTAAAATGAAAATAAAAATCTTCCAATATGATGACTTTTCCGGGTGTAATATTAGAAAAAAAAAAAGATTTTTCCAAAAAACAAAATGACAAAAAAAAAATGGAATCTAAACTTTTGCGACATGTTGCGAGTCTGAAAACTTTTCATATTTAACGTATGTATATTTGTATATAATATTATGTATATGATTAGTTGGTAATGTAACTAGTGATTTTTACTTATATTCGACTTGCATTAAAAAAATTTGAAACTAGAAAACTTTCTTTAGTCTCCTCTTTCAAATTTATATGACAAATTTTTTAATTTTCCCTTTTTTTTGTTTTTTTTTTTTTTGCTTTGTTTTTGTAATATTAGTATTAGAGGAAAACTTTCTCCCATTATAAATGTTTAAATTCACCACCAGAGGACATTAGTGGTAAAATAGATAGCACAGTATGCTGGTTGCATTTAACTTTTCCTGTACAATAAAAATTGAATTTGAAATTGAAACGAACTTTTGGTTTTTTATTCTAGTTTCTTTTTTTGTTTTTTTTTTTTAAGAAAATGGACAATTTATAAGAAAGAAAATTAAGTTTTTTTTTTCTTTTTTTTTTAAGTTGATTAGTAGAGTTAATTATATAGTATTAGGCTACATTAAAACTATTTCAAATATTTTGCAAATTAAAGTTAATTTATGTTTATAAATTTAAGTAGAAAAATATTAGAAATATATGTAAGGATAACGCTGGGATTATACAAAAATTGTGATTTCGAAATTATCAAACAAAACAGTTTAACTGCGGTATTAATACAGCATTCAAACAGAAAGTATATAAAAAATACAATGTATATGTTATACTTTTCGGTAAATTTTAAAGACATGGTGCCATCGTATAAATGGTTTTAAAAAAAATTTCAACCTGATATAGTGTTAAAAAACTAAGTAGTTAATGTTATTCGTAAAATAAGTTGGCAACATTGTGGAATGAGGCCTTTCTGAGACATGGTGTTTTAATTCAGAAAATTTTTACTAACACTGTACAACCATGATTTTTTAAAACTATTTGTAAATCCAAATAACGGTCAAACCAGTCGCGAAGGCATCGTCAACAACAAATGTGATCATGGAATCAATGTATCAAGCTTTTGTGACCTTTTTTAGACATTTAAGATCATGTGGTCATTGTATTCAACTCTGTGTTGAGACACTAACAATATCAAGGATATTGAAATTGCTATCAAAAACATTGAACTGTAAGCAGAAAGTATGAATACGGTATTTACCATCTTCATCATCAGCATCTTGTAACCACATCCGTGGTGTCCGTTTTAAATTTTTTATAGTTACTCTTCTACAAATATTTACAATAAATTTCAGTTAATTATAATTAAGCGATTTGGAAAAAGGATTTTCTTGCAAAAAATGTACCACTCTGTAAACGTTTAATATTAGAAATAAATTTTAAATAATAATATTTATGTTTTAAATATTTTAAATTTTGTATGTTTTAGAAAAACTAAACTAAAAAATCAATTTATTAAAATTAATTTATGTTTGTTGTTGAAAAACAAATTATGGCAGCACTGTATTAAAAATTGTTGTGTGTAGATATTGGTTTCAGTTGCATTCATTCCCTTTTGATATTTCCTTTGTGTTTGTTGAACTCATTTTTATAAAAATTGTTTCTACACGATCTCTTTTTTTAATTTTTTATTGAGATTTATATAACTATTTTTTAGTCTAAGATTATTAGTGTGTTTACATTTAATTCTAATTTTGTTTTTAAAATTAATCTTTTTGACCAATTCATTACTGATCCAAGGTTATAGTCTTATATATTTCTTTCTATGGTTTATTCTTTCATTATATATATATTATTCTGCATTTATCTGGATGTTTGTAAGTTCGACGGAACGCTCCAACACATATACAAATTGCATATGTATACAAATGCATATATATACAAATTGCTTTGGTGCTTTTTTTTAACCCCTGTCTACCATGCTGAACCTTTGCAGGAAAAGTTGATTGCATGAACTATATTTTTTTAATTTAATGTTAGTCTTCTTCGCAAATAATAAGGAAAAATAATAAATAATAATAATAATATAAATAAAACAAACAATTTTTTTGATTTATAATAATAAGGACTAATAGAAATTTAATCAATAGTTTAATATGGTATAATAACCAAAAGGCAAACAGCATTTAACACAAAAAAAAACATAATTCACTCAAAGGTTATTCTTATTACTTAAAATTATACATAATAATACACATGTGTATCAGCTAATATTATACATTATACTACTTTATTGCTTCTACCTTTTATTTTTGGTATTATTGTGTGCGTATCTCACTTCACTCAAAAAAAATTATTTTTGTTTTTTTTTTGTTTTTTTTTGTTTTTTTTTTATTATTTGCTGTATCTGTATTCTGTATGTTCTATATGCTCCATTCCAAAAATATTATTTTATTTACAGTGTTAAGTGTTCACTTTTCACTTCAATGTTCAGGTTAACTGTTCAATCAATAGAACTTGATAGAAGTAGAGTAGGATAATTAACTCTACTTCTACGCCGGATAATAAAACATTGTTTTTTTTAAATTGAAAATTATTGATGAAAATGTTTTTGTATTTTTGTAAATTTTACCAATTTAGATACAAAATTTTGAATATATAAATTATGAATATTTTTTAAAAATAACACAATACCATAATAACAGTTTATTCATATAGCAAAATAAGATCCCTATGCATTATACAAAAGACAAAATTTATATGAAAATAAGATCCCATTTTTAAATTTGCTCTCCCGGAGGACTCAATAACGCTAATACGGTATAATTTATACTAAATGGAACCCAACTAACGAATTATAACTAAATGGAAGTGAGTACGAGTATACCATACAAAAATACAAACATTTTATACAAATTTGTTGGTATGGTACTTCTTTTTCTGTTATATAAAAAAAAAAAAGATTAGTGTTAGGCCAATATAAACATAAATAAAAATAAATAAAAAGTGATATAAACATAAGTACTGTAATTTCGGAATAAAGAATCTAATGAAAGAAAAAAAGAAACTAGGATTTATTTTGCTTCCGTCATTTATGACGGGTTACAAAGCTAGTAATTTAATATATGTATATGTTTAGGATTTCAATGAATTTAACATAAGCATTAGATATATTTGTTTCTCTGTAGACCTCTTCCCAAAATTCACATCTCAAAAACAGATTCAGTTTTACAAAATCAATTTTAAACTTATCTAAATTATTATTGTTATCCTTCCCATCGTTCTGGTTATTGAATTTGTAAAAATTATTTAAAATAATACCACACATACAATGATCAGAAATATTTAAATCTAGAACTTCATACGAGATAGAAACTGGTTTAGATAGACGTATATATATGTGATCCAAACAAGTACAATTTTAATCAAATATCAAATTTAATTATTTTAAGTTATTATTCCTCTGGGATCAATAAAGAAAAGTGTTATAATTGAAATTGCTTTTTAAAACATAATTATGAAATTTTGTAATTTTGAAATAATTTTCAGCACTCTTTACCTAATCACTTAAAAATCTCAATTAGATGGTAATTTTTATTAATTAACAATACAAATTTTAATTAATATTATAAATAAATAATGAATTATTAATTTAATGAAATAAAAATAATTTAAATTAAATTAAATTAATAAATATATTAACTAAATAATTAATTAATTATAAAAAATTAATTAATTGATTACATATATATAAATTAATTAACTCATTAAAGTTTCATTATTGTAGGGGAAAAATATAAATATTCTTGGAAATGAACAGTTATCAAAATAAATAATTAAATCCGAAATGTAAATAATATAATTTAAAGTAAATATAAAAATAATTAATAAATTATAAATGTCAATTATCACTATCAAAATTCAATGTTGAAAGGTACATAATCTAGAGCAAAAATTTTGTTAAAAAAAAGTAACGGTATAAAAGAAATTATGGTGCAAAAATATATAAACGTTTAATTCGACATAAGCGAAAAATGAGATATTATTACTAAAATATTATAAAGTCAAAACACGTTGAGTCTCTGATGACAACTGTTACCATAGCCTTCGCTGTCTGGTCTTATTGTTGTTTTCAAGTTTATATAAATGTTGTTAACGAGAATTAAAAAAAAAAAAAAATAATTATCAATTAGATAAAAGTAATTCTATATTATATTTACAAAAAAAAAAAATTATATACAAAATAAAAAAAGAAAAAAGAAACTAAAAATAAAAATAAATATAAAAATATATGTAGTTGGCCTACAGATTCATCTGCAGGTCCACTGTTTAATAAATAAATAAATAAATAAATATGTATTATATTATGCTTAAAAGATTATCCGTTAGATATAAGTTTTGTTATTTCTTTCTTAAAAATACCAACATTCCTATATTCCATAAGTTTTACATAATACAGTGAAAACCCTCTTAGACGGAATCTCACAGGACCAATATAAATTTCCATTTGACAGGATTTTCCGATTTACAGAATTTTGTATTGTAGAAAATTTATAGAGAAGTTAAAATAAGACGAAAAAAATTTTTAAAGCTATTTTTAATAGATAAACAAAAAATTATTGCATTTTATTTCATTTTTATAAAAAATTCATCACATACACATAACAAAACTAATAACATAACAAAATTATAAAACGTTATACTATTCCAAGCTTGTAAAAAACAACAAAAATTATATGTCCATAAAAAAAATTAAAAAAAATCAATTGGGAGTAATTCAGTCTTTCTTCATAAAATCCGTAATACATTTCTGTTTCATCTTTCTTTCAGCTGCTTTTGTTGTAATAAATGTGATTTTGGATTTCGCCACCAAAGTATATAAATCATCATTACCGCATTATCTACTATAAATATCTAAACATTTTATTGCCTTTAGAGCCTCTGCAGCTCTAATTTCGGGCTCAATTTCTTCTTCGTCATCCTCTTCGTAACTATCTAAAATTTCTGTGGCATTGTCATCTACACTAGCGTAATTTCTTGCTGAACAAATGGCTTCTCCAAATGCTGAATCTATTAAGTTTTGTATTTCTAATATTGATTGTTCATTTTGATTATTCATTTCTAGCTCATTAATTGTAGTATCAAATTTAAATCCACACTTAAGAAAACTTTTTACAATTGTTGAGGGTAATATTTGATCATACGCAGTTTTAAGAAATTGAATTGCATCTCGGATTGTAATTTTTTTTGTCAATGTCGAGATTGTGTTACAGTTTTCCATTTCAATTAATAAATTTTTCATCATAAATTTTCAATAATTGCATTCAAATGCTGCAATTATTCCTGCATCTAACGGTTGTAATTTGGAAGTTGTGTTTGGAGGCAAGTAAGCTAAATGTATATGCAATAAATTTAAATTCGGGTGAGAAGAAGCGTTATCAAGGAAAAGCAGAATTTTTCTGTCTTCGGATTTCATTTGTTTTATTTAAATTTTTCAAATACTGCTCAAAAATACAACCCGTCATCCAGGCCTATTTATTATACTAATAATCAACACCTAATTGATTTATTTTAATATTTTTAAAACATCGTGGACGTCCATATTGATTGCCTATGATAAGGGGTTTAATCATTTTTCCATCACCAAATACCATCGTAAGTAGGAGAGTTATCCTTTCTTTAGAATGTTTTCCGCCTGAACAAGGATCACCTTTTATTGCCATACTTTTTGTTGGGATTAAACCATAACATAGTCCAGTTTTGTCACAGTTTGCTATATTTTTAGATTTTCATATTCATTAAATATTTCACTAAGCTTTGAAATCCATTCGGCAATATCATCATCATTTACATCCTTACTTTCTCCACAAATGCTTTTGAAGCTTATTCGATATTTATTTTTGAAACCAGGTAACCAACCGTTAGATGCTTTAAAGTTAAGTTTTTCGGCTATTTTGTTTGCTTCTGTTTGTAATATAGGCCCGGAAATTGGAATTTTTTTTATCTAGCTCTACAGAAAAGTTCAAACACAACTGAGTTCAACTCGGAAAACTCAGAATCTTTGAATTTTGTTATGTGTTAGGGGGGGTTTTTGTTTTTTTTTTTTTTCAAATATTTTGATGATTGATATCTTTCTTTAATAAGATTTTCTTCAGTTAACCATTTATAAAAAGCAGTTTTCCCACATTTAAAGATTTTGGTTAACTGTTGCACTGTTTTTTCCTTGTTTTTTTCTGAAATTAATAATTTCAATTTTTTGTTGCCACCAACAAAAACTATATAAATATGCTTACCGCTGAAAAATATTCAAATTTATCATTTTTTAACCAAAAACAATTTTTTTACAAAAACAAAAATCCGTTTTAAAGGAATTTAAATATTAAATCTTATAATTAAAATAATAAAATCGTTACATTAAATATGGCTGAAGCCGATTCAGACTTTAGTATGCCTTGTTTATAATTAATGTCTTCAAATACTTCAAGGGTAACACTATAAATACCCAAAAGATATTTTTCGACTATTGCATTAATTTTTTTTTTATATATATGATCCACAATCACAAGTTTTTAATGCCCATAGATATTTTGTGTTTATCCCCTAACATTTTTTTTTATGTATTTTTAATAGTTCTAAAATGACACTAACTTTATAATCATTAATATGACATGACATGTTTCTTCACTTTGTCTCACTTCAGTTTAATTTCAATATTTTTTCAAAGTTCATAACTTAATTATTAATTTCATCATTTTTTTTTATATAAAAATATCATCTTTTTTATAATTCCCTATGTACCTTTTTTAATTTAATTTTTTTTATTATTACTTAAATTTTTCTTAAAGAATAAAAAATATATATCAATTTTAAATTTCTTCAATAGACGAACAATAATTATATACTACTCTATTGCAAAAAAGTTGGCCCAAATTATCATCACAATAAAAAAATGTTATGTAGGTAATTTAATTACTATCTATAAAAGATTTTATTTTATATTGGATCATACTGAGATTTTAGGGGGAAAATTAGAAGAAAATAATGGCAGTACTGAAACGGATTTAAATTATAAACAAGACATGTAAATATTGACCAACTTTTTTGCAATGGAGTAGTATGTATATATATATATATGAAATTTCACACGTAACGTATATATATATTTCTTAAAATTTTTCTCATTAAATTCAGGTGTATGTAAATAGATTGAGAATAAAATCCTTAAAAATCGTGTGATTACCGTTATTATTATTTTATAGATAGCATACACATACATAAAATTAAATTTCTTTTAATGAAATTAAAATATTCTAATCTTGTTTTCATATTCTAAAAAGTTAAGTTCATATAAAATTTAAACGTTCATGAGTAAAATAATCAATTGAGTTCTGTATATAAACCCACCACTAATAACCAAAATAAACCCATGAAAAATAAAAAAAAAAAAAAAACAAAAACACCCTCCCTACCACATTTTTATTTATTCAACGCACTCAACATTTTATTCTTATCTCTTTAGAGTTACTAGAAGATAGAATGTATTGTCAAATCATTAGAAAACAAGCCTTGTAAAACGTTTGCAGTAAAAATAAAAAAAAATAAACGAACAAAAAAAAATAGAAAATTACCTTAATTTTAACACCCAAAAAAATGAGTATAATAAAAACCAAAGGATGCAAAATCTAACTGTTTTATACTATATTCTAGACTATCATAAAACATTACCTATTCTATTCATCTCTCACCACCTCTCTAATATTTACTTTGGTACAGTAATAGTAGTACGACTATATATTATATGAACAATAAATTTTTGAACAAAATCTAATCCTTCTAAAGCGATAAAATACCCTAGTGTACAAAATGACAACTAAAGAGGTTTATGACAATAACAAAAAAAAAAAAAATGAAAAAAAAAAAACAAATAAAATAAAAATAACCAACAAACGAGAAGATACTTAAGAACATAAAAATCTCAATGTAAATACATTGCAACATTTTATTTTTTCGTCCCTTTTGTTTTTACTCTCTTCTTCGATGAGAGAGAAAAAAAAAACCAACAAACATAAAAAAAAAGGTGGTAAATACCATTTTTATAAGCTAAGAAATAGGCAAGAAAAGTAAAGATTTTCCAAAATATACATAAAAAGGAATTAGGAAAATTTTCACATACCTGTAATAATATATAGGTATACGTATACCCTATACATAATATATAATATATATAAAACAAAGAAAATAAGTAACATAATAATAACAAAAATGTATCTAAATAATAAACTGTATTCAACCTTGACTAGCTTCATATAAACTGGTCGGAACAAAAAAAAAAAAAAAAAAAAAAAAAAACAATAATAAAATAAAAAAGGTGAGAATGAACATTACTTTTTTACTACGACTTATTCGTCTTAACAGAATGTATGGTAATTTTCTGAGAGTGTGTTCTCTAAAAATAATACGTATAGGTATTAAATTAATATTATGTATGTTATTCTGAAGAACAAATTTACATTGTCATGTTATTATGATAGCATTTCTGTTTTGCATTTTACTCTTTTACGAGCCAATCTATCTAGATTCAAAATATTTTAAAACAATTAATCAATGTTTTGAAAATTATATAATATTAATTCACAAGTCACAGTCACCCCGGACACACTCTCACACTCTCAGTCATTCCGCAGTCACAAATAACACCTTTGGGGTTAACTATAGCATTGCAAATATGTATGTGCATTGATGTAAGACTTGATTTGTTGATTACATTCCGGACATTTTTCAATGGTACGATTCGCAATTTACTTTATCACAGGGCATACTGTTGTTTTTGATTAGCCGATTCTATGTAGGTGCTTCTTGACAAGATAATATTATGATACATACCTGCATTTTATACATTCTGTATTTTCGGGTATCTCGCGTAGAATAGATTTGGCTTTGCAGCATTTTTCCAGTTATGTTTATAGTTGATATAATCTATAGCTTCATTGTTTGTAGGAGCTTTTTGACAAGGTAGTGTCGAGTTATTGTTCCTGTTATGATACGTACCTGTATATTATGCATTCTGTAGTTGCGGGTATATTGTAGAATAGATTTGGCTCTGTAACATTACATTTTGGTAGTTAGGTCTATAGCTATTGTCTATAGCTGCATTGTCTGTGATGCCAGAATACCCTGGTATCGACTGCAGTGTCATTTGTTCATTATTCTTTATGTTAGCCATGGTTTTCAACACTGCTGCACAATCTAATGCTAATATGTATGTGAATGAGCCAACTTAGAGCTAGTATAACCATTTAACTGTCCGAAAGAATGTAAGTTTCATATTTTTTGAATTTTCTTATTTATTCATCTAGCACAAAAAGGTCAATTCTCATTCAAACGAGCTTCAGCTTGGCAAATTGTATTTTTAGAACCAAAAGGCTTGATTGAAGATTAGCTTTATTTGCTTATCTCTATATTTTCAAATTGCGGTATGCGAGATTTAATCCTGCACTACAAGGGCTGATACATTATAATCGCAATAGAGTCTTTGACCCATCGTTAACCTTACTGGTAGAATATTTTAAATCATTTATGACTTATTTGTAAAATTATGTTTTTTTCTAATTAAGAGGTTTTAATTTATCATAATTTGCACGATCATGAGGTTGAGACCAAAGTAAAAATTTTGTCATAATAAGAAATCAAAGTTTGACAAATAAAATAGAAATATCTAATTATGATAGTAGAGGTTTCGTAATAAATTCAGTTTTTCAGTTCATGTTGTATTTTATGTATTAAAATCAAATAACGTGTTTCTGTGTTGGCTTCTGGAAATGCAGGGGAGTTCACATTCTTATTTTTAATATATTTTTCTACTTAAAACTAAGCATGTAATAACGAAGTACAAACTTCAATCAATCCAGTTAACTAATTTAACGAAGGTACTGAATGAACTATAAATATTGTTTTGTACCTTTCTGATTCATACAACAGTTCATCAAAATATATGTATATTATTTTCTTTATGTTCTTGCGACAGCTTATCTAGCTTAGGTCGAATACGTTTTCGTACTATAAGTATGGTATAGCAATTTTTGATGAAGTGGGGATGAAAACTACGATTATTTTGGAGTATTTCGATGCTCATTTTCTTTTAGCATATCAACTAATTAAATATGGAAAATTACTACTATTGTGCAGGAACTAAGCCATCTTAAATATAATAGTTCCATTTTATTTGTATAGTGATAACCAAATTATATCTCAATTATTTTTTTATCATTTATTTGATCCCAATGACCATTGGACCAGTACCATTGGACTGTGTCTGAAAATATATAAAGCATTTTTTCTTCATCGAAAATCAACTTTGGGATCTTTCAGTTGATATGCGGGTGCCACACCTACTGCACCACGCTGCGTGTAATTAAATGACAACTCTTCAAAATTCATTAAACGAGTAGATCTGGACAGTTACTTCCTTGATGCAAATATAACTGTTTAAAGTTAACATCACACTCTAAAAATGTATTTCTGCAAATAACACCAAGATCAAGGTATAATGTTCAAGTTTATGAAATAAAAATAAAATTTTTTTAACTCATTTTATTTTTTGTTTTCCTCTTTTTCTTTCTTATTTTTCAGATTTCGTACTCACGAATATCCTACAAATTGTGTTTAATAATACTGCTGTATGTTTTAATATACAATATAAAAAAAAATAAATATTATTTAAGAAAATAGTGTTTTTATGGTTCTTAACATAACAGTAAAAAAATTTACATAGTGGAAATGAGAAAGAAAAAGATAATCAATGAATTGTGGAAGCCATTTTGAATTTGAACATAAGTTTGGTGTCTATTCTTTTCTAAGTCGAATTTATTTTCGTTAAATTTTGTTTTTGTTTTTTTTTTTTGTTTTTGATAATTTGCCAAAAACAAAAAAAAACATTTCGAGAAATGAAAAAATTCAGGTGTATTTGACACTATAATGTTATTGTTTTG
Organism: Argyra leucocephala; assembly: GCA_963942445.1. Taxonomy (NCBI): domain Eukaryota; kingdom Metazoa; phylum Arthropoda; class Insecta; order Diptera; family Dolichopodidae; genus Argyra; species Argyra leucocephala. Next base: position 9,309,280 of record OZ012681.1, on the reverse strand, counting down.
TTTGAAGAGAACCCCATGAAATGCATTGAAATTATGTGAAAATAAGATAGAAAATTTTAATATTTTCTTTATGATAGCTAGCTAGGTTTGGATAGTTTGAAAAAATTGTAAAAGTTGGCAAATAATATTTTTTTATGTAACATTCAAATATTAATATTGAAGAAAAATATTAATTTTAAATTTTTGATTTTTGCAAAAGTTTTTGATTGTATATTCATTATCGTCACGTTTTGGTAAAGCTCAGAATGAAGTATAAAATAATAGTAGAATATTCGATAATATTTGATTCAATTCATGTATATTTAGGCTTCCATATTGAAAATCGAAGGTCACAATTACAACATAGAAACCTCAAGTGTAAAACAAAGAATCAGAGAAGACCCAGTCGTCTATAATATGATTGAATTTTTTTAAAACCAATTTGCACTAGCCAGATAAGTGTCAGATAGCCTTACTGGATTTCAGTATGAAGGAAAGGGGGAGTACATTTTCACCATGATTCTGATTCGTAGAGTAGAACAGAAAATATGAGCATTTTGTAGATTTGAACTCAAGGTATAGGAAATTTGGTCAGAGATGTTTTGGCAAACCAACGGTTTGCTATGATTTACATTGATGTCGTTTGTGGGATTAACGTTAATTCTAAGATAGATAATGAACTAATTCGAAGTTATATTTCGACTAATATGATGTTGACAGACTTTTCTATTTGTTGACAACATATATTTTGTTTTTTTACTCATTTACTTTGAAACCCATTTGTTCCGTTGTCCCTTCAATCTGGATAAAAATCACGGCGACTGTCTAATTGTGATCTGACGATTAAACCATTATCGTCAGTATACCCTAGTAGTTGGGTTGATATTAAAAATATAATGCCGGGCATGCTTACTCGCGCTCGTCGTACTATACGTTGCTGTGCTAAATTAAAGAAGTTGCATGTCGCATTTTATTTAAAGAAATTTCAATGAATCATCGAATTTTACTAAAATGGTTGTGGTATTAAATAAACTATTGCTTGACCAAAATTTATTATTTCTTTTTTAGCTTCAGAACTGTTCCATAGACCCAATTTAATTTTTTAAATACGTTTTGGGTTTCAGGGAATCTAAATCTACTTCAAAATATTTCTTTTCAATGAAAAAGGAAAAATTATGCATTTAAAGGTTACGGACATGATGAAAGTAGTTTGCGCCCCCCAGTCACTGGTCGATATTGTCGTCAACATATGCCAAGCTTTGTAATTCTGTTGAAATAAAAACTATTTTTATTATTTATTTTATTATTTTATTATGATATCGAAATCAATTTAGCGCGTATAATCATTCGCACGCTTATTAAGGAGATTTATAATATATAATATAAAGTTACCAGAATGCTGATAGAGACTACTAACTGGTCTAAGATAAGAACAAGTAAAATATTCAGTGATTTTATTTATGAAAATTAGAAAAAAGATTAGCAAAGTTAGAAGAAAAATTAGCAACAGAAAGTGGATCACTACATACTAGGTATACGTAAATAATAACACAAGAAAATAAAAAATATTTCGATTTAGAAGGCAAACAAAATCCCTCAAAAGCTGATCCAGGTACAAAATCTGCACTAATACAAAATCCTTACTAACCCAAGATCCCCACTAAGACAAAATCCGCAAAAGGTAGAATTCCTAAAGACAAAACCACCCAAAAAAATTTCGTCAAATTTTGTTTTGTGTAGGGTCTGTTAGAAACATGTCTCCTTTGTGAATTTTGTTTCTGGGGATTTTCTGTTGGAAATTTCGAGGTACCTAATGATTTCGTTTTCAACTTGTTTAGACCGCTTTCATATAAAATTCAACAAAAAAACTCCCTAAGTACAAGACCCGCACTAAGACAGGATCCCCACTGTGACAAAATTCACACTAAGACAAAACGCCCCAAAAATATTTCTGAAGTTATTTTTTGCGTAATCTCAATTGCTTCATTGGGGATTTTCTGTTGCAAATTTCGGGGTAATGATTTCGTTTCCAACTCGTTTAGAGTGCTTTCAAAGATAAATGAAAAAATAAATGCGAACATAACTAACTATTGAATTACAATTTGTTTCTGGTTTTCCTTGTTCGCAAGCAGTTCATATTATGATGTGGATTACGACAAGCAATTCAAACGTAAAAATAATTGAACGGTTTCAAGCAAATATACTTAAATGAATTGTCAACGCCCATAGTTTTGTTCGATACTCAGTCATAAGAACTGACTTACAAGAGAGATCTGTAAAAGAGGACATAACTGCTACAATAAAAAGATATTGGAGCCTGGTAGGAAACCACCCAAATCCACTGGTGTAAAAACTATTAAAACAACCAGATAGTCGGCACAGAAGATTAAGAGGTTTTCAGGAGCGAGCCTTCCGTCTAGGCTTACCACTCAGTGCTGTAAAATATAATTAAAGTCCTCGGGGTATATTTGTTGAAATATAAACCCTTACAAGCCAATACACTATTCAAAATTGTATACATTTGTCATAAAAACTTACCGAGCATCTATTAGAAATAGACTGTAAATAAACGTAGAAATAAAAAAAAAAAATATTATGATGAAAAACTTGAAAATCGGTGAGTATTTCTAACATTTTTCTAACATTATATATATAGTTAGTAAAATTGAATGGTAAATTGTTGATCGAACTTCAATTTAAATTTAAATTTTACTCACGAATATTTAGTTTTAGTTTTTTTTTTTTTAAATTACAATTACTTCAAGATGGTCCCACACATGATGATTTTATGAATATTCTATTTTGTAATCTAATATTCTAGAATAGGTAATTTGTAAAAGTTTCCTAAGTCTAATAATCTACAAATGAAACAATTCAATATCAATTTCATTTTTTTTTCAAAATTATTTTTACATAGTTTACCTCTTCTACCGACCTGAAAATTGTCAGAAACATAAGGTGTTTATTATGATGAAATTTTCTTATTTTAAAGTTGTTACTTTCGATGGTACGAGTATACATACAAATTATACAATATTATTATCTAAGAAGAAAATTTACCAAATATGTTTGTTTCAGAAATTTCTATTAATCCTACCTTACTTAACCAAAAAAAAAAATAATAAAAATAATAAAAATAAAAAATAAATAAAAATTAAATCTTTTCTCTTTTAAAATCCGTTAAGAGAATACCATAAAATCTAAGTTTATCTCTTAAGATATTTTCTGTACAACGACACAACGTTGTTTTCATATTATATAGCTAGCTAGATACAATTTTATGAACCAATATGACTTTTGTGGGCTGATAATATAATTTTTTATTCTACCAGATGGCATTTTATTACCTTTAAGAAATAAGATACACAAAAACAGACTCCTTCTTCTTCTTCTTCTTCTTCTTCTTCTTATCATATATTATTTTATATTATAGATATTTAATATGAAGTAAATTTATACACTATCGAATAGAATATTTATAGATTCTTATGTTTAAGTATATCTACACACCTATATGTATACTTACATATAATAATATTATATGAACGTGTAATATAGCTTTAAATTTATGGAAATTTTCAATCGTTTTTGAAAGGAAAATTATCTGGTTTACCGCTAACAAAGAATATTTAAAATGTCATTAATGGAGATAAAGTTAAGATTTTGTATATATGAGTGTGTTGGTTGTGATATAAATCTATGTGGATATTTACATAGATTTAATTTAGAAAATTAAATTTTACTTTTTCTGCTTGTTGTGCTTATTTTATTTTAGAATAATTTTTTAAGTATGTGTGTGTGAATGTACATGAGGTGAAAAATATTTTCAAGTTTTGTTAGGAAATTGTTATAAATTTTATAGTTTAAAGCCAAGTGTTTTATATTATATTACCGTATCTATTTGATTTTTTTTGTTATTTTCTTGCAAAACCGATTTGAAAAAGTATTAACGTTTTTTTTTTTAATTTTTATGATCTTGACAGTAACTTAACATCTTTTTGTGCTTAATTAAGTACGGTACTGTAAGTTTAAACTATAATAAAATGTCTTTAAATGTCTGTAAAGCTACTGCCAGGGCCTTGCAGAGCTGAGAGGGGGCCCAGGTCAATAAAAAATATGAGGGCTCTTGTTTGTGTAAAAAGACAAATTTACATAGTTCTTTTATTATTTTTAATTTATTTAAACAATTGAAATTAATAATTACAAATAAGCTTTTCGACCTTTAGGGCTAGCAAAATCTTTTATAATAATTGAAAAGTCAATGTTTCGTATAATGTCTGAATTTATATGTAAAATTGATAGCCCATTCACTGATAGGCCACTTTTTTGAATTGCTCCAACATAACCAATCTCTGTTGAAAATTTCTCCATTCGCTAAAACCTTCTTCGATACGATATGGGAATTTATTATTTTCAGCATCATTTGGCATGTTTTCAGGTATTTTTTGCATAATATTTTTCTTGTTAAGTAAGACGACATCATCGATCGTTGAAAACGTTGTTGCTTCATTTCCTTGAATATGGTAATTTTTTTCCATGTTTGCATCATCAACTGTAACAATCTGTTGTAATGTTTGCAAAGCTTCTATTTGTTCTGATCCAATATTTATTTTCAACTAAAGAAATTTGAGCATCAATATCAACAATAACATTTGCCATTTGTGAAATAGCATGAGTAGTTTCATTTTCAGGATTAACTGTTTTATTGATAATCTGTTCTGTGGAGTTATTTTTATTAAAGAATTTCGTTTGTCGTGACAGACTATGCTTGGCTTTTTTTTGTTCTTTTTTCTGTCATCGCTTGCTTGCGGCACTCGGATATATTCTTTTCGTTATATTAATCCTCTACAAATAAATAAATAAATAAAAACGGCGAGAATTGGACATTCAATTTTATTCACTTGTTAATTAAATTCACTTGATTGCAATAAAGCACTGGTTATACTGAATAGGAAATAGTTGTAGTTGAATTTTTGATAATTGAAAATTAAATATTCTTTTCTATGAAATTGGCCTACTATGTAAAAAAGTTTTACAGAACAATAACTTGAAATTTTTACTATTTTTGTATCGTTGTATAATCTTCCGATATATTTTATAAATCATTGGTTAAAATAAATTTATTGTTGAAGTCAAAATAATATTTCAACTTAATTTTTCCGCACCTACTGTGACCAAATTAGGAACTCAATAGAGGCCCTTTAACAACTCCGAGCCTGAGCCAAATGGCTTTCATGGCCCACCCTCTATTATGACCTGGTTACTGCTATTAATTATTGTCAGAAACTCAGTCTTCTTAAATAGAATAGCTCCATTTTTATTAACTTGATTATTAAGTCATATACTTTAAATAATTTTTTGTTATATATATATTTTATCTGACAAAAGGGTACTAAACCAGAGGGTTGAAAAACCTATAAACCCTTTTTTTATTTCATCGGGAATCGAATTTGGGACCGTTAGGACCACTCTATCTGTTGCACCATCCAGCGTGTTCGTTTAACGAAACAGTTAGACTTATAATGATATCAAATTTAGTCCCTAAACTTCTTATTTTCAATTTTAACTAGAAATTTCAGGTTCTTAACAGTTTGAAATTTTTTTTAAAGAGAGTGGCCATCAAAGATTCATTATTACATAAATAACATATAATATTAGATATAATAAAAATCCTGCTTTTTAAATTATCTCTTACATCAAACAACATTTAGATATTGATTAAGATTGAAATAACCATCTTTTAATAAAATTGTATAAAAAACTTTAATTAAAGTAGAAACTTCTTCTTCTGCAGCTGGATATCTGGAATCACATTTCTGAAGTTCTCTCTATCTCAAGCTGCGTACATTAGTTTTCTCATTGTTTGAAGGCCGGTCCGTTGCCTAATGCTTCTTATAGCCTTTGACATTTTTGTTCTGCCAACACGTTTTCTGCCTTCAATTAAGCTTTGCAGAATTAATTTGCAGAATATTATATTTGATCATTTCGCATCATATGACCCAAACAAGTTGTTTTTTTGCGTTTAATTGTTAATAACAACTCCACCTATTCTGCTTAGAGCCTAACTATTGTGTACTCGATCTACCCATGATATATGAAGTAATATTGTACGGTTATACCGTTATAAATTTCAAATAGGAGTAAACGAATATCAAATTTCATAAAGGAGTACCAACCACACGTAAAAAAACTGCTACGAGCATTAAAATAGCAATCAAATGTTATTTTTTGTAAGTTAAGCTAAACATCTGGTTTTAAACGATACTATTATATGTGAATGCAGAGCTTGAACCAATTGAAGATTGGGGAAAGAAAAATTTCCATTCTCGATCAGTAGAGTCAGTTTTGATTAAAATTGTTAATATTGCTGTTGAACTTTTATAGATTGTTTGTACCTATAGGTATGTTGTTGCATTGAGGAAACACGTTTGTTGGAATATGTTTCGACATTCAAGAAAATTTTATTACAAACGAATTTCCATAACCAGTTTTGAGCCACCTAGGAATTTGCACTGTGTAAAGTGATGGAAAGTTGATGTATCTCTCGGCTCCTCGTCTCCTCGACGAAAATGTTTAATGGGAAATGTTAACCAGAATACAAATTTATAAATGTCTTGTACGCAATATTTTAGGTAACTTATGAATATTCTGTCGTTTACTGCAGTTAACTAGAGTATGTACTTTAGTATCAATCTGTGCTTAAAATAAATCTTTATACGACAGTTTTTCAGTGCCGTTTTTCTGTTATCTACTAACAAAAATAATACAATGAGCAGCAATCAAATCAACTGCATGATTATTAGCTATATTAAAGACTACAGTGGCTCGTACACTTAGAGCGGTTGAACACAAATGCTCCAGCCAAGAATGTTCGAAGCCAGACCCGAATGTATAAGACGTTAGGGTAGACCAGATTTTCGTTGGAGATATGAAGTATGAGATCTACAACAATTCGGCATCTTCAACTGGAGAGACTCCATCCGTGACCGACAAAAATGTAGGGCGTTGATGAATCAGACCCAGGACCTACATTGTCTGTTGGGCGATAAAATAATTTATACTACACATAGAAATTGTATTGTTTTTTTTTATAGATAAGGTTTTTACTATCCTCTGTTTTCCTTAACAAATTAATATTAATATCAGAATTGTACCATAAACTATAAAATCTAAAATGTTTCAGCTTTGAAGAGAATAATTCTACACTCTGTAAAAAACATCAGTGGAAAAAATAAATATATTGAAGGAAGTAAGTGAATTGAAATGAATTGTTTATCTCGTTAAAATTAATATATTTGTTGTTGTTTAACTTTTTACCAGAAGCTGTGTATTTTCTAACAGTACTTTATAATTACATATTATTCTACAAATAGTATGAATATAATAACTTATATAACTTGCTAATATTCTTTAATTAACGCTCTGGGTGTTTTACCAACAACACTGGATGCTCTGACACATTGCATAAAAATGTTGGAAGCTCGTACTACTGTGCTAAGACGACTGATATAATTGCTATATGAATTATCTATTAATATATCTAGTATATGAAAAAACTAAAATTGTAACTTTCTCTACTATTTTATTTTTAATTTTCCAATGATATATACTAGGTGAAGTAAATGCAGAAAAATTTATATTATTTTCGGGATTCCGGCATTGACTCGGTTATAGCACAATTTCTGATTATTCTATACTAATAGTGGTATTACCAAACAATTCTTCTAAAATTGTACACTAACACGATTGTAATACAATTTGTAAGAAATCCATTCAGATATTATGTTTGCCTAGAATACATTGACTCGATTATAGAAAATTTATATCATTCTATTAAATTTAAAATTGTACAGTAGCCATTTTATTTAATCGGTTTATTTTAACTCTCTCTCTCTCTCTCTTGATTTTCCTCATTTTACTTTTAGTATTTAATTTATTTAATTAAAGGAATAAAAAATCTACTTACTACAATATACAACATACAATTTAAAATATATACAATAGAAAATGTTACTTGAAATAATGATAATTATAATCGCATTACATAACACATTAAGGAATTTAATTGCAATGTTGCAGTTGATTACCATCAGCTTATCATTTTAATTTTAAATTTCCTTATTTTCTTATTTTTGTTTTTATTATATTCTTAATACTTTCTATATATATATATATAATAATTATTCTTTAATACATAATAAAGAAGTGAAGTAAATTGCAATTATCTACTCCTTATATTTTGCATAATGACAAAAATAAAATGAAAAATAAAATGACAAATAATTTTTTTAAGATGATGTAAAGCTAGCTATAATGTTCTCTATTTAGAAAATTAAATTTTTAACAAAATCTTCTTCGATTAGTTTCGCCTTGTTTATTTCGCCTTCAAACTTTAAATGTTTGATTTTGAATATTTACCAACAAAACAATTTGAAAAGAAAAAACAATGAAGTCAGAATTTAAATTTTTCTCAAATTTATGGTGAATTTCATTTCAATTATTTGCCTGTGATTAAAATTACTGTAATTTTTTGTAAATAAATTTATGATTTTTAGTACAGCGGGTTTCAATTCATTGTTCGTTCAGTTATTTGAGTTTGAATTAGCATTAAGCCCAGTTGATTGAACTTAAAATTGAATTTGTTTAATGATCTGATAGAAAATCGCATCGAATTGAGTTTAATTTGGATTTGTTTAGTTTCATAGTTTTCTATTCAATGGTTTATGATTTTTTGCTTTCAAAATGTAAATTATTTACTAATAATATATGGTAATAATGAAAATCTATAATATATTAATAAAGAAGTGTTTCGTTCCTCTAACTCTACTGGAGTAGGTATTACACTACTATCAGTTGTAGTGCTAAGCTATCTATACAGCTCTTACCAGGAGATATTTAACTCTAATTGATTCTATAACCTACATCAAGATGCTGTAAAACAACATCTGTGAGTTATAAAAATTAATTAAAACATTTCAGCATATAGCCTGCAACTTATTAGTAACTATTGTAGTGTTAAACTACATATACAGTTCCTCAGTTTCAATTCTATTTGATTCTATAGCTTTATATCAAGATTTGGTAAAAAAAAAAACATCTGTGAGTTATAAAAATCAGTTAAAATATTTCAGCCTAAAACCTGCAACTTATTAGTAGCTTTTGTAGTGTTAAACTATATATACAACTCCTCAGTTTCAATTCTATTTGATTCTATAACTTTATATCAAGATTTGGTAAAAAAAAAAACATCTGTGAGTTATAAAAATCAATCAAAATATTTCAGCGTAAAACCTGAAACTTATTAATAACTACTGTAGTGTTAAGCTACATATATAAATCCTCAGTTTCAATTCTATTTGATTCTATAACTTTATATAAAGATTTGGTAAAAAAAAAAACATCTGTGAGTTATGAAAATCAATCAAAATATTTTAGAGTAAAACCTGAAACTTATTAGTAATTATTTTAGTGTTAAACTACTTATACAGATCCTCAGTTTCAATTCTATTTGATTCTATAACTTTATATCAAGATTTGGTAAAAAAAAAAACATCTGCGAGTTATAAAAATCAATTAAAATATTTCAGCCTAAAACCTGCAACTTATTAATAGCTTTTTTAGTGTTAAACTACATATACAGATCCTTAGTTTGAATTCTATTTGATTCTATAACTTTATATAAAGATTTGGTAAAAAAAAAACATCTGTGAGTTATAAAAATCATTCAAAATATTTTAGCGTAAAACCTGAAACTTATTAATAACTATTGTAGTGTTAAACTACATATACAGATCCTCAGTTTGAATTTTATTTGATTCTATAACTTTATATAAAGATTTGGTAAAAAAAAAAAAAAACATCTGTGAGTTATAAAAGTCAATGAAAATATTTCAATGAAAAACCAATTAAAACTAAAATAAATAAAATAAAATTTTAAATTTGATCTGGTTTTACTAATTTTAATAAACATGAACCAATCCGATTTATTTATTGAAAATGATATATATATAGTGTTACATCAACGTAAAATCGAGATGAGATGCCTCCGGTGTTTCTTAAATATTTGTTGACCACAATTAAATATAACAGAATGCTATGGCAAAAAAAGAATGGAAAACAAAACAGACGTCGAAAGAGAAAATGACGTTGGATTGGGCATGCTTTGAGGAAATCTGAAAACATAATCGCAAAACAATATTTTGGAGTCGAATGCTCAAGGTACACGTCGCTTCTGCAGGTCGAAGATATTTGGAGAATAACTGTCTTGGCCGAAGCAAGTACCCAACAAAAAACGATGCCAGAAATGAGGAGTTTGACTAACCTCCTCAATTTTGGCAACTTTCCTTGGTATACAGATGGCACCTGAAAGAAATATTTTTTTTTGTCGCTCCATGCCCCACAGAACAATGACGAAGACGAACACTTAAGATGAACGGTTTTGCTTATTGCTTCAAATTTTAACTCTTAAACATAATTTGGAAAGCAATGGTGGTTCAAGTGATAAAAGTAGTTTTACTGGATAAAGTCAAAGGGATACCTTTATAGTAAAATATCCAGAGAAATATTCAAATTGCTGAAAATTCAATTGAAAGGGAAAATTGAACTGAAAATATGAGAAGAAAGATTTGGTTATAAATTTTAGATTAGTAGTTCAATATAGTAAAGTAATCGTTTTGAACTGTTCCTCGGGGAAATGAAAATAGCGACAATTGTAATTTATGTTTGTTACAGTTAGTGTAAGCCTTTTTTACTGCATTTGACTACAATAAGAATTTTTTGAATATGGAATTGGAATACAACTGATTTACAATTTTAAACTTTCAAACATAATTTAATCTGTCAATTGAGCAAATGTCGTTTATTAGAATATAAATGAAATATGATGAATTTGCGTATTCAGTTCAGATGTTATTTGATTATTGAATATAGAGAGATTTTATTAATGAAAATACAATATTACGGTGGTTTGCTGAAAAAATAATAATTATAATTAGTTAAAAATATACACTAATTACCTGTAAAAAATAAACTGCAGGTAAAAAAACTAATTTTACAAATTTTAGTTTTTCATTTTTACAAGTTTAGAAATTACAAGAGTCTATACATAACATTAGAAAACTTTAAAGGCTTACTGTGTATTCTGTATTGTATTTAAGAGTTATAATACCAGTTTAGTATTTTAGTTTAAACATTTTGGAAATTTTAAATTATAATTTGGTAATAATTGGATCAAAGTAGTATAATCGCTAATGATCCCAATTTCATAAAATCTTCCATTTGGGGAAACTTACGCTTCAATATGCCAGTCAAAGACTATCCCCACATTACTTGACTGACATTTATCGGATTGAATCGGTTCAGCAAAATTTTTTACGTTTCGATTTAAGTAATTTTTCGTGGAACCATCCATTGCGAATGCCACCTTATTCCCACCGTCTTAAAGCCATTGTCTAATAGTTGGGTAATTTTATATATATTTATTTTTTCACCAAATCGCTTCAGGCAAGATGTTGGGCTCTGAACCTTCAAATTATTTGTTTGAAAGAACCAATCGAAACAATCTCAGAACCGTTGAGTTCTACCACATTTCTTTCAACGCGACTAAATATGGTAGATTTGAGCAAATTATACTAGAATTTTTTGTGAAGTAAATCCTAATATTGATTGACAACTAAGTGTTTTAACTGTTAAAAAACGATTACGTTATAATGTACGTATAGCTTTGTCTGACACTAACAATAATTGTTGTTTTTTTGCTTTGATATCTATCGGATCGGTTTAACTTTTTAAAGTATTTTTAATTAAAGTAAATTCATTGAAATATGTATTAACTTATGATTTTTACTTTTCTACTAACAGCATGTATCTGGTTTGGTTTATTTTAACATTTTTTAAATCAAAGATGACGGTGTTTTACTAACCCTACTGAATGATGACATATTGCACAATCAAATATAGCAGACTTTCGTCTAGTAATAGACTTCTGATATACTTGCTCTAAGCATTAATCTGTACAGTATATATCTTGGTTTCCAAATAATTATTAACTAATGTAATCTTAAAGTTTATAGTTGTCAAATAAAAGTCCAAACCCCAATTAGGAACATATGATATTTTTCTTGAATCGTTAAATGTGAAATCACAAAGCAAAAGATAATTCTACTTATGATATTCTACTTAAGTCAGTCGCCATGTTAATAAAGTGAAATGTTATGACTATTATTATGATGTCATATTATTGCAACACACTGTATACATAGTTTAGTTTATTTACGATTTAATTCGAAACTAATTTCTCTTTCCGGTATTTTGCAAATTATTATTTTTTTTCACAATTTTTTATTTTATATTTAGATGTGCGTCATGAAATCAAAACGCAAAAAATAAAATCGTGGCATTGGAAATTTAAAAGAAAATTATTATGTATATCTAGCGATGCAATAATCATTCCGGGATAATAATGTTAAGCTAGCAAGGTTATTAAACCTAATTAAGAAGATTTTACTTTTTTTTTTTTAATGATTAGACCAATTAGCATAATATCTTTCTTATCTATTTGCAACATAAATTAAAAAAAAAAAAATTGGTTAAATCCTTTTCAGTATTGTTTTCCATTCAGTTCACTCAAATCGTTTCTATTTTTAGAATAAATTTCTCAAGAAAATTATTTTTCAATCAGAATTTTGTGAGTTTTCTGCAATTTTTATTTTTGAATTTCTTGGAATTGAAAAAAAAAATGATGGTGGAACTACACTAACTCTATTCAAAATAAATTGAATTGAAGTAATAATTTGAGGGAAAATGGTTTGAGTTTAAATTTTCTCCTAATCAATCAACCAAGATATTTAAATCTAAATACATTTTCCTCAAATTATTACTTCAATTTAATTTATTTTGAATAGAGCTAGTCTAATAATTTCATCATAATTTTTTTTTTCAATTCCAAAAAATTCACAAATAAAAATTGCAGAAATTAGGTGAGCTGCATAATAGAAACGGTAAAATTAATGTTCTTCTGAAATTATAGTGCAGTGATTGTGTCGGCCGGGTACTTGGATTTGAATCCTCCGTAGTGTATCAGTCCATGCAGGTTTTCTTTTTTCATTGCTCTTAAAAAATTAGTTAAAATTACAACTTGGTTATGGTTAAAAATGAAACTATGCCATGTATAACAGTAGATACAGCTTGTACAGCTATACACACTTGTATTGTTTGCTACTATTTCGACATAGAAGATTGTGCATGAAAGCTGCTAAAATGTTCATCACATTACGAATTATATATTTTTTTTAATCGTTAAATGTTAAGTCCCAAGACAAATAATGTGAATATACCTATGTTATTCTAATTAGAATCGTTCGCCGCATCTATCATTTAGTATGAAGAAATAAATTATATTTGAACTCTGGAATATGAACTCTAATTTGCCATATCGTTCTTTGAGATTTGGCGTTCAACGTATTTATTCATTTTGATATTTGAGATATGATTGGCAATTATAAAATAAAACAACAATAGAAATTGACTCTTTGGATATCAAAATATTACTGCGGTTTCGATATCTGAATATTACTTGCTGATGCCAATGAGCTTTTGTTTGTATTTTATGCTAATGAAATTCTTTTTTGCTTTGCTAATGATCTCTTCTTTGTATTTTATAGATCGTTGTAACCTTGAGTGGTTTTAGCGCTTTCAAATAAATTAAAAAGCATTTAAAATGTGCTTTGAAGAATGCTAAGAATTTCATATTATATTAATAGAGTGTAAAAAACCAGTGTCCTCCTAATAAATTTTTAAATTTTAAATTTGCTTATACAATTCACCACTGTACTAAATACTACTTTTATTATATTGTTACTTTGTTGTTATATTGTTTTTGTTTGCACATAATATGCATACTTATTTTATTATATTATACACTCTATACGAGCGACTGAGCTCATTTGAGCAAAAGAAAATAAAAATAAAATAAAAAATAATACTGAGAAAGAAAAAGATTCTAACAAAAAATTAAGCCCAAGTTATGCTTCAGCATATACTAAGTGAAACCAAGATTACAATTTCAATATATAAAATCGTTATACGCATATCTTCGTGTTTCAAGATCTCGAAAACTACTGAACCAAATTTTACCATATTTTCAATATTACATTACTGAAATCGTAACTTGCTTCTGGCTACTTTTTTCGATAGGTGGAGTGGTGTTATTTTGAAAAATCCGATTTATGGGACAAATGGGCTGAATTTTGAAACATATATTTAGATTATAAAATAAAATGCTTTGTGAAAATTTGGAGCCGATTTAGAGCGTACAAGGTGAGATATTTAATAAAAAGTGATATTTTTAGTATTTTTTTTTAATTATTTAAAATTTGCAATTAAATCTTATTAAAATTAATTTAAGTTAAATCTAAACATACTGAAAGTAGTTAATAAAAAAAAAAATATAAAGTTTAAATTAAATAAATAATATTGAAAAGTGAAATTTATTAAAAAGTGAAAATACAAAATGCCACGATGACGTACAAATTTAAGTCGATAATACCGGACGAAGTTTAAATAAAAGGAGACGTCGAGCAAATTTAACACCACAACATCTAACAACAATAAACAGAAGCAGGAAGAATACGAATGCTAAAATTATATTCAAGAGAAAGTGCATAACACAGAGCTGAACGAATAGAATATACATAGAAAAAATGAAAATAGAAGATCACGTCAACAATTAAGATTTATACAAATTAAAGAAATTTATACAAATATAAATTTTAATGAATTAAATAATGGACCACGAATGCAAATACGTAGACCATAAACATTATCATCATATTTTGACCGTATTGCGTTTGAATTATATTAGTGTTTTTTTTATATTTTGAATTTTACTTTACACTGATCTATTTTATTAGAATATATTATACACTCTGTACGAGCAATTGGGCTCATTTGAGAATTCTTAAATAAATAAAATAAATAAATATATTGTAAGTTAAATTTTAATGTAAATTATAAGACCATATGGCTATGTGGTAGGGTCATGAATAAATTAAATTATGGTCCTGAAATTAATTATGTTGCTTATTTAAAAAATTAAAATTCGAGAAATGGACAAAGAATGTGAGTGTTGTCAATGTTGTTATGCATTAAAATTTAAAAATTAAATGTGCTGTTACTCCGGAAAAATTGATTATTACCAAAATAAAATTTACCCGCAGCAGACAACAGCAAACAGCAGGAAAAAAATTATTTGAAAAAAAAAATAAGAAAATTGAACCAATGTTTTCAAGCTTTAGGGCAACTGAAATCGGTAGTAGTCCTACTGTCAAGTAGTCATATTCAAGGTCTGACGAAACTTAAAAAATTGTAACAAATTTATTTTATGCAAGATGAGAAGTTCGTTGTCAGTACAATCATATATAGAAATAACAAGAGAACGAGCTATTGTTCATACATTACCAACTTTTTAAGTACCAAATAGATTAGAAAATTACAATAATTATGCTATTATCAACCATTATCAATAATTATGCTATTATTAAAACAGATAAAATTCCGCGTGGGTAACATTCCCGTAGATTTAATACACCTACTATTAATGAAATGGGTATTGTTATGATTGGTGATGTTGGTTGGTTGGTCGATTGTTCGATATTTGAAAAAAGATTAACTCAAATTCAACGTAGAAATCATGTTTGTGAAACAAATAATGATTTGCACCTCTCATATGATGAATTACAATATCCGTTTATATTTTAAGAAGATTAGGATGGACATTATATCAAATAAATATCTAACAAAAAATTAAATGGCAAATACAAAAAATCGTATGTCGGGTCCGATATCTGAATGTCCGATATCTGATGTCTGGATATTTAAATTACAAATTTTTAAGATTAATGTAACTTATCAATCTAAATTATATCGCCACTATAGGGCGGACCAACGTTCGCCGTGATCCGCTATAGTATACTTATAAATTATTATTGAAAAAATATTGAAGATATAATAGCTATATACGGTTGTGGTATCGGTAAATATCAAATGCCATATCTGCATAATTCAAAAAATTGCATTTGATTCTTAATACAGATAAATTAATACACACAACAAGAGTCCGGTAACAATTTGTTAAAATAATTGCAATTATTGTCTAATAATATTCAATTTTGATTATTCGCATTCAAAATTGGATTGGCAGACGCAGAAGAAGAAGAAGAAGAAAAAAAATAATGAGAACAATTATAATTATTTTTATTAATTCCAATTGTAGTGTTAAGTAGCTCAGCTGTAGTAGCTTTAATTTAATTTCTTTTGATATTTTCAGAATCAAAATTGTTTAATATGCAAATTTCTATAATTTGAATTTTTTTTTATTGTGTTTTTTAATAATTTTCTTAAAGAATTTTTAATTTTGAAATACAATTTTGCTATTTTTGTTTTGTGTTTTTTTTTTTCCATTTTAATTTCCTTTTACAGAAAAACTTTTAAACCATTTTAATTTGAGTCAGTCTGATGCCGGCATATTTTGTTTTTATCTTTTTATTTTTATTAATTTTTTTTTTTTTTTAATTCATTTTATGATGATTCTTTTGTGGCTCGACTTTTTTTTGCATCATATCTTATCATTAAAAAAAAAAAAAAAATTTATCTTAAAGATTTTTTAGATTAAAAAAATGTTTTTGCTGTTTTTTTTTTGTTTTTTTTTCTTTGAAGTGAAGTTCTATGATACGAAAGAGCAATGCCGCATTTATTATTATCAAAAAATTCCGGTACAATAAAGTTATTATCAAAGATAATGATATGTTTTTTTTTTTTGTTTTTTTTTTTGTTTTTAAATTTTAGTAGTATCATCAAATGAGAGAAATGTAAGAGAAATAAATAAAAATGAAATTTTTAAATCACTTTTTAAAAAAATTTTAATAAAAAAATAAAATGAAACTGAGCGAATTAGATTTAATGGAATCTATATAAAATTGCATTTAATTGAATTTTAAAAATATTTCACTGCATTCTGTTAATAAAAAGACATCTCTCTATCTCTGTCTCTCTTTATATTATTTGAGAGAGCTAAATATGTAAAACAAATATTTCTATAATATGAAATTGTAACCAAAGCTACTTTGCTTATATAATTGAGCACGATGGCAAATATTTAATTTTAAAATGTTTATAAATGGATTTCTCATCATATTTAACCATCCACTCTCTATTATATCTGGTTATCTGACTTCATTTGGGAGAGTAATTTTAAAAACATAATTTTTATGTACGAATAATTTTTCGATCGAAT
This sequence comes from Argyra leucocephala, assembly GCA_963942445.1. Lineage (NCBI taxonomy): Eukaryota > Metazoa > Arthropoda > Insecta > Diptera > Dolichopodidae > Argyra > Argyra leucocephala. The sequence continues at coordinate 9,292,011 of OZ012681.1, read as the reverse complement.
TATACGGCAAGTATTTAATTCTATAGGTCAACAACGGAAATGTTTAGGGGGTGCGACATTAAAGTTTTTATTTTGCCTAAACAATTAGTGCCTAATGGTACAAGACCTCTCCGTCACATTACAGTTGTAGATAAGATGAATGGCGAGCTTTTGAATTTATTGAATTTATGTAGATTTAATGCGGTTCGTGTGATGCACCTGCCTATTTGTGTGAATTTTGTGATCCTATGTATGATATTTAGCATGTCCTGGAGAGAAAAATATGATAGGCAGTGACTAAAAAAACCCAAAAATCTCGCGACGTTTTTGGCAATATCAAGAAGTGGTCATTCCATATCATTTTGTTATTTACATGCCAGCCCAGGATATTCAAGTGTTTGGTTTGCTGAATACGACATCCCCGGATAATGAGGTGGAGTTAAATGGAGTAATTCTGCACGAGATTAGACAGTTTTGAGTTTAGGTGGTGTTAAACTTAACATTACTTATTCCCTAGTCGAAAATAGTGACTAAGTTATGTTTGAGCGTACTGATCTTAATTATGTTACGTTGAGTATCAGTAAATGGTATTGTAGCATATTTTCGAAGTAAATCGAAGGATGCTACTAGAGTGCTATCGTTTTCAAAACTATATATAGAATTGAAAGTTCATTGGGGATAAGATCATTGATAAAAATATAAAAAAAGAAAGTAGGAGAGACAATTTATTCTTGTGAAACATCAGGAAATTTTCAATCCATTTTGTGAAACAGAATCCATGCCCTATTAATGTAAATGTAAACATTTTATTACCAATAACGAGTAGACAAATTTTTGTTTCATTATATTTATAAAAGATTTCAATCGAACTGCGTAGCTTAACTACTTCGCAGCTCAGTGTACCCACACATGCATAATTTTGTTAAAGGAGTGAATTATTCTCTGTACGAGTAATTGGACTCTTTCAATATAGATGAATAAATAAGTAAATAAAATAAAAAAATGTACAACGTCAGTTATTCTAAAACCGATGGCAAAATTCTTCATTACGTATTAGAATTCCTATCTCACTATTTTGGCAACATAAAAACAATAATTATTGTTAACTATTGCAGACTATTTTCGAAGCATATACTTTTTATCACTACTTATATAGTTTTTTAGAAATTAAATTTATCAAAAAATTACATACTTAGTTATTCTAAATAAAAGTTTAATGTAATTTCAGTAACATTATTTTCTGTAATTATGACATATTCTCATAAATTATAAATATTTTTTATAACATCCCATGTAACATTTTTTTGTTATAAAAACAAATTTAATGTTATAAGACTCCTATATGACTTCCGATAAACACTAAAAGTGTTACAATGATGTTTTTATGGGAATAATGTGATTAGTATTGCTATAAGAATGTTCGTATAGCAATTTTGGGATTTGTTATAATGGGATTTAGCAAACGTTACAGCAATGATGTTATAAGTTAAGAAGTCCTATAACAAGAATTAAAGTATTGTTATAAGAATAGAATTGCTAAAATTATAGAAGTAGAGTTATTATTTTACTGTATTCCTATAATGTTACTAATAAACTTACTGTAGATTGTGAATAATAAAAACATATATAAACTAATATATAATATGTAGACTAATCCTATACAATATTACAGCAATTGCTTCAGTGCCGGTGTTTATATCATTTCGTTACAATTGCGGAACACACATTTTTATAAGAGTGTTTATAATAGTGTTAAAAGAGTGCGCAAGAGCCTTATAGCAATAAAACTATTACGTGGGATACTGGTTCGAACAATATCCTCCTATCCTAATTCTGAATGAGAATAAGTATAATCTACATGAATGAAATAAAATTTAAATTATGAAAATCCAACTTTAAAAGCGACTTTACATTATAATTCGATTTGGAGTTGAATATTGCAAAAGGATTATTTCCTAAAGTATAATAAACTTTAACAGAATTGTCAAACACAAAATTCTTGATTAGGGTAACGCAAACAGATGTGATATTAACACTTTTAAAGCATAAAATTGTTTGATTTCTTGAAAAATTTATCAATTCGTCAAAAACTTTGGTCAATTATTGAGCATGTATATATTGAGCAATATATTTTGAGCATGATAAAAAACCAAAAAATGCTTAGGATTTCTTAAACGATTTTAAGACTTTTTTTCTTCAACAGATCTGTTCAATATCTATAAAGGATATATTTGACCTAAGATGGAGTATAATTTTTATATATTGACAAAGTATTGCTTCCTCATCTTAAGCAATTTCAACGTGAAACAAGAGGAGTGGCAAATGTTCAAACCTACACTGTGGAAATCCCAAGATGTTATAAAGTGGGTAATGGGAGTTCGTTCATAGTTCACACTTCAAGAATATAGAACCATATTACTTCTTATATGTTTCACCATTGAACTTACAATTTGAAAAATAAAGTTTAAAGAGAATATTAATACCGCTATTCTTCAACTTCCTAATGCTAATCTACCTCCCTTTTTTTTCCTAATTTATTCCATCCTATTTTATCCCAACGAAGCGGCGTGTAAATGCTAAAGGTATTTTCCTATCTAAAACTTTGGCTGTTTATAAAAAAAAAAAAAAAAAAAATGTGTACAGTATTAGTATTTTTATACTATAAATAGTTATTGGACACTGTCAAAACTGATTCTGGAAAATCCTTTATTCTCAGACCCGATAAAATATAGAATATATTTTATAGTATAACGTGTGTTCCAGAGAATGCGTATTAGCTTTTTAAGATGGAGAGGAGCCGTTATTTTAAAATTTAAAAAAAAATTTATTAACTAAATCGATTTTCAACTTCCGAAATATCGGAAAAGGGTTATTTAAGACCAAAAATCGCCAAAATAGGCCGAAATCGAGATTTTCAAATAGGAAGGTGTATTTTTTTATGCAAATTCGGAATCTACGTCAAAAAATAAGAAACTTTTGTATAACCCGGTATATTCTGAGACCCGCTAAAATATGGAACATTCTTCCATCTATCGTGGTCCCCTCAAATAAAATTACTCCATTTTTAAATTTGTAAATTCTCAAAACTAACCCATTCGGGTTCATCTCCCACTTGCATCACAATTCTCCTCTATTATCCTCTTTCTTATCAATCACATTACCTTTACCAAAATCTACAATAGTTTTGTATAAAAGAGTCCTTTCCTAGTAATTGGGTATGTATAACCAAAAAAAAAAAAAACATTTTCAATGTTTTGTTCAGTATTAAAGGATTTTTTTCTAGGAAATTTCTCTTCTCAATATTCCCGTTATTGAATAATAAAAGTTTTACCGACCATCCATTTTTTGTTAATATGCACATGAACACCGTTTTTGTTGTTTACGAGTATTTTAATTTTCTTCGAATTAGGATTAAACTTATTAACTTTATTTTTGTATAAGGACACGATCTACCTTCTATACATATACAATTCTAACGAATTCTGGTAGGATTTAAATTATTAACATCATTCCAATATTTAGACCTTCAATAATATTATAATTCTATCAAATTAAGTATTATTAAATACTTTCTATGTTTTTTAAAACTACCCACTATAACTAACGAAATTTATAGTTACCAACATTTTCAAAATTATTTGAAACAAAATTGAACTACCAAAAATTATTCTTTTTCTCCATTTTGTTTTTTTGTTTCATAAAATATCCGCGATATGCATTGAAAATGTAAATATATATTTTAAATTTATCTTAAGTAAATAACCGATGATGCAGTAAAATTGTATTAATTTTATAGAGATACAAGTAAAGTTCATTCATTTATAAAAAACAAAAAAAAAAAACAAAAATAAAAAATAAAACCTCTTACCAGTGTACTTCAGTTAAGACAAAAATTATTACCATGAATAAAACGTGATCCTGATTACCATAATAGTCACGGTTCATTTACTATTTTTCTACCTAACTACCCATAATGAAACTTTCTATTTATATATATAGACCATATATATATATATATATATATATAATATATATATGCTACACTTTAATTATATATTGCTCTAAACAATTTTAGTATTCTCTTATAATTTAGTACATGTACAATGAATGAATGATCTAGAATATCTCTTGGATTACAATTAAAATCAAATATACAATAATTTATGCTTGGTCTGAGTCCAAAAATGTTAACATTAAATACTACTGCAATTCAAAATATCGGTACCCTAAAAAAAACTTTTGTTTTTGAAAATTAAACTTCTTCCCTTCCCCAAAAATGCGCTCTTTATTATGTAATTGTAATTTAAAGAAATTAAAAATTATGCACATTCACGTTTATTGTTTTTCTTTGTTCTTGATTCCATAAATTTTTTTGTTTGAAGAAAATATGAATACTTCTGGGATACTAGTAGTAGATGGTTATTCATTTATATTACATTATGAGAGCCTATACAAACTTAAATTATAAATTTTAACAAGATATGTAAAAGGAAGTCATTGCTTTATATATAATAATTTAAGATAGTATATATATATATATCTATATAATATACATATATTCCCTATTTGCACCTGATAATGTAAAATATTTTCATATAAGGTTATACTCTTTTGTATATATATTTTAAACCCATATATGTGTAATAGGGTATAATAAAAGGATCTTTTATTATTTTTAGTCCTTTCTATCACAAAATTAAATATTCAAGTTATTATTATTATTATTTTTTTTTGTTTTTGCTTGTTTTTGTTTTTATATTTTTTTAACACATAAATAAAACCATTTACACCTGTATTATCACCGTTTGTATCATTAGAATATTCATATATATATATATATAAATGTATGTATACAAAAACGGAAAATGAAGAAAATATAAATTAATACATATATGAAGTACAGAGTGTTTTAAAAACATGTTATCGTTTAAATGGAGTATCAGTGCGATAAGCTGACTAACAAACAACATTCTATGGTAAATATTTTTATATTTCTAAATGAAATATTACAATCTGTCTCTGAAGGAGACATTCTGTAGTTTGTATGACATTTTTTATGCAGGTAAATTGCACTGACTAGCGGATGAGATAACTCAGTGCTCAACCATGATTTCTAGGCCCCCAGTTGATTGTTTCTATTGTCTACTGGGTAGTTGCAAGATGCTAGGATGCTTAAGGCGACTTACATCACTTGTAGCCAACAGGCTGCTTGCCAGTCTGTTTGGATGTGCAGCTAAATCTTATCTGGTACTTTCCGTTTATGCTTCTAATCTTCTCTTTAATGGGTCTCACCTTCAAATCACGATGTATTGTAAATATAATGTTGAAAAAAATTTTTAGTGAAAGCCAAGCTGACTAAAAAATAACACCCTTCTATGGTAAATATAACGTTAGGACATTTTACTAATAGCCACAATGTATCCAACTCTGCTCGACAACACTATGTAACATATTGACCCAAAGCAATCCCCTCAAACATAACAAAAACAAACTTTATTGTTACTAACTCTATGAACTATATCATAATCGTGTTGTACCTGAATTTCGTCTGTTTTTGATATTAGTTCAAATATTTGATAAATATTCATAACTAAGAAGTAAAGCGACTTCTTCTAACGCAAACTGTATTTTTGACCATTTGAAGAGGCTTGCAGCCATACTAAGATTACATAAGAGTCTCTCTGTGATATCAAATAAAATAAAAGTCATGCAAATAATAAGCGACAGAGAAAGAAACATAATATAAAAACTTTCAAGGTAACATTAAAAGCTTTTAAGACTAGTTAAATAACAACCCGCCTCTTTGGTAGAGTGTAGAAAATAAAATTTTGCAAGACATATTTTAAGCAGTTTGAATGTTAATAGCTACCGCAAAACAATATTCTCAGGGACTGGGGATATATTTCGTAAGTCTGTGCAATATTCCAAGGATTGTATTTGTGAGTGAAGCACCAGAAATAAATTAAAATATAGAGAATAAGATACAACTTCGCATCAATATAACAATAAAATATGGCTTCTAAGAATAATAACAGCTACACAAATAAAAAAAATTTGCTTAGTATCCGTAGGTATTTTTCTTTAATTTATTTATTTTTTGCCTCGTGGGAGTTTTCAGATAGGCACAATCAACCCCGTAGATTAGACATTGGATTCTGTGCTTTTTTTTTCTTAGCATGGTAGAAGTTTGCAGATATGCACAATCAACCCCATCGATTTGACTTTGGGTGCAGTATTATTTGCCTTTTTTCTTAGCATGGTGGAAGTTTGCAGAAACGCACAATCAACCCCGTCGATTTAACTTTGGGTGCAGTATTATTTGCCTTTTTCTTTAATTTCTTTTGTCTTAGCCTGGTCGAAGTTTCCAGATAGGCATAATCAACCCCGTAGATTAGACATTGGATGCGGTATTTTATGCTTTTTTTTAATGCTTTTTTCTAAGACTGCTGCAGGTTTTCAGAAAGGTACAATCAAACCCGTAGATTAGACATTGGATGCGGTATTCTGTGCTTTTTTTTTTTTCTTTAATTCCTTTTGTCTGAGTCTGGTGGGACTTTGCCGAAAGGCACAATGTTGATTAGACAGAAAACAAATTAACATTTAGTTTTTGTCTTTCACAACGATTCGTCTGACCTATTTGTTATTGTTGGTACGTTTGGGGGATTTGCTAAAAAGTCAATACTAGAATCAAATGAGGCGATTGAGGGGTTGAATTAAATTACGAATATTCGTGTATATAGGCTAATTTAAATTAAAATTTTGTATTTTGACATTGTTGAAAAATGATTTTATATTTGAGATGGCAATGCAGTAGAATAGATTTAGTTATAGTAGATGAATACAATCTATTACACGGTATTTTATAATGCTTCAATGCTACAAATTAACTATAATTTACTTATCTATATAATATAATTTTCCTAATTTTTCCTCTCTATAACAATCCAGCTTAAGCAAATGGTTGTTCACCGTAATACTGATGTATTTATAATTCCACTTATTGCTAGATTATTTAGTTAATCAGATTAATCATTGTTGTGGAGGTATCGCATCGTGTATATTATTTTTGAGAAAGCATCCCACAACTATATTTTATGTAAAATCCAATAGCCCTAGCAGCTAGTGCTTGTAAATTACCATTGTGAGTATTTTAAATTATATTCAATAAAAAATAATTCATGTATTATCAACCCTGCTGAGATATAGATCTTGACTTGTCATACTTCTTTTATAAATAGTAATTTTTTCACCACTCTGTCTATTCTATTTATACAACATTAGATATACCTAAATAATAAATATACATTTTCAGTACATTTATATTCAAAATAGTATCATAAAGAATAAAAAGAAAAATTTCTTTATAAAATAAATATGTCTGATGTGTTGTGTACTGTAATACAGCTTCAGTTCTAAAAATAATCATTGCTAAGGATTTTTTTATGAATTTATTACGAAATTTCCTACTTGCCTATTAGAATATCATTTTGCAGGTGATGATATGGTTTTTCTATACTTTTCAAAGACACCATTTACACATTATTGCATGAGCATAAAAAAAAAAAAAAAAAAAAAAAAATGGAATCCCCGTGAGAGTGGGTTACTCTGTGAATGACATTAAAATATGTATATAGGTGTACCTAGATTATTATTATTATTATTGTTTTATTTTTTTGTAATCACTACCCTATTAAAAGGGGATCAGTAGTGCATCAGAAGAAAATAAAAATTAAAATAAAATATTCACCACAATTTCAGTATTATTCAACACAAAAGATAGTGAGCCTTAATCCATAGAAAATTATATTATAATTTTACATAATACTTATGTTTTGGTTTGTTTTGTAGGATCCTTTGATTTTCCATTAAGTAAGTAGATATAGTAAATATTTTGTTGTTTTGGTTTTATATTAAAGCAAAAAACAAAGTGTTTATGGTAAAACCAGGTCGATATCATTATACGATAATAAATTTATGTGAATTTGATTTTTTAATTTATTTTGTGGCCTTTATATAAGTTTGAACAGTCTTAAATTATTTTTAAATAATAGGAAGGTTATTGTAATATTACTTTTAAGATCAAAGGGGATAACACAATATTACCAAGTTAAGAAAAGCCCAAATTAAATCAAATACGATATCAAAATGCTTAAACAAATGGCAAATCAAAGTAAATGAAGCAAAATTTAAACATCTTTTGCCTACACATCTTAAAACGACAGACAACAGAACTTCGAAAGCTTCAGCATAGTTCTCTTAACGTTCATGATTTTTTAAGCCAAATTTCCATAGACTATAATCCAGTTTTCTTCAACAACAAAATCTTAAAACAATGTGATGATACAAAATAACGTAATATGCCCCTGGGTCTCCGCCAAAACAGATCATAAAATATTTAATTTTTTACATAAAACCGATATTCAAATTAACAAGACCAACTAAAACAACATTTTACGGAGATTCTTTTCATGTCCTGTGGATAAGAAATTACCTCCTACTTTATTTTTTCTTAAAAATATTTTTTTGCATAATTCGTCTCGTTCGTTTAGACGTCTTCAGCTGATAGATTGATAAAAAGATTGTGTATTTCGGGAGGGAATCTGTCCCCTATATCACCGCAATCGCAAATGGGCTTATTATGATAACCAGTGTTTATTAGTTACTCTCTGAGTCCTTAAGAATACCTGATTTTGTGATCAGACTCAGGATATTCTTCAATGGTATGCTGAATAGCTCCCATTGTTTGGGGAATGCTATTCCCAAGTGGCGAAGTCTGCTACACACATATTCTGCATTCTGCATATTCTTCAGCTCAACTAAAAATTAACTATATTTGCCACAATTTAAAGGAATATTTTTCTTTAATGACTTGAAGCAAAAATTACTTTCAATACCAATTATTAATCAATTCTAAAATAAATTCCAATTTAAAATCCTAATAAAAATCTTTTTTTCCGTTATTATTTCTATTTCATTTTATATTCATCATAAGATTTTTTTTTTTTTCTATTTAAGGTCACTGAGCATTATCCTTGTCAAAAATAAAAAATTTTTAAACACAAATTAGAAATGACAGAATAAATCTAAAAAAAAAACAAAAACAGTAAAAAACCAATATCAATTGACGACTCATAACTCATTATTAAAAAATAATGAAAATAATTTTTCAAATTATAAATGAATATTAGAGACCAAATTTAAATACAACATTAAGTTTGATTGTTAAATCGTAGAACAGAAAAGAAGAAGCATAGCACCTACATATTGTTGATAATGGGTGACTATAGTTTTCTTTGAAACCACGGTTGTTCCGGTTCAAATGTAAAATTTATGTAGAAAATAATATCGAAAAGTCTTCATTGTATGTACAGAAGATCAGAGGATGCTGCCGTATATTTATTTATCCTATTGCCTTTTGATTGTAACTACCAAGAAGAGGAGCACGCACATACCACAACATTTTATCAAGTAGAGCAAAGCTAAGCCACTGCTAACCAACAAATCCTGTACTCATACTCATATATCAAGTGTAAGTGGGAAGCTAGATTGCGGGAAGCAAGTTTAGTGATCTTGACTTTCTGAATATCACAACTTGTTCAAAGAAATTACCGTCGGGGGATTCTATTTAGAACAAAGCTAAGCCACTGCTAACCAACAAATCCTGTACTCATACTCATATATCAAGTGTAAGTGGGAACCTAGTTTACGGGAAGCAAGTTTAGTGATCTTGACTTTCTGAATATCACAACTTGTTCAAAGAAATTACCGTCGGGGGATTCACCGTTATTTCGATTAAAATAAAAATCATATTAATTGGTTTTGTCTAAAAATACATACGTTGTATAAAATAGAATGACTGGAAAATGCTGGAGCCTTTTTCTATTTTATTATGATTTTACGAAAAATATGTATTGTCAAGTAAGCCTAGTAAAGCTACCAAAAGCATTTGCGTGATGGAGGATTTACCATTATACCGGTTACAATAAAAATCCTTTATAAAGGGTTGTTGCATCGAAAAATGTACGATGTATAAAATAAATAACTGTAGTGGAATGCTGAATGCTGCAGTTCGACTACATATTTTTCTTTCTTCATTCTAGTTCTTCTTGATTTATAGTACCGAAGAAGAGAAACATATCCACACTATAAAATAGAGCTAAAATATTTGAAGCTATTTCGCAGGGAATACGAATATAATTTATGAACATTATATCGGATAGTGTGGAACCTCCGTTATTCCGGTTAGAATGCAATTAGAGGGTTGTTTATGAGAGATAATACAGTAACGAAGTAAAGCTGGAGCATCTTCTCTGTTACCCGAATTTCCCTAAACTGTTTAAATGTTTCACTCTTCGATTAGCTGGTCTCAGTCTTATTTATTTTGATTTCATTACAGTTATATTACTTCCCCCCCCATTCCTTTTAATTCAAATCATCCAAATAATTGGTAATCTTATAATAAATTGTTTTAACTTTCGATTTTGGTCAATATTAAGCGGCAGATAAATAAAATTTATAAATATAAATTTTAATAGAAAAAAAATAAAAAAAAAAAAAAATATAATAAAAATAAAATGAAATCAAAAAACCATCCTATAAAAACGAAATACGAAGCAGAACGTTTTCATTTTGTGTATGAATTTATATATCGAGAGGAAAGGCGAATATGAATGAATGAATCCTTGAAGAAAATTTCAATTTATATGTGCATATATAATTTTATATCTTATTTTTTTTTTTTTTTTTTTTTTTTTTTTTATTATGATTATTATTTTTTCGATTTTCTTTAAAAAATATATATATACATATAGCTATATTATATATTTTTCATTTAATTCCCAAATTTATTTTCAAATTTATAAAAATTCTAAAAATAATGTGGGAATGATGTTTATTTAAGGAAAAAAGAAAAATTATTGTTCAAGGATTTTTTCGAGTTCAAATTTTATCAAAAGAATTTTTTTTTTTAGTTTGAAGTTGAATTTTTTATTTTGTTATTTTAATAAAATCACGTTTTTATTTTTATTTTTTAATAGATATAATAGAAGTTTTCTTTTATAGTACAGTTATAAATTTAGAATTTTCGTTTTATATATATATATAAAAAAAAAAAAAAAAAATTAAAGTGTTCTAAATTATATTCGTAGAAAATAATGAGCCTACTTCCGATGTAAATAAATGACAGTCAAAATTGTCATAAAATTATATTAAATTTCAATGAGCAATGAATATTAGAGGATAAAGCAAAATTGATCGTCTATATTTCATTACAGAATATGCTTTAGTCAAATAATGGTGATGGATGTAGCAATGCACGTTATGATTCTATTTATCTTTTATTAGAATATTACAAAGCGCATTTTGACTGGTTGGAAACATTTTTGAGATGGTAAAATTATTTATTGCAAAAATTCATCGCCAAGTTAGTGGCAAAAGCTGTTTTCTTCCTCATCTTCCGTTTACCCTATTCAGAATGTAGTAACGATTATAATTTTTATAATGTCAGGTGTTGTACATGCTGTTTCCAGATTGATATGTCTTGTCCGATGTCCAATTCTTCTTAGATAGATACCGAAGTCGGTCCAACCAACATTATGGGTTTCTTTATTTTTTTTAAAATTGCTCTACTTCAATTACTAGATATTTGTCCATCTTTTAAAGTGCCTAAATTAAGTCGGAAATAGGACATGCTAATTCTTTAGGAATCTGCATTTAATAATCAGATCATTTAAAATGGAGATTTCTCAAAACCCTAATAATTCTCAGTTTCTAAGCTTGTCAAATTATATAATGAGAAGTTAGTTTGAAAACAGAATTAATTAAAATGTCAAAAAAAAAAAACAAATAGTCATAATACACAACAGATTAACATTATGGCATGACTGGAATGCCACCTTGTGGTGTAAATACTATAATTTTATCATACAAAATGTGTCGTTGCTGTTTGCATGAAAGAAATTCATTGCACAACATAGCCAGCCTAGCGTGATAAAAATTCCTACAATCAGTCAAAAATGCACATTATTATAAATTAATAATATTTCTATAGATCTCTCAGAGCTTGTGCATGCATTATGCACTCTAACACTATACTCTCGGAGTAAAACATACCATAATAGAGTGGCAGTAAAACATTTTGTCGGTCAAATTCCGAACTGTGCCGTTGCTGTCTGCATGAAAGAAATTCATTGCACAACATAGTCGGCCTAGCGTGATAAAACTCACAATTATCAGTCAAAAATGCACATTATTACAAATCAATTATATTTCTATAGATCTCTCAGAGCTTGTGTATGCAGTGTGAACTCTAACAATATACTCTCTCAGTAAAACATACAATAATAGAGTGGCAATAAAACATTTTATCAGTCAAATTCCGAACTGTAACCCTGACGAACTTACCTCTAATAAAAAAAATAGTTTAAAATCATAATTTCTAACATATCATAACGAAAACTTCATGTTTGAAGTGACAAAACACATTATAGTTAGACATAAATTGCAAAAGATAGGTAGGTAACGTACACGTTCCATCAATTCCATACTTAAATTTAGAGGACATTAAATAATTTTTGGTCTACATTTACGTACATTTATCCATCCAGCTCTTATGAAAAATAATAACTAACATTTAAAAGAAGTTATGACATTTCATCTATTGACATTATATTTTTTAAATGACGTTATACACTATTTAAATTGACATTTCATTTTTACTGTTATTTTTTTATGATTTTTTTCATTTCAATAAAATCTCTCAAAATCACATTAAATGAATATTATAAAACTGGTTTTATTGTTTTTGATATCTCTCTCCTAAATATATTTACTATTATTATTCTCGATTTATCCATCTCTTTTAAAGTCTATTCATTATTCTAACTGTATTCAAAATGTTTTATGTATACGGAAATGTGTTTAATTTTAGAGAAAGAGAAATGATAAGATTTTTTTATTTTTATATATTTACCGTTCATATTATTATTACACTACCTATTACCATTCCCAGATAGTGGTAACATATTTGCGTAACTATATTGACCAGTAAATACAGTTATATAGTAAAAATTAATATAATAAAAAACACAAAAATCAGCATTAACTTCTAATGAGAATATGAAAGTGCCGCCATAATTTGGGCGGTTTTTTTGTTATTGTCGTTTTTTTAGCTTTTAGGTGGGAGTATATAATTATGTATATTGTTGTTTTTCCTAATATAAAAAAAAATTGCTGAACTAGCGGTATATTCTATTTTGGTTAGTTTTTTTTTTTCTATTTTTTATTTATACATCTTTTCACAAAATATTCTACCATTTTGATTCCGTATAATAAAAAACCGTTTTTTTTTTTGTTTTTTTTTTATTATTATTTGTCTTCTTCTCATTCACAAAAAATGAACACTAAAAATTGGGGATTTATTTTTTCGTTTTTGAATTTTCATTCTACTTTTGATTCGATTCGCATTCGGACATGTTCAAATTATGTTTTTTTTTTTTTTTATTATTTACAGTTATACTTATTTTTACATATATGTAGAAATAGAAATAAATATATGCAAAATATTACCTTAAGGATGTTGCCAATAAAAAATAAAATTGCAAAAAATAAAGACCAAAACAGTAAAAGAAATAAATAAAATAAAAAAAATAAAATAGCGTTAAAATGGGAAAAGAAATGAACGAAAATAACCGAAATAAACCGAATCGCAATATTTTAATTTTTCTTTTTGTATTTATTTTTTCTGCTTTTGCTTTTTATGATTTACAGTTGTGATAAAAATTTATAACCCAAACGAATGTGCGTTTATCCCTAATAAAAACTGGTAGAGACAAAAAACAAAAAAAAACAAAAACAAAAAAAAAGATTCGATATGGAAGAACTTTGAAGTACAGTCAGAGATTGTTTTGTGTGACGAGAGGAAATAAATAGAAAGAAGAAAGAGAAAGAGAGAAATAGAAAACAAAAAATATGAAAATGTGAATAATAACAAAGTATACTATTATATGGTCTAGAAGTTATGCAATAATATAGTCTTAAATAAGGATAATTCGCATATGGACTTTAAATATAAATTCGTTTTTTTTTTTTCTGCAATTTTTTCTGTTTTTTTTTTTTTTTGTTGTTTTATTTTTCTTTTGAAAAAACAAAAAGGACAAGTATGTTACATTGTGTATCTTTGAGAAAAAAAAGACCTATTATTTTGTTAATACGCGTATATTTTTTTTGATCTAAAATTGCACAGGGAAGAATTCAGAATTCAGGATAAAATAATATATTCTAATAAAAACTGCGTCTTCTTGTATTTATTTGTGTCTTATTGTCTTCATTTGATTTTGTGAAGTATTATTTCTATTCGCTGGCTTCATATAATTTTTTGATTATTGCTGTGGTCTGTTAGTTATGTAGATGATGTAATTAGTATTAAGTAACAAGCACGAAATTGGAATTAAATGTTGGTGTACTTGATATTAGTGCGATGCAAATTACTATAATTACAATATTTAGATATCAACACAAAAAAAGATGTTATGGTTGTCGTGTTTTCTTGGTTAATAAAATAAAATAGGTATTTTTTAATTAATTTATTCTTATCGACTGATTGTATTAATGTTAATGACTATATATATTACTAAAATACTAATACTTATGTTACAAACATAATTTATATGTATATACTGCTGTTATTCCATTGATCGCCGCTTCTTACTTTCCATAAGATGTCCATAAGATGCTGGACTTTCAATCAAGGTACACAATAACTATTTCTTGATAGGAATATATGAACATGAATATGAAAATGAATACGAATATAAATCGAAGCGCCACAGTGTTATATCGGAACACACTATATTTCATTGGAAAATAAATTAGAAGACCTCAAAACATTTTAACAGAATTGAGATGTAGACTTAGGAAAAAACTCTAAATAAAACCCCATCAAGACTCACCGTGTTAGATTCACTGGTGGATCTAGCTTCGACCTGTATTAAAAGTAATGAGTAAAATTATTTAGCGGGGAAATTATAATTATCCTGATTTGACAATTATTGAGCTTTTTTGTCCTTATATGCATACCAAAGTGGAATATTTCTTTCTTTCTTTTTGATCTCCCTTGAGAAATACTATCTAATGACTTTAAACAATAAAAGAGATATTTTAAATCATAATTAGTCAAAAAAGAACAATTATAATGGGCCTTGGTGAAATATAAAATGGGTAAGTATATCTCCTCGCTTTTATTCACTACTATGTATTATATACTGGCCAAAATAATTGTGCTTTATTTATTACGGTATACGTTACGAAATTGTCAGTTTTGCCACAGAGTAAAATAAAAACTGTGATAAATTATACAAGCTTGAAAATACCAGATCGCAGAATAAGAATTAAGAAGAAATTAAAGCTATGCCACAATGCTTATATATGTCATATGTATTGCTTATTTTGATGCATGGCTGTTCTGCCTGCTCCTAGTTTTGTATAATTATTGTTTCACACCAATTTCGATTTATTTTACACCAATTTCTATTCTGTCATATTGTATTTTTTGTCCTGTATTATACAATCACGGTTTTTATATTTTATTTTACGATAAAATAATTATATAATAATTTGAGACATGATTTGTCTATTCTAAGCCTAAGCATTCTGACAAAATAATTATATAATAATTCTAGACATGATTTACCCATTCAAGACTAAGCATTCTTTTACACTTGTGATTACGATTCTGTTACACTATTGAATAATATTCATTCTGTTAGTATTTTTAAATGACGTTTTATTCATATTAGTATTATTAGTAGGGTCCAAAACTATAATCAACATACTCGTCTGTTACTATTAATGTACATAATATAACAATAAACCATCTTAATTTTCAAAAGTCTAGTAAATAGTACCAATATCACAAATAGTTGACATATATCGCGATTTACATCTCAGATTGAATTTCAAATTTAGCTTACAAGTAAAATTTTTCAGTATAGAACCTATGTTGCTATATATACGGATTATTTTCTTTCGTTGGTACACAAGAAGTTTTTAATGATACTTCTAAAGAGATTAATACAAAGATCAAGTCCCCCTAGAACCAAATATATATTTTTAAATGTTGATTTTTATTTTTCACAATAAATGAAAATGCATTCCTGTTTCGAAAATCTAATAAAATTGCTTACTTTTCGTATCTTAGTATATGCGACTGTGTGTGTGTTAGTTAGTCTTTTTTATTATTATTTTTTTTTTTTTGAATTATCCTTGATAATATATTTTACTTTGTTACAAATATGATTATTACCGAAAAAGAATATTTTTCATCTTAAAATAACCGTATAATAATAAAAAAAAAAAAATCAAAAAAAAAAAAACAGTACCTAAAAAAATGTGGAAAAGTTTTTTTTTTTTTGTTTTGTGTTCCTTTCTTCTGATATTTTATAGTTTTCTGCAACATTTGGTTTTTATTTCCCAACAATTTCAACTGGATGGTGCTACTTTGATATTTCAGAAATAAAATAAAATTATATATGTATATATATATATATATATATATATATATATATATATATATATATATAATATATATATATATATACAGTTCAGTTATTATTATTATTGTTTTAATATTTATTTTGTTATTTTAATTTTTTTCCGAAATTCACATATCCTTTGTAAATTCAATAAAAGCAGTTGCCTAAAAACTTTAACAATGAAAAGTAGATTTTGAAAAGTTAGCGATTCTAGAGTAGAATTTTTTGAATAACTAAATTGTTAGTTTTTGATCTACAATGTAATGTATGGTTATGCAAAATATGTTAACAAAAATACATTCAATATTTGGCAACACATTTTAATTCAATATGTATTCTGGAACGGAGTTACTTATTTAGAACCTGTTTATTTTAAGTATTGAAATTTGTGTTATGCCATGGGATCATAACGTCAAATAATAATATAGCTAAATTCTCATACTTGTATTTGTTATTTATATTCCTACAATTGTACAGTTTAATGAGAGTACTATAGCTTCATATAGTTCTTCTATTTAAATATATCCTATTATTTGAATACAGGATAGGATTTGGCTACGAGCAAAGATGTCCAATTATGTTTTTTCAAAAAGATCTGTGTATAGCTGAAACTGACTTTCTTTCAAACTTGTGACGTAAACAATAGAGTGTAGCCTGGCATTACGTAATTTATTTTTTGTTCAGATTCTTTAATTTTGTTTTAAATATCTGCACGCAAACGTTAAATGTTGATCTTTAGCATGTAAAAGATATAATCCGCTTAGAATATCACATTAGAACATTTAAATTTTGGTTGAACCCAAATCAGCCTAATATTGGTCCTTTACTAATTTTATGTTGTTAAAAGTACATAAAGTACTTAATACATTAATAATAAATTTTTAATTAACTAGTAAAATGCCATTGCTAATCATTTGGGTGCAGTTTAAAAAGTGTGCATATTCCAAATCAAAACACCATAAGCTATGTAAAGTAAATATTCTCATTTTTTCTTTCATATTGATTTGTGTTATAAAAGGCTTCAGATAAAAACAAAATTGGTATATAGTATTGGTATAAGATACCTATAGCATATCTATATCTATATCTATGTCTATATCTATATCTATATCTATATCTATATCTATATCTATATCTATATCTATATCTATATCTATATCTATATCTATATCTATATCTATATCTATATCTATATCTTTATCTATATCTATATCTATATCTATATCTATATCTATGTCTATATCTATATCTATATCTATATCTATATCTATATCTATATCTATATCTATATCTATATCTATATCTATATCTATATCTATATCTATATCTATATCTATATCTATATCTATATCTATATCTATATCTATATCTATATCTATATCTATATCTATGTCTATATCTATATCTATATCTATATCTATATCTATATCTATATCTATATCTATATCTATATCTATATCTATATCTATATCTATATCTATATCTATATCTATATCTATATCTATATCTATATCTATATCTATATCTATATCTATATCTATATCTATATCTATATCTATATCTATATCTATATCTATATCTATATCTATATCTATATCTATATATATATATATATCTATATCTATATCTATATCTATATCTATATCTATATCTATATCTATATCTATATCTATATCTATATCTATATCTATATCTATATCTATATCTATATCTATATCTATATCTATATCTATATCTATATCTATATCTATATCTATATCTATATCTATATCTATATCTATATCTATATCTAACAACTAAAAATCTATAGAATAAATATGAGAACGGCGAAAGAGATTATTATTAGATATCAAGACCAGTTCTCGAACTGTTGCACTGCTGAAAAAGAAGATGAAGTAGATTCATTATAAAATTACTGAACACTTTCTGAAACAAAGTTTAAATATCACTGGTTCAATCAATTTTTTTTAATACCGGGAAGGAGCAACATTTTTTTCTATTTTATTTCATATGAAAGGGGTTACATTATAGATAACAGCATTCCATGGTAACAACTTAACCGAAGGAAATCAGAAAAAAAGAAACTCTATCAAGACTCAGCGTCTTAGATTCACTGGTGGATCTTGCTTCGACCTGTATTAAAACACTTTGTTAAAATTTAAAAAATTGTTAATGAGTGAAATCATTTTGCGGGGAAATTATAATTATCCTGATGTGACAATTATTGAGCTTTTTGATCCTTATATGTATACCAAAGTGGCATATTTCTTTCTTTTTGATCTCCATTGAGAAATACTATCTAATGACTTTTAAATCATAATTAGTCAAAAAAGAACAATTATAATGGGCCTTGGTGAAATTTAATATGGTAAGTACCTCTCACTCGCTTTTGTTCAGTACTAGTAGATATTATATACTGTCCAAAATTGTGCTTTATTCATTACGGTATACGTTACAAAATTGTCAGTTTTGCCACAGAGTAAAATAAAAACTGTGATAAATTATACACGCTTGAAAATACGAGATGGTAGAATATGAATTGGGAAGAAATTAAATGTGTAAATGTTATGCCACAATGCTTATATATGTCACATCATGCATTGGCTATTTTGATGTATGTCTGTTCTGCTCCTAGTTTTGTATAATTATTGTTTCACACCAATTTCGATTTATTTTACACAAATTTCTATTCTGTCATATTGTATTTTTTGTCCTGTATTATACAATCACGGTTTTTATATTTTATTTTACGATAAAATAATTATATAATAATTTGAGACATGATTTGTCTATTCTAAGCCTAAGCATTCTGACAAAATAATTATATAATAATTCTAGACATGATTTACCCATTCAAGACTAAGCATTCTTTTACACTTGTGATTACGATTCTGTTACACTATTGAATAATATTCATTCTGTTAGTATTTTTAAATGACGTTTTATTCATATTAGTATTATTAGTAGGGTCCAAAACTATAATCAACATACTCGTCTGTTACTATTAATGTACATAATATAACAATAAACCATCTTAATTTTCAAAAGTCTAGTAAATAGTACCAATATCACAAATAGTTGACATATATCGCGATTTACATCTCAGATTGAATTTCAAATTTAGCTTACAAGTAAAATTTTTCAGTATAGAACCTATGTTGCTATATATACGGATTATTTTCTTTCGTTGGTACACAAGAAGTTTTTAATGATACTTCTAAAGAGATTAATACAAAGATCAAGTCTCCCTAGAACCAAATATATATTTTTAAATGTTGATTTTTATTTTTCACAATAAATGAAAATGCATTCCTGTTTCGAAAATCTAATAAAATTGCTTACTTTTCGTGTCTTAGTATATGCGACTGTGTGTGTGTTAGTTAGTCTTTTTTATTATTATTTTTTTTTTTTTGAATTATCCTTGATAATATATTTTACTTTGTTACAAATATGATTATTACCGAAAAAGAATATTTTTCATCTTAAAATAACCGTATAATAATAAAAAAAAAAAAATCAAAAAAAAAAAAACAGTACCTAAAAAAATGTGGAAAAGTTTTTTTTTTTTTGTTTTGTGTTCCTTTCTTCTGATATTTTATAGTTTTCTGCAACATTTGGTTTTTATTTCCCAACAATTTCAACTGGATGGTGCTACTTTGATATTTCAGAAATAAAATAAAATTATATATGTATATATATATATATATATATATATATATATATATATATATATATATAATATATATATATATATACAGTTCAGTTATTATTATTATTGTTTTAATATTTATTTTGTTATTTTAATTTTTTTCCGAAATTCACATATCCTTTGTAAATTCAATAAAAGCAGTTGCCTAAAAACTTTAACAATGAAAAGTAGATTTTGAAAAGTTAGCGATTCTAGAGTAGAATTTTTTGAATAACTAAATTGTTAGTTTTTGATCTACAATGTAATGTATGGTTATGCAAAATATGTTAACAAAAATACATTCAATATTTGGCAACACATTTTAATTCAATATGTATTCTGGAACGGAGTTACTTATTTAGAACCTGTTTATTTTAAGTATTGAAATTTGTGTTATGCCATGGGATCATAACGTCAAATAATAATATAGCTAAATTCTCATACTTGTATTTGTTATTTATATTCCTACAATTGTACAGTTTAATGAGAGTACTATAGCTTCATATAGTTCTTCTATTTAAATATATCCTATTATTTGAATACAGGATAGGATTTGGCTACGAGCAAAGATGTCCAATTATGTTTTTTCAAAAAGATCTGTGTATAGCTGAAACTGACTTTCTTTCAAACTTGTGACGTAAACAATAGAGTGTAGCCTGGCATTACGTAATTTATTTTTTGTTCAGATTCTTTAATTTTGTTTTAAATATCTGCACGCAAACGTTAAATGTTGATCTTTAGCATGTAAAAGATATAATCCGCTTAGAATATCACATTAGAACATTTAAATTTTGGTTGAACCCAAATCAGCCTAATATTGGTCCTTTACTAATTTTATGTTGTTAAAAGTACATAAAGTACTTAATACATTAATAATAAATTTTTAATTAACTAGTAAAATGCCATTGCTAATCATTTGGGTGCAGTTTAAAAAGTGTGCATATTCCAAATCAAAACACCATAAGCTATGTAAAGTAAATATTCTCATTTTTTCTTTCATATTGATTTGTGTTATAAAAGGCTTCAGATAAAAACAAAATTGGTATATAGTATTGGTATAAGATACCTATAGCATATCTATATCTATATCTATGTCTATATCTATATCTATATCTATATCTATATCTATATCTATATCTATATCTATATCTATATCTATATCTATATCTATATCTATATCTATATCTATATCTATATCTTTATCTATATCTATATCTATATCTATATCTATATCTATGTCTATATCTATATCTATATCTATATCTATATCTATATCTATATCTATATCTATATCTATATCTATATCTATATCTATATCTATATCTATATCTATATCTATATCTATATCTATATCTATATCTATATCTATATCTATATCTATATCTATATCTATGTCTATATCTATATCTATATCTATATCTATATCTATATCTATATCTATATCTATATCTATATCTATATCTATATCTATATCTATATCTATATCTATATCTATATCTATATCTATATCTATATCTATATCTATATCTATATCTATATCTATATCTATATCTATATCTATATCTATATCTATATCTATATCTATATCTATATCTATATCTATATATATATATATATCTATATCTATATCTATATCTATATCTATATCTATATCTATATCTATATCTATATCTATATCTATATCTATATCTATATCTATATCTATATCTATATCTATATCTATATCTATATCTATATCTATATCTATATCTATATCTATATCTATATCTATATCTATATCTATATCTATATCTAACAACTAAAAATCTATAGAATAAATATGAGAACGGCGAAAGAGATTATTATTAGATATCAAGACCAGTTCTCGAACTGTTGCACTGCTGAAAAAGAAGATGAAGTAGATTCATTATAAAATTACTGAACACTTTCTGAAACAAAGTTTAAATATCACTGGTTCAATCAATTTTTTTTAATACCGGGAAGGAGCAACATTTTTTTCTATTTTATTTCATATGAAAGGGGTTACATTATAGATAACAGCATTCCATGGTAACAACTTAACCGAAGGAAATCAGAAAAAAATAAAATAAAAACCGTAAAGTATAATACAGTTATATTTTTTGTTGTGCTGTGTATTATATCTGTTATTTTCTATCATCAAAACCGTTATAAAATGTTAAAAAATAGAAAATAAAAAATAAAAACAAAACAATAATAAGATGGAGTGATGACAAGATGTAAGTATGAGAGGGTTTTCTTTTTGGGTGGCAAATTTATGTTGGTTTAAAATAATAAAAAATAAAAAAAAGTATTAACAAAAATTTTTTTTTTATAAATGGGAGACGAGGCAATGTGTGTTTTCGTAAATGTTTTTTTGATGAAACTTTTTTTTTTTTTTTGTTGTTTTTATTGTTCGTCGTTAGAATTCTCTTGTACCGTTATACGATTTTTTGAAAATTTACACAAAATAAAATTGCAACAAACAAAAAGAAAAACTCATGTTTTGAGTTGTACGTCATATAAAGTATCAGAAAATAAAAGTATTTAGGCCTCTTCTACAGTAGTACATTTTCATGAATATGCTGTAGCGAGCGACAGTTAAAATCTGTGAGACTAAAGAGTAAAAAAAAATTAAATATTAATCATGAAGGAGTAGATTTATTAAGCAATTTCGCCGAAATATATGAATTAACAGATTTTAAATGGTTTCAAGGTGTGGCAGGAAGTCAGACAGAGCTGTATTTTTGCACCCATATTGTTTTTAGTTGGTATTAACGCTTGATATATAATGATTGGTACAGTGGATATAAATAAATGCATTTAATATCATCTTGTCGAAAATATTAGCCACTTAGACTACGTTGACGATATGTGCTTTTTATCATACACAAATAAAGGTTTCAATTATATTAGATCCCAAGAGTTACACGACATTGGAAAATTTTTGATTTCCAAGTAAACAAAGCCGCTACCAAAATCATACGCACAACTCTCCCATCACAATATCCGGTCCTCCATGAAGAGAAGAATCGACGAAATGAATTAGTTTTATTGTCAGGGTAGGATAATGTTATTATAATGTAGGTGAAGTATTAGGTTTTGAATCTCGAATGAGTAAAGCCGGCACTGCCTTCGAAATGCTCTGAAGAATATAGCAATTTTAAAAATTATTTATATGTTATTATTAATTTTAACTTAGTCCGCTACCTAATATGATTGAAAAGCACTGAAAGTTTTTGCTAACATCTTCACGAAATTTTAAGGATACATCAATAGACGATTTCAATGCGTCTTAAAAATTTGCTGGTCACACAAAAAAAATGTCGACTGAATGCTATGACAGAAAATTAACCAAAAACTAAAAGAAATAGAAATCTTGCAAAAAGGTCGAATAGAATATACTATAGCTATCCCGAAATATGACAACAAGTTTACGAAATAACATTTCGAATTATATTCGACCATTCGGTATGTCGGAAAAACATGAAAAATTTGAAGAATAAAAGCCTTAGGTGAAGAAAATATGCGTAGAAGAGTCATTGCAACTGTAGAAGTTATTGCTGCAGATACAGACCGATGTAAGGACTTTGTTTTAATTCTATATCCCACTGATAAAGTTTTTGGACAATTATTATAAATGATACGTCTCGATCTATTCCATCGAATGAAAGAAAGTATCGCGCGCCACCAAAGGATACGTCATAATCATAGCAGAGTTTATAAACTTCAAATTTTACAATCTACTTTCTACAGACACCCAAGTGTCAGCTCAGACAAGAAGACATAACATTTCAAATTTCCGAACTGATACACAAATTTCAGTGTTGTTGTATGAGATCCTTTAACTTTTTAAAATCGTTTTTCATTTTTCATTTTTTCTTTAAATATTATAATAATTCTATGATGGCAAACGTTGTCGTAATGGTGCCTTAATAGCGGTGTTTCTTCTCTTGTTAAAAACTAAACTTTATAAAACAAAAAAATTAAAAAAAAAATTATTTTTTTAATAAAACTGAGAAAAATTACTGCCTCTCCTTAGAGCAGCACCAGCGTTGGATGATATTTTTAAACTTTCTGATATGTTTACTATTCCTATACAATTGGGAATGATTATTACTCATACCGCCCCCCCCCCCCTTTTTATTTCAAAAGGAATGTGCGGAATAGTTTTGGTAAAAATTTAACAAAAAAGAAAACTTTTCTGATCAAATTTTTCAACACATGTTACAAAATAAATAAAAACAAAAAATAGAAAGAAAAAATATATTTTTTCGTAAATTCCACTGCAATTTCAGTTCAGTTATATCTGGGAGCAAAAATATGAAAAGTTTGTTGTTTTTATGTGTTTTAAACTATTTAAGTATGAATGTGTGAGTTAAATTTAAAAAAAAAAATATATATATATATATAAAAAGTGTATTTCAGATGAAATAAAATAAAAAAATTTAAATTTCCAAAAAAAAAAAATTATTTTGTTTCTTGCCTTTATGAATTCAAAATTAGTTATTAAGTGTCTGGTTAGAATATTGCAAATTAATGTGACGTTACTACAGTTACCATGTATATAATCTCACATCATAATCTAAAGGATTAAAGGAGAAGTCTTAACACCGCATAATGAAGTAATGTAAGCTGAGTATCTTCTAATGAGAAGGTATAGCCACTAAATATACTAACATCTAAGAAGCATTAAGTGGACTAAAATAATAATTGAGAAGAGACTTGCTGAGACAATTTTTTGTTTTGAAAATGGTATTTTGTAAATTTATGTGGTAATTTGGGTATATAAAAGCGAACTATTATAATGCATGAATTGGACATTACCATTCAATATAATTTTCTATTCATCAGTCTCAGGGTTTCCATTACCGGTATTACCGAAACCGGGATTCCGGTATTACCGAAGAATATTAAAACCGAATTACCGACACTACCGAACCAAGAAAACCGGTATTTCGGTATTGACTAATAAATTTATAAAATTCTTGAAATTTTACACCAGACCATTCATTAAAAAAAGTTTAATTTTCTACTTTTGATAATTATGAAACTGTTGATATTGATAACCTGGATTCTGATGATATTTATGACCAATTATATTTTCAAATTGGAGACGATTTTTGTGAAGAACAAGTTGATCTAACTTTAAACGAGCATATTGAACCCTTAATTGTCCAAAGTAAGAAAAGTTGTAATAATATTTCGGCAATCTCCAACAAAAAATGATTTGTACTTACAAAAGCATGTCAAAGAAGAATATGGAACAGAATTGAAGTTCATTTTAGATTGTAGAACCAGATGGATTAGTCTTTTGTTTATGCTTGAACGATTCTATAAATTGAAAAGTTCTATTCAAAAAGCTTTAATTGATTTACAAATGGACATCGAGGTTTCAAAAGAAGAGTTTGACTTAATTTTTCGTAAATTAACAACATTAACTCCTATTAAGCTAGCTGTAGAAAGTTTATGCTGTCAAGATGCTGATTTGTATAAAGCCGACATTGCATTGAAGTTTGATGAACTTTTTAAGTAACTAAATTCGTTCAATAATGATCTTAAAATCGCCTTAACACGTAGAATTATAGAACGCCGCTTCAAATATGCAGATCTTTTCAGTTTCCTGCAGAATTCTAAAAATATTAACAATGAACGAGAAGATTATGACATATTTAATTTAACTTCAAAAACAACGTTCCAGTCCCAAATTATTTTTCTATTGTAAAGATTGTGCATGCTTTCACCAGACTTAAAAGAATCAAATGAGGACGACGTTTAAGTGATCACTAATTCAGAAATTATAGCCGAGGAAGAGAGAAAACAGAAGTTGTTATTAAAAGAAAGTTTTTCAGCTAAAATTAAAGGAAAGGTCGGAATGCAGACAAAGTAATGTCAGTGAAAAAATAAAATCAAAACAAGAGCTTCTAAAATATTACGAAGAGAAAGGTTGCAAGGGCTAAGTATAATTGAATGTTATTTAAAAACAGTGCGACCTACCAGTGTTGAAGCAAACGAGCCTTTTAAGCAGCAGGGCTGTTATTAACCAAAATTCGGTCGATGCTTTCGGATGACAGTATAAATAATTTATGCTTTTTAAAAGCCTATTTCTTAAAACAAAAATATTTAAATGGCTTCTATTATTCCTAATTTTCTTATTTAATTTATGATTTCAGTTAATTTTTCGAAAAATGAAATAAAGAATTTTTTCTTTTTTTTTTAAATTATGTTTTTTTTTATCGCTGACTTGAATAAAATAAGCTTTTTTGATTACCGAAAAATAAACGGTATTCCCGGTTTCGGTATTGACATCAGTACCGAAATAACGATTTTAAAGAAACTTTTCGATACTGGAAACCCTACTATCAGACCACACATTAGAAGACGAAATGACGAATGATATATTTGTGGAGGCCTCTTAACTAAACCAGTACATAAATTAGCGCTTAGGCACCAAAAGAGTACGTAACGACACCAAATACCCATAATATTAAATTTGGTACTTAGTAATTGGAAAATGGATGTGCATGATAGAAAAATTATATTAGCAGTTTTTATAGATCTTCAGAGAGCTTTTAAGACAGTTGATTGCCATATTTTACTAGAAAAACTAAAATGCTGTCAGAGACATTGAACATAAATGGTTTCATTTGTATTTAAGTAACAGAAGACAACGAACAAAAGTTGGTAATGCTATATCGGCCCTAATTGAAGTAAAGTTATGGGTGCCACAAGACAGTATTTTGGGTGTACTATTGTTCTTAATTTTTGTAAATAATATGTCTAAAATTTTTCAAAAGTCCAAGTTAGTTTTGTTTCCGGATGATGATCTGTAATATGTATCTGGCAATAATATAAATGTAGTAATGTAATAAATGATGAACTGGATAAACTTTGTTGTTGGTTAAAGTTTATGAAAATTAATTGCAATGAAAGTGTTGAAATCAAAATGGATAATATAATGATTGAAGAAGTGAATGAAATGAAGTATATAGGAATAATCTTGGATAATAAAATGAATTTTAAGAGCTACATAAACTATTTAGAAAAAAAAATTGCCAAGAAGATATCCTTCTTTTCTAAAATCAGATGTAGAATGTCGTATATGAATGCTATAAAAATTTTTAACGTCATGATAAAGCCGCATTTTGAATATTGTTCAACTATTATATTTATGTCATCACAAGAAGATATAAGCAGATTACAGAAACTACAGAATCGTGCAATATTTGTGGAATGATTTTAAAGCTAAACAGATATACTGCAATAAGTATTATGCATGAAACCCTGGTTTGGATGTCGGTGTACCAAAGAATTTGTATGAATGTACTAATTATTGTTTTCAAAATGAAGAATAACTTATATCCTGAATACCTGTGCAATAGATTGGTGTATAATGGGGACATTCATCATTATAATTTAAGAAATATATTTAATTTTAGACTTAATTAGTTTAGAAATGAAAAAACTAAGAATATGTTACTATATAAAGGATTAAATTTGTATAATAATTTATCAAATGAATTAAAATTTGAAAACAATTTGAATATCTTAAAAAAAAACTGTTATTAATTATGTTAAAAATATTTTTTAAAAAAACAATTTAAAATTTTATAAATTAGTTGCTAAGAATAGTAAAATTATACTAAATAAAGAATCAATAATAATAATAATAATATTATTGATAAAATTTTTCGATTTAAACTAGATCAGATAAGATCTAGATATACATCTCAGATATACAGAGTTATCAACAATTTAAATTCAACATCAGTGCTTTGTATTATACTATACAGAACTGCTTTTTTTATTTAATATATGGGATTGCTTTAATTGTTATTTTTTTTAGAGTATACAAATTGTAAATTTTCTACCATGTCAGTTCGGGTCAGTAGGTACTACTATGGTCAATATACGGGTGGAAATATATTTTTTTACATTTAGACATTTTACTGACAGTAACACTAATCAAACTGTTAATTTGTATTGTACATCAACTCATAGGTCAAGGCCAATTTAACCAGTATCTATTGATTGGTAGATCCAGCACAGACAGATGCAGATTCTTCTTAGAAAAAAGAGAGTCCTCCTCTCATATTACATTTGTTTGTGGCGCCATTGCTCACAAAAAACATACATATATCATAACATACATCTCCTGATTCTGGAATTGACATCAAAACAATAATAGTGTTCAGCAAGGACATAGGTATCAATTTTGAGATAAACGGGGAAGTACAATAGATCTTAAGAGGTAGCGCTTATATAGAACTTCCTCCATTCATAAACAAAAAAAAAATATTGTACATTAATTGAAATTGATGAATTTATGAATTTTTATTGTGTGTTAAATGGTATTTATTAGCCATCTGCTACTTAAAACTACAGACTTCTTAATAACAAACTAGTTATAGGCTCAGATTAATGAATGGCGAGTTATTTAGTTAAATCTTGATCGAATATATTACAACATTCAGCTTATGCGATAAGCCAAAATTGTAAGTGTGCAAACTTCTCGAATTAAAAGTTGGTGTTTAGGCTTTAATACATAAAGTAATGAAAATGAAAAGTTATAAAAAATTTAGAACAAAACAGATTGATTTACTTGTGGAAATTCCGAAGAGATTTTGACTTTTGAAGGTGAACATTTGAACACTAAGCTTTAAAATGAAATATGATTCCAATTTAGGTATTTTGCTTAGACCAATTATATATATATTATTCTGCATTTATCTGGATGTTTGTAAGTTCGACGGAACGCTCCAACACATATACAAATTACATATGTATACAAATGCATATATATACAAATTGCTTTGGTGCTTTTTTTTAACCCCTGTCTACCATGCTGAACCTTTGCAGGAAAAATTGGTTGCATGAACTATATTTTTTTAATTTAATGTTAGTCTTCTTCGCAAATAATAAGGAAAAATAAAAAATCATAATAATAATATAAATAAAACAAACAATTTTTTTGATTTATAATAATAAGGAGTAATAGAAATTTTATCAATAATTTAATATGGTATAATAACCAAAAGGCAAACAGCATTTAACACAAAAAAAAAAACATAATTCACTCAAAGGTTATTCTTATTACTTAAAATTATACATAATAATACACATGTGTATCAGCATATTTGTATTGTATAATATTATACATTATACTACTTTATTGCTTCTACCTTTTATTTTTGGCATTATTGTGTGCGTATCTCACTTCACTCAAAAAAAATTATTTTTGTTTTTTTTTTGTTTTTTTTTTATTATTTGCTGCATTCTGTATGTTCTGCATGCTCCATTCCAAAAATATTATTTTATTTTCATTGTTCAGGTTCACTGTTCAATCAATAGAACTGGATAGAAGTAGAGTAGGATAATAAACTCTACTTCTACGTCGGATAATAAAACATTGTTTTTTTTGTAAATTGAAAATTATATATGAAAATGTTTTTGTATTTTTTGTAAATTTTACCAATTTAGATACAAAATTTTGAATATTTTTTTAAAAATAACACAATACCATAATAACAGTTTATTCATATAGCAAAATAAGATTCCTATACATTATACAAAAGACAAAATTTATATGAAAATAAGATCCCATTTTTAAATTTGTTCTCCCAGAGGCCACAATAACGCTAATACGGTATAATTTATGCTAAATGGAACCCAACTAACGAATTATAACTAAATGGAAGTGAGTACGAGTATACCATACAAAAATACAAACATTTTATACAAATTTGTTGGTATGGTACTTCTTTTTCTGTTATATAAAAAAAAAAGATTAGTGTTAGGCCAATATAAACATAAATAAAAATAAATAAAAAGTGATATAAACATAAGTACTGTAATTTCGGAACAAAGAAAATAATGAAAGAAAAAAAGAAACTAGGATTTATTTTGCTTCCGTCATTTATGACGGGTTACAAAGCTAGTTCATTATTATTATTGTACAACAATTGTGTAACATTTGTGCTATATATTTAGGAATAAATTTTAGATACATTTAATAATTTGTAAATTCATAATAAATATTATATATTTTATACTAACTTCATTTTTATTAGTAAACTTGAGAATTGCTATTCTTTCAATTGAAGTGTCATCAATGCTCACACTTACCTGAAAATAAAAATTAAAGATAAAAATTAAATAATTATTATATTAAATATAATTAATTAAATTTGAAATCATTTTATTTGTATATGTATATGTTGCAAAATTTTATTTTTAGATTATGCTTTTATGCTGAGAGACTTGGTTCAAAGGTTGGATATCATTAACAAGATTTATAGGTTTAATTTCGATTTATATAGATAAATAAATCTGTTGTTCAACTTCATCACAATATTAAATTTTATTTAACTGATATTTAAATAACATTCCACATTAATTGAAAGAAAAATTTAGCAATTTTTTTTATAACATTGATCTTTGATTAGGATTCGAACTTAAGATCGTCTAATTAATGAAATCAAATTACAGAATTACTGATGTAACGGGAGTTTTTTTTAGAATGATAGAACTTTAAATTGAAATAAAATACATTTAAATTAAGATTGAAGACACATTTTTTTTTTGTTTTTAATTTTATGACATTTAGGTTTTCACCACGACTAGCTCTGAGGAAAAGCATTCAATCAGACCAATTTTTGGACCACTTTTTCGAGTAATTCAGGCCTTATTTCATCAATAACACGGATTATGTTGCCTTCCAAAGCATCTATTATTTCTGGTTTATCAGCATAAGCCAATGACTTCACATAACCCCAAAGAAAATTATCAAGTGGTGTTATGTCGCATGATCTTGGAGACCAATTAATTAGACCATTTCTCGAAATAAGGTTATCACCAAATCTTTCTTTCAATAAATCAATTGCTGCCGTAGCAGTATGAGGTGTAGCACCATCTTGTTGAAACCAAAACACTTCCGGGTCGATACCATTCAAATTTCGAAATAGAAAATGATTGATCATTGATCTGTAACGAGCACCATTCACTGTAACATTTGCTCGAGCATCGTTTTTAAAGAAATATGGACGAGTGATACTTCCAGCGTGTAAACCACATCATACGGTACATTTTTCAGGATGCAATGAAACCTGCAGAATTTCTTAAGGATTGTTTTCGCTCCATTTTCGGCAATTTTGCTTGTTTAAGTAGCAGTTCAACCAAAAATGAACTTCATCACTAAGCACATTTGTTCGATAAAAAAGTGGATCAACTTGAAGCTGTTCTAGGGACCAATCAGCAAACAAACCACGCTTATTATGATCAAGTGGCTTTAGTTCTTGAACCAGTTGAATCTTATATGGGTAAAGACCAAGATCTATCATTCTAAAAAAAAACACCCGTTACTATATCGGTCGGTCCAGTTTACTATAAGGATGAATGTATTAAATACTGTCTTATTTAAATAATATTTTTTTTATTAGACGGAATTATTTTGTAAAAAGTTTGAATCGGTTGTAATCGGTAAAAGTCGGTCGGGCCGGTAAAAGTAGGATTTGAAACATTAATTCTGCGGTATTTCAATGGACATATTTTACGAGTAAAGACATGTACTTTTTTATTTATATTTCTAGACTTAACTACTATCATATTTAATCTTAGCTACTGTCATTTAATCTGATATACATATACTCCACTAGAAGATTAAACTAATTTGCCTAAATTAATTAATATGAGGTTGGAGTACATAGGTAGTATATAACAACATGTACAGAACAAAATAATTTAAAAAAAAATCAACCGACTTGATTTTAAAAACTGCAATATTTTAAAATAACTTTTTTTGTATTTTAAATTAAATTTAATTATAGGTATTATCATTTTATATTTTAAGATAAAAAGTACGACCGAAAATATAAAGCGTATTTAAATCAATTTAAAAATTTCTATTTATTTTATATCAAAAATTTATGCCGGCCACTGCAAATAATGTTATTAATATTTAAATTTTATTAAAGGTCTAAATTTCAAAAAAAATTCTAATAAATAAAAAATTTAATTAACCTATAGTCTATTGCTATTTTTTTTTATTATATTCAATAAAAAACATAGCAAGTCACTTTATGAGAATTTGTATAGTCAAAAAAAAAACCAATTTGAAACATAAATTCCAGATCTAAAAACCAAAAAAAAAAAAAAAATTTCAGAAAAAAAATTGCTTTTCGAATAGCTCGACTCTTGAAATATCATTTTTTTTTCTATATTTATAATTTATGATTTTTTAGATGTGATTTTAATAAAGAAAAATAAATTTTTATGAAAAGGATCACCATATCCCACTCACTCAACATTCATTTAAAAAATAAAAATTTAATTCCATTTTTTTTTTCTGTTTGCTTATTTTTTTTTATTCTGTTCTTGATATACTCAACAAACGTTCATATTCGGACACTATTTTAACTATAAACACTATTTTATCCTGTACAGCAAAAAAAAAAGTACTTAATATTCGAAAATTTATTGGGTATTATTATAAAAGGACCTTTTTTTTCATTTTCTTTGTTTCGTATTCATCTTAAAATTACTTAGTTTGGTATTGTAAAACCCTTGAGTTTTTTTTTTAATTCAAAAAAATAAAAACAACAAAAAATTAAAATAAAATAAGAACTTTGTAATATTAAAATAATAAATTTAATTTTATAAAGTCCTTTTATATTATTATAATATTATTAGAACCGTAAAACTATAAAACTCAAATTTAACAAAATAAACAAAATAAAAAAAAAACAGCAAAAATTAAATATACACACTTTACTTTCCATACAAATACACACATTTATACAATAATATACTTTTTTTTCTAAAATTAAGTTTAAAATCATTTTTTTTTTCTTTATAATATCCTGGAGTTCCTGTAAACTTTTTACTAATTCTACTCACCCCCACACACACACACACATTCATATAAAATTTTCTATTTAAAAATTCTTCTTAACCTTACATTATCTACATATATATTTGTATGTAAATGTATTTGTATTTAGATTTAGACTATTTATGAAAACAAGAAAAGTAAAACAAAAACAATATAAAAAAATGCAAAAATAAATAAATAAATAACGAGAAAATCCTATTTAAAAGGCTTAACAAGGTAAATCCCAAATGGCTTTATACACAAACATAAAAAATTTATTCTTACAAAAAAAAAATTTTCTTATTTGGTCCTTTAAAATAAATTCAATGAATCTACACACTATATACACTTAACACACACATTTTATTATTAAATACATATTATATAAGATATATATATGTATATATATATATAATATTAGTCCATAGATTTATACAATATTCTTCTATCTCATCATCTGATTTTATTCTTAATTCTCTTTAAATAAATTGCTGGGCTTAAAAGTATCCAAAACATTCAAAAGGTAAATGTTGAATACCGTTAAATTACTAAGTCTACATAAAAAAAAAATAAAAACAAGAAGTTTGTACAATAAGAGAAAAATTTTATTAAAAAAAAAAAAACAAAAAAAAAACCTTAAGATAGTAACAGAGAAAAGGAGGACCTTCGAAGAAAAGTGAAATTTAAAATTAAAATTTTTATTTGTTGTTATTATATCAACATCGAATAGTTTTCAATAGGGGTAATCCACAATGTCGATTTTTCAAAGTACATAAATTCAAATTTTATAATTTGTTGAGCAACTAATAACGCTTTAATTTTTGTCCTAGCATCAAGTGATTGAAATTAAACCCTTTTTTTAAACTAATGCAGTTGTCTCTCCATTCTCATTTTTCAACGATCAAAATTCGAGCTGTACAAAGTATTTTTGGAGTTATTCTCAATAATGTTGACAGGTTTTCTATATTATCTGGTAAAAAAATCAGATCATCTTACTTTAATACATTTCTTCTCTAAACTACCTATGCTTCGAGAAATATCATTTTGATATAGATATTGAATATTAAATGAAATCAAAATTAAGTCTAATTAGACTGAGCTAACTGCTTTCAGAATGTTAGTCTTATTATCCTATAACAGACATCTCCTTCTATGTACACTTCAAATAAAAACTTATTCTGATTACTCATTAACTCAGATCGATTGACATCCAATCAGGAGAAAACAAGTTTCATGAAAATCCAAATTTAACTTGGTTACATGATAATAATTTATAAAGTTTCAAAGTGAGATAGAAATAATGGGATAACAGAGATATATATGCAGTATATATTCAAACAAGTTTTATTAAGTTCGATGGACATATACCAAATAATAATAACTATGCACATTACCTCATCGAGGTGATTGACCATTATAGTCGAAACTTCATTCGACTAACATTTTTATGTATACTGAATAAATTTTATGCAGCAAAAATTATCAGAATCAAACAAGTTTGATTAAGTTCAAACAATTCAATATCAAATAATACAAATATATACATTATCTCATTAATGAAATTAATTTTAAAATTAAAAATTTTACTTTTTAATCAAATAAAAAAAGTTTAATGAAGCAAAATATCATATTCAAACAAGTATAATTAAGTTCGATCAATTTAATATTAAATAATGCAACTACATATTTCCTTATTATTGGTACTAGATTTGATGCCCATATTAAATATTTTAATTTAAGTAACCATAAATTTTATGAAGCAAATTATCTGATTCAAACAAGTTTGATTGAGTTCGAAGAATTTAATATTAAATAATATACACATTACTGATATAACGTGACTAGATTTGATCACTACATAATATATTAAAAATTGAGATATGAAGATCATCAAGATGGTTTACCATTATACTTGAAACTTAATTCGATTAACATTTATGTATACTGAATAAATTTTATGAAACAAAAATGTTCAGATTCAAACAAATTTGATTGAGTTTCAACAATTTAATATCAAATAATGAAACCACACAATACTTCATTAATGGGACCACGTTTGATCACTAAATTAAAAATTGTATTTTAATTAATACCATAGCTATTACGTTACAACTTTAATGAGGCAACTTATCAGATTCAAACAAGTTTGATTGAGCTCGAACAATTTAATAACAACTAATACAACCAAAAATTACTTCATTAATGGGTCTAAGTTTGATTACTAAATTAAAAAATTAATTTAAGTAATCATACCTAATATGTAGTTTTGTGAAACAAATGATCAGAATCAAACAAGTTTGATTAAGTTCGAACAATTTAATATCAAATAATCCAACTACACAGCAGTATATCATTAATGGGACTAAATTTTATCACTATATTAAAAATTTTAATATAAGTAACCACACCTAATAAGTTTAATGAAGCAAATGATTAAATTCAATTAAGTTTGATTAAGTTCGAACAATTTAATATCAAATAATACAACTATACAATATATCATCAATGAGACCTAATTTGAATATTATATTAAAAAATTAATTTAAGTAATCATACCTAATATGTAGTTTTGTGAAACAAATGATCAGAATCAAACAAGTTTGATAAAGTTCGAACAATTTAATAACAAATAATACAACTACACAGCAGTATATCATTAATGGGACTAAATTTAATCACTATATTAAAAATTTTAATATAAGTAACCATATATACCTAATAAGTTTAATGAAGCAAATGATCAAATTCAAACAAGTTTGATTGAATTCGAACAATTTAATTACAACAATAACTACAATAACTATAATCATACATTATTATTGAATTATTTGAAAAAAATAATTATATATATTAACAATTTTTATTCGAACAATAAATTATTTCAAACTTACTTATAGAAAACTATTGTTTTAATTAAAATTGCTAATAACGCACAATACTATAAATAATTTAAATTTAAAATTGCTCTTAGATTTTCTGTAACAAAAACTAAAAATTAAATAAATTAAATAAAAAATTTTAGAGAAACTTTGAAAATTCATAATAAATAATAGCCTATAGTATCTATCTATCTACTATATAGAATGAATTGAATAAAAGGACGACCACCCGCTACCTTATACAAAAACTAAATTTTATATATAATAATGATGTTCATGAATATCTGATATCAATGTAAATAGATATATCTGTCTATACATAGATTGTGTTTAAAGATAGAAACATTTTCCAAATAAAATAATCATAATTTAAAGGTAAAAAATAATAGAAAGTTTTAAAATTTTTGTTTTTATTTTTTTTTTTTTATTGTTTTTTTTTTATTATTTAAGAAGTGTAAATATTTAAAATGACGTTTGTATTTCTACCTTTTGTTATGTTGTTGAAAGGATTATTATTAAATCGAAAATGCAAACTAACCGGTCGTTTAAATTTTCTTAATAGACTAAGAAAATATATATATGTATATATATGTATATACATAATATGTATTTTCACTTTCTAACAATTCTAACTCACCCACTTCTTCTCTTTGTCACTTTGTTATTCAAAATTTTTGTGTAGGTATATTATGAGTAGACATAACAAAATATACAGGATGGGTTTAAAACCATATCGTTTTGTATCATTTTTGTTGAATTTAAATGTTAAAATTTTGATAGAAGACCCAGTCTTGAAAAATAAAATCAAAAAGTTGAGCTTAATTACAATTTTGTAATTTGGATATTAAAACGCACAAAAAAAAAAAAAAGTTTTTGAAAAATAGGACACGCATTAGAAGAAAACTTTTGATGAAGAGAACATTTAAACAGAGATAAAAATATTAACATAAAAATGAATGGTCAAATTAGCTGAAAAAGGCTGACCAACTGCAACATGTAAAGCGTAACCACTGAAACGTTATTATAAATACTGGACACTAGTAATTAGTATCACATGATTGCAAACGAGTTGTTGACGACACACAGTCAACAATGCCTAATACAGAAAAAAAGTAGTTCAACCTTTTATTAAGATCTTTTTAGTTCGTTATTTAAAAATTTTACACTTTGATTGCAAAATTAGTATGTAATAGTATTTATGTTCACCATACCTTAAACAATTGTCGAAAAAGGTTGCGTACATTTTGACAATACTTTGATTTTGCCTGTTCGATGGAAAAAATTTGTTAGGTTGATATTTGTTCTTAATTTATCTACACTATAGCAGTTTTGGTTACCGAAATAGGTGAAAATCCACTTTATGTTGCAGGGGTTCGCTATTAACTGACATCTGACCTGGTGTAGTACCAGTAACACATTACTGTGAGTCCTTTTAACTACAATGGTAAAAATAATGTCATTTGATGGCATGTGAACATTATTTTATTCTTGCTAAATTTTCCCTAATGTTAAATAAAATTTAATTTTTGTATATAGCAAAGTCACGAACCTCATATAAACTATATTATTCATGTCAGCTGTAAATATATGATTCAAAAAATTATAAAATATTAATAAATACTGAAGTGTGTGATATGTATAAATAATGTTGAAGTATTTAAGTAGAAGTAAGTAAAAAAATGAACCCAAGCAGCATTTAAAATATATGAATTAAGACAGTGACAAGAATACAACAATTCAATTTCCAAACATCCTGTATAGATATTAATATTTTGAAAAATATTAAACTATGTTTATTGGTATTTTTTTTTTAATTTGAAACTTGAGGTGAAATTAAATGGAATTTTAAGGATTTGAAAAATAAAAATAATAAAAAAAAAAAAAATAAATGAATAAAAATTTCCATTTAATAAAGTGGTGTTCAAGCAGAAAACCTTTTGACAATTTTCAATCCTTTTTCTTATGTAAATGTTTCTTATATTTTTGTTATAATTTTTTTTTTTTAATAATATTTTAATCGTTTCTTGTGTTTTTTTTTTTTTTTTTGTAAGAGTAAATATTGAATTTTAAGAAAAAATAATTTTATATTAAATAATTTTATATTATCGGTTTGTTTAAGTTTTTTTTGTTGACAAAAATAAGAAAAGTTTTATTGTTTTTGTTTAGTTTTTGTTTTATGAGCGTGCTTTGATAAAATCAAGATTATTTTCCTATTTATAATTTTGTTTTATTATTATTTTAATATCTAAATAAGAATTTAAATAATTTATAAATAGATAAAGTTAATAATTCATTAACAAATTGTATATATGTATATTTTTTTTGGAAATTGAATTGAAATAAATATGACAGTTATTATTATAGGGTTACTTTTCTAATAATTGGAATTGGAAAAATTACCAGAAGTGTCATACTAGTGTTTTTAATTTCATACCGGATGGACTGTCAGACTCGATTCCCGATGAAGCTAAAAAAAAATCCTTTAAAGGATTTTCGCCCTGGTCCAGTATCTTTTATCACTTGGATAAAATAAATGATAAAAAATAATTGGAAATACGACCAATGTGAAAGCTTGGTTTATTAATAACATTTTATACAAAAACAAATTTGACCTTATAATTAAAAACAAAATTTTATTCGTATATAACATAATAAAACCTATTTTTCAGTTTAAAATAATTACAACCATTTTAAATTAGAACAAGGTATTTAATATTGCATTATATGTCCTGTCGATTTAACCGCGGTGATAGTTAATGACTATGGCTGAATCAATAAATATCTAAAAAAATATCTATAAATTCCACGTTTTCTGAATATTTTCACGCAAACCATTATTTGTGTACTGATGTGGAATATTAAGGAGAGTCCTTTTCATTGATCCCGGCACAGATTAAAAAGAAAAGTGCCCCAAAATGTTTGTGTTTTTGAAGTTGGTCCAAGGTATTTTTTCACTTAAAGGTCTACTTAATATCTTTAACACCTATATACGGTCCAAGATGGAATATAATTCACAGACATGGGCGGGTGCCTCCAGGACAGTTCTAATTTTTTTTGACAGAGTAGAAAAACGCGCTATTCGTCTAATATAATATAAATGTCTCCCCAACACTTGGTTCACTTGGCTATCGTCGTATTGTTGGATCACTATTTATATTTAATAGATATATTGTGGGAGTAAGCACGTGATCGGAAGAACTAAAATCACTACTTCCGCCTCTAACGCAATTTCGTGCGATAGGCTGCAAATGGCCACCCCAACATCATTTATATTCAGAATGTCTAGAATGTGGAGCAGCATTCCACTACAAGCTAGAATGGGTAGTTTTATGTACTTGATTTATAAAAAATGCAGAGTGAACATCAATAACATAGTTGCAACTCTTTGGGGAACCTTTATGATACTTCTTTCTCTTTTTCTTTTCTCTAACTATCGTTTTTCTTTTCCAAAAACCAACGATACAAAAGTATAAAGGTTTCTCTAACCTAAGTTTTAACAAATTAATATAAAAACCTGCTGATACATTTACGACAATCTTGGCACTCAGAAAGGCATGAAATATATTCTTTGTGATTGCCTTGGTCTGTCAAAAACTAGGATTAGATGGTTTGGATATGTTCAAAAACCTGATAACCATCTCAAATATTTTTTTTAAGGATATCCACAGATTTGTTATAGTTACAATTATGTCTGTTAGGAAAATAGGTAATGAGTCAGTTCGTATTGTCAGAGATTTCTATGCGCTCATATGCAAATTTCTATGGCTACCACCACCTTTTAAACTAATTAATTAACGAATATCCAATTAAATAGTTTTTAATATGTTAATGTAATTTCCACTATGCTTACTCTGGACTAAAATGTCAAAATCTTTATTCCGCAAAATCGACATGTAATTATTAATGCAATGAATTCAATGATTCATATAAACTCTGTCTCTGTCTAAATACTTTTCTTTCACTCAACTCCATTAAGTGTGGTATATTTTCTTTAAATATTTTATTTTATTATCTCCCATAGTTTTATTTTTATTTTACGAAACTGTCAGCATATCTGGGTCTAAACATCTTGTTCATATCTCAAGATAAAAAATGATGATGGAAGGTAAGTATAATAGATAGAATATTAATGAAAGCCAAACATGGAGATAAGTCGCAAATTCGATTATTATTTTCATTAACATTGTTTGTTCATATAAACTTTTACCTTCAAATATAGAACCTAACATAATATGATCCTGTGTGTAAAATATGACAGTAGCTCGGACACCTAGAGCCAGCCGATGAACGAAAATCCTCCAGTAAAGGTAATCTTCGAATCATGACCTGAATGTACAAAACGTCCAGAGCAGACCAAACCTTCGTTGGAGAGACGAAGTGTCGTCAAATCTACAATAAATTCGCATATTCAACCGGATTGAATCAAAAAAAAATGAAGGATATTGATGAGTCAGGCCCATCAGGACCTACATGGTCTGTTTGGCTTAATAAATAAGTAAGTAGTATACCTGTAAGAATTCAAATTCTGACCCTGTAAGAATTCAAATTCTGACCCTGTAAGAATTCAAATTCTGTTTTCGTTCACTCAGAACAAATTTAACTAGTAAAGAAACAAACCTGAAACAAACTTGCAACCATTATTCAACACAAATTTTTAACAAATTTTACAAAACCCATTAAAAATACAAAATAAAAAAATTTTTTTTTTTTTTTGCTATAACTTTTTAATAATTTTTAATTAAACCACATTATCTAACAACAATAAAAATTAAATTAATGTAAATTCGACAAATCAGAAGAAAAACGTAGAATTTTATTTTTTCTATTTATTACAGAATTTTTTTAAAGCTGGTCCACTACACCAACTATGAGTTGGATCGAATGCCATGTGTGGTGGACAAACAATTGTTTTATGTCTAAATGTACCATCACCGTTATCTACACACAAATGACCTATTTTACAATCTTTTGGCTCTTCAAAAAAACCTTTTTTTGTACATTCATATGCTGAAGCTTTAATAATAAAAATTAAATTTTTAATTAAAAATTAATTCGTTAGTGAAAATAAAATAATTAAAATAACAAACCAATTTCCAAAGCAACAGCAAAAATAGCCAAAACAAGAATCAAAGCAATTGTAAATTTCATTTTATTATTTTT
Organism: Argyra leucocephala; assembly: GCA_963942445.1. Lineage (NCBI taxonomy): Eukaryota > Metazoa > Arthropoda > Insecta > Diptera > Dolichopodidae > Argyra > Argyra leucocephala. Next base: position 9,250,911 of record OZ012681.1, on the reverse strand, counting down.
TTTAATTTTCCAAAAATGTTTCAAATTATTGAATTTTTGACTCTTTGTTTTTCTGTTTCTAAATTTAGAATGATTTTTAATTTGAAAATTGTATGGTTTTTATAAGAAAATTTATATTGTGTGGAAAATATTTAATCTAATATTTTTGAATTTAATGCAATATTGACATAAATTCAGAACACACCCTAAATTTAATAATTAAAAATTGTTTGATTATAAAATTTAAATTTTTATAAATTTTATAATGGCAGTAAAAAATAAAAAAAATATTTTTAGACTAATTATTCCGCCTCAAACGAAAAGCCGAATTAAATTAAAATTAATTTACGAATTAAATATTTCATGCATTTCAATTAGAAAAAACAAATAGAATTTTACTAACCAAACGCATTTTAATAATTTTAGAATGTATACAGTTATATTTTGATGATAATTTTATGTTAATTTAATTAATTTTTTTTTGTGAAAAATGGGAAGATTACAAATATAAAATGTAATATTTATGAATTTTTACAGTTATTTACGCAGTTCTGCACAAAAAAACAAAATGTAAATTACAACATGTCAAGTAAAAAAATATTAGAATGATGGACCAACGGTCACAATTTTGTTAAAAAATTTTGTAGAATTACATTATGTATTGGTGTGGGGTAGCACAGTGGTTCTCAAATTTTTTTATATTGCGGCTCTCTAAGCTTGAAAAAAAAATTAAATCCGCCCCAAAAAATAATACTAATAAAACACCATTTATCATTATATTTTTTAGAGAAAACGGAAAATGTTTCATGATGAAACAATTTAAGAATCGGAACTACATAGCAATCAGAATTTTAAAACCAAAATATTTAATGTTATAATTTCATATCTTAGTAAAGAACGGAAAAAGAGGAATAAAGCTTATGAATTAGTTTACAAAAATTTAGAATTTTTGAACAATTTAACAAAATACCAACCTAAATTAATATTAGAAAATGCAGAAAATTTATACCAGATATACAAGAACGATTTAGATGTTTAGAATGTTTTATGGAAGAATGTGTGCACTTGGGATCATATTTGAAATCTAATGAAATTTCAGTAAATTAATATATAGCAAAAAATTAGAAACTGTTTTTCCAAATATAAATATAATCTTAAGAACATTAAGTAACTGCTGTGCGGAGCGCAGTTTTTCGTTATTGAAAAGATTGAAAAGCTGTTTAAGATCTACTATAAAGGAGCAACCCTTAAACGTATTAGCAATATTTTGAATAGAAACAGATTTTACATCAAATATAGATTATTCTGATTCTAATTAATGCGTACTCCACTGACATTTTTAGTTCTTATTAAATCAATAAATTAACAAAAACAACAAATAATTAGTTTTTATTGTATATTTGTACTTTTTAATTTTTATTGCGAATCATGGGGCGCATTAATATATATTGCCTAACGGCGCCAAAGATACAAATGCGACAATGTCTATACTCCTATATGGTGTAGAAACATGAACCTCAAAATTAAGATGAGCCTACAAAAGAAAGCCAAATAAGCCTTCGAAATGTAGAGCTACCGAAAAATGGTAAAAATATCGTGGGCAGATCACATTATACAAACGACGGAGTTCTACGTAGAACAAACACGGAAGAGAACTATTTCTAAGATTAGGGAATCAAAAATCCTTCTATTTTGGGCATTTCATGCGTATAAATAAATACGAGCTGTTTCAGTTAATAGTTCAAGGAAAAAGAGATATAGAACGAAAAAAACTAACATGGTTGCGGAAAATTAGAAACTGGACAGGCATCAGCAACATTAGCGTCTTAATCAATTCAACAACAGATCGAAATATCTATCAGGATAACGTTGTTAATATCATATGGCCGCTGACATTTAATTGTGGATAGGCAATAAAAAGAAGAAGAAGAGCAACACAACCGCACAAAGATGGAATCAGAAAAAAAATGCAACCAGAAGGCCCTTTGCGATTTTGCCATTTTGATAGTTGCATTTTGATAGTTGATATTTTGCCATTGCCATTTTGATAGTTTGCAATCAAAAGGCACTACAATTAAAAACAAGAAGAATATACCACCTATACATTAAAAAGAAGAAGATACGATTTTTTAATCTTAATTAAAAGTGACATTCAAATCACAATTTCAGCATAATTTATTTAATTTCTAACGGTTTATTTTTAATTCATCAGAACAGATTAATTCTAAAGAAACACATACTCACATATTATAATTATGTGTTCAAAAAACTCTTCGTTATTTAATTTTTTTGCAGAGTCATATTTTCTTCATTAAAATATCAACTTTTAAAAACACTCAAGACCTCAATTCTCACAACCCATTTTGGTTTAAAGTTTTTAAGATAAGAAAAATATTTATCTTCTTTCAAAATTATCATCCTTGTCTTGATTTACTCCTTTTTCAATAATCTAAAATCATATCATCATCCTTATATTAATATTTTTATCCCAATTCAATAGTTTTGAATAACACTATACTAAAATCATTTCATTCACCACTAACTTTACTACAATTCTTCAAAAAAAAAAAAAAAAAAAAAAACAAAAAAAAAAAGGATTTTTTTAAATATAATTTTTTCATAAAATCATTATTCAAAAATATAAAATCAGCAGGACTTAAAAAAATCATTTGAAACTTTACCAAATAACATTCATCATTTCTTCATTTAAGAATCAGCGATATGATGATGATGGTGATGATGATGGTGATGTTGATGATAATAATAGTATGAGATTTAAGATGTGTTGAAACAAGTGAAACTTCGCTGAATCATTTTAATTTGAAATAGTTTTTTTCATTTTTTAAATTGAGTTGAACAAATTTTTTTTTTTTAGTTTTTCAAATCATGTTAACTTATCTATCAATCAGTCTGGAAAATGTCATAACAGCAATATTATAATAATTAATTATCATAATAAAAACTAACGCGAATGGCGACAACACCAGCCAAAATAATAATCACAGATTTTTTTATGAGTAAAAAATATAATCGCTATATAAAACAGTACATTATTGTTTTACAAAACTAATTGAGAATCCTTGTGCTGATACCAAGTCCTAGTTCATATAGGGAGTATAATGAAAATGAAATAAAATAAACATATTATACTAGAGCTATGACTGAAATTATATTGAAAAATGTAAACTGAAGTTGAATAGAATCTGTAAATGCAAGCGGACAAGACAATAGACTTCTAGAGTGAGGGAGTGTTTGATTCAGCCTGTAAAAATTCATAGCGTGTAAATAAGTGTAAAACATCGTGTAAAATTTAAATAATAAATTATAAGCTAAATTTATAAACTCTGTACGAGGTATTTAGCTTTTTTTGAGACAATGTTTGATAAATCAAACCTCGAAATATTGTAGTAGTGTATTGTACTCTACTCTACCTAAGTTACTGTCAAGAACATAAAACAAAAATAATCAAAATGCGTTTAGCTGCATATTTAAGGACTTAGACGTTTTAGGCATCTAGGCGTCAAACAGTAAAATGTATGAACTCTTTGCAAGAAAATTACAAAGTTAAACATTAAATTTTCAATAAAAATCCGCCAACTCCTTAAAAAGAAATGGCCATTTGTAGTGTTAATTATTAAAATAGAAGCAACTACGTACTGACTCAAAAATTTACAGGAAAATAGGATGAATGTGATGTTGTAGCAAAATATATAAACAAAAATCATATATGTTGTATTGATACGGTCGCAGAAGAAAACATTCTGATGGTAGAAAAATTTCATTGTTTTCTTTAATTCCTCTCCGCTGTTCAAAGCTTTTGGCAGGCTAATTAAGGTGCTATTAACCTGCCAAGCAGAATATGTAATCAGAAGCAACAGCGAGCTCAATAATATGATTGATAGTGAGGACATTGTACGGTTTGCAAAGGCCCAAATACTAAGGTGGGCTGGCCACGTAAGTCGAATGAGCGAAAGCCGAAAGCAAGCAGTGGTACTGAATAGAAAGGCCGATAGCAGCCGTGGTAGAGGAAGACCAAGAAGCAGATGGGCAGACAACGTGAAAAACGATGCTCAAATCCTACAAATCCCAAATTGGAGACAAGCGGCCCAAGATCGACCTTTTTGGAGGAGCATAGTGATGAAGGCCAAAGCTCACCTAGAGCTGTAGCGCTATAAGATGATGATGATAACCTGCCAAGCATTTTGGCAGGCTAAATAAAACCCATTATATTTTTAAACCAAAACTTGTCTATAGCTGTTACAGAAGTTTAATAAAGCAAACGGAAGCAAACAGAGTTACTCTTATGTTGGCTCCTGGGCATGAAGGAATACAAGGCAATGAAGACGCATATATGTCCTTGTAAAAGCGGATGCAAAAAGTCAATTCTTAGGACCAGAGCCAAGTATTGCTCGTTTAAACGCCAAAATATATGGGATAGTTGCCAAAGATTTACTCAGTCTAAAATCTTTTTCAACTTCGAAGGAGCTGCAAGCTTTAAATACATCGTAGCAACAATAAGAAGTGATAGTAGTATGCAATGCTATATTCATAATAGAATTCAGGCCGGAAATAGTTGCTACTATGCAAACAGAAAGTTGTTTCAATCAAAATAAATATCAAGAAAGGCCAAAATGACGATATATAAAACTCTCATACGACCCATTGTGACGTATGGATGCGAGGTATGGACTATGAACGTGGCCGAGGAGGATAGCCTGCGCATATTTGAAAGAAAAATTCTCCGAAAAATACTCGGCCCAAATATATTACAGAATGGAGAATATGTAATCAGAAGCAACAGCGAGCTCAATAGTATGATTGATAGTGAGGACATTGTACGGTTTGCAAAGGCCCAAAGACTAAGGTGGGCTGGCCACGTAAATCGAATGCACAAAAGCCGAAAGCAAGTGGTGGTGCTGAATAGAAAGCCCGATAGCAGCCGTGGAAAAGACAATGTGATGGGCAGACAACGTGAAAAACGATGATCAAACCCTACAAGTCGCAAATTGGAGACAAGCGGCACAAGATCGACCTTTTTGGAGGAGCATAGTGATGTAGGCCAAAGCTCACCTAGAGCTGTAGCGGTATAAGATGATGATGATAATGATGAAAACCTTTTTCAAATTAAGTAGCAAACGACTGAATCAGGAAGTTTATATCCAATTGCTGAAATAGTTTATCACAGGTCAATGTCCATTTAACAAGCATCTATTGAATATTGGTAGATCGAACACAGACAGAAGCAGATTCTGATTAGAAAAAAAGGAATCCTCCTCTAATATTCTATTTCTAAGACAAAAAAATATTTCCAGGAATACACATCCCCTGATTCTGAAATTAGCATCAAAACAATAATAGCGTTCATGAAGGACATAGACCTACAATTCTATGATAATAAGCGGCGAAGTACAATTAATAGATCTTAAGAGGTCGTGCTTACATAGAATTCCCCATTAACAAAACCAAAGAAAAATTCAGGCGTAAAAATTAGCTGTTAAGATAAAATCGCTGATGAAATTCGATTAGAGTACTATATTTTCTGCAGAACGATTACATAATGCAGAAAAGGCGAGAAAGACCCAATAATACCTGGCATCGAACTACAACTTCTGAACTAACGAGACATGAACGAACTTGGGAGGATATATAGATCAATGCATATGTACATCATCATCATCAATATTCTGCAATCCCATTCGTGGGGCATAGGGCGGCAGATCATTTAGTACAATGGAGGAAGCAAATTGATGTAACTGAAAAAAAAAAGTCTGCGATGCAGTTCAGCTTAGAAACAACCAGTATTATTACAGGCTAATTTAAAATTACAATGAAGAAGAAAACAAATTTAAAACTGGGAAATTAATAGATGTACAGTAAAAACTGGTGTTAGTAAACAGGGTGTTTTAAGTGTTGAAAATGAAGAAGAAAAAACACCTTTAAAACTCCGGGATTTAATTACATACTTGATAACAACTAGTGTTATCGTGTATACTAACAACATGTGGATAATGAAAAAGAAGGAAATTAGTTTTGAATATGCAAGGCTACAAACTAAAATTTAAATAAAAAAATTAAAAAAAAAATTTTGTAAAATATTCTTGTAAACTACTTTTAAGCATAACTTTTTAATGAATCATTTTTGAAACTTTTTGTTCTTTTTTAATAAAACCATACCAGATCATCATCAGTATCATCATTCCCATCAAAACTATTGAAATGCTATAGTTTTAATCGGATTTTTTGATAATGAAAAAAGTAGGGTTTTTTTTTGCACAATGTTATAAAATTTTAACCCTCCCGGGGATATATAAAATGTATGTATTATAACTCAAGAGAAAAAGTGGATGAGGTCCTGGAAAAGCGCAATTAATAAGTTAGATTGATATTGCCAAAACCTTCGCGAGATGTTTGGTTATTTTTGTTTTGAGTCTTTGTAAACGTATTTTTCTCCCCGCAGGACTTTCTAAAATCTATAAAACATAAATACGAGCCAAGTTGGAATACGATTGATATAATATCGGCCGGTGCATGACGAGCTGCATTTAATTGTTTAGTCAATTATCTTACCACCCTAATGTGACATCTTCCCTTGTATTATTTACAAAATGTCGTATTGTTGGAGCCCTTTCTCTATTTTATAAATATCTTGTAGATTTAGGCACTTGTTCAAAAAATAAAGTATATAAAACATAAATAAAAACTGTAATACCACTCCGTAAATGCTTCCGCCGCGCAAATTTCTAAGAGCTTCAAAGCTAGTTATGGAAATTCGTTTGTAGTCAATTTTTCTCAAAATGTCGAACAATATTCTAACAAAAATGTTTCTCCAATTTAAAAATATACCTAGACCTACATAATATAATCTAATAAACAAAAGTTCAAGAGTCACACAAATTTATTCAAACTGTCCCTACTGATCGAAGGGACATTATTTCTTTCCACAATCCTCAATTACTCCAAGGTTTGCATTGGTGTATAAAGGTATTGCTTGTAAGCCTAATTTTTGGCTTAACTTAAAACAAAAAAACATACAAGCTTAAAGTCATGAAAACTCAAACACGCTTTATATTACATTCATAAACCGACAGAAAAATATTAGAGCTCTAGCGCGTTTGGTAGAAGAAGAAATTATAAAATTTAGAAATTAAAAAGTCGCAATGTGATAAATTCAAAAACCCAGGGCAATAATTTCATTTTACAAGGCTCACATGTTTTTAATTGCTGCCTTATTAATTCGGAACAAAGCTTTGAAATATTGAATTTTTGAATCTAACGCCCACAACTTTTATTTTCTTTTTAATCACAGTGAGCAGTTTTTTTCCTTTTGAGCATTTTTTATTTTCTCAAAATCAGTTACAAATAAAAATGCTAAGGTTTCGGATTTAGAACTAATTTCGATCTGTTACTTCATTAGTCCCAGATTTATAGTTCATACCAATTAATTAATTAAATCAAACTATTGGTGGTTAGAAAACTATAATTAGAATTAGTACTATGATGTAACACATTTAGTACTAAGCATTTTTTTAAGCGTTTTTAAGATCGATTAAGTTAGGCTACATTTGTTTTTTGTTTAGTTTTCAACAAAAATTATTGGTTTTTACTCCCTAATTTTGCAATATTATAAGTCAGAGACAAATTATTGCAAAATTTGTATAAAAGTATTTAAAAATATTAAAAATAGGTAGTGCATAAAATTAACATAAAAATTAAAAATTCACTTAGAGATGTTAATAAAATAGAAGAGCTGTTTTTGTAGGTTGTGCTAGTTTAGAAATGTAAAAACAGTGGGGAAAAATAAAAATTTATATAAAAAATCTCTAATTTATATATTTTCTTACTATGCTACAAAGTCCCTGCAAACCAAACAAAAATGTACAAAAAGAATTTCATCTTCTCTCTCTAATAGGAACAATCAAATGGGGACCAATATACAATGGAGTATAATGTTGGCATCATGAGTAGTTGACCACTGGATTATATCATCCGCTAGTCAATGCAATTTACCGGCATAAAAAATGTCATACAAACTACTGAATGTCTCCTTCAAAAATAGATTGTAATGTTTCATTGGGAAATAATAATAAAAAAAAAAAAAATCTCTATCTCAGTATTAAAAATGTTACCTATTGGCTAAGCTACATCATAAGGGTTAAATTAAAAAAATAAATAATTTTTTTTTTAAATTTAAAACTTTCAGAAAAGAAAAACCGCCAACATCATTATCGTTAAAAAAAATTTAATTATATAGTTTCAATGTTAAATATCACAAATTTTATATAATAAATAAATACCGCAAAAAAAAAATATAGGACCGAGATAATAAAATATTTTTATTTTTTAATCTAATTTTTATTATACCACCATAATCCCGCAAAATTGAAAGTATTAGAAAATTTTCTAAGCTTTGTTGCAAAGAATTAAAATGTTCTTCTATATAAATATCGTGAAATCTAAATTTAATTTACTCTTGTAACAGAATTCAAAATATCAAAAGATTTTAGATTCTTAAAAATTTGTTAAAAATTTATTAAAAACAAAATAACAACAATGAAATTTACAATTGCACTATTATTTTCGGTTGTTGTCTTTGCTATTACAATGAATAGCGGTAAGTAAATAAAAATTTTAAATACTATTTTAATAAATTTAATAATTTTAAATATACATTTTTTTATTCTACAGTTTCATCATTTGATTGTAAAACAACTGGTTGGGCAGCTGATGAAAACAGTTGTAAATCATATCACATTTGTATGGGTTCAATTGATAATTTACAAGATGTAACAATGACATGTCCAGATAATATGGCATTTGATCCTGTTCGTAAATATTGTAGTTCAAGAGCTGCACGTACATGTACTACTTAATACCAATTTTAATTTTTAATCAACATCAACTTTTTGAATAAATTGAATCCTTTAAAAATGTTTTAATTATTATTAAAAAATAATTCTAGTTAGTTTACTAATAACTAATATTAAAAAAAAAATAATAACAAAATATTAAGAAATTTTTTTGGGCCAATAAATTTTTCTGACAATTAGAGCAAACAAACCACAAAAAAAAAAGCATTTTTAATATTTATTTTTGTAATATTGCCGCTATGATAGGTACAGATTGGTCACCATTATTTGTAGGTAAAATATCTCAAACAAAAGTAATATCTCGGGTGAGTCTCGAGATTAATTTGTCTACTCTAATGTTTATAATTTCTTCTTTTATGTACTCAGTATTCACAAGCAATATTTTGAAACACTAAATTATTTTTCTTTATCGTAAGATTTTGAGCCTATGACTCATTGGAGAAATTTTGGTTTAGAAATATCAAATTAATGTTCTTCTTCACAGTCAGAATTTAAGCTAGAGATTCAACAGGACATTTATGACTTAAAATATCAAATTGTCTTCTGTAAAGTAATTATTTTAAATAGGGCTCCACTGCACCAATTTTAATTCAAAACAACCATAGGGTTTCTTATGTATGTTTATTGTCACATACGAATGAAGGTTTAAATGATATGTGCCAAAAGCTGCATGAAACTGGAAAAAATTTCAATATATATATATAAGTCAATATAGCTACCTCCAAATTCTCAAATTCAAACACTCATCACAACATTCAATCCTCCATGACAGAAGAGGTGAATACGTTCAATTACTTGGGAAGCATCGTGTCATCAAATGGAGATGCCGACTTCGATATTGAAGTCCGCATAAGCAAAGTCCGTACTGCTTTCGGGATACTCTCAAAAATATGGCAGGCAAACAACATTTCTCTGTGAACAAAAACAAGAGCCTTCAAGGTAAATTTAAAATCTGATGTTCTTTTGTATGCGTGCAAAACATGAAAAATTTTAGTAATCATCACCAGGAAACTCCAAGCATACATCAATAGATACCTCCATCGCATTCTAAACATTTGTTGGCCATAAACCATTTCTAACAGAATGCTGTGGTAAAAACCGAAGCAAAAACAAATAGACGTAGAAATCCAACATAGGAAATGACGTTGGATCGGTTTCACATCGCGATCGAGTCACAAGGCAAAGAAAAATATAAAGAACAATATTCTTAGCCGAAGCAAGTACTTAGAGTACCCAAAGAGCGTAGCCACAATTGAATAGGTTAGCCGCAAATACGAACTGATGGAAAATTTTTATTCCCCCCTTATGGGTCACGGATGATGATACAGGATAATAATGATAGTGTTCTTTCTTGTATTGTGAATTGTTATTGTCGGGATTAAAACGATAAGATTTTTATATCTAAACTCAGAATTGGAGTTTGTGATTCTTGAAAACATTTTCGGTTCATTAAATTTTCTTCTCCAAAGTGAAATTTGTGAATTTTCTTCTTTGATCCATTAATTACGACATTTTGACTTTTGCAACTGGAAAAAATATTATTATCAAATTTGTAAATAATTTAATCAACAACTACTATACTTCTATACTATAAAGTCTCATTGGACTAATAACAGCTATTTAGTGTTACAGAACAACGTTAAATGTTCTTACAGCAACAGTAAATAAATTTGTTTTTTTTTTCAACTTCAATAATGGAATTCAATACAAAAAAAATAACATCTGAGACATATGGAAACATTTCATTTGCAAGCACTTAATATAATAAAGTTTCACAAATGACATTTATATAACCTTCATTTGTTTTTTTCTTGCACTCTAAATGTCCATCAGTTGTCGATTACAGTATAAAATTGTTAAATGGCAAGAGCACACGAATAAAAAAAATAGAATTGTTTGTCAGTTAGAAACACACACACACACACACACACACACAAACTCCAATAATATTATTATGCATTAATAATAAATAAGAACCAATAAAGTATATTTATGCATTTGAGATTTATCATCATCATCTACATCATCCAGGATTAATAATAACAATAGGCCATTGGAGAGTAGTTTTTCAACAAAAAAATAATAATAAAAAAAAAAAAATAATAAAATACTTTCAAGATTGAATAAAATTAAAAGTTATTGCTTTAAAATTGCCTGTATAAATAGGTACTACAACTATACATTAACTTGTGTTATATAACACAAACCCATATACATTTAACATTATATTATTTTATATGAATTGAAATAGAATTGTTCAAGATGGGATACAAAAAGGGAGAGCCAAAGAGTCCTTTTCTGTTTTTTTTTTTTTGTTGTTTTCTTTTTACGCATCAATATTACAAAATTTTACAAATTGATTTATGGGATGCAATTCATTGCCATTTATATACACATAGTTTTATACATTCGTAGGTATTTTTATATTAGGTAACACATGTGCTTCTTATATTGTACCTACTATTATTATCATCTTCAGCATCATCATTTAATAATATCTAATCATCATCAGAATATTATCATTAGAAACACTTGAATATTCTTATATTATATACAGTTATTTAAAAAATTATATGTCCAAAATGGAAGTTAAAAGATGAAATAGAATTTCTGTAATGGCTTGCCTAATTGATGAAGTTGTTCAGAATCTGTTTGCAAAACAGCCATAAGCTCGCAACAGATATAAATATTTAGAGGTAATTCAGAAATAGACATTACGATAATAATATCGTTCGCTATAAGGACATATACCTGTAATTTTAAACAATCAAATGGGGAAGCACAATAGATCTGAAAAGATCGCGTCTACACAGAACTCCCGATCGAAAACAAAAATACATGTTAACACTAACATTAGCCTTATAAACAGCTAGTAAAAGACTCTTTGAAATTAGAAATAGATTTATCTAAACTGGCAAATAGAGTTTTAGAAATTATAGTACTAGACAACCGCTAGTGATGGCTACTACTCTTGACATATCAATACAAGACCTGGCTAAGAGTTTTTTGGTTTTGTTGATGTCATACGAGGGCTATGTTTTCCTTGAGGTAGCACAGGTATTTAGTATAGCAACCTTTCATTTGGTCTGGCCAGAAAGTATGAATGGATGTGCTCTGTGACGACGCTCATTGGAGAGTGAATGTCCTTCAAAAGTGACCTGTCAATATTGGAAGGCAAAGCTAATTCCTCGGCTTGCTCATTCTCATCTATGTGACCAAGAACCCAGAATATATACATCGAAAAACGGTTAGCTACGCTTTCAATTTCATTTCGGTATGTAGTTTCTGACACTAAAGATTTGATAGCAGCTTTACTATACGTGAAGATGGTGACTTTTATTTTTGTTGTATAATTAATGGTATTAAGGGCGTCTCTTGTTGCAAGTATAGCTCTGCTTGATAGACACTAGCCTACTTCGCAGTTCATTTTCGATCCATAACTGAAAAGTAATATATCATTTTCTCTTTTTTTCAAAACAGCGCTTCCAATCGACCCTAGCGGAAAACCTGAATCGGGCTATTTGTTGAATTTAAATATAGGAGTGATATGATTGGTTGTGTCTGGTAGCAGTTAATTTGGAAACTGGCCTTTGACATTACCGTGTTCCAGTTAGAAAGAAAATTTAAGCTCAAGTACTCAAAAAATATGTAAAAATATTCATTTACCCTTTCTGCTCCCTGTGCAGCTCCCTGTACACTATTTTGGCATAGAAAAAAATCAACTATTTCGATTGTTTTGATTAATTTTTCACAAGGTAGATGATTGCTACTAGTACTGCAAAAGTATAAAAATGTTATCAAAATCCCAGGGCTAGTGGAAGAGACGAATTATATTTCCCTTGGGATTTGCTTGTTTTGGTTATTAAGGTTAAAAAAAAATTATACTAAAACTGTTTTTGCATAACATAAACTTAAGAGTATAATATTTTATATCTCCAATGAGACTTGAAACCGCATCGTTGGATTGTATTTTCTTCTTCTGCTCTTCGATTCAGCAATATAAAGGTTAGTAGAAATGGTTAGGATAAAAACTTTTTATAGAGCGAAAAAGCTATACGTTGGGGGGTAGAGTAGAAAGACAGTAGAAGGAAATAAGTATGTGCATGTTAGATGTCTGCTTTTCTACTGATAAGCTGCAAGAAGCTTGATTCCAGATAGAAGAACAATTTTATGTTTCGTTTTTTTGATCATCATCGTCACTGCAATTTTCCATTGGGGTAAAATAAATGACAAAAGTAATATTTAATAAGCGCTTATCCCGGTAACGTTTACTTGCTTATTAGTATTTTGAACATTGACATAAATAAATTAATAAATAAAAGAAAATAGGTTATGGTTCGCTCTAAGGTTATATTCTCTAGATATAACCCTCTAAAGATACACTATTCTTTATATCGTTTTCTATTGTTGTCTGGTTTGTTCAATTTGGATATTTGTTGTCTATCTGTGGTCGCTTCTGTTACGATTTTGAAATATTTATGGTGTTTTTGCTCAGGTTTTCTTAAAGTACATAATAACAGGTGGTACAAAAAAGTGAACACTCAATCCTGGATTCGAAATAATGTCCAAATTACACGGATTATAAACGGAGATGGGTTGAGAGTAAATTCAATGCTGGATCCGAAATAATATTAAGTTCGTTATTATTTTATCAATACCGGATTTTTACATCTACTTATCAATTATTATTTAGTTCATTTCTATTAAAGACTAATAAATAAAAATAAATGAGAATCGATCAATTCTGGAACAGATTTCCAATTCCTTTCAAAAAAACAAAAAACAACCCGACATTTGGATAGATTTTCGACACTAAAATCCTACTTATATAAAACATTTTTCTACTACCTATCATACACCATTAGTACAGTAGGATAAATAATTTCGATAAGTACCAGTGTATGTAGGTAATACAGGAGATGATTGCAATGACGTTGATAGTGATAATGATGAATAATATCTATAGAAATAATATGAATAGAAAAAACAAAAAGAAAAAACAAAATAAAAAATAAAAAATCGTAAGGATAATGAAAATGAATCAAGCTACTTACTTTACCATTATAGTCCATATGTATGATGATAGGACTCTTAGGTACCCAAAAATAAGGGAGTAAACGAATATAATATTTTTCAAATTAAAGAATCTGATAATGTACATAACTTTGAAATTTACTTTCAAAAATTATATATTTGAAAATTCAAAATTTTTCCTGATGAAATTTTATCAAATACATACACACACATGTACATACGTACAATGGATAAAAAGTATTCTACATATACAATTATAGTAAATATAATGCAGTAGAGTAGATCATCATCAGATTAAACGCATCCAAGTAGAGGTAAAATTGATCTCTTTTGTGAATCTTTAGAATTTTCATTTATTCATTATAAATGATTTTCTATTATTCTATCTTTTTTTTGTTGTTTTTTTTTTTTTTCTTTAATAAATAAATCAACACAAAAATGTATATTCTTCTATAAAATGGCATGTATATATGTACATTATGTATATTATATAATGACCAATGATCAGTTTTTAAAGAAGAGGTAGGCATAAATCACAATCATCATCATCATCATCACCATCATCATCATTATCATCATGAAAAATTTCTATTGAATTTGAATCAGAGAAAACATAAATCGTAGTTAAGTTAAAAATCAAAAATGTAAAAAGAAAAATAAAAAAAGCAAATAAAAAAAAAAATGATTTTATCCTGATGCATATTATTTTTTATTTTTTAAATATTTATTTTTTGACTTCTATAATCTGATATTTTAGTGAAATATAAAAAATGAAAGAGTTCAGAGTGTATCCAATAGAAAAAAAATAAAGAATTATTGCAATATTCAGAAGAGGCATCATATATAATATAATATTTTATTGCATAATACTTTATGATGCAGTATAAATATACTTTAATATTAGATTTTGGTACCAGTAGGTACTCCACTATTATTATTATTTTTATTGTTATCTAACGATTCTTTAACTAGCTAGATATCCAAGATTCTTATTATAAATTTGAAAAATTAAAAAAAAAAAAAAAATTAGAAATAAAAAATAAAAACAAAATAGATTAGTTAGATATATAGCTTTAAATCCACAATCCTAGGGATATTATGAGAGAATTTCAATTTAACAAAATTTACAAAAAAAAGGTATGAAAATCTCATATCATTATTGTGATTTGATTCAGGATAACATGAATTCTATTGTAGACATTGTAGACATTGAATAATTTGTGTATATTATCAATGTATATTTAATGTATTAGGGTGTCCGTTATTTTGTGACATACAAATATTTTTATGTTTATAATAGCATAGAAAAATTCGCAATATGATACAAATAATGGATTTAAGTGGTGAAAAATTGACAATACTAATGTCGAATTAGTATTGGCATAGTCACTATACTATATCGGTTGGTCTGCATGATTATTAAGTTTAATTGCATCGCTATTTGAATTATTTGGTGACGTCAAGCATTCAAATGTGTCCGAAATATTTATGTTAGAAAATATTTCTATTACAATACGAATCCTTTACACTTTAATACCCATCCCTATATTTCCATTTCTGGCAAGAAGGAAGTCATTTTCAAATATCAAATTTTAATTTTAAATTAGTTTTAGACCAATCTTAATTTTTAATATATTTACATACATATATAGTTACATAGTTATATAGACTTAATTATAATCTGTTTGATCTAAACAAGAAATATATAAATAAATAATTATATATATCTTAAATATATAGTCATTTATATTGTGTTTGAGTTATATTGAGCATAAGTCATCATAATGGTAAGTATAGTGTACCTTAAATCTATACACAAGAGAAAATTGCAGTTACAATTGATAAGATAATGGCTTTACGAAAATAACGCTACTGACTTAACTCCTACTGACCATTGAACAGTATCCTGAATGTAATCAGCTAATCAGGAATTCTCAGAATTATATTGTATTGTTGCATTACTAGGGGTAATGATATTAAATTCATTTGTTGCAGCGGTGATACGAGACCACCGACCAACTCTTTTAATGTAAAAAAAAAAAAATATTTAAAAGCCCACACTCCAAAAAATATTTTCTTTTTGTTGTCTTAATCAATTTCGATATACCTACTACTAAAAATTTGCCATTGAAAAAGAAAATTGAACAAATTCTCTCTCTCATCGCCATTTATCGTACATTGGCTTATATAACCCTCTTGAAGACGTATTCAAATTTATTTTGTTTTTACTGATACAAACGTTTTACTGTTATATCAATATAATTATTGTGGCTGATCAGTTGTATCGACTTTGTATAATATGATATTTCTACTAGTGAACCCCTTTGAAATTGCACAGTGGTTTATTTATTTAGAATTTTTTGTTAACAACAACAATATTGATTCATACACGACTGAATCTATTCTATTATAATAAAAAATGAACATAAAAAAATGCGACAATATTTTATTGCACTAACAACAATTTAGTTAATATGTATTTTTAAATGACATTTGAGTCACAGGTGGTTTTATTTAGAATTCAATGCTTTACTTCATTGTGTGATCGGTAAATATTACCATTTTTTGTTTAATATACAACACCACCCTTGATATTTAAATTATTTTGATGGTGCACCGAAATTCTGAACCGAAATTGATACAAAAAAATCTTATCATACCGGGGAATTGTTTGAAAATTAACTAAAAAATTAATTTTTTTATTGGACACTCTAATTTTTATACATACAAAACATGCAGTATATATGTGTTGATATTATTAGTTTTACAAGAAAAGAGTATACTAGGATATTACCTTTATATTAAGAATAATAATATCAATAAAAATAAGATTGAAGTGAGTTCAATATTTATTATCATTTTTCTAATTTTTCAAACGATTATTCATCTCTCTCTGTCCCTATGATGCAAGTATATTTTATTATTATGCAATTTTGAAAATGCAATTACTCATATATTCTTATAAAGGAGTATAGAGTATAAAGAAAAACTATAAGATAATAGATTTTCAAATATCTCATTTTTATTTTTATGTTGTTTTTTTTTTTTGTGTTTTGTTTGTTGATCTAGAAATTAAAAAAATATGAATAATAGTTTTAAATTTTCATAACTAGTTTCAATACATTTTATAATAACTGTAAAATATGTATGAGAAAGGTATTGATACGTAAAAATGTTATAAATAATTTTTATTATTAGTTAGCTAAATAGAAGATATGGTGTTTCAATATGGTATATATACGATTAGTTCATATAGCAAAAGTATAAGTCAACGGGGGTATAATAGTACTAGAACAGTTTATACCAGCTGTTATAAATAATCTGACTGAGCTTTTGTTCTTGTCCAATATATTATAATCCTTTGGATTGCATTTTCTACCTTATTAAGTCAACCGAATCAAAATAGGTTTACGAAATTTTTTGTTTGAGTAGGTTTTTTTTGTTTACTAAAGTTGACAAAGTTCAAAAATAAGTTATAAAAGATTTAATTATAATAAACATGTAGGTTGAAAAAGACCTTAAAAAATAATTGATTATTTGAAATTAATACAATAAAATAGATGAAATAATTTCGACTAAAAATCATACAATATACTGACTGGGATGGACAATTGGACCTAATCAAAATTATTCAATTCAAAGCATTAAGCATACATTAGTAATTCAAAATTATTTTGAACCAATGAAACATGTTAGGTGTTTGAGTGTTGTAAAATGGATTAAATATTTGAATTAAGGACTAATAAAGCCTATTTTGGCAACTTGAACGACTTGATACTCGAACGCAATGTTCCAGGAACATTTTTTTAGGTTTACAAAGAACTGCAGTTTAATCTAAAGCTTTATAACGCATATAAGATTGGAGAAAAAAATATAGAAATTGTTAATTCACCCTGTATTGGTTTACATTTTGTGCTCTCATTAAAATTGTAATTTACCGTTTCTAAAATCACGCCACTCAAACTTAATTTTGTAATAATAATATTTTTTGTATAAAACTTATTTTTTTTTTTGATATTGCGTCGCTCTTTTGCATTTGGATTGTCGTCGAGTATATAGTCAGCATTTATCGAAGAGTGATTTATATTTTATGTATATTTTGTTTGATATATTTGAATTGTGTTTTGTTTTGTAATAATTTTTATCAATTAATTTAGATGAAGAAAAAAAGATTAAAAAATACAGTCCGCTAAGAAATTATTAAAATCCAAACCTTTAGTGCATTTTCATTTAAGTAAATAGTTTTTTTTTCTTGAATTCACTAAAGGACAACAGTTAACAGAAATTACATGTTGTTGAAATGAGAAGACCACTTTGGGCACCTGTAGTGACTGTAGTGACATGTTAAAATAAAATTTGAAATATCTAAATTAGTAGAAGTCTAACGGTCAGTCCATTGTGCATCACAAAAATTATAAAAAAATAACCTAAAATGATTTAATTCAATTTTCGAAAACATACCAGTATACTATCGTTATTAATGCTCTCCAAGTATATTCGAATCAAAACCGAGAAGAATATCAGCACCTAATTGGCACTATACAAAACATTGTCCATCAAAATACATTAACGCACAACCGGAGACCTTGGCGACTTCAAATTTGAATAACCAACTTCACATAAGGGGAAAGATGAATTTAATTCAAATCATTTGTTTCAACTGCACTTAAATGTACAGTCAAAAATAAGTGCCCCTTTTTCTTACGCCTGTGGGCCACCAAGATCAAAAGCGTAAAAAAAGAGAAGTAAAATTTAAAACCTACGATTTATTGGTCTATTTATTAACAATAAATAGGTCTGCTATGCACATAAGCACATTTCATGTAGAATATTAATTAGTTCTTAAATTAAAATTGGCTCAATTTCACCGATTTCATATTTTTTTTGTATTTTAATACACCTGCATTTTTCTGATACACTCTATAAAATCAAACTTCATTTTTGAAATTGATTTCATTTATTTTATATAGTATATATATAGATACTATAATAAAACACAATTTGATCCTTAAGGTAAACAAACTTCTGAAGCAGCAATAAAAAACGAAAGAGAAAATAAAAACAGAACAACAACAATCAAAAACTCATTTTATACAAACATAAAAATAATAATTATATAATAGAAAAGTGGATATAGGATAGAATAAAAGACCAAAGTTAAGTGCTAATCTCAAGCTACGAAATAAATTCCATAGCTTGTTATCCTTTTTAAAAAAAAATACATACTTATATATCCTTTATTCTATGATGTGCACTCACATTGTATAATAAAAGAGTTTATGTCAGTCTTTGACAGGCTTCTTCTAGAGAGGTGATTGTAGTAGATATGATTGAAAATTTTTGAAACAAAACAAGAAAAAAAAAATCAAAAAAAAAAAATCTCATCCTGTTATTATTGTGTGCATTAGAGCACACATTCGCACATTAAAGTACCATCAAGAATGAAGCTTATGTAAACTGTATACTTTAATAAAAATCCTTAATAAGAAAAAAAAACTTTAAAAAAGAAAACAAAAATTAAAAGATGAAAATTATTATTATTATTTTTTTTTTGTTTAAGAAAATATTAAATTAAAAATTCTTAGTTATATAAAATGCAATTGAAAATTATTTAATGATACAGGGGTGTCTATAAATATTGATTAATATTAGGGTGTAAAGGAAATTGTTGAATATAAAAATCGTGCTAATGTCGCCAAAGTAAAGCAGACTCAACACACATCAAAAACAAACCATCGGTTGGATACACGCTGGGGGGCGCAGTAGGTAGAGCGCCTGTCTTTCAACCAAAAGGTCCCGGGTTCCATTCCCGATGAAGCAAAAAAAAAAATGCTTCATTGGTTTTTCGAGCTTGTCTACCCTTTGTCGTTGGGATATAATAAATGACGAAAAATAATTGAGAGTTAATCTGGTAACAAATTAAATAAAATGAAACTATTTTATTTAAGAAGGCTTAGTTCCTGACAATAGTAGTAGTTTTCCACATTTAATGAGTAGATAAGCCAGTAATTTGTTAAAATAAATACTCGAATTATTGTAGATATTGTAGTGTAAAATTCCAGTACCGTACTTAAATTAAGCACGAAAAGGTGATTCTACCTAAGTTACTGTCAAGATCATAAAAAAAATACTACAGAAATGGGAACCACAAGAAAAAATTTGTTTTTATAATTTTAGAAACAAAAACATAAATCGGCGATACCCGCGAGCCATGATATATGTTAGAAATAGATTTATGCTAACTGGATTTTAACCAGATGAAACTAGAAAACACTTATCAAACCGGACAGATGGTATAAATATTGAAAATCAGAATCACACGATTAAAATCGAATTAGATTTTCCAATAAACGAGTCCAATCAAAATGAGTCCGACCACCAAAAGAAGAAAATGGCAAAAAAAAAAATGAAAAAGAAAACGGGGAAGAAAAGGAAGAAGAATAGAGAGATGAAGAGATAAAGAAGAGGAAATTAGTTGGTAAATGAAATTAGATTTTCCAATAAACCAGCAATATCCGACCACCACCAAAGAAGATCACCGACGTCTGTCAGAAAGCACCAAATGAGTCCGACCACCAAAAGAAGAAAATGGCAAAGAAGAAAGTGAAAAAGGAAAAGAGAAGAAAAGGAATAAAGAGACGAAGTGATAAAGAAGAAGAAATTGGTTCGTAAAAGTTGAAAATAGGTTTATCTACAGTAAAAAGCATAAAGTTCAACTTTTATTAAGGTGGGATTCACAAAAAAACTCTGTTGCTATCACAATGCATCCTTAGAAGTGAACCCATAGTTATTTCCTACTATAAAATTCAGGCTATCCGAAATAAGTAAGTAAGAGATATATCCAAAGCCATCAATCATAAAGAACCCGATCCATCGAAATCTAGATCTTTTGTGATTTATTTACCTGCACCTATATGAATTCAAACAATTTATAAGACTAGAGCAAAGTAGAAATTACTATGATTCTCCTTGGCTTCGCTCCATCGGCTGAGACTAATTTGTTTAGTGGATCAAAAAAGAAATTAGCTACGAGAAAAAATTACCTGATGCCAGTCAACCGTTATCTATTTTCTTCTGAGCTATATTTATATAAACCTATTCTGTTCAGATATCCAAAAAGGTTCTTTAAAAACTATGCATTGGATGTTTTGGAGTATTCAGACTAGCAAATTCCAAAGTCTCAAAATTATTTGAAATTTTACAAATAGTAAATATATCGAACAGCGTTTCTTCAAAAAACAATCACCCACATTCTGGAACACTCCATCGCGTCAGTGATGGAAAATTGATCCGCCCACAACATTTGTGAAAAATTTCGTTACTTTGAATAGACAACATAATGAAATTTTTCACAAGTCTCAGAAAAACAAATTTATTTAGACGTGGACACAGGTCAATTTTTCATCACTGATGCCGTCGCCATCTTCAAGTATATGGGTGTATATCAACCACTGCCTGTATATATTACAATTTATTCTAGTATGGACATATAACCATTTTCTTCACCGTTTAGCTATTAACCATTGCTTGTAATCGAACAAATTTCAACAGTAGGTATATTGACTATTGACCATTGCTTAACCCTTCAATACCCTGTATATCTATATTCATTTGTATATACATAATAAAATAATGTATATCAAAATAGTCAACAGTATAATATAATATATATATAACAATATAAAGAAGATAATGAAAGAAAAGTAGAGAAAAAAAAAGAAATTACCAAGAATGCCCATCATGGATTTGTTTTTCTTACAAAAAAAAAAATAAATAAAAAAAAATAAAGAAATAACAAATTATTAAAAAGTTGATAAGAACAAGTGATACTTCAGAATACAGTGAATGAGTGAGTACCAAGTATACTATAGTTTCTATATATAAAATATATATATATACATTTTATTATGAAAATATAAAATCTTTCTTGATTAGAATTAATAATACAAGTAAGTATGTAAGAATACATATATAGTGAGAATAATAAGAAGTATTATTGAAAATGAGTGAAATGATTAAAAAATAAGAGTCATTTACAGAATAAACTTTGAAGGGAGCTCTCACTTTTCTTTAATATATTCAATT
The DNA here is from genome assembly GCA_963942445.1 of Argyra leucocephala. Lineage (NCBI taxonomy): Eukaryota > Metazoa > Arthropoda > Insecta > Diptera > Dolichopodidae > Argyra > Argyra leucocephala. The sequence goes on along the minus strand of OZ012681.1, from coordinate 9,228,946 downwards.
CAATATTATGTTATGTATATACAAATTGCACATATTCAAATATAATGTTATATAGATAATAATTATGTACATAATGGTACATTTTAAGAACTGCACATGAAAGAATAATGAAATAATCTGTTTTATTCATTAGAAAAATTGAAACACACATATTATTATATATATATATATATGCGTTATATTAATGTATATATATATATATATAAATATTATTATTATTAGCTAATCCTTAAATAAGTGGTTTTATGCACTTTATGGTTAAAATAAAAACAAATCGCCTATTCAGAATCCTTTTACTTTTAAAAATCAAGACAAGAAAAATTTTGAATTCCTTTGAATGGAATAAGAATATTTTTTTTTGTTTGTATGTTTTTTTTTTTTTTTTAAATACTAATTGAAATAACTTTAATTACACTCATGACATGAGTGATTTTATGTAAAAAAAGTTCTTTAATATTTTTTTAAGTTGTAATTAATTTTAAAGTTGTATACCTAATACTGCAGAAATGGACGGGTTGTAGAATTTTATTTTAAAATTTGAAGTTAATTAATAAAAACTTATAAAATTGGATCGAGCAAAGATGTTTATTAGATCGTGCCAAGATGGTGGGAAATGATTACATTATATGAAAAGGTGATACGTATAATTCATTGCTTGATAGATCCAATAGAGACCCAATTTAGTTTATCATCATCATCATCATTTTCCTGCAAACCCATCCGTGGGGCATAGGGCGGAAATTTAGTTTATTGTCAGTCAAATTATTGGCTTAAAGAGAATTAACATAGAATACAATTTATTTTATGAAGCTTCTTCTCTTCCCAATTACTCTGTTCAAGGTGTAGTAATATAAAAAAGCTACATTTAAAAATTGTCATTGTAATTAGCTTATATTTTATTTTATTCGTCATTATTATGTTTCATTTCTTCCGTGGGGCATAGGGTGGATTCTTTTATTAGTTATTATTTATTTATTTTTGAGTATGTACATATGAATATACACAACTAATTTTTTATTTGTATGTATGAATAAATACAACAATTTAACTTGACAATGAAGTAAACAGTTGTATACAATGAAAACATATAGTTACCAGAACAAATTGTTTTGGGCCAAACTTAGATGACAATATTTCAAAAAATCATACAAAGTCGAAATTACTCTACAGTAGATTTAGTTTTCCACATTTCGATTATAATTATAGTGTTGGCGTATCTAAAATTTTAAATGAAAAACAATTGTATGCTATTGGCAAATTTCTACGGAAATTTAGCGTGTTCATCTTATGATCTTCAAACTATAAGCAAAATAAAATTATTATAAAAAAAGAAGATGGCCATTTTTTGTTGATGCTTATAGTCACGTTAGTACATTATTATCAAGCCAATTTGATAATATGAGATAAAATAATAATAGGACTCTGACTTAATATCAAATATCAATCAGATACATCACTTACAGTCAAAATCGGTACGGTTAGAATAGTATAACGACCACTATATACTTACATATATCACTCACAAACAAAATTATTCACCACTATCTAAGGATCACTATACATAATAGCATAATAGTGCAACAAAAAATTTACATTTTTAATAATCATGAAGTACATAAAAAATACACACAAAGGCTATATATAGCCCAAGATCGTAGCAAAAAATTTTAGTTCATATTGATCAAATACATCGTAGTCAAAAAAATGTATGCAATAAGTCTCATAATATTTATGTTAAATATATTAAAATTTATTTTTTTATTGTAACAAAAAGGATATAATTGGAAATAAAAAAAAAATATATTTTTCGCCATATACATATATAGCAGCTACGCCAAAGTTGATTTCAAAGAAAATCAACTGATATCATTTTACCAATTCTTGTTATGGCATATACTACTCGAAATCAATTAAGATCCTCAAAATGCCACAAAATTGTGATCGATTACATATTATTATAATTTAATTAATTTTATATTTTTTTTTTTTCAATATTCACTCTAAAAATTTTGCAACAAAAAGTTAATAAACTATTCAGTAGACTTACCTTTAACAGTTAATCCAACTGTTTGTAAAACTTCCAATTTCTTTTTATTTGCTGTTGATTGACCAATACATTTATATGTGCCAGCATCTTGATAAACAACATCTTTTAATGAAAATTGTCCAGTTGGTGTTGATATTCCATTACCTAATCCACGTAATCTAGCTGTAACTGGATCTAAATGAGACCAGCAACCCAAGGAACCTAATTTGATAAAAATTAAAATTAAATTTTCATATAAATATTTAAGTAAATTCAATTCTAAAGATAACAAATTTTTTTTTTTTTTTATTAAAGAAAAAATAAAATAAAAACTAAATTACACTTTAAAATAAACTTCACCTATAATTTAAAAAGGATACAGGATATTATATAAGATAACCGTAAAGGAAATTAAATATCAAAAGATAGCAAAAAAAAAATTTGCAAAAAAAAAAAAAAAGAGAATATTTTCTCTTAAAAAAATAATAGTGGTAAAAATATATAAATAAAATATTCCGTTATTTTTATTTTTATTATTGATTTTTTTTTTTTTTTTTTTTCATTTTATCGAAAAAGGATATTAGGTGTATATTTATAAGAAAAATAACTTTGCTTTTGTGATTGTAATAGTTTGGAGAAAAAGTGTTCTTATATTATTTTGGTTTTTGGCTTATTACCTTGAGGGCATTGCAGTGTTACTGCACCACCCAATTGTACTTCCAATTGACCTTTATTCGGATTATGTGATGCTGCTACAGAAACTTCTTGATCATCTGGTTCAGATGTAACATCAACAGAATCATCTGTAAATATTGCAGGAAAATATCAAATAATTTAAGTTGTTATATTAGTAAGAAAATAATAATAAAAAAAAAATAATAACAATAAATAAATTTTTATTTTATATATAAAATTTAAATTATTTTAAAGTTTTGAGCAACAGTTTGTAATGGGGAGTCCCAGATTGGATTATTATATTGTGTTCACTAAAATGTATTAAAATAAACTAGGATTAAAGCTTTCGAATTGTAATAATTATAAAATAAAAATAAAAATTAATAAGAGAGATGGTCATTAGATGGTTTTATAATATACATTTTAAAAGTTATTCTACTAAGAGGTGTTTTTGGAATTGGAGTAATTGAATTGCATTTGGATTTTTTATGTATTTCAAATAATACACATTATTGTTTATTATTAAATTGTAATAAATTATATTTAATATAGGGTAAATAGTGACGGCTCAATACACAATGTGCTTATATCTTTTCCAGTACATTTTTTTTATTACTATACAGTGTTAGAGATAGACATTGGCTAGTATATTCAATACTGCGACTTATAGAAATCAGTTGTACACAAGTGTTATTACATGATTATTCTAATATATTTTTAAGCATCCTCTTTAACCCCATTTTCTATTTTTTTATTATATATTCGTACGTTGATGAGTCAGGCCCACGATATAAGCATACCAAGGCAAGCGCTAATTGTGTGTGTGTTTTTTTTTTTTTGTCTTAATAAACTTTAGCTTAGAATATGGACTTACAATCTTAAAATTGTAACAAATAAAAATTTAAGACAAATAGACCTGCTACGCTTATACGTCGTCTGCTCATCTTTTATGATTTTTCTTTTCTTTTTAGATTGTTATTTATTTTGTGATATTATAAATATTGATCATTTATTAGTATAATAAAATTTTACGAAATTTTATCGTAATGGCTTCCAGAAGATACAAAAAACTAAGATATTCTACATATTTCATATTTCGGAAGAAGATGAAGATTGTATACCCGTCCGATACTGACAGTGAAACAGAAAACGATCTGTTTGAAGATGACGTTCCTAACAAAGAAGACGTGTGTGATAAAGATTTTCAGATACACTGGAAATTCATAAAATAATTATATAAATAATTTTCTTTATTTATGTGGATGTTTGTAAGTCCGACGGAATATTCGAACACATATACAAATTGCAATATGTATACAAATTGCTTTGGTGCTCTTTTTTTAACCCCTGATGTCTACCATGCTGAACCTTTATAAATTTTCATTGTTGTCAAAAAGGATGTCGCTAAAATGATCGAGTAAATGACCCTTAGGGAATGGAAAATTTTGCACCTTACTGCAAATATTCTGTTTATATGGTAATTAAAAGCATTATAATACAAAAATAAAGGTATGATAAATTAGTAAGCAAATACGTATTTTTCTTAAACTTGAAATGAAAACTCTAATGAAGGAAAATGAAATGCTAGAATTTATTTTGGTTCCGTCAATTATGGCACATATTTAATATAGTAGGCAGGGGTTTGCGAATTGTTCAACAAACAGAGCCTGCTTCATTTAATAATTAGTCGAATAATAACGTTGAGTCAAAGAGCACTTCGAGTTAAAAATAAGCACTGCTGAACGACAAGGAAGCCCGTAAATCATTCAAAAATACTATCTATGAATATTGTATATGGTTCTGATGGTCCTATTAGAATGTGCAAAAATTTGTTGGATTTCTCATCAAGCTTCAGCAACTTTATTACTGACCAAATTGTTATCGAAATAGTTAAATAGACCAATATTGGAATACCAAAAAAATACTGGAAAATTTTCTGGTTTAATATCGGTTGATTTATCACCTATGAACCAGAAATACGAAGCATGACAAAATCAAAATGTGATAAATGTGCAAAAACAGTGTGCGGCGAACATAAAGTTGAAGTTTGCCACTCTTGCATTTAAAATGTTTTTTTTTTTCTTATTTAAATGTTTTTTAATAACTCGTAGTAAATATTTTGTGAAATAATTTAAAAATCCCAAGGATTTTTATTTTTTGTTGATTTTTGAGTAATATGAACTTTGAGTTTTTTTTTTTTTGTTAAATATTTCATTAAATCTTTAATTTAATAAAATCCTATTAAATTAGTCAATTTCATTATATTTTTTATATTTTTTTATTCGTTAGATGCTAAAAATTGAATTAAAAAGTATAATTTGCATATGATAGAAGAAAATGTAAACAAATGGACAGACAGAATATTTATTTTTTACAGAATATAAAAAAATATTAACTCTCTAATATGGACATATGGTTAAAATCGTTTTCACAATTTAAATGCTAACATTTGCAGTATAACTGGATATGATAAGTATGAACTAAAATAAGCTATTGAAACAACATCGCAGGATATGGCTTTAATTAATTTTTTTCCGAACGTATATATAAGGTACCTCTGTATGACCTATTTTGTTAACCCATACCAACTCAACTCAACTTTAAAGTGATATTCAACAATTAAATGTTAGTTATACTGTAAAAATGTGTATATGTACTCCGGCAAAATTAACATTCATAACACAATCGATTTAATTACATTATAAAATCATATTTGAGAGTAATTTAATTTTCAGTTTCGAAAAGAAGTAAATAACATAAGAAAAATTAGATTGCGATAATTAACCAGGGTCATGATTAATGAAAATGATTTTTTTTTTATACTTTGGTATTAAATTGTAGATAGAATACGTACTTCAAATGCATCGAAAAAAAAAAACAAAAAATTATTCAATTATCACACTTATATAACCGAAGACAGAAACCGATAACACAGAGCAAAACATGCAAAAAAAAAAACAAAATAAAAAAACATAATAAATAAAACAAAACCCAATTAACAAATTATGTCAAATTAAGACAAATAGATTTTAACGTGATCAGAGTACATGGTACGTTCGTCTCTATATCATTCTAGGTAATATTCTTCATAATAAAAATATCAAAGAATTTTTGACAAAAAATAATAAATTTGATTAATGATCTTGATGTCCTTTTTTTTCTTCTTATTACTGTGGAAAAATAAAAATATATGAAAAAACAAAAGAAATTACATTAAATATGAAAACTTCTGACAACACTTTGAATCCTTTCTCTTAATTTAACAGTTTTTCTGTTTTTTTTTTTTTATATTTTCATTTTTTTTTTAATAAGAATAAAAAAACACGTCATCATAAATCTTTCAGAAAATTTTTGATAATTTAAAATTTTTATATTTTTCATAAAATAATATATAATAATATTATATAGAGCATCTATCAATGAAACAGGATATTCGGGGATTTATATCCCCCTATATTTTATTCCTCTAAAACAATTTTTTTTTGATCAGATCAGAATTCACAAAAGACTAAAGAAGTTTTTTTGATGAATTTCAGTGAAAGTTTTTACAAAATTTTGGTTTTGATTTTTCTTTTGTATACAGGGTGGTTACAAACTATTGGTCAATTGAAATTTAACACAAACATTTTTGACGAATAGATATGCTGTATTTTGAAATTATTAAAAATCAAAAAATTGTTAGTATATAGAAGCTATAAATCGCCGAATTTTATAGTTTGGTGAAGTTTTTCTATAAGAAGGAGTGAATTTTTAAGGGTGGCAATTTACCACCATAACAATAATAGGAATATTTTTTAACCATGGCAACAATAGTAAAAAAATGTCTAATGTCAAAAGGATCACTCCAGTTTTAGCATCAAGAAATCACAAGCTTGAAATTTGTACTTTAAACTTGTTAGGACGTTGTAAAAATTAAATTTTAAAATTATAAGATCACAAAGCTGTAAAGCTAAGATCAAAAAAAAATTATTTGCTACATACATTTACATTTACATTTATTTGTAGTTTAATTGTATTTGTATAAAAATTGAATAAAGAAAAAAAACAAAAAGCTAGTTGTTCTTGTGTGTTTCCATATTGTTTTGTTTTTTATTTTTTTATTTTCCAACAGTAATAAGGAAAAAAGGACATCATGATCATTAAATTTTATATCAAGAAGTAATATCCGTCCAACTACACCCTGTCTTTCCGATCAGTCTTTCTTAACATATTATTATAATAGTACCGTTTTTTTTTTACATATTTGTAATGTACCGTTCTTGTATTTTTAATAAATAAGGACATCATCAAGTTTAGGTTACTCTTGTGGTATATAAAATGTACAAAAAAAAAAAAAAAAAAAAACAAAATAAAAATTAAAAATTAAAAAAATTTTATTTTGAAATTTGTCTGTCATTTATTGAAAAAGTTTTGTTTTCTTGTTTTTGATATGGTGATAAGACTTCTTGTTTTCGGTTAACTTTGGTGTTTTTTTTTTTTTTTATTTTTTGGATCAAATCACATCATAAAGGATTTGATGAAAATTATATTCAAAAAATAAAAGGTTGTGTTAAATTTTTTTACTTATTTTTTTTTTTTCCTTATTGTTTTGCCATATAAACGACAACAACAAATTTTGAATAATTTTCTACTTAAAAATAAATCGGATTCGACATTTTATAAATATTATGCAATACTAGACCAACCAATTTTAAGTTATGGGAATAAAATAATAATAAAAAAAATTAAAACAAAATTTTCTATAAGTCAAGTTAATAATTTGGCAATACAAGTTGACAGATGACAAAATTTTCTACCTTCAGAATTGTTAAACTTCAATAAAGTAAAGAACACAAACAAAAAAAAAAATTGCAGAATCGACCTTCTTTTCATTCAATTTTAAAAAATTTCACCATTCATTTTAAAACATGGAAGCAGGACCTTTATTTTGTTTTGTTTATTTTATTTTTCTCGATGTTTTTGAAATATTGAAAACCATATTTGAACTTTATTTTATTTTTGTTTTTGTTTTTTTGTTTTTTGCTTTTTGTTCAATGTAACATGAAAAGGGTGCGGTTCACTTAAATATACATAAATATAAGAAAAAAAAAAAAAAAAAAAATTTACACCCAAAATGTTTGTATCCAATATAGATAGATAGAATATAAATAGAGGATGACAAAATCAATATCTCATTCTAATGGAATGTAAAGGATATAACAAACAAGTATAGGTACATGGTGAGTATAGATATATATATATATATATATATATAATATGATACAAGGAAAATATTTTAAGTTTATTTTTTATGACAGATTACTTTTCATGGAAATTCACTTCATTATTTATCTATATTCATACCCTATATTCATATATATCTATATATAATATATGACATTATAATATGTGCTCAGATTTCTTTTTTATACAATATAATATACTACAATTTAAAATATGAGAAAAAAATCTCAGCAATAATTTTTTACCATAAACCTATCACCCATCATGAAACATGAAACATGACAATATTTTCTATTTATATTATTTTGAGTATGTGTTTGTGTGTGTATATGAATGTTTGCATAAGAAATGCAAATATAATATTCTCTACAGATTTTATAAATTTGTATCTATATACAAAATTATTGTATGTAAGCATCCTATTATTATTATAGTAATGTTCATAAAAATTAGAACTCTACTATATACACTATAAAATTTCGTTTTTCGTGAGCCATAGCCACTTTTGACATATCTGTAGCGTATATTCGGCGAGATGAAAATTAAATCTAACAATGTGGCAATTAAATGCGTTCAAAATGCATTGTGACCGTTATTCATATATAAATTAAAATTATTCAATTATAATTAACTATTTTGAAATTGTTTTGGTTTGCGTTTTGGAATTAGTCAACTTGAAATGTTTGTTGATTGATGATGACAGCTCAATCTTATATATTAAAACGCTTAAACGTCTGTTAAACTGTTAACAAAGCTTTTACAACACAAAACGTTTTTCAACTAGATTAGACAACTTTATTAGAACTATTAAGAAGTACGATAGTGTGAAAAATTTTATTTAAAGACATAAACCACAAAACGATAAAACCATATAAAACAAAAAACAAATTAAAATTGACCTAAAAACAATTCACCTATTGAGCAATAGCATTGATTATATCTGATTATATGAATTAATTTTAAAAAAAAAAGAACAAAGTAGCAAAGACAAAAACCGAATTATCAGAATATAATTATTATATTGATAAAAAAGCTTTGTTAAAATATTACGATATTACAGCAAAAAAACTTACCGGTAAAACATATAGTAAATTTAGAAAATATACTTTTTACCTCACCCATCTTCAGAAATTCCAATAAATGAAATTTATTTATTTTATTAACAAAGAATTTCAAAGTATAAATTCAAATGCGCAGTAGCATTGAGTAAATATTATATTGTACATGGAGAATCATAAACCGAAATTTACGATCTGCTAAGAACAAGAAAAACAAAATATGTTATGACACTATTATTAAGTTCCAATTCAATTGACGGCAAATTTAGTACACATAAAAATTAAAAAAGAAAACTTTAAAAAGAAAAATCACAGACTACCCTTACCTACATCAAAGACCCTAGCGGGATAACAATATAACAATAAAAACTGAAGAATAAGAGAAAAAGCATAATTGTTGGCTTTACCCGTAACTATAATAGTCATAAGGCGTCATATAATGTCATATGATACTTCGTTAAATGGCCTATATGATTCGATATGATTTAACAAAGTCATAACCAATCATAACCTTTACTATAATGGTCATACCTAATCATACCAAAACGTCAAAACCAAAATTTAAAAGAAGTGAAATAAAAATATAAATTCTATAAATAAATGTTTTTGTTTTTTTATTTTGAAATAGTTAGGGCTATTATAATAACAAAAAAAAAACACAAAAAACGTGTCTATGACTATTTTAATGTGTTTTTAATGTGAGTGTGGTATGTATTTAGTTTAAATGCATTTAATTTCATATCTATAATGCCAGCGACATCTCTGTTCGCCACATTTTGTTGAAATGTATGTCTCCATTAATAGTATTTGTTAGGGAGCGTTTAAACATTAAATTTTGTTTCATGAAGGTTTTGTTTTACTTATTTTTATTACATTTACAAATTTTATTGCAATTACATTAAATTTTATTTCAAAAGTTTTAATTACATATCTCAAAGATAAACAAATATAGTTCCAAAGTATACTATATTTCTTCATGCAAAATGTATGAAGTAATATTTAATACACATTTTTTGCATTTTTTATTGTATATCTTTCAATATATTGGCATAACACAATTAGGAGTTTATAAATACCTTTTCTCGCAAAATCACTTTTTCAACTTGCGAAATACGAAAATGCGTGTCGAGCACTATTATTTAAAAAAAAAATTTATGATATTCTATAACAAAGTCGGATGTCAAACTTTAATGAACATCATTTATACGTTATAAACAAAATTCTAAAACGTATAAACGCAGCCTTATATAAAAGTTTTCTTCAAAACTATTAGCGGTCAAAATTAATTTATAATAAATAAATAAATACCTAAATAAAAAATATTAAAAAAATAGTTATAGATAGATCAAACAATATTGTAAATTACTAGCTATTCCCGGCGTAACATTCGCCGGTCTCTAGCATTAGCATTTTGAATGAAAAAATTTATTTTATTTATTTTCTTAAAAAAAGTCAATGTTTTACAGTTATAATTTTAAGTTTTTCAATTTAACTTATTTATTATGTAATAAAAAAATATGTAAAACATTGATTTTTTTTAAGAAAATAAAGAAAATAAATAAATAAAATAAATTGTTTCATTTAAAATGCTAATGCTAGACCGGCGAATGTTACGCCGGGAATAGCTAGTTATTATTGATTCAACGATATAAAAAATGCCAATTTAATAAATTGTCAAAAAATTGCCCATTCGTCGTCTAGTTACGCTATTAGAATTAGAATTAGTCTTACATTATTAGTTTTACAATATGGCACTTAGCAACAACTTTCATTTTTTTTTCTATCTCAAATCATACAAAAAATTAACAAAAAAAAAATGATTCACATTATGACTTATTGAACCCATTACGATTACTCTAAGCTATTACATTACACTTAAAATTATCTTAGTATTTTTTATATCCGTTTTACCTAACCATCACTTTCTTGAGCTACAATTTTATTATTAATTTTAACAAGAGTCGGAAAAGGCTAGAAAAAACCGACTTTAATTTTACGTAAATTTTTAATAAAACCTTATAAACTATTTAAAAACTAACTTACAACTAATTAACCTACTATTACTAAAACCAGAACTGTAATGTTTAGTTGAAATTAAAATTTAGTATGCAAGTTAAAAAAAAAAAAATGTTTTTGTTGCGCAACAACGTTCATTATTCAATCAATTTCCGAATCCCATTTTTTGTTACATTTTGACAGATTTAATACCACAAATTAAATATGCTCAAATGTAACAAAAAAGGGGCTTTGCAATTTAAAATGTATGAAATCAATGAAATTGAAAAACAAACGTTAGAGCAGAACTCTCAACAAACTTGTCGTAGTGGAAGATGTAGAAAAACATGGAAAATATTAATTCTACCATAACCGCACATAAGAAGACATGGGTATTAATTTGTATAATGGGTATAAAGCTTTCTTCTGCACAATACCTCAACGATTTCATATAAGTCGGTAAGCCTGTCAGTTATTGCATACTTTTATTTCATAATTTTTTATTTATTATGCTCCATAAATTGTACAATTAATTCTTTTAAAACTATTTTACTTAGATACAGATATATAATTATCTTTACTACAGTTGATTTGTATTTTTTTATTTTTATTTAGAAATTTTCGTGTTTACTAGTATAAATTTAAATAAAAATTTGAAATGAAAAACCTTTTTGAATTTTTGTTTTGTATAACGGAACGCTAACTTAAACAGTAAATTATTGACCTATTAGTTTGTTACCTAATATAAGTAAGCTTTACGAAACATTAATAAATGACAAAATAAATAATTTTGTCAAAGATAAAAATTTACTACCAGAAAACCAATTTGGCTTTGGGCATAAACATAGCTCAGTTAATGCAATAACCAAATTAACATCTGACATATGCTGGTATATAAATAAAAAATTTGGGATAGGGGTATGCCTAATCGACCTAGAAAAAGCGTTTAATACAGTATGGCTAGACGGCTTAATTTTTAAACTGATTCAGTATAGATTTCCAAACCATCTTGTGAACTTAATCCAAGACGACATGGTCTCGGAAAACGAATTTGTTATAATGAATCAAAAACATAGCTCACAAAAAAAATATAAAATGGAAAACGGTTTACAACAAGGAACAGTTAATTCTCCTATACTGTTTACAATTTATACTATAGACTTACTAAAAAAATTAAAATAAACTAAAAGGCTTAAATTCAACGTTAGCGTTTGCAAATGATATCATACTTTATTCTGCAAGCGATTCTGTACAAACGATCCAAAATAGCGTTCAGAAGATGTTCAACCTTACAGTAGATTATTGTAGGGTTTGGATACTTAAAATTAATACCCATAAGTTCGAAACAATTTTATTCCGCAATACTGTGGATAAAACCAGCTACAATATTAAAACAAATTGGAGAAAATTTAAAATAAAAACGACTAATTAAAAAAACTTTAAATAATAAAAAAGTAGTTAGGTATATATTTACACCGAAATTTAAAATTTACTGATCATGTAAGTTATATTCTAACAAAAGGAAATAAAGCCTTTATGGCGGCCAAAAAATTATTTTATAACAAAAATATTAACCCCAGAATAAAAATAATTGCTTATCAATCACTTATCAGACCAATATTGGCATATGGAGCACCTATATGGTTTAATATAAGTGCTAGCCTAATGGAAAAAATAAAAAGGTTCGAGAGAAAATGTATTAGAGCCTGCATTAACAAAACGCGTAAACCTGAAACAGATTTCAAACACTTTTATTCAAATAAATATATATATATAAAGAAGCTAACATTGTTAGGTTTGACAATTTTATAATAAAATTAATCCGAAACCACATTGATCGCTCGCTAAAAACTTCGGAAAATGGATTAATATCCAAAATATACTATCATAATGAGGAATATATTCAGTATAGTATGAAAACGGGCTTTATTGCTCCCGAGCACTTCATATATATGGATGCAAATGGTTTTATGCAAAACCGTGAACATGTGCCCCTATTATATCATTATAATAGGAGGACCACATGCAAAATCATTGATTTTAATCCTAATATTTTGGATAACTCGATCTGTAAATACGATATGTTTATTCCAAACAATGACAAGCCTTTTTTTAAGAAAACATTGGTGGTTAGAGAATGCATACGTGTAGAAAGAGGCAAAATATGGTGTTTTGCTTCTTTCTCTTTCTCTCTAGGTTTAGATAGTTTAAGTTAGTTTAAGTTTAGTTGTAGTGTTTTTTTTAATATTAAAAAAAAAAACAAAAAACATTTTTTTGGTTTTTGAAATTTTCCAAAAAATAAATGTAAATATGAAAGTGCTAAGGAGTACGAAATCCTATAGATAAAATAATTATAAGTATATATAAAAATAAAATTAATAAGAAAATGAATAGTTTTAGGTTAATTTTGAATTGTTTAAATAAAAACCAATTTTTGTAAATTTTTTTTTTTTTGGTTGTAAAATATAAATAAAAAAAAAAAAAAAAAAAAAAAAAAAAAAAAAAAAAAAAAATTAAACAGTAGAACCAACAAACTAAACTAGCCAATTTTTTTAACTTAATTTAAATTTCTGATCAGAGGATTTTCTGACATGAACAGTTCCAAGTGTAACTTTACAGTTAAATAATTTATTTTTCTAAAATTGTATTCATACTGACTTTATCATGTAGCTTTTTGGTTGAATCACATCTGGGAAGATTGAATACAAGTTTCAAAAGTCTATTTTGTGCAATTTGCAATTTTTTAATATGACTAGCTGCACAATCACCAGTTTAATTATATTATGTATAGGTATATTCTAAGAAATAAGATAATCTAAAAAAAAAAAAACAAAACAAAAATGTTATTATAAAGTAACTGAAATTTTTTTGACCAGCACTGTACATTGATTGTGTATGAATAAAATTACAAAAATATTTCATATGAAACATGAACCATTTGCATATTAAAAATAAAAAATAATATTTTTTGTTACTCCACTTCAAGAACGTCATGGAAATGCTCATGTTAAATTTTCTTATTATTATTCTTTTTTTTTGTCTTTTGTTTTTTTTTTTTCTTTTTTGGACAAAAAACGGAACTTAAGAAGTTTTTGGATTATTCTAAACAGGATATAATGTATTAGAGAATAAAATTTGTCAAATTTTTGGTTGTATCAAAATAAGTTACGTAAAAATTTGTTTTATTTTCTTGTTTAAAAATTTCAAAGAAAACAAAAAGAAAAAAAAAAAAAAACACTTCAAATCTATTTTTCTCCTGATCCCATTAATTTCGCCTCTTTTTCTTTATGAATCTTTCCCACCATCTTAATATTTCTAAAAATTATAGAATATTTTTTTTCTGATCATGAGTTTTTCTAATACGTAAAAATATGATAAAAATAAATTCCATTAGAAATTTTGTGAAATGTTTTGTAAAAAATATTTTGTTCTTCTTGAAATAATACACACAGTTTACAGTAGATGGGGTTAAATGAAAAAAAAAAAAACAAAAAACAAAAATATAGTAAAAAGACATAACGTCATCAGCATAAGAGCATAAATATATATAATGTAATAAATATGGATAAATATGGTAAACACCATATCTAAAAATTGTATACAAAATATATAAAAGCTTTGAAAACAACCCATTCTTTAATCATATTATATTATTAAAATGAGTACAGGGTGTTGTAGAATTCATATTATATAATTTTGATTTTGATATTTTTTTTTTTGTTATAAATAACACAATAGTAGGTTATGTACATATTACTAGTATAATGGCATTGCTAATGTAGTAAATTTTGGGTGCAGTTTAAAAACGTATACACATTACAACTCCAAACACCAAAAACAATGTAAAGTAAATCTGTATCATCTATTATCATAATGCATTAATATTAAAAAACAAAATATGTTTAGGAAATTGTTTTGTTCATCATAACACTATTAGAACTCATCAGTAGGTATTTTTAGTGTTAGACTACCACCTACACAACTCCTATTTTCATTTTGATTGATTTTATACATTATTAGAAGATGTCAATAGTACATCTGTGAGTTATAAAAATCGACCAAAATTTTAATGGAAAATGCAATTTTTATAAAATAAATTTATGTGAATATAAATTTTTTAAATGGGAAATATTAAAATTTCCATGTCATTTTACTTTTAATAAAAAGAACAAGTTCGATTTATTAATTAATATTGATATATAGACGTTTTATGTCACCATTGTATCTATATAAATATTATTATTATAATTTGAATTCAAATTATAATAATAATATTTATAGATACAACGGTTGACATATAACATCTATGTATCAATATTAATTAATAAATTGAACTTGTTCTTTTTATTAAAAGTAAAATAACATTAAAAGTAAAATGACATGGAAATTTTAATATTTCCCATTTAAGAAATTTATATTCGCATTAATATTGTTTTCTCACTACATTTTACTTCTACCCACACTTAGTTCCATAATAATATATTAAAAAAACTTAATTTATTCTCTCAATTTTCATTCTTTCATTCATAATGAACAGTTTTTTAATTATTATTGTTGTGTGTTATAAAAGGCTTCAGACAAAAACAAAATTATTATTTAGATATAAAATATGTAAATCTAAATAGTGTAGTTTGATGAATTGTTACTGAAACTTATCAGTTTGAAAAAATGAATTGTAGCTATGAATGGTCAATTATCTTGGAATAGTATCAAAAAGTCTGTTAGATTAGTTGAATACTTTGAACATTTTAAAACTCATTAAAAATAAACTAGTGAATTTCTATTGAGAAATAGATAGTTTAATAGACAGTAGACTCCTGGTGATACAATTCTAGAATTCCATTAATCTACAATTTTTTCTAACAACATGGTTCTACTCTCAATGGACGATTCAAGGATTAAGTGTTAAGTGAAAAATAGAATATAGATAAGCTCTCATTTGATTAAATATTATTCTTTCTGCTTTCGGCAAACTTTTCGGCTTAAATATTAATACACGTTACCGTAGAATATTGAAGATATAATACTAAGATTGAATGAACAAAATAAAAGTGAGTAATTCGAAGTAAGATTAGAGACCGTGAGTTATCATTAGCAGTCACACGTAGAAAAACAACTTATATTGATAATATGATACGAAATGACAAATATAAAATTCTAGAATTGAATCTCATCATCATCATCAATGTCCTGTAATCCCGTATGTGGGGCAAATGGCTATAAATAAAATTTTTAATATCTGCAGCTAACCTTTTCAATTGTGGCTACGTTCTTTGGTGTGTACTTAATTCGGCTAAAACAGTTGTTCTCCATATTTTTCTCGGCTTTCCGACTCGACGTTCACCCTGAGAATTCTATTCGAAATATTGCTTCGCGATGTTGTTGCCAGATTTCCTGAAAGTATGTCCGATCTAATGTCATTTGCTCTATCGGATTTTTACGCCTATTTGTTTTTTCTTCCATTTTTTGCAACAGCGTTCTGTTTGAAATGGTTTGGGGCCAGAAAATGTTTAGGATCCGCCCTTTTGATGAACGCTTTCCTGGTGATGTTTACTGTAACTTTCCATATTTCGCAAGCGTACAAATGAACAGATTTTCAACTTACGTTGAATATTCCTATTTTTGTGCGCAGAAATATGTTGGTTGCCTGACATATTTTTGAAAGCATCCCGAAAGCAGTACGGGCTTTATTGATGCGGGCTTCAATATCTGATGCAACTACTATGCCCAATTTTGTCTAGAATACCTCTCCTACTAAGCATTTCCGAAATATACTTGCGGCTTACTCTATCAAACTGACTCTGCAAGGTAAAATTGAAGGCAAAAAATGTGTTGGCAGGAAAAAAATATCATGGCTAAGAAACATCATGCAATGGACGCAATTCTAAACAGTGAAACAGCGTAGGATAGAGAGAACTTCATAAATGTGATCGCAGACATCCAGTAGTGGATATGCAGCTGAAGAAGAAGATTAGGGTTAAGGTAATACCGTTTATAAAATTTAAAATATTGTTTTGTCTTTTATCTCTGTCGAAGCAGTTCAACTGGACAATGATGATGATATTAATGATTGACTTGTTTGTGTTGAAACATAAATAACTGAAAACATATTGTTTGCAAATAGGTATTTTGATCTTTCAGTGCCTGGTTTTGAATACGAATTATTAGCTTTAGAATACTTTTAGGTACTATTGTAAGCCAGCCTTGAATTTTCTGAAAATTTTATTTCATCATATTGTTTTTTGATTTAATGATTTAATTTACCGTAGCCATTTTTCATCATTCGTCTTGTGTCAAAATATGATGTCATTTTCTTTTTTTATTTATATTATTTCATAATATAACAACATCCAAGGTAATGCGACTGCCATTTACAGTAAGGAATGTAAAGCAAAATTAAATAAAAATTTCCATCATTAAACAAATTTTGGATTGGGTACCACATCCTCATTCAAAAATCCGTAAAGAAAATTTTTCAATTTCGTTTTTCGTCACCAAAAACGAAACCCCAAATCAAATTACCATATGGGTAATTAATCCAAAATATGTAATTGTTCTTATATTCAACATCGGCTACGAAATCCGAATATTTTTGGTAAATTTGGAAAAAGGAGAATTTCGTTTTTTGGATCCAACATAGGCTAGGCTACTCAAAACCAAACGTTGGCTACTTTTTTCTGTGAATTTTATATGAGTGGATTTTGTTTTTGGGGACTGTGTCTCCATAATTTTTTTTTATATTTTGTACATTTAGTGGTTTTTGTTTTTATAAAAACATTTTTCGTTTCTCAAGTATCCCATGGGGTCCCATCGGATGTTTGTTTCGATTTACAATATTCTGAACAATTAATATTATTATACCTTTGTAGTAACTGTGATCTAATATCATCAAATTATGAAATAATATTGAAATTTCAAAATAAAAAATTCAAAAAATATTTTTAAATAAATTTAAAACCACCCTGTTGTCATAATACACCAAAATATATATATATATATATATACAAATACATTTTATAAGGACATACTTAAGTAATACGAATCATTGAGTAATATTAGAATATGAAATGAGTGGAAAATATTCGGTGGTAGAGCATATCATTATTATTGTAATCATCATCATCATCATCATCATCATCATCATCATCATCAATATTAGTGTGTGAGTTTTCTTCTTCTTATTTTCTTTTTGTTGTTATAGAAAGAAAATATGAAAAAATCGTAAACAAATATATCAAATGTCATACATAATCAAGAATTATTTTAGAAAATGGCTGAAGGATAATAATAATATACGAATATTATTTTCATCTTCGTATCCTTGTTATTATATCCTTCATATCCTATAATGAGAATTTTCTTAATATGATAAAAAAGAAAATTTTTTTTTGTCTATTTTTATTATAAGTTAAAGAGAACTGTGATTTGTGGAGTTTAGGGTTTTTTTTTTTTTTAATCTTATATACATATTATTATGTGTTTATAAGAATATGCATGTATGTGATTATATATTAGAAAATCTGAATATATTTGATAACATTCAGGATACTAGGATATTCATAGAAAATTATTTTGATTAAATATTTTTATTAATGTTATTATATTATTGTTGTTTTTTTTTTCTAAGTATCATATTTTAATTTTTTTTTTTCAAAAAAAAAAACAAAACAAAAAGAATTATAATAACAACATAAAAAAAATATATATAAATATTCTTGTTTTATATTTTTTTAAAGTAATTCTAGTGTTTTTTATTTTATTTTTGTTATTTTTATTTTTCATATATTTTTCGGAAGTGTCTTAAATGACGTTAATATGAATATATGATATTATTGTTATTCTTAATAAATATTTAAGTGAAAAGAATAATTTCAGTGGAAGGATGTTTTTGTAAGAAATTTGGTTAAAAATAGTCATTAAATTTTTTGTCATTATTTTGATTATTATTTTTGTTTTTTTTTTTAATATCCTTTTAGGATATAAATAAATACTTTCTTTTATTTTGTTGAAAGATTTTTCAAACTTAAATTTTCTTTCGTGTTATTTTTCTTTTTGTTATTTTGTACTTTTTGTATTATTTCGAATTTATCAATAAATTTTTCAAAAATTTAATCAAGAAATTAAAAGTTAATGTTAAGAATTTATGAAACAATGGCGACAGTATTCTAATTTATATATAAATAAATTAATGAATTTTAATATTTCTTTTAATTTTTCTAATTTTAGAGATAATACCAGGATATTGTTTATTATTATTTTAATAACATGGTTGTGAATAATATTTCTTAATCATTATTAATAGTAATGTTGGTTGATATCGTATTATTTGGCTTCAATTCAATAATACATTTTCTATGTAAATTTGTGTTTGAGATTGTCTGAAAATACTTTATGTTTTAAAACTGTATATATTTAATTTTTATTTTGTAAGTAAAAAAATATGTTAAATTTCATTATAAGCTAAATAATTCAAACAAAATGGAATTGGATATTTAATCACAAATTATCATAAGTATTGCGAAGAAAAAAAATATTCAAAAATAGAATACAAAACTAATAAGCAAGCCAAAATGTTTTTCCAAAAAATTATTTGTCAAAATATTTTTATCAAATTATAATAGGATTAATATCCGGTTTTAATATGTCTAACACTAAAATTGTGTCTGATAGACCGCTTTTGAAGAAGAGAATATGCCAATGTCAACTCCAGCACAAGCAAATTTTGTTTTTGCATTTTGTTTTTCTTTCTCAGAATTTTTATTGAATATTGTGTATTTTTTGATTGTATTATTTCTTAACTTTTACTTAATACCTACCTTTTGGCATTAAAATTGCAATAAATAAATAAAAATAAATAAATAAAAATAAATAAATAAAAATTCAGACAAACATTTTTTCGGTACTATCTTCCCCATGTAAACAACATTTTTATTTAAGACAAAAAACGTTTAAGGTCTGGGGAAATACGTCGTAAAGAAAAACCGTTTCTAAGCTATTTAATACGCTTTTTAAGATGTCTTCATTCGCAACTATCTTCTCAATGTGAACAAAATTTTTGTTTCAATGAAAAAAACGTTTAAGCCAGGGTAACGCGTCGTGAAGAAACACCGCTTCTAAGCTTTTTAAGATGCTTTTTAAGACGTTTTCAAATTGGCTACTATCTTATCAGCTACCCATTCAGTTAACATTTTTGGTTCAGGCAGAAAACTCTGGGAAACGCTTCGACAAGAAAGACCGTTCCTAAGCTTTTTAAGAAGCTTTCTAAGATGTCTTCTTTTGTTGCATTTCTTATGTTGGCCAAATTTTTGGCATCTTCTTAATGTTGGCCACATTTTTGTATGAGTCAAAAAACTCATAAACCCTGGGGGACTCGCGTTGAAGAAAGATAGCTTTTATATTGAAGAAATGAAATATCAGTTAATAAGAAAAAGCTTCAAATCTTTAGACTCAGAGAACCTATTTGTAACTCCAGTCAGTGGCAAATAGTCTTACAACAGGTTCGAATCTATCCTCGGATATTATCATTGTAGACATTGAAGTAACAGTGAATATATTTACAGATATGCAGCTGAAGATAATTCGTTTGTAATCACAATCAGGGAATAACAATATTGAGCTCGGTCAGGATTTCCAATATCTGATGTAGCATCCACGAAATAATGTTTTATTACATAAATTTAAAAAACGAAGTTTACAATTGAAATGTTGTGAAGTTTCAAATCAATTTTGTTTTATGCTACACCATTTCAAATCAATTTTAAAAATTGAGGTAAAATTAAATACGTCGTAAAGAAAAACCGTTTCTAAGCTATTTAATACGCTTTTTAAGATGTCTTCATTCGCATTTATCTTCTCAATGTGAACAAGATTTTTGTTTCAATGAAAAAAACGTTTAAGCCAGGGTAACGCGTCGTGAAGAAACACCGCTTCTAAGCTTTTTAAGATGCTTTTTAAGACGTTTTCAAATTGGCTACTATCTTACCCATTCCGATAACATTTTTGTTTCAGGCAGAAAACTCTGGGAAACGCTCTGACAAGAAAGACCGTTCCTAAGCTTTTTAAGACGCTTTTTAAGATGTCTTCTTTGGCTGCGTTCCTATGTTGGCCAAATTTTTGGCATCCTCCTGATGTTGGCCACATTTAATCACAATCAGGGAATAACAATATTGAGCTCGGTCAGGATTTCCAATATCTGATATAGCATCCACGAAATAATGTTTTAGTACTAAATTTATTAAAACAAAGTTTACAATTGAAATGTTGTGAAGTTTCAAATCACTTTTGTTACACGTACACCATTTCAAATCAATTTTAAAAATTAAAGTAAAATTAAATATAATCAAAGTGAGGTAAAAGGATTGTCCAAAAATCGATGGGCTTGGATACCAGACCTCGTATGGAAACAGTAAGGCAAATCTTGAGGCAATTATTACGGCCAAGAAATTTCAATTTTAATGTCAATTTTTTGAAATGTATAAATGTTAATTTTATTATTAGGATTAAGCGTCAAATTATATTTTGTTTGTTTAATTTTGTACACTTATGTATATTGTAATATGTTTGTATTAAGCATAAAAAAATAAATAAATAAATAAGCCGTCTGACAGAGGTTGAATTTTGTCGATGCAAAAAAAATTATAGCTACATACTTGACGCACATCCGCCAAACAGTCTGGAATTCTTTCAATCCATTTGGCAGAATTCACAACTCTAATGCAATACCCCCGGATCCATCAAAATTAAATCCCTAGGAACAACCTTTGATACTCAACTTCTTACTTGCACTTCGCAATTGCACCTTCCTAAAATACTAATGTATCGCACTATTTTTCGTACTAAATTTTTATCCGAATTTAAAATTGTAAGACAGTATTAAATTTTTAAGAGTAGAATCAGTATTACATTATTTTTTTTATTTATTTCATTCTTTTCTCAATTGAGCCTAATTACTTAAATATACCTTAATGAATATTTTTTTAGCATTTTTATATCAAATTTATTTTGAAAGTAGCAGAAAAGTGTTTTTTTTCCAGCATTATTTAGCAATCTTCATAAATTTATGACTACGGCAATATTAGACAAATTTTAAATTTTACATAATTGTGTAATTTGTGTAATTATTACAAAAAATAGTGTTGTTACTGTTGTCTTAAAATTTATTATTTAAACAAAAAGGAACCAATGATAAAACCAACCAATGAGAAAAAATTAAATAGAAGTAAAAAATAATAATTACTCTATTCGTCAATTATATATGTTTTATATTTTAAATTATTGTTTCATATTTGTGGTTACCATATTTTATAATAAATAGTCTTTGAATTTGGTTCGAGTCGAATATAAAACACTGAAGAAGTCTACAAGTAGTAGACGAAATATGCGTAACTGTATATAAGCATATCAGTAAAATTAAAAGGAAAATATTTTACTATTTTCGATAATCATTATAGTCTTTGAATATTTATTTTAATTTATTTTACAAATTTAAATTTTTATCTTTCTTTTTTTTTGTGTGTTTTACTCTTTTAGTGCGGTATTTAGTGTGCTATAAAAAATACTAAAATTTGGCCTGTAATTAAGTGCGATTGTGACAGATTTAGTACGTCAATCACATTAAAAAAAATTCGGAGTTTTTATGAATAAATTTAGTGCGATTTGACAGGTTTAGTGCAAGTGAGAGAGGTTCTGAAACGCCTTTAGTATGAAAACATTTTAAAGTATATAAGCTACCTCTTTAGTTTTGTATTGTTATGTTTAAATGAAATGGATTTAGTTTATGTATTTGTTAAAAAAATCCACATCTCAAAAGGGAAAAAGACCTGAAGTTGACTTACAGATTTATATGCAAGTTCACTCATAAAAATAAATAAGTATATAAGGTTTTATTTTTACAAAACAAAATTTTCAATGTCTGGAATATTCAAGTTATTTGATCTATACAATTATTTGATTTATTTATATTATTTGATATTATTATGATTTATTTAAATTTGAAACCGTTTGAATTTTTCTAAGTTGATTTACCAATATTGTTGTATGTTGTATGTTATTATTTACCAATATTGTTTTATGTGAAATTTATTTATTATTTTTAATTTATTAATTTTATTTATTTACCTAGTAAAGTTCAAGTTATTAGTACATATATGTTATTAGAAATAATTGAAATAATCGATTTTTAAATTTATCGATTTATTGATGTGAAATGTTATACATATCAAGGTTTTAATTATAAAATGTGATTATATTTAATTTATTTTTTTTTTCGAGAATATATTTTTTTTCTATTATAAAACATTTACTTTATTTTTTTTTATAAACATTCCCATTATAATTAATATAATTTAATTGTGTATAAAAAATTTAAAAATATGTATGTGATATAAATTTTTTTTTACGGAATATGTTTTTTTTCAAACTATAATAAAAAAAACCCTAAATTATAGAACATCATTTATGTTTATTTTTAATTTGCTGCTAAATATTTTCATTATTTTACAATTTAAGTCATTCGTAATAAATTAACAATATTTAACTGCAAAATACAAATGCATATTGTATTTAATTCACCAAACTTCTGTAATTTAATATTATACAAAATATTATAATTATCGCACTGGTACTAGTACCATTTCGTACTTTTTCTACTCTTTAACTAATGATTTTTTTTGAACGAGTCATTTAGAACGAGTCTTTTAAAATGAACGATTCGTATGACTCGAGTCCTTGAAAAGAACAATTTTGTCCAACTCTAACTCTATGTCATTGCCATTATGAACATGTCATTATATTTATCACCATATCTTTGAACAATAACATTATTATGATAATGACCACGTCAGTGCTGATTGTATTGAGTATGGATTGTCCAGAATTATAATTATATCGATTTCTATTAATACTTTGATAAAATACATGAATGCTAACATTAATTTTACTATATTCTCAGATTACTATATACTTTAAAATAAAATAGTCACTATAATGACAAAATCAGAAATATTAATTTCCATTTAATTTAATGTTATTATATTATACGTATTAATTATTATTTTTATTATTTTATTTATCATATTATTAACCTTAATTTCAAATCATAATGAATAACAAATTTTTTAAGAATAGAAAAACCATAATTGAACATCATTTTGGGTTTATAAAAATGTCAATTGAAATAAATTTTAAGAAGAGAAACATAATAACTATACCATAATATTAATTTTAAGTAATTTCTTCAAAATATAATTAATATAATAATTTAAATAATAAAAAGGGAAAAAAGAAGAAAAAACAAATATGTACATTTGATGATTTCAATACCATATTATTATTAAAAAGGATCAAAATTAAATTTAAATTATTTTATATAGCCCGAATATCAAATTTCATATATATTATTCTTTTTATATTTCATATATACCTAGGTCCACCCTTATGATTAATAATGAATTTCCCTTAACTAACTTATTTTTTTTTTTTTTGGAATATGTTATCTTCTTTCTTTAATTTCTTCCCTTAGTTTTGGCTCACTTCAAATTACACCAATTCAATTCTGTTTCTTTTATGTTATCCTTTTTTTTTTTTGTTTTTTGTGTCTACTGTAATTTACCAATTATAAAATATAAAAAAAAAAAAAAAAAAAAATCTTTTGAAGTTAAAAACTTGCAATTTGCAATTAATTTAAATTTTTTCCCCCTTATATTATCATTTTGATGACTGTCTTTCAGATGTAGTATGTGCAAGTATATGGGGTATATAGTAGACAATAAAATAGTCTTAATTTGTGTGATGATCAAAGATTTTATCAATTTTATCCTGTTTTTGTTCTGTTGCTGATGCTGTTGTTGTTAGTAACAACTCTTGAGTACTTATATATAGTATATACCATTTAAGGATATAATTGAAGTATTTTTGCCACAAAACAGGATTTACTATTATTTTCTCAGTCAGTTTAAAACTATTTAGGTATACACACACACTGAATAGAATGAAATGTTCTCAAATTTCATGACAGATGGTTCATTAAACTTTTCTTCTTCATGGTATTTTCAATTTTTTATTTGATTGTATTTAAAAAAAATAAATGATATATTATGTTTAAATTAGAGCAGTGTAGTTCAAACTGTGTTCTAAAGAATTCTAAAGTTTTATGAAGTTTTTTAAAGAAAAGATTCAAACAATCATCCGAGTTCAATTCATACAAATAAATGTGAATATTAATAAAATAAAATAAAACAATAAAAAAGATTAGAACTGTGAACATATATTATTTCGTTGCATACAAAATGAAAACGCATAAACTTTTTTATGCGTTATTGTCTTTGAAAGTTTTTATTTTATGATTTTAATTAAAAATTAGTTTTCAAAGTGTTCATTTTTATTCTTTTACAGAATTCAATTTAATTTCGATGAGTGTTTTTTATTATATAGTTATTCAATTACGAAAATTTTACTATAATTTGTAATTGAAGAAATTTGAAAATACACGTTTTCACGATAAAACGAGCACACGAGAACTGCCCACTTATTAATTTTATTCTTCGTGTATTGCTCAAATACAAGTTTATTCTAAGTTCCAAATTTTAGTACTAAGTTCGAAAATGAGTACTCAGAAAGAAATATTTTTGTTTTTTATAGTTAAATGACAATGTGCTTTAAATGTGTATAAAAACCAAAAAATAGCTAGAACAAGTCAAGGATAAATTTATTAAAATATAAATCATTTTTGAAAATTAATGATGAGGGCACCACTCTAAATCCTCAAATTAGTCATCTGTTACAAAATTTCTGAAGATTTGCAAAATATTCAAATTAAATTTGAAAATTCCAAATTTACAATTGCGAATTCCGCAAAAAAAGAAGGGGAAAAAATGTTTGAACAAGAAATTTAGCGATAAGTGAGGAGATATGACTTGGTCTCTGGCTTTAAAAATACGACAAATTTTGTGTATATTATTTATTACTAAAAAGTTTATTGTCCTCGTTTACTCGCCATTAACGTTTACATCAGATATTTACTCTTTTTCCGGAAAAAAATGTTTTGGGATTTTATTTTTTGGGAATTTTATGTTTTGGGAATTTTAAGTTTGGGTTAAAAATACGGCAAATTTTATTTATATTTTTTATTACTAAAAGGCTTATTGTCCTCGTTTACTCGCCATTAACGTTTACATCAGATATTTACTTTTTTTCCGGAAAAATTGTTTTGGGATTTTATTTTTTGGGAATTTTATGTTTTGGGAATTTTAAGTTTGGGTTAAAAATACGGCAAATTTTATTTATATTTTTTATTACTAAAAATTGTCCTCGTTTACTCGCCATTAACGTTTACATCAGATATTTACTCTTTTTCCGGAAAAAATATTTTGGGATTTTATTTTTTGGGAACTTTATGTTTTGGGAATTTTAAGTTTGGGTTAAAAATACGGCAAATTTTATTTATATTTTTTATTACTAAAAGGCTTATTGTCCTCGTTTACTCGCCATTAACGTTTACATCAGATATTTACTCTTTTTCCGGAAAAAATATTTTGGGATTTTATTTTTTGGGAATTTTATGTTTTGGGAATTTTAAGTTTGGGTTAAAAATACGGCAAATTTTATTTATATTTTTTATTACTAAAAGGTTTATTGTCCTCGTTTACTCGCCATTAACGTTTACATCAGATATTTACTCTTTTTCCGGAAAAAATATTTTGGGATTTTATTTTTTGGGAATTTTATGTTTTGGGAATTTTAAGTTTGGGTTAAAAATACGGCAAATTTTATTTATATTTTTTTATTACTAAAAATTGTCCTCGTTTACTCGCCATTAACGTTTACATCAGATATTTACTCTTTTTCCGGAAAAAATATTTTGGGATTTTATTTTTTGGGAATTTTATGTTTTGGGAATTTTAAGTTTGGGTTAAAAATACGGCAAATTTTATTTATATTTTTTATTACTAAAAGGTTTATTGTCCTCGTTTACTCGCCATTAACGTTTAATTCAGATATTTACTTTTTTTCCGGAAAAAATGTTTTGGGATTTTATTTTTTGGGAATTTTATGTTTTGGGAATTTTAAGTTTGGGTATTTTATAATTTAAAATTTTTCAATTTAGATTTCGTACATTAATGTAGATTATTAATGTAGATTTCGATTTCAGGACTTTCGTTTTTAGGACTTTGAATTTGGGATAACGGTTTTCCTTTCATTTCTACCGAACCGACTTATTGTTCTTACTACTTTTTTTTTATTCTTTTTTTTATTTTTGTCATGGCCCTAACATATACCCCGTATGATGGTCTTATAATTTGCATTAATAAAATTCAATTTACAATATGGTGGAATTATCTTTGATCAGACATTATTACAGTTAAGATAATTAAAATATTTCCTTTTTTTTGTTGTTATACAATTTATTGATTAGTATTATTAATTATTTTGTTACTACTATCAATTCCTAACAGAATTATTTTAATTTTAGTTTTAAACAACTTGAGATATAGTATTAATTTCAATTCGCCCAGCAAATCATTGTAAGCTTTTAGGCAATTATGTAGACAATATTATTTTTTTAATGAATCGTTCTAAAGAGAGACAGATAAAATCAAATAAATCTAATATTATGGTTATGGATGCCTACAGTTCTAATTTAATAATGTTTGATAAGCTGACATACATTTCAATATATAAACTGCTAATAAAAAGTTATTTTTATACATTTTTTATATAGTACATCAATCTAGCTTTGGTTAAATTTGTGAAACCCTGCTTCATATCAGGTTAAGGTAATAAATATGGGACTTGATGAATGATGAATAGATAGTACAAATATCGCTATCATTCAAAAAATACCAAAATTAAATTTCCAAATTCTAAATTTTCAATTACAAAATCTTGCAGGAAGCAGAAATAAAATTTTTGAACAAAAAATGTATCGATAATATTAAGTAGCAATGATTTGGGGCAACTTGAAAAATACTATTTGTTTCTATTTTATATTTATTACTAAAAATCTGATCGTCTGCGCTTACTCGCCGTCAACATTTACTTCATCAGGCATTCACTTTTTTATTATTGTTTGCGGATTTTATAGTTGGGGGCATTTTGGAATTTGTAATGGCATTCTGAAAGTGGAGATTTAAATTTGAGATTTTCTTTTTTTGCATTTTAGACTTGGGGATTTCAAGGCTATAGCTCTTAAATGAATCTGAACAATTTTTAAACCGTTAAACTTCTTACAACTTAGTAGAACTTCAAACGAACAATTCCTGAGAATGCAGTTTCCAGCAAAATTAGAATTTATTTTAATTAAATAATTTAATTGTTGTAAATATCGATATTTTGGAAGTAATATACTTTCTTCATCTGTGCTTGTGACTAGCTTAATTTTTTTTCCTTTTATATCTCCGCCCTATGTCACGCGAATAAGGTTACAGGACAATGATGATATCCTAAACTCAGTTACATATTTTAGCTGTATTTTTTCAAATTTATTTATATTAATTTAAATAGTGGTGAGTATCCATTTCCTAAATCATTATTCAATCTGTTTTTTATCTCGAAATTGCTAAACTTTTGTATGTGTCAAATTTGCTTATTTTATGTGTTGGTACCTCTTTTATTGATGATAAATTGGCTTTATCAATTTATTTTAATTGTTGGGATCTAAAAACATTAAAAGAAAATGTGTTTTGCTGATATTTATACTCTTTGAAAAACTGTTCCATACAATAATTATATACATAGTCTAATGAAATTTTTATTTACAGACTTTTTAGCAGATTATCGGCTCAAATTAATGAGCGCAAATAATTGTTATTAAGTTTGATATCGGCCCAAATAATTGTTATTAAGTTTTATTCCTAGTAAATGCATTTTAATCTCTACACGGTCTATCTTGAAAAAACTACACAAAACTTCAGAAGACTTCTTATACATATATATTAAAATTTTCTAAAAAAAAATTTAGCTAATTATATCTACTACTATAATCTAAATATTTTTTTTTCTAAAAAATCAAATTTCCATGAAAAATATCATCATTTACAAGAGTTCACAACCCGCACAAAGTTTCAGAATCACTGATTTACAATACCAAAATATCTAAATATTGTTTTGTTTTCTCTTGAATTATTTAGTCTAGTATATGCATTTAGAATTTATTTTTTTTTTTTTATAAACACAAGATTTCTATATCGGATAACAATAATAATAGTAATAGTAATGATTAGAACTATAACAAAAATAACAGTAATTGTCTTGATATCTGTAATATTCAAATAAATTATTATCCTTGAGATGCTTTGGGATATGATTTCATATTCAAAAGAATACAATTTCTAATATTTTTGATATTACTGCGTCTACTGCTATAGCTACAAAATTGGTGCAATTGCTGGTTACTATAACAAAATGCTTCTTATTTGATGCATTCAACAACACTATTAAAATTGAATCCCTATTTTCTTGAATGTTTTTTTTTTTTTGCTTTGTGAACATAATACAACGATGTTTGTATGTATGGCATAAGAAACGTGATAATTTATGATCATATTGTCTGGTTTCTATTCTTTATATTATATATATTCTCTATTTTATTTTAACCCTTATGTTGTCGGTAGGTAGGTAGGTAGAAGTGGCCATTACTGTTGCATCAATTAGCACTTAATTGTGACGTTTTCATACCCCGACTCGAGTGATCTATTTGTTGTTATTGGTTTGTGTTTTATTATTGATGGGACCCTTATGTTGTATTAAGGTCTATTTTTAATCCTATGATTATAATCCAACCAAAATTACTTATTTGTAATTTTATGTGGCATCATCATTGGGTGAAAACAGAAAATATTTTGAAGATTAAAAAAAAAAAAAGTAGTAATTGAAAAAACAAGTGAAAAGAAATGAACATAGAAATCAGAGTTAAGAAATATTAAAAATTAAATAGGTTTAATAGGAATGAAACTGTATTAGTATTGGACAATCAATAACAAACAATGGATCCGAAACTCCGAAACAATTAATAGATTTTGCTGCAAGACAGTTGTAATATTTGTTATAAACGTTGACATCGTAAATGTTGTAAAAAAAAAACTTAAGCCTAATACAATGTCGAAAAGCTAAATTATCAACTATATGCGTAAAAAATAAATTAGCAATATTGTGTAATAACACCTTTATGAGACATTGAATTGCAATATAATTATTGTGATCGCGAAAAAATTAACAACAATTTTTATTTAATTTAATTTTAAACCTAATCGCTTGGTTATGATTGTAGAAGTGGCTTTAAATTAAATTAAATTTGTTAAATTGTTAAACTATTTGTTAATAAACAATACGTTATATATATTCACATTCACCAACCTATCCATCTCCAATAAATTGCATTCATGAAATGCACGTTCATTCTACTTTATTTTATAATATTTTTTATAATAATTTATACCTTTTCAGGCAGTTGTAAATAGCAAGCTAAACTATGAAGATATCTATATAGGATAGATATCAAAGGAACTGTCACAATGATAGTCCCTTGAAGAAAGATATAACAAATAATAAATAAAAAATTTAGCATAATAGCCATCTAATTTGGGATGCAGCTTACCCTCTTGAAAATTATCTAATCTACAGCTACCCTACAAAAATAATAGCTTTCTTTCTTCAGAAAAATTACGTCACAATAGGTATACCAACCTGAATTCGCCATGCATACAATTAGAATTAGCTTTTGGTCTTAATTTAAAGCTAAATTGGTCTTAAACTCAAAAATTTAGAGTTTTATACCATCTGCATCTCCAGAATATTAAACTAAATATTATAATCATGGCGTGATTTATTTTAAATAATATTAACATGATGAATTATCAAAATTCGAATATATTTTTTATGTTTGTTTTAATTTGATTTTAATCACAATGTAGCTCATTCTGTTTTTCCCTTATACAAAAGCTTTAAAAAAACATTGGGTTTTTAAAAATGTTTATATACCCAAATACCTGTCAAATATGTCGCGATGACATTGTCAATAACAATTTTGATTATCAAACAACAATGTATCAATTTTTGTAAGCTGTTGTTGACATTTTAGATCATGAAAACGTTGTATTCAATTTTGTGTTGAGACATTTACAATGTCAAGGAAACAGAGTTTAAAACCCAAACTGGATTAATTATAGCCAAATATATTATGTTTCGTCTTGTATACAATATAATTTTTATATGGTAAATATTTTTATATCAAAATTCAAATTAATAAAATCAATCCGGGTGAATATATCAGCTCTATCAATGTTCTTAAACCAAGTTTTGTTCTCAAACAACCACTTGTTCTGAAAAGATTTGCTGAGAATATATACTTAAAATTGTTTATTACAAACATTAAACATAATGCCCAACAATTTAAGAAGCACAATAAAACATTCAAAATTTTATATGATTTAAGTGAATATTATTATAATGTACACCACTGAAAGAAGTTATCTATATAACCTTGGAGGATCTGTAAATCTTCTAATTAAATATATTTTTTTAATTTTTTATGTCATCAGCGTA
The DNA here is from genome assembly GCA_963942445.1 of Argyra leucocephala. Classification (NCBI taxonomy): domain Eukaryota; kingdom Metazoa; phylum Arthropoda; class Insecta; order Diptera; family Dolichopodidae; genus Argyra; species Argyra leucocephala. The sequence goes on along the minus strand of OZ012681.1, from coordinate 9,197,431 downwards.
ACTCTGCAGTACACTATTGTGATTAATAGAATGCCTCTTTAAAATAATCACTAAACGAAATTATAAAAAAAACGGATCATCAGTCATTTACTGCCGTGTTTGTGGAACTTCTAGAGATTTCGTCTAGCTAACACTACTGGAACGCATCAACAGGTATATTATAGTGTTATACTACCTAAACAAACACTTCTAGTGGATTTTTTTTTTTTTACAAACTGTTAAGGGTTAATAATAATCTACATTGTCTTTAACGTCATTCTTCTGAGTCAACCGACTGAATTAAGACAATGTCAATAGCTTTGCTCTTTTTCTTGTATGCAAGTAAAAACACAAAATATAATATAAGAAAAAAAAAACATTTTTTTATATTAGCAAATTGGGAAATTAAAATAGATCTGAAAATTTATATTACAATGTATACGGTATTTGGAATATCCTTTGAGTCATAGATATACATACCAATACCTATATTCATCCAAACACACACATAAAATATTATTAAATAAATAAACGAATAAGGGATAATTCAAACAATATATCTGTCAGGATTTTTTTTTATTTTTCTTGTTTTTATTATTTTATTTGCCTTCCAAATAAAATTTGCAAATTTTTGTAATATTTTTTTTTTTTTTTTTTTGTTTTAAATGAATTAGGGGAATTCTAAAAACTGGCGCTAGTAAAATACAATAATGCAAGTTAAAAAAAAAAAATATTCTTAATGATTAGGGTTTGGTTTAACATAAAAAAAAAGAAAAACAAAAAAAAACAAAACAAAAAATCAAGTATCAAAAAAATTATGCGGTTAAATTTTAAGGAAGAAAATAAGAGCCAACGAAAAAACAATATTAAAAAGAGCAAAAAAATAAATAGCTCTTTCTTTACGGTTATTTTAATTTTAATTTGAATAAAGATAAATTATTATTATTGATATAAAATATATTTGAAATTTTTACTTTCTCCTTTGTATGTAGTTAATGTTAAATAATAATAATAATAACTGTCAAAAAACTCGTTATGACATTTGGGGTTTTATAGAAAAATTTACATAAATTTATTTGAAAATAGTAACAATAAACAATGATAGTTATATTATTTATTGTGCAAATGCTGTAAAGAAATTTTTTAACATACTGTAACAAATTTGCGCACATGTTATGCAATATTGCTGTACTTAAAAGGTTAATTTATATTGCATATTTTTTTTTTTTGGTGTTGAGAGTAATTTTTGTATGCTTTGTATTATTGCTGAATGACAGTAAAATTCATAAATAAATAAAAAAAAAACATTTTAATTTTTGTGATTACATCAATTTTATGTTATTTAATATAAATTTGTGACGATAATATCAAATACATACTTTAAAATTATATTAAAATTGACTGTTGTGTAAGCGGAAATATATTTTTTTTTCATTATAAAATATGAAAAGTGGAAAGAAACAGTTATAACAGTACACATGCAATTTTTTTGACTCTTCTGAAATATATAGTGTACGCGCGTAGGACCTAATGATATTCCAAGAATATCTTGTGTTCCTAGCTTTCCGAAAATATAAACCTTTAATGGCGCATCTTATTCTTTAAGGACGAAAAGGACATTTGAAGGTATACTTATTGTTTTGATGTTTTTGTATATAAACCGTTATAACACTTGATTTGTTAAATATATATATATATATATATATTCGGTTTTTGTATCTAGGAAGATAACGGTTTGTAAGGATAAGTACTACCGTTATGTTGATATTGTAGTTGATAATTGTCCGAACTTGATTCACATATTGCTTACTGCGTGAACAATATCAGAGAGAATTGGCTTTGTCATATTGTTTTTGAAAATAATTGGAAAAACTGGTCTCGGATACTTTTGTTGAAATGCAATAGAATTTGGATGTTGATTGGTTGGACATATTTGTTTATTTATTTATTTAGTTTTATCTCAAATTTGTGCTATTATTTTCTTAATTTGAATATTTATTTGCTCTTTCTAGTTCAATTCAGTATCTACTATGACTCCCTAAATATTTATATTCGCCAGTTTTTTGAATTTTAATATTGCTGGTATAGCAGTTATATTCATGTTATTGTATTTGAGGATTTAAAATGTTTAGATATATATATTAAATATATATACTTTGTTTTATTAATGTTCATAGTCAATTTGTGTTTGCCCATCCATTTATATATTTTTGTTAGGCCATAAAAATCAATGTTTATCTCCAAATTCATACTACTACATTAGCGTCATGTACCAATAATAGATCATCAGCATATATAAACGGTTGTAGATTTAGTTCGACAAAACTTTTCATTAAACAATTAAAAAGTGTATGGCCTAACGAACTACCCTCTATTATGCCACAGACCATTTTTTCAATTATACTTATTCAGTGTTCTGAACATGCGAATTTCATCATTTCTATCAAATGGTTTTGTGAGATCAAAAAATATCACTGTCACTTTTTTTATTATTTCCAGGTATATTTTGAATATTGTTTAAGTCATCAAAAATGTGGCTTACATTCGTGTTGGAATTTTTCTTAAAACCATATTGTATTTGCTTTGAAAACTTTACACAAAACTTAAATTTTTAAAATTATTATCAAAGATGATCCAAATGCAAATTTCAATTTACTTTGACATTCTTAACCTTTAAATAGTACTAAATTATTGATTCGTATGATAGCCTTCAAATTTCTGAAAATCAAATTTACGCCTCTATAAAAACACTCGAAAAATATAAAAATATAATAGAATTGACTCAACCCACTTTTGCTATGTAATGTCTACAAGTTATCTACCTCACTACTTAATAAATAATAATCTAGTAAATAAAAATTATTATTTTGATTTATATCAGACATAATTTAAAATTTTCAGAAATTAAGCTTTGTAATATGAGACAGATTTTCCTGTCAACATAATTCACCTATATGTACCTACCATTTTTTTTTTTATTATATTATTATTGAAGCTAAATATAGTAGACAAAAGTAACACTATTACTGAAATGACAGTAACAGCATTCATCTTTCAACTAACATAGCTATTTTTGTTATTGTTTTTTTTTTTATTATAAAAAAAATATATATATTTTACAAATAAAATTCAAATCTTGGCGAAATTACTAAAATTTGCGTCGCGGTGGCGACAACCCTATTTATAATATTTTAAAAATTTATATTTATACAAAAAAACAAAAACAGAAGAACAAAATCAAAGTTCATAATATTATATACCATCACTACATTATAACAGAAACAAATTTATGGTATTAAAAGTAACGAAAACAAAAAAATAAATAAATAAAAAAATATTAAAGTGTTGATGGCAGGCACCCCCGGCATCTTCTTATAATATTAATACGACGAAAATTGGAAGTGTTTTTTCAACTCCATAACATGGAGACAGTTAAAAATATCGCTTAATAGTAAACACGATGACAATATGTCAAAATAAAAATGGCTTTGACTATAAGAACAGCACTAAGAAGGAGCAAATATCTTTTTCCTATTTTTTTTTTTTTTTTAAGTTAAAAAAAAAATATAATCATATCGAAAAAACAAAACAAAAAAAAAAAAAAATATTATAACAGTAAATATATATTGCAAAATAAAAATAAAAACAGAAAAATCAGCAATAAACAAGCATTATTACTGTTATGAATGTTCATTTAGTGTCTACTCTATATATGTAATGTATATAAAAAAAAAAAAAAAATCGTACTAAAAAAGATTCAAAACAAGAACAACAACAAAAATAATAATATACGAAAATTTAAATTTCAAAATGGCAGAATGAAAATAAGAACAGAAGAAAAAAAAAATACTCTTGTAATCCTGACATTCTGGAATGTAATATTTTACGCCATGAATATAATTTACCATATATATACTTCGTGTTGTTGTATAACGGTTTATAGGTTTTTATTGTTTAGAGTGAAAGGAAGTCATGCTGAAAATTTTCATACTGATTAGGTGAATGCGTTTTGAATTTCAAAAGAAAAAAAAAGTTTTATTTTTTTGTTTTTATAAAAATTAAAATGAGTTCTAAAGAATTGTATTTTATTTTGAACAAAAAACAAAATGGACGAAATTCAAATTAGGATGCTGAATATGATTCATTTTTTTTATTGCGACATATTTTTTGAAAAGCGTTCTTAAGACTGAAACCTATCAAAAATGGGGTTTAGAATAAATAATAGTTATGGGTGTGTATGAACCCCTTATTTCTTCTCCGTGAAATACGATTATTTTTTTAAGCCAATTTTAGCCGAATTCACTACGATTATGTTAATAAAATAACATTATATTAATTGCAAGTATTGGGATTTGAAAAAATTCCGTTAATTGCATGAACAATTTTATATTTATGAATAAAATGCCCAGCTTTTTATCAATAGCATATGAATTTGAGGAAGCCTTAGCACCATTAATTAATTCATCGGTTAAATATTCTGCAATTGTTTTAGTATTTTTGAAAGCAGTTTCGGTACCTCCAGTACACAATAACCAGATAGCTTGAATTAATAAGACATGAATTGGACCTGAATTACTAATAACACCTACTAAGATCTGTTATGTGTTTTCGCCGGTCAACAAATGCGAATAATTTCAAATGAATGTTTGACAATTCGGACAGACATTAATTTTTTACCATTATTACATCTTTTCAGCATTAAATAATTTGTTAAACGTTCAACAATTGGACTTTGTGCTTTACGGAAACATTTTGCTCCATAACGCACAGCTGAATGTGGTAAAAATCTAGCATATTTTTCTTTAACAGTAATATAATCTTGCAATGAGATATCACTGACAATAACATCATCACAACTCCATTTGCGAAATAATTTAATGTCAGGTAATTCAGCTAGTTTTTTTTTTTGTTCTTGACAGTAACTTAGGTCAAAACACCTTTTCGTGCTTAACTAAGTACGGTACTGAAGTTTATGCTACAATATAATATCTACAATGTTTTTCGAGCATTTATTTATTAAATTACTGGCTTATCAATTCATTAAATTTGGAAAACTACTACATTGTCAGGAACTAAGCCTTCTAAAATAGAAATAGTTTTATTTTTTTTAAGTTGTTACCAGATTATATTCTGAATTATTTTTTTTGAGCAATTTGAGCTATATCAATATCAACAAGCTCTGCTTCAATTGAAATTAGTTCTTAAGGAAAATCCGCCATCTTAAAAACATAATTTTACTTTACTTGAACGATCTTATTTCAAAAACGAAGTAATAATCTTGTCTACCTAGCGGTGCATTATAGAATCACCTTTTGAAGATGATATAGAGTTACCAACTTTTTTTCAATTTTAAAAGTCTATATTCAGGGGTTTTCAAATCTATAGTAATGTTTGCTTTAATTAAATAATTTGACTTACCTGTATATACTATATATGGGTGAAAAAATTGTAGACAATATTATCAAAGCGATCGCATAAAGTCATCAAAAAAGTTTACAAAAACACATCCAAACTCCAATGGTAATATAGCCCTAGGACAATGATGATATAACACGATATAACACGAAGATTGAAACGAGTAAAAGCGATTGAATTGTAGCAGAATTACAGTTATAATAGATTTTATAAACAAAAATAAAAAAAACAAAATGTCATATGATTAGACTTTGAACTCTAAAAACGTAGCCAATTAAGATTTAAAAAAAAATTGTTTATTACTATTATAGTATGTATTATTTGGTTAGATTACTATAAATAAATTGACCAGTAGGTGCTATAAAAAATAATTTATTTACATTATTATTTAAGCTCGCAAAGAGAATAATTAATATTTACTTTGTTTTTAAACAGTTTGTTTATAGTTCGTATGAGTAACAGCTGGCTTCAAATTGAGTTTAGACAATCTTCAATTTCGAATCGTTATGGGCATTATAAAAAAAATCACTACCTTAACTGTAAAACGAATTGATAAAGTTGATGCAGTCGTCAGGCACATCACGCACAATTTAAAAAAAAAATTTTCAGTATTTTAAATCAGTAAAGTTTTATTGACTAAAAAATATCACAACAGTAAATCAATAACCAACTTGTTATGTCAATTAATTATACAATTGAAAGCCAACCCTATAATAAACTTTGTTTTAAAATTCTTTATATAAATTCATCATCAATGTCCCGCAACCCCATCCGTTGGGCATAGGACGAAGATATAAATTCATATTTTATTTTATTTAAATCCAGTTTTTAATTTTTGTAATTATGGCACTGTAATGGACAGTAGTAACCAGTAGTAACTATATATCTGATTGTGAGCCACGCAAAATCCAAACAAAAAAATGGGACTACCTACATTGTGGTACAAATTATGAAAAATCTACCCAGTTTATTACTCACTGCTATTTTACATTTTAATTTGATAATATATCTTCAATAAAATAGATCTTTGCTATTTTTCAAAAGTTGTTTTAACATTAAAAATAAATAAATAAACAAATAAATAAACATTTAAATAGACACCATCAGCGCTAGTTAATATAAAAGTATATAAAATAGTAATAATTTCTCACATTTAATCAATTAACCAAATAATTAATAGTACCTATATTATTAATAGTATATATATATACATTTTCAATACCAAATTCATAATTATTATCACTTGTTAGTAAACAATATAAGACGTTTTTCGTCAAAGTAACAGTAAAAAAAACAATATGAAAATCATTCATTGTAATTGTATATTATTTTGTGCAGACATTTTGACCTAAAATAATAATGGTATATTCGTTACTTATTATAGGATCCTTTCAGTAAGTGATATTTTTCACGTTATTTATTTTCAAGTCTTTTATTTGAAAAAAAAACAATATCTTATTCGTAAATATGTTCCATCATTCATTTAATATCGCTTTACTGTGTGTATGTTACTAGCAGTAACATGCACAACAATACTTCTTACAAATTAATTTGATGTGCAACAGTATTTAAGCAGAAAAATAATGTGTATTGTTGCTTTTCAATAAAAATAAAAAAAATAAAAAATCCTTGAATCTAGGGTACACGAACAACGGCAACAATATTTTTAAAAACTATACTTTTCATCATTTTGAAAATGACCTAATTTTGTTGATGAAACAAAGAGAAAATATTTCAACTGTTAACATGTTTTTTTGTTTGCTATTTTATTTTTCTGTTTTTTTTTTTACTTTTTTGTTAACACAAACAAAGAAATAACAAGCAAAAAAAAAAAAAGTTAACGGGAAAATTTGTAACACTGTCGTTGTGCATCGTTTCTTTTTAAATCTTCTGCTCCCTCAGGATCTTGTTTAATTTTTTTGATTTTTTTGTTTTTGTTTTGTTTTTTGTTTTGTTCATAAGTTGCTTGGAGTAAATAGAATTCAATGTTTGGAAAACAAAAACAAAATTATTATATTCTTCTGATATAAAAAGCTTTAGTTTTATTTTATTTTTTTTTTTTTTTGTAATAGAATAGGACAGTAAGTATTAGCCATTACAAAAAAAAAAAAAAAAAAAAAAAAACACAAAAAACAAATAGAAATTAAATTTTTCTTTAGAGAAATTGTCTTTAGTAACTGAAAAATGATGCCAATAACGATGATACCATTCAGTAATGATGCTTGTACCAGCAGCAAATGTCCTTCTTTTGTTTTTTTTTCATTTTTTATTTTAAAAATCATTCTTCCATAAAATATAAAAAGAAAAAAAAAATTAATTTGATAATGAATTTTTAATTGCTACAGCTTTATTATAACAAAAAGAAAAAGTATAAAATAATAAAAAAGTTCTGTCTTTTATGATTGTTTTTTTTCTTTTTGTACGTTTTATCATTGCAATTTTTTGTAGAAACAGTTAAAAATGATGAAAAGTTAATTAAGTTAATCGAAATCAAAAGAATTGAAATTTTAAAAGTCATTATGAGTTTATTTTTTTTTTTTTTTGTGAAATAATTAATAATTTATCCCAAATAAAATTTAATAAATTTATTAAAGCCAGCTTAATTTTTGTGCCTCGTAGTTTATTAACAATAAGTATTGGTCTCGGTAATTCTCACAAAGGGAGGCAAAAATAAGTTGCTGAAATATCGAAATTCGTTAAGTGCATATCCTATAGTAATTGATACTGTACTAGGTCAATAAGATGATGTTTTAATAGATCTAATGGATGCATTGACATTGGGACTATCCAAGTTTCAACTAAAAATATAATCTAAATCAATTCTATGAGATACAGCAGTGGGGGTATCTAAATTTATAAAGTACATATCCTATAATAATTTAGACTAGCCTAGGACCATAAAGTGATATATTAATAGACCTAATGGATGCATTGACATTAAGACTATCCAAGTTTCAACTTTCAAATTATATAATATAAATATTTTCTATGAAATACTGTAATGTAGGTTATCCCAAAAAAGCCTCATAAACAACATAAGCCTATTTGAAAAATATCAATGCAGCAATGAAGCATTTTAGTAGTGGCCTGAATATCACTGCCTCCACTAACTTCATAACGGTAATGTAATTGAATTCGTTAATATATCTAGTTAACAATTGCGGTATTCAAAAAGACCAGAACTTGTTGCAAAGTGTTGATAATTTGCTATTTGGGTAGTTCTACGGAAAGTGATGTGATTAACTGTCGCCAGTATAAATTTCGAAAAATAATAAGAATTGAAAATTTTTGAGAACGAAATTAATTTCTTTTATCTTGTCTTTATCTGGTCACAAAAAAAATAATAGTTTTTTGTTAACTTTAAGGAAATATGGCCTTTTAAAGCTCTGTTTTGTCATTGTCGTGGCTTGTCGCCACACCAAAATGTAAAACAAACAAATAAAATTCCATTCTTCTCTTGCATCAAAACAAATTTGAATCTCTAATATGAAAATAGTATTGTTTCAGTTTTCTAAAATAAGAGAGATTATTATTTTAACTTCATTAGTATAAATTTTCTCTTATTTTATTTGCTTGTCGTCAAAAAAATACGGTATTGAACCTCTCTTAAAATAAAGTTAAAATTTTGAGACATTGGAGTTGATCGCCTATCTCAAATGTATTTGATTTGTTAGAAACTATACAGAGATTAAAAGTTAGTTTAACTCGGAATCCAGAACGTATAATTTCAGTGTTATTCTTAGTATTTTTTTTGGAAGATTTGTGTGTTGTCACAAGGAAATTAATCATTGTCGTGGTAAGTAATTTTATTATTTAATTAACTTAAATGTTTATAATTAATTTTAAAAAATGTGCTATAAAAACCTCTTTTCAATAAAATTGAAAAATTGTTAATAAATTTAATAGTTTCTGTGTGAGGTAGAAAAAAATATAAAAATTGTCATTTTCGTGGTGTCATTATCATGTGCAATGTCAGCCACGACAATGACATTTCTAACCAGTTTTTGTTGCTTTAGATGCCGAATAAAAAGATATTAAAAGAAGATATGTTAAAAAAGAAGCGAGAACCAGAAAAAGTCAGACGGTCAAAAATAAAAGCGGCACTTTAATGTATCAAGAAGAAAAAGAGAAACGACGATTAAGGTACATAAAAAGTAAAACTGATAAAAAAATTGTTCCAATAAATGATATGACAGAAAGAGTACAAAGAAAAGAAAGAAAAATATGGCGGGAAAGCAAAAAAAATCTAGAAAAAATAAGAAAACGAAAAACAACATTGATAATTTCCTTAGAGAAAATACTCCTGCAGACAGTGATGAAGATGATCCGCCTCAGGAGCATGAAGAGTAAAGAATTAGAGACGATAATAAAAAACTAATTTAATGCAACAGCTAGAAAAAAAAGATCTCGAGATTTAAAAAGTAAAGACGAGCACATTAAAAATTTAAAGTTAAAAATAAAAAGATACCAAAAAAAGATTCAGAGGCTAAAGTCAAAACAGGAAACTTCTACAATAGAAAAAAAAAGCTGTTTTATTAATGAAAAAACTACGAAGGAAATTGTTAACTTTGTATGCTGCTCTCCTTCTCTTCATCGTTGTCCAGTTCATCTTCTTTAGTACAGTCACCATGTAAATTATGTCGATTCCATTACAACTGGAATCTTTCTTTTAGTAGAATTCGTCGGAAGTAGAGGAAAACGATGTAAGTCAGTTTTTGAAAACATTACATTACGTGAGCAAATGTCTAAAGAGTCCGGAAATAAAAGATGCTGGCAATAATCCCGATATTGAAGTAATATGCTTGAAGAGTATTAATCCAGTAAAAACGATATTCGAATATATAGATAATGATATATCTCATATAAAATACAATCAAATTTTAAAGAGACTGAAAGCACCTAAGCTTATCCTAGACAACAACAAAAAACCTAAGTAAAAATTAAAAAAAAATAGATACTTATGAGCTGTGAAAAGATGCTAAAATTTTAAAGATAAACAAAAGTTTGATATTATTTAATTAACTGCAATATGAATTGTTATTTTATCAATAAAAAAATATGAAAAAAAAAAATGTCATTGTCGTTTTTATTTTGTCATTGTCATGTTGACCAAATTTAGAAAATCTCCTATAACTTAATAAAAAATAATAATATTACGTGTTTCTTTTAAAAACAATAAGTAATATAATAGAGCTTTGGATTTGTGTGGTTAAAGTTCCAGATTTTTTAAATTTCAAATTTCGTATTTTTTTCCCCAAATCACATCACTTTCCGTAAAACTACCCATTTATATTAGATATTGTATATAGAGATAGAACATCAGAGAAAAAAAAATCATTATAAAAAGAGAGCGAAAAATAAAATTTCTCTTACTGAGAGTACAAAAATATTTTACAAAGAACATTTTACAGACAGGATTTGCTGACCGCTGTTTGTTTTTTTCATCAGAGGTCCTAATAATTATTTTGAAATATATAATACATTGTATTAATTTAACTTTACATTGTGTTAATACAATGTAATAGGATGCGTTGTATTAAAGTAAAATTATCAAAATTTTTAATATCATTTTTAGTTAATACCTACAATTGAACTTACTTTCAAATCTCAATTAATAAAAACTATGGAGATACCGAACACATAAATAACTATAGACCTATCTCAATATGTACAATATTTGAAAAAATACTTGAAACGTATGTAAATAATTTACTTACACAACATTTAGAAAAGAATATCAGTATAAAATACATCAGTATAGTTTCAAACGAAAATCAAGCATTAATGCAGCAACCTTTGATGTAATCTCTTGTATCACAAACAATCTAGGGAATAAATAGAAAGTAGCAACTTTGTTTTTCGTTCTCGCAAAAGCATTTGACTCAGTATACATATAACAATCTTGCTTCGGGTGCTATTAGAATATGAAATGAAGAATGTTGAGCAAAAATGGTTCAAAATACATTTATCAAAATATATTTATCAAATAGGTATCAATATGGGACTATGGATCATCACACAAGTAATTTAAGACGCATCGAATGCGTCCAACGTTGTTCTACTGCTATATTAATCAAAGCTTCACTGATTTAGAATTAAAGAAAAATCCCGTTTTGTATGCGAACGATTTGGTAATGCTATTATGCCGGAAAAAATTATTGCAAATTAGAAAACTGCATGAATATTGATCTACTAAAAATACATAGCTGGATGAGTTTATACAAACTAACAGTCAATATAGAAAAGCGACAATGGCTGAGTCGTTAAATATAAAATATAATGCGCAAAATATAATAAACGCGATAGATTTTACTAAATATTTAGCAATAATTATTGACTGTGAACTCAAGTAGAACAAAAAAATCAATAGTCAGTTAGGGAAAGGTAGGAGAATTACAGGTATATATTCAAAAAAATAATATCATATTGGATACCGTCCAAATGGAAAAACTCATTGTTCTGCAGCATATTCCACAGCACATTTCTATATGCAGTCGTGGGCTGGAGAAATATAACAAAATAAAAAATACAAGAGCTTCAGACACCTCAAAACAAGGCTATAAAAAATTTATATAACTTAAACGCTATGATACCAACAATAGAAATTTGTTTTATATTACTTATTTAGTTCTAAGTACCTATAACGAGTCTTTGATTTGAATTTAAAAATGTAAATATATTGTTATCGGATATAATTAATTAATATTAGTTTATACAATTTGTTAAACCTATATGTTAAGTATATACTCAGTACGAGCAGAATTGTCTTTTTGAAATAAATAAATAAATATCAGAATTACGCAAAAATTCATCCATATATAAAGCTAAATTGTAATGGAAAACCTCTTTTAAATTACATCAAAAACTCAATTTTACTTTAATTTAGATTATTACCAAAAAATAATAATTTATTTAAATTTCAAAACAATTTTTTTTTTTTTTATTAAAAGCCATAAATCTTTATAACAAGCCATGATGACAAATAAGCGACGAACAACAACATCGAAAAAATTATATTTATTATTAGCAATACGAGATAGTATTAAAAATTGTCGCAAATGTGTCAATCAAAATTATTATTATTTAAATATTGCCTTTCCCAAATAAATATTATGTATATAATATAATAATGTATATATATACATTTTAAATGTATTGCAAGTAATTTTTTATCACAATTTTTATTTATTTATTTATTTTTTTTTCAATACCAACAGGATATTCTCCAATTTTTCTTGTATTGAATTAATATTTTTTGAAATAATGAGATTCTTTTTTTTGTTAAATGATAGAAAGAGAAAGAAAATATATATATGTATTTTTTTTATTATATAGATTTGTTTATGAAATTTATTTCACGCATAATTTTTGTAATGCATTCCCATTAAACCTATATAAAATTGTATCCGAATGTACATCTGTTTATAACAAATGACTAATCTACTGTTCATATGCTATAAAGTTGGATGGGAATTGTATATGTTGGATGATTATAGTATGTTGGATGAGTATAAATGTTCAAAATAATAAAGGCTTTTCAATGCAAGACATTAAATTTGTATCGGACTAACAACTGTATATTCTGTAGTGCCTATTTGACAGAGCTTGATAAATACTTAAAAATGGATTGCCCATGGAAAATGAGTGTTTATGATGCTTTGTCAAATGCAATATAGTTCTAACTGTAGATTTAATAGTTTAATATAACAAATACCAATGTAAATTGTAATACTTAGATTAAGATAAAATTATTATAATAAATCTCTTCTTAGTACAACACTCGAACGGAGTAGATTATTTAATTATTGTGTCCTCTACAATTCATACTCTAAGGTTGGATTAATTAAGGAAAAATCTAGTTGTCCAATTGATGCGACTTATGATGATAGCGGTAGTAATAATTTCTGGAGAGTGTAAAATTTGGCACTGGAAATATTTTTTCTATCATCCCCCAGGACTACATTTTATATACGTTGTATACGTTGCTACACTTGTGCTGTTCAAAGAATTTTTTTGACTTCCCCTCAAAATCTTTGCTACAGCAGTATACGCTTGTAAAATAATTTATTCCTTATAGCTGTTGTAAAAATATTATTTTCTTATTTTAATTACTTTTATTTTACAAATAAAAATAATTATTCGAATGTAAATGACATAATATGAAAACCCTCTTTTTTCCATTCTCAATAAAAAAAAATGGGCTGACACTTGAATAATTTTAATCATTATTTTGTTTACCATTAACCTGTCTGCCTACCTTTATTTTAAATTTGTTGTGTATTTCTAAATTTATTAAAATACAACCGCACATCACAAAATGTATTCAAATTGTCAAATTGCTTAGAATTTAGATATATGGGAAGTATAATACCCCTTCCCAAGATGATTTAAACTTTACCAAATTTCTTAATTTCACACAACCTACTCTTTTTATTTTTTGCAACTGAATGAATTCACAAAACTGAATTTTATTACATTTGAAACGGAAATTTAAAAGAAAATGTTTTTTATAGTATAAAATATAGATGGTGGAAAGGGTCGACAAAACAATTTTACGTTCTACAAGTCCCAAATAAATAATTTTTTTTTTTTAAATTTTTTAAATAAATTTGATATTAAAATGTTTTTGTAAACGCTATATTTTGTATTTTTATTTTGTTGTTATTATTTGTTTATGCTGGTGTTGTGATGACTTTAGTAAAATTCTATAAAAATTTGACACTTCATTTTTGTTGTTTATTTTGACGTGCTTTAACAAAAGTTCATGGACGTGAAGGAGTTTTTGACAAAAACAAAAAATAAATAAATGTTTGTAGCATAAAGCAAAGAGTTGTAGGTATAAAACAAATTTTATAAAACATTTTTTGATAGGGCCAACAAATGAGTATTTGAAGTAAATTGTAGAAGAGTACGAGGCATAAATTAGTTAATACATAAAATATTCTGTGATAATAATGCATTTCAGGGATCCCTCTTCCTTTTCCACTTTTACTTCAGATTTAATATATCTGTCTTCCACTTGTTCTAACTTTGGTTTTAGAAATTGTAGGAAAATTTGTTTTATAGATACTTTTTCGTAAGTGATGGCGACATATAGCAAAAACTGGTTGAATAAATTCGTTCATGGTCTGAGTCTCACGAAGTACTTCCATAGTCAAATTATAACAATAACCGTTTTTAACTTTAACTCTCTCTTTAATTGTGCCATATTTTTCTTGTTTCTCTTCCATCTCTATTCCACACATTGCTACTTATTTTTCTAGTTCCGCGTGACACAAAGATCAACAATAAAAATATATCTCAGTGCAATCGTGGGCAACTACTTTGGCTTCTTTCAAAGTAATGGTTCAGCGATTTAGTTTCTGTTTCAGTAAATTTTCACAATTTTGACAGTGTTATCGTTAGTTTTTTTTAGTAACAGTTTGAATCGTGTTGGTATATATAACAATCTGTTTATGTAATAATTGTGTCTGTAATAGCTACTGTATTTCAACTGTATCCGATGGAAGCTGTTGTTCCTACTGTATTTCAAGTGTATCCGACAGAAGCTGTAATTTTTATTTTTTTACAAATAACTTAGGTACCATTTCGTTATTTAAGTACGACACTGTAATGTTTACTACATGAATTGAAATTGAATTTAGGGCGAAAAATTACAATACATTTCTTTACAATTATATATATAATTTTCTGCATTTATCTGGATGTTTGTAAGTTCGACGGAATACTCCAACACATATACAAATTGCAATATATATACAAATTGTAACATCATGTAATTGTCATAAACATATTATAATCTGTCATCTGTGATCTGTCAGACATACAAAATACAACTTGGAAACATCCAGATAAATGCAGAAAATTATATATATAACTTTCTGCATTTATCTGGATGTTTGTAAGTTCGACGGAATACTCCAACACATATGCAAATTGCAATGTATATACAAATTGTAACATCAATTAAATGTCATAAACATAGTATAATCTGTCATCTGTGATGTGTCATCTGTCATTTGTCATCTGTCATCTGTTATATGTGTCATTTGCCCATCATTTCATAATGATTGTCATGTCATTCAAGCGTTAAAATTAGATAGCGCCATAGAACTTTTTACTTTTATTATATTTTAATTAATTTCATTTTACAATTTGAATTTTACAATAGAACGCTGCTACGATTGTAAAAAGATAAAATTATTGTAAGTTTATATTATATAGTTAGATTTTGTTTTTATTAAAAATATTATTTGAATTTAGTATTTCTATATTAATTATCTTTTTGACTAACTTATATTATAATAATTAATTGAATACAATAGAATGTCTAAGAATATTGATTATTTAGAATTATTGAGGTCTTAGGATAATATGTGTTTAAATTTTCAATGATGGCAAATAAGATGTCGTTAAAATGATCGAGTAAATAACCCTTAGGGAACTGAAATTTTTGCACTTTACTACAAATATTTTGTTTATATGGTAATTAAAAGCATTCTTATAATTCTAATTAACGTATGTAGTATTGACAAATTTGTAAGCAAATACATATTTTTCTTAAACTTGAAATGAAAACTCTAATGAAGGAAGAAATGCTAGAATTTATTTTGCTTCCGTCATTTATGGCGGGTTACAAAACTAGTACATTTATCTTTAACGTCAGGCTTTTGACTTGCTGATTCTACGTTACCATGTCTTGGTGTCATATATGTTCACGCTGCGACGGGTTTCTCCTTTAGTAGCTGAGTTGGTTTGTTCAACATGTAGAAGATTGGTTCATTGTTCTTCTACCGTTGCTGCTACCTTCAACTACAAGCTTTTTCATTTTTCCTGACTGCCTGGCAATGTACCAAAAAATGTCAGACAGCACTAAAAGTTTGCATTTCACATCCAGATTGTCAAATAGGACTGGAACTGAGAGAATATGTCACATAAGACAAACATTTTTTGTTTTTAAGAGCCTGCATATTTCAATTATTTCATTTAATATTAAAATGTTCGACGTTGGGTCCTATATAAGTCGAAGCTTTATTATTTTGTCCTATTTACCTTTATTATATTCAAATTTCTTCAGTTTCCACACATCACATATTATCTCAGATCTATAGTTTGTTTACCTCTGCATAATATTCGATGGCAACAAAAAACAAAAAAAAACAAATTTTTATTTACATCCGATCCGGGTACATACCATTCACAAATACCTATGGTATGATTTTTAACAGGTTGTACCATTGTAGAAAACAAAAATATTTAAAGGTCTGCCATCAATAAAATATAATTTCACACTTAACATACCCCAAAAGAATTTTTTCATATATGTACACTTATAAAGGTATATTTCATGTCTGGTAAAATATATACACTCCCATATATTGAAATATAAATAATAATATTATGATGTATATAATATATTTTATATATACATATTATGAATAAACGAAGGGTACTTAAAACCTTTGGGCAAAATAATTTTAATTTTTTCATTTTTTCATTTTGTAAAAAAATAAAAATGGTCGGAATTTTTTTTATCTAAATTACATTATAAACATTTTCAATATTTTAACTTTATTTTAAAATGAAATTAATGAAACCCCCCGCAAATATATGCATATTAATGTATGTATATGCCTATATGTATGTGTTTATTATAATATTATGATGTAAAATAAAATACCTGAAACTTACTTTATTTTTCATTTTAATATGATTATTGTAAAAATATTTAAGAAAAAAAAAAAAAGAGAGAAAAGGATAGATATAGAAAATATACTTACATCTGACGCTTAAATAATAACCAATACTTGAATATTGGAAATTTAAATGGCGTGAAGTGCATTTATACCATCCGGAATGCTCTCTTCGTATTGATGAAAAATTAAGAAAACCATCACCAGATTGTGGTACCTGTAAAAGTAAAAAAAAAAAGTTTTTTTAAATTTTTTTTTTCAAAATTAACGGAAAATTTATAAAAAAAATTTAATAAAAGAAGACATTAGAAAATATTAAAAAATTTAATCGATAATTGACAAAATACTTTTGATAGCTATGACAAATTTGAAAAAAAATCTATTCGAAAATTAACCTGGTGTTAGCACGTGAAAGTAGTGTCTAATAGGAGCAGACACACTAATATATTGTCAAAAACTATATTTTAACTACCTACAGCTAGATGGAACTATCATGACACTCAGACGTTAAAAAAGAAATAAATGTGAACACTATACATCCACATCTGTGAGTATTGCAAAATTGAATTACAATATTGATAACTATCATCATTATCGTTGTACTAAATCACAGTAAGCCTATTTGCGGCTGCGGTGATTTAGTAGGCAGATTCCATCCCAAAATTAGGCAATCTAATCCGATCGAATCATTGCCCTGCATCGCATCAGTAGGGTATATGATATAAAAACCAAAATTACGTCAACGGACATCGACATGAATTTATTTTTTCTTCATTTTCAACCATATTTATTTGGTATGAAATGTCAAATTACTAGCAGAGTAACTGTTGTTTTTAGAAAAATCATATTCCCGTTAATAAGATAATTAAAAAAATGTACATGAATGCGTTAGTAAAATATTTGAATGTTGAAAATATTATACTAAAGTAATTCTGCTTATAGAGAATAACTAATGACAGCCACAAATTAAAAATAATGTGGTTTCCATGGAAACAAACTCAGTATATCAAACAAACCCATTTGTATGATTTAATTAGTGATAGAAATCTTGACATAGATAAGACAAATTTTATATTCTATATCCATTTACACGCTGAGTAGCTTTGTAAAGTTTTTGGATCTGGTCCAGTGCCCTTTGTTATTCTGACTAAAAATAAAATGGAACTATATTATTATCAAGACGAAGTTACTCTACAATAGATATAGTTATTCATATTTAAATTAGTTGATAAAAATTCTAGAGAAAACATTATTGTAAGTATTTTTGTATGCCCAATATCTATGTCAAAGCTGTTAGGATGTTCTCCAAACAGACTTTGGAATATAAAAAAAATTTAAACCATAAAAATAATTTTTTTTACTATTGGATTGGCGTCATATCAGAAAGGGTTAAGAAATGAAAGTAAATATATTTTGATTATTAATGTAAAGATTCTAACAATTCGCAATAATAAATGATCTTAAGTTAGGCAGCAAATTTTTATACAGGTCTTCAGTTCAATAAGTAAATATTTTGGTTATAATGTCAACAATAAAGCAATTTTGTATACGAGTTCTAACCACTGGAACACCATTTTTTGATACCATGTTTTCTAACCATTATAGTATTCGACCAGTGATACAACAATTTTGCTTATTCCATCTGGTACGATATTAATAGAAAACATCCCCATTTTCTTTCGTATGTACCGTGATCACAAGTGATAATTACGATGTTAGAATATTTTATATCTACCTGGAACACAAACATTTTTATCGGTGGTTATCACAAGATCTAAGACAGAAAAATGGGTTGTTCACTGGTGAGACATTGTTAGCCAATGTGTTAAAAACCTAACTATTTAAATTTCACTGTAACAAAAAAAAAAAACCAAGAACAAAATAAAATAATTTTAAAATTTCACTCCATCCAAAAAACATACATTCTTGCATACAAAACATAATATTAAAATCTATATAAAATTATTAAAAAAAAAAAAAAATCACCTGTTTTTATCTTTTATTAATGACAACAACAACAAAATGAAATGAAAACAAAAATGAAAATAAAACTGAAACACCGAAAAACGAAATGAACCCGCCGGCATTCAAAAAATGTTTGTACAAAAAAAAAACAAAACGAAAAAAGCAAGTAAAGCAAACGTGTTAATATCATTATGGTTTTATCTTTACATACACACGCACACACATCAAGTCACACATATTATATTTTTTTTATCATTAGTATTACAAGATGAAAAGTCTGTCTATTATAATATTTCCATCTCTTTCTATCATTTTTTACTGTATCATTTCTTAAAAATGTTATCCCTTAGATTTCATATCTTATATTTTATAAAAATTTCTATAAGAGAGTAACGTTTACAGGTTGATTCTGTTTTTTTTTTTTATTACTTCACCTGAACAAGTAGGACGTCGTATATGTAACAGATTCAAAAGAGAACATGATAATTTTCATTTTAAGGATAATAATTTTAACATAAATAAAACATTTATATGTTTCCGGTTGAAAATTTTACCAAAAAAAAAAAAAAAAAAAATAGAATGAAAATAAAATTATTAAAAATAAGAGGCAACAAAATTCTCTGTTTTGAAGATAGAGAGAAAAGTAAATAAGTATCTACAGAAATGAAATACGCGGCAAAAATTATTTTTAAAGATCAAAGTAAAAGCTGAAGAGCTTAAAAACACAACTATATATATATATAATATACATAATAATGTATATGTAATAATGTGAATTAACTTGGAATTTATCATGACGTAGTGTAGACAATACCAAATACCATATCCGAGTACAATATTTTTCATGACGATGTCGAGATGAATGTATATATTATAGGAAGTGATGATAAGTTGAAGAATTGAAATTTAATTTTAAAAAAAGACAAAGAGATGCGAGAAAGAGGGAATATTTTTTTTTTTTTTAACGTTTTTAGAAACGGTTTTCTTATTTGCATATAATTATAATTATTTTTCAAAATGAAAGACAGATGAACGAATGAATATATATATTCCAAGGAATATAATAAATATAACAAAAATTTATACCATATAGAAAATGAAAAGTAATTTAATTTAATAAAAAATATTACTTTTACCAAAAGAACAATAATTATTGTAATGGGTATAATATAAATGGTATACATAATTATGTACACCATATTACTTAGGTTTATTTACTTAAGTCAATGAACTTTTTAAGCGATTTAGTAGTTGATAAGTGCTTTAAAATATTTAATTATATTATTTAAAACAAAAACAAAAATAGGTATTAATTGCTTTGATATAAAAAAAATATAATATTGTTGGTATTACACTGTATATGTACATATACGTAGGCTTGTTAAGCTTTTAGAACCCATTTGGGTTATTATTTTATATATTACATTATGGTGATGACGTTAAATGCATTCTATTTAACAAAATTAATTCGAAATTTGAAAAAAAAAATACCTTTAAGAACTCATAAGTCCTAAATAACTACTGAAAATAAACCTATAAAACTTTTTGTTCATTTCAAAGCCCCACTCACTATTACCCAATACAAAATTAGTCACTGCGTCAAGCATTTTTGTCTTTTTAGTGTCCATACACCACAATATACCCTATTTTGTCTTCAATTGTACCACAGTGTACCCAGTTGTGTACCACAGTGTATACACTTATTGGTCTAAGTGTGTCAGCATACTATCGGTAGGCACTACTACGTACTAAGCCCCTCTTCAAACAATGGAACTATTTTCTTAAATCGTTAAATTTTTAAGAATCAGATACATAATTAATCTACTCTAGCTCTTCTTCTTAAGTATCGTTTGGGCCAATTATCGTATAGTACAAGAGACAAATTTGATCTCCAATGGGTTATGAACTCAGGCTTAACACATTTTCTGCCTCGCAATATAAAATTGAGCAACTCTAATTTAGATTGCTTTTCTGTTGTCCTACTGATTTACTTAAGAAGATTCAGCTACATAATATATTATTTATTATAACATTGTATATAATAACGGTATTTATTATTCTCAATTCTATCTCATTTACGATTGGTATCGAGCAATGGAGCTCTGTACGAGCAATGGAGCTCATTTGAGTAAATAAATAAATAAAAAAAAAGTAAAAAAATGGTCGTAATGTTGAACCAAAAAATAGGTTTTATTATGTTTATATGAATAAAAATTTTATGTTCAATTATAATGTTAAATTTTTTTTCTATAAAATGTTGCTAATAAACCAAGCTTTGAAATAAGTGTAATAACCTACATTGAAACTGGTATGTTATACAAGTGTATAATTTGTCCGAATTAATAATGCTTATGGTCGTATTACGTGTCGTATATTCATTATAAACCCATTAAAATAACTCTTAATGTTTTTTTTTTAATTAAGTCTAAACTTTGTAGAAATCGAGAATAGCTATCTATGAGTTAACCTCAGACCTTTATGATCTGTAAACTACCTAAGTAAAAGAAGTAAATAATAACGAGACATTATTGTCTAAATTAAAACAGCTTGAAGCAAAAATAATACAACAGAAAATTCGTGTTCCGAAATGAGTAAGAGTAGAATCAAATATAGAAGGTCTTCTATTCCCTTAAATACCGTAAACGTAACAAAAATATACAATTGAAGTATTTAGAAAAAATTATTCCAGTAATCAATTTTTAATAAAAATATTGTAAAAGAGTAATTTAAAAATTTTTTGACATATTTTAAAACCGATTCTCTTTATTTAAAATGTATTAAATAAAAAATGCTCAATTTGATAAAATTTAAATCTTGAATCACTTTTTTTTTTTATTTTTTTATTTCGTTATTTAGTACATTTAATTCATAAAAAACAAAATTACAATAAAAATGGTTCAAACATTGCTGTTATAAGTTTGATTTGGAAAATTTGGTAAAAGCCAAAATAATGTGTATGTTAGATTAATATTAGAGCTTATACTAAACTTCAGACCTATGTAAGTAAAAAACAAAAAATAATAACAAGCAAAATGCAAACACAAAAATTTCGATTGTCTCGAATTCAGATATTATTCAGCTACGAATAATTTTGTTTGATATGTTCACACCTTCACCCTTGTCGGGAATAGACCTATCATATTTTTTAAATAACGAGTCTCAAGTTTATCATACCATATTACTTACATGTATCCCACCGATTATAATAATATATATCGTTAAGAATATAACCCTTAGACTTTAGATAAATAAAATGTTCGGGCACTATAAAATCTGTTTTTAAACAATTTTTCATGTACTCATTTCATTGTGGTAATATAATATTAGATATCAAAACAGCTCTATCTTTTGTAATTAGAGCTCTGTTAAAGTGATTTTTATTTAACAAACAAAAAATGTTTAGGAAATTGTTTCGTTCATCATAACACTATTAGAACTGATCAGTAGGTATTTTTAGTGTTAGACTACCTATACAACTCCTATTTTCATTTTGATTGATTTTATAACTTATTAGAAGATGTCAATAGCACATCTGTGAGTTATAAAAATCGATCAAAATTTTAATGTAAAATGCAATTTTTATAAAATAAATTTATATAAATATTAACAAGTTCGATTTATTAATTAATATTGATACATAGACGTTTTATGTCACCATTGTATCTATAAATATTATTATTTAATTTTATTAAAATATTATCAAATTTATGTATTTTAGTTGTATATGGTACAAATATTTATTTGAGTAGAAATGTTTGAAATCACAGATTTGTACAAGCTCTTCTGCATTTTCGTTTTAAATATTTTGATATTTTCCATTAAGCTGGCGCTTACGTTAAACCATATTTGTTACAACGTATGAAATATTTGCCCTAATAATTGCTTGATATGCGATTATTTTCACTCTATTGCTAATTTTATTGTTGTTGAAGAGTCATTTCACAGCTTTATATTAACCCATCTATCCAAATACTATTATTTTTTATTTATGCATCAGCATAATACATAATTTTGATTAGATTTTGAATATAGTGCATACAATCACAACAATTCATAAGAAATTTTGCTTTTCGTTGTATTGTTTTAGTCAAGTTTGAACATCAAACATAATAATCACACGCTATGGAGTAATTCAAAGACAAAACTTGTCATTTTTGTAAGTCAATTATAATAGTTCAGCTGAACTGGATTTTGATTCTGATATTATCATATTTGATTACATCCACCGCACAAATTTCATTTCAAATAGAATAATTTAGTAAAAAATAAAATTTTTGAAAATTTAAATTTTACCAAACTTTTCATATATTTTTTTGTTGTGCGCTTTAAAATTTTCACTTACACAAATATTTTCACTGTTTTAAAAAAAAGAATTTTAAATTTTAAATTACTATTCGTTGAAACTTTTTTTAAAAAAAATTTTGTCTTTTATATTATTATTAAAAATATGTGTTTTTCCTGAAAAAGCTAATTTTATGCAAAAAAAAAAATATATAATTTGAGTGAAAATCTTTCCCAAAAATTTGTTTACAACAAACAAACAAAAATAACTTCAATTGATTCTAAAATAAATAAAAAAACAAAAAACAAAAACTAAATTCTTAGAATTATTTTGAAAATTTTATTCAACTTTCGTTTGATAAGGAATTCATAAGCTAAAAAGAAATAAAACTTCCTAAAATCTTATAATTTTAAAAAAGTTGTCTGATTTTAGATGAATACCTACAGAATTTCAAAACACCAAAAATTTTAAATTTTCAATTTTAAATATTTTTTTTATCATATCACAGAATTGTAAAATTATATTCCAAAATCTACATTTGATTTGTAACAACCCACAACTGGAAATTATTATCGAAATAAATTTGTAGTAGCAGACATTGAATTAAATTTAATAATAAATTGGATTGCAAAGATTGCGCAAGCTCATGGCGCTGCTACTTCTAAAAGTATACTCATATATAAAGGCGAACCAAATTCATATTCAATTCACAATCTCCGACTTAATTAAATACGATATCTTTCGCCATCAATATCACCAACATTAATCAAATAATGAGCAACACCAATATAGCCAAGAAATAAGTGGCCTCTACCAGAATCACTAATTAAGATAAATTGGGACTTCGAAATCAATATGCGAGTAGATATCCAAAATTGCTGCTCAAAAAGAAAATAACGATAAATAAATCAATTTAAAAAAAATAAATTATTTATTAGACAATCTATCATAGGTTGAAGTAGTTCGTGGATACATGCTCATTATAAATTTAAAAACTACTCCCTCATCTTAAATAGTTCTAAAATCAAATAATGAGCCGCAGCTGCCCATCCTTACAGAATATAAATAAATAAATGACATAAAACAAATTCCGGAAATTCGTTCATAGTCCGGACTTCACGAATATAAAATCATATCCCTTCTACTTTGCTCCACATTCAAACAACACCATAGTATATCTTGCAGATATTCAAGAAAAACATCAATAACTTCATTCTGCAAATCCCTATCGATTATTTCAATACATTTATTTTTTTCCTATTCGGTCTTTTCTCATCCAAGCGACATGTAAATATTAAAGGTTACATACTAACGCTTGGCTGTATATAGAAAAAGAAAAAAAAAGTAGATCTGTGGATTGATCATATCTTGTTACAGCGCTTTTGTGGACATAATGCATGCTATTTTTGGATGACACCTATACATCTACAGAAAAACAAAACAAAATGAAAGTAGATATATATATTGAATAAAGAAACTTCAATAATCGATTTTTATCTTTAACCTTTTCACTATATACGTCGCTATGAGAGAACGAACTGTTAAAGAAGCTTCTTCGATTTTATTTATTTTTGTTTCAGATAGTAAATATAATTTTTGGCGAGCATTTTAGAGCATCAAGTCTTAAAAATCTGATATTAAAATTGAAGAAGTGAAGTGGTCGTAATCTCGCTATTAGGTAATCGCGATTTTTATTGGACAAAATTGTATTGTAATTGGAACTTATCTTGAAATAATTTAAAAACTTAGTTTAACCAGTTGGGTACAACAAAAATTGTTTTCCCTCATAGCCCGACGCTGTTCGTATCATTATGAGTTATTGTACCGCAACAATATTTACATAATTATGTCTTTCGTAGATTGAGTAGAATCAATTTTAAATATTAATAACTGCATGTGCAACCGTCATATATTGCTATTAATTTTAGGATATTTTAATTATGTTTTGTTTGTGTATCTGCAGTGATGAATAAACGAGAATGGTCAAAAACGTTATTTTGCTTAAAAGTGAAGAAAGGACAAAAGATAATTGAATTACACAATTTTGATGCAATGAATGTTATAAAGATTTATCAAGAGTAATCTGGATCTAGTATGTATAGGTCGTAATATTTTGCCAATACGTATTGTAGACAATGTGATACAAAAATATTTCTTTGCTTGAACTGTTTTCAAAAAATAAATTGAAATAAAGCATTTATTTTGAAATATGTTATAAATTAAGGTTCAAAATGTATCACCGGTGACTCATATGGACCGGGGATGCAAAAATAAAATGTTTACTGATGTTACATTTGTAGTATATTGCTTGATAGACTTTATTATACTGACTTATATTATAATTACAAAGTGCTATATAGTGTTAGTCTGCATTCCACATTATATTAGAATTACATTATAGTGGTAGTGATACTCTATATTCCACAACATTGGGCTTTGATGAGGAAGAAAATTTGACATACATCATCGGTGACTAATTTTTAATAATCAACGCCGCAAAACAATAATTTACTTTCCAATTGAATAATTTAAAATTTTTTTTTTGCAATAGTATCCCATAATTAGGCATTACAACGTTATGAATTGCATATCTAAATTTTTTTGATGCACAAATAATTTTCTAATTTTTACAGTTGTTTTTTATAATAAAATTTTCTTTAAAATAATAAAACTTACTGGTGGATCACCATCATCTTTTTGCCATCTTGGTGTACTAGCTGGATTTGAATCAACATCACATTTTAGTGAAACTTCCATGCCTTCACGCAATGGATAACCAAAACCTGGTGTTCTAGATATTGCAAATGATGGTGTATCTGTAAAAAGAAAGTTAAAAAAAATCATAAAAAATTGTTAAGAAAATTTTGAAATTTTAAATTTTACTTTGACAATTGAGTTTTTTTTTTATTTTATTTTATTAAAAAATTTAAAAACTTTTTAATTAAAGAATCTTTTTAAAATTAAAACAAAAAATATCCTGCTTTTTTTTTTACTTTTATATTAAAACCCTCTAGTGGTTTAATATTATACATACAACTCTTTGATATTTAAATCTTGAATATTGCTCTAATTGGAATGTTTTAAGTAAAATATATATATATATATATATATATATATATATTATTATATATATACTTATATATATACTAAAAAGTAAATTAAAATACGTTAATTGTCCGATATGAATGGAAGGAATTTGTACCAAGCAGGGTTTTGTTCGAAAATGTTTATGGAATAAATTGTCCAAAGCTCAATTTTGCACAAAATGAACTTTTAAATCTTATGATGATATAGCATTACAACCGTTGGTTGGTTACAGCCTTATTCACAGTTTTCCTCCTACTATCTCGTTTTCTTTCAGTCGTTTTTCAATATACTATTTCCAGATTTCTCTCATCTGCTTTAATATTGTCTTTCGATCTATTTCTCGGTCTGCTTCTATACCTCTTATCCTTATGGGTTTTGTCAAGAATATTCTAAGCTTATCTCGGTTTTCTGACATTCTTATTATATGCCCGACCCATCTTAGTTTTTCGCTTTTGATGAATTTTATTATATTATGGACATTATCTTCTTCTATGCTGTACATTTTCTAATCTAAAAGCACCATAGATTTGTCTGAGTATTTTGCTTTCAAATCTATCTTCTCAAATCTCAAAAATCAAAACTTGGTTTGGCTCATTTTCATTGAAGTTCTATTCCTACAGTAGTAAATTTGAAGTTGAATGGAATAATCTAGTTTCTGCTAACGTTCTGTAATCATAGTATTCTTATCAAGCATTAGAATAATGTTTCGCAAGAAATAATAGGTAGCTCCATGTTTATAAATATTTGTATTGTACAAACATTGTATGCTGGGCAGAAAAACCATTAGCTCTTTTGGTTTGCGCAGAATCGATGTATATGTATGCATTCAGATAACTAAATAAAGATAAATTTCAATTGAACTGGGGGTAAAGTGTGTTGGGTCTTGGATCGTGAGCAAATTTTAACACTTTCAAAATTTGGCAGCTTTAAATAAATAATGTTGTTTTACAAAACGTTACTCAACCACGTATTATATTTCGAAAACAATATATTACCTAAAACACCTTAATTAAAAATACATCCAAAAATATTTAAAGCATTTTGTTTTTAACTTACTGGCAAAATTATCAAAAGTTCAGCTACGAAGAAGCAATGAAAGATTTCAATAATAAATTATAAAATTGATCAGACTACGAACATAGCCGGGCTATACTGACTTCTCTTAATGTATTGTCGTTAAGCAAGATAATGTGGGGCCTATATGATTATATAAAATATGATTGAGGTTATAATGGCGCATTGTCTTACAAGTAGAGATGGAAGAAGGTTTTCAATACCCGTACATTACCTTTCCAGAGATTGTTTCGATGAAGAAGATGGTCGAATCGCAGTTCAATTTTAATTGAAGTAATTCTTTCGATATGTATAAAAAAATTTAACTGTAAAACGTGAAGAAAACAGGTTTTTAAATATATGCTTACAACAAAAGACAAAAGTGAAGAAGAAAAATACCCATAGAAAACTATTCAGATGTCATCTGTACAGAACTCCACAACAAATTATTCATTTTGCTGTTTATGAATAAAACAGACTAATTTTAAAATAAAACGATTATACCGAAAATGTTATAAAAAATTATAAACAATAATAATGTATGAATCACAAATTGAAAAATTTGACAACCTGATTTATTTTATTTACTAGCTTTACACCAATTTTATTGATGGTTTATTAAAAGTAAGAGCCACAATTTATTTTATTAGTATTTTTTCAAATTATTCTTTTTTTTTTTAACCTTGATTTGCTTCAGACATAACAAACGATTTACAAATTTTTAAGAGATTTTTTTTTATAAAAAATAGAATGCAGACAGAGACAGCAACATTATAAAATCAAAAAAAAAAAAAAAAAAGTACACCACACCACACTTTAAATATATTTTTTTTTTTCAGGTTGTTGTTATTTTTTCTTATAGCCTAAAATCTTATTACCGGAGCAAAATTGACAGATTATCCTTTAAAAGCTTTAGTATCAATTTAAAATGAGCTGATTTTATTTTTTTTTTCCTTTTTTTATTTTGTTTTTTTTTTCTTCTATTTTTGGGCTTACATTTTTTTTTTTTAGTATTGACTGCAATACTGAAAGTTGAAAGGTAAACAATTTTGCACCTTCAGTTCAGTTTTTATTATACAGCCTTAAGGTAAAAATTTTCATCTTTAGAATTTTATGGAAATCATCATCATCATCATCTTCATAAGCATGACAAAAAAATATAAAAAAATAAAAAAAAAAAATAAGAAAAATTCAAACCCACAACACTAGTTAAAAGTCAATTCGTTTTTTTACAAAAAAAAAAAAAAACATGCTTCAAATAACAACAACAACATTACAATAGAACACAAAAAGTGTCGTCTGACAGTGCGGCGCTTGCTATTATCATGTCAAATAATGCTTTTGAACAAAAACAAATTTTTCTTTTTTGTCGGTTTAATATGCATTTTCATATGGAAAGTCTTTTTGATGACACTATGATGAGAAATTTTCACGTTTTTATACAAAAAGAAACTAATTTAAATTATTGAGCCGCCGCCGCCGTCACTCTGTTGCTATATTATTAAAATGAGAAGTAATAATTTTTAAATGAGCATAAAAATGAGATTTTCACGTTATATTTTTTTTTTGGGTTATGGTCTCTTTTTTGAGGCATTTTTTTTTTATATTGATTGAGATGACATACAGGTTGAAACGTGTTAAAAAAAAAAAATAATAATAATGATGTCTGTCTGCATATAGATTGAAAAAAATTTAATAGAAAAAAAAACGAATGAATAAAAGATGGAGTTATTATGGATGATGTTATATAATATCTATTTGTAAACAAATCGGGTAAAATATTGTAAAATGAGCTAAATAATAATTTATAAAAAAAAAAATGGCGTCATTTATCAGTATTTATTATTTTAAAATTGTTAGACGTGTTGCTCTAGTTTGAGAAATGTTTATTTAATTTTATGCAAAAGCTTACAGGTAATCAACAATAAGTTAAAAGTAGAATAATATATCTAGACTTTATAAAGTCTTGTTTGAAAGAATAACTAATGATATATTTGTAGGAGTTTTACACTATAAATAATATATAGTTATATTGTCGAAAACAAAATGTTACAGTTATTTCCAATTTAAATTTCTTCATCATTAGAGCCCAAAAGAAAAAATATTTGATTAAAAACAAATTTAAATAACTAGATGTAAGCGAGATTAAGGTGAGCCCTTGTAGAGAGCAATCGGTATTTTAGACATTATTTTCACGATTCTTAGTAATTATGATAATATAAAAAAATTAAATTTACCAAAAAAATTATCCAAACCAGAAAAAAAAACCAATTTTCAATGAGTTGTAATCACATGCATAAAGCTTAACCTCTTAATCATGTCGAGTGTGCTCAATTTTATACACAGATCGAATGAAGCAGTTGTGCAGTTTTTCAAAATAACCAAATTCGATCAAAAAATTGCATTTAAAATTATCGACAACTCTAATTAATTTCTAATTAGAAGTCATTGCCATTGATTTCTTCTCAAACAGTATGGCTAATCTTAGTAAAATTCTAAGTCTTACATAATATATATATATATAATTTATATATATATATATATTTATTTAGGTTCTGTTTAATCTACTGACTAGGTAGAGTCGGAGGCTTAGTCCCATAATATATTAGCAAAATGTTCCATAAAAAAATATAGAAACGAAAGCCTTCAAATACTCTAACAATATAAATTAAATAAAACGAATAGGTGCATAAATAGTTGCATATTTATAGAAAAGTTTGTCATAACAATATGACAACTACAGCTTAGTGTGAGTTTGGGGCTCCTGAACAATGTTTTTCTATTCATACCGGTTGTTGGCAACACTTCTACAATTTTGCGCATTCAGTAGGATGGCATAATTTTCTATATTATTCGTTAATCCTAGCCCTTGTCCCCCTCTTTGTGGAGTTAGGTATGTTCAACTATAAATATATATTTATTTGGGTTCTTAGTTCTTCCTTTCTTAAGACATGTCTTACCCATATTAGGTTTTGCACCTATATGAATCATAGATATCTTTGCTAATGTTAGATCATTCAGTTTATCGTTGCTTCTTATTTCATATTCACAATTTTTTAACAATCTTGGTTTAAAATTTTTTCTAATTACTCTGCGTTTAAATATGCGAATTACATTCTAACCATTCACAATCAACGATAAAGACTCACAGGTATATGTTATTAGACTGCTTTTATAGATTGACTGTTTAGCGAAATATGGTACCTTTTATTTCTTCTAGTATCAATATAGCAACAAACAGATTACAAAAATTTTGGAATTAAGGATTTTTATACTATGAGTTACTTTCACTTTCCTTCTTGAATGCCGTTAAAACAATTTATAGCAATATTTATATTTTTGCACGTTTCTAATATTATTAAATACTGTATTGTAAAGGTCTCTAAAGGTTAAAAATTGTATTCTAGTGTAAAGTAAACTGCGGTGGTTAAATTATAGCAAAAGGGAATAAGCATGTTTTATCGAATATATGCTGCGAAGTCTAGGTGAAATAGTTTAATATTATATACATAATTTTTATAATACATCTGTCGGCCCCTAACGTTTCACTTCTCCCTATACATGCCAAACTTCATATACATCTGAGCCGACTTCAATAATTATATTAAAATGAAGAAATACATTTTATAAAATATTCTGCGAGCTCTAGGTAAATTATTTTAAAATTATGTATATACATAGTTTCGACGATATATCCGTCAGCCTCTAACGCTTTATTACTCCCAAATATATGCAATAATATTATATATTATGTGTTTTGTAAGAAAGATGTATTAAAAATTTATAGGATTAAAAACAATATATCAAAAATGAAAATATCAGTAAATAATGCAATATTATTTGTATTTATGAATTTATCAAAGACATTATAACGTCGGTAATTTATAACAGAATAAATTGGTTATTTTTTATAAGCTTGGAATAAAAATTTTATTTAAGGAAAAATTAATTATAAAGAATTTTGTTTACGTCATTTATAATGGGTTACGAGGCTGGTAATAAAAATAAAACTCTATTGCTATATTTATTGAATATTAGGTCTTCCAAAGATGCTGTTACAAGCGAAAGTAAACAAAATATGTAATCAATTTAGCAAAACATGTCTACCTAGTAAATTTTTTTTATTTCATTCAAAATATTTTCTTTAAAATTTAGATCATAATGCATTCATTCCTAAAAACCTGCTGATATTTTATGAAAAATCTAACTTTAAAAGCTTATACTTAAAAAGCTTCAAATCCGATTGAAAGTATATTAAATTATTCGTTCTTATTGGATTTTTTTTGTTTGTTTTTATATTTAATGTATTTTTCGAAAATCAAATTGGCACGTTCTAATAAATAATTTATATTGACAAAAACAAAAACATAAACAATATCACATACACATGTTTATATATATACATATTATAAATTTGTAACATAATTTCATACTTATTTATAATGTAATAGGAAATCCTTCTAAAGAAAAACTTCTAAGAACACAAAAAAAAACATAATACTAGATACCCTACTCCACAAACATAAGAAAATATGAATCTGAGATCCTAAAAACATGAAAAAAAAAAAAAAAAATTCGTGACTAGCTTTTCTGGATCCCCATTATAATTTTGATTCAAATATAAATCAAATTATAAAAATTTTATTTCTCTAGAGACATTAGTACCTCAAACCTCAATCTACAGAAAAAAAAAACAAAAATAAAGAACAACAAAATGGAAAATATGATTCTACATGTGGGTTGAAATTTTCTCATTTTTTTTTTTTTTTTTTTGAGTTTTTAAATTTTTTATTTATTTTTTATTTTTTTTATTTTTAAAAACATATAAATTTCTTTTTTTTTTTCAAAATCCTCAAATTCATCACTAGAAAATAAACTAGAGAAAAACCAAATATTTCTTTGAAAATTTTGAAAGTAGCTGGCTGAGAATACAATAAGAAAATAAAGAAAAGACAAAAAGTACCATTTTGATTTATAATCAACAAAATGATGTGACAATGGTTAAGTCATAAATCTACTTGCCTCCGTTGAATGATATTCGTTGGATATTATGTCAATAATGTAATAAATATTCACTTCTTATAGGTAATTCAAAGAAGAAGGACGTGTTTTGCTTACCTTTTTATTTGGTGTTTAATTTTAAAGCTTTTAATTAGTGCTATTAGTGAATTGAATTGGTATCAATGACAATTTATTGACAATTTATTAACTTTTTGTAACAATTTATAAACTGTCTTACTGCAGAATTTAGTTCTGAGATTTGTGACAGTAACCAGCTGTATATAGTTGAAGATGTTTGGCAGCAGCAAAGTTGTTATTTTGAAGAAATAAATTCACTTGAACTCCATAGATTGATAATGAAATTAAATAATTCTAATTTCGATACGCTAGGTATTTCTAATTTTGTTTTAAAAAAAATTAGTCTTAATATAGTTGGATGTTCTAGCTCATATTTTTAATTGCTGTGTTGAAATTGGAATTTTTCCTAATGCTCTAAAAACTGCTGAGGTAATTCCTTTATTCAAGAAAGGAGATAAAAATTGCTCAGATAACTATCGTCCCATTTCCATGTTAAGTTATTTCTCCAAAATATTTGAAAGAGTGATAAAAAAAAGAATGATGCAATTTTTAGATCTTACTAACTTTTTAAGTTGTAAGCAATTTGGTTTTCGTAGTGGCAGATCTACTGAACATGCACTTCTGACTTTTTGTTCGCATATTTATGAAACTCTTAATAATAAACTAAAAAGTGCTGCGTTATTTATTGATATTAAAAAAGCATTTGATACTGTGGATCATAAAATCCTATTGGGCAAATTGTATAAAGCTGGCTTCCGTGGTAATTTCTTTGATTTACTTTCTTCGTATTTAACGGGTCGAACTCAGAAAGTTAAAATTGATGACACCATCAGTGATCTTAAAAATATTTCTTTGGGTGTACCTCAAGGATCTGTTCTGGGTCCTACCCTGGGTTGTTTTTAATCTTCTTTAATTCTGTTCTTCTTCAAAAATTTAAGGGTTGTTCAACTGCTTTTGCTGATGATGTTGGTCTATCCTACAATAATAAGTCATTTTTTGAAAATGTGTGTAATATTAATTATGACTTGGACTTATTACGTCGCTGGTTTTGCCATCACAAATTATTATTAAGTGATAAAACTAAAATTATGTTTTTCAGTTTAGGTAACTCTATTCCCACGTGTGATAATATTTTGTATCACTGTACTAAATGTAGAAGATTTCCTCTTCCTCATAATAATTCTCTTCTTACTCAGAAATTATGTAATTTTAACGAAATGTATAACTGTTCCGCAGGTTGTTTTAAAGTTGATTGTGTGGATTCCTTCAAATATTTAGGTGTTACAATAGATTCTAAGTTAGATTGGTCAATTCATACACGATTTTTGAGTAAGTATTTTCATTTAGTTGTTAGACAGTTTTATCACCTTAAGCAGTTCTTTTCTTCTAAACTGCTTACGTCTGTATACTATGGTTTATTTAATTCTAAATTACAATATGGAATTGTTAATTGGGGTGGTACTTTTAATAATTATCTTAAACCTTTGTTAATACAACAAAAGTGTGTTATCAGACTAATTTTAAAAAAACATCATAGGGAAAGCAGCTTCCCTTTATTTCAATGTTTGAATATTTTACCTCTGAAGCATCTTTTTTACTTCCGAGTCCTCAAAGCATTCTTTAATAGTAGTGGTTACTTACGAAGTAGGTATTCTGAAATATATAATCTGAGAATCAACAACAGAAGATTAGCTATCATACCCCCTCATAATGTACATCATTTTTTACGCTCATTTTTAGCTATTGCACCTCGGCTTTATAATTTATTACCTCCACCTTTAACTGACAATTGTTATGGTTCTAAATTACTCAGTTTGGTTAAACTCTGGCTTTTTAATTTCAATCATGATCAAGTAAATGACTTAGTACGCATAGTTACGTAATTTTTTTGTATTTAATTAAACTAAATTGTTTTTTTTTTTATAAGATATTGGTTTTTATTTTTAGTTTTTTTTTAATAGGGCAATAAGCTCTTATTATCGGTTTTTATTCGTTATTATATTTCTATTTTTATTTTGGTCAAATATTTTTTTGTAACTACACTCGCTACTGCATGCTTTTTGCATAGAGTGTTTTTAGCTTTTATTTTTATTGTTTGCTTAATTTAGTATATAATATTTTGC
The DNA here is from genome assembly GCA_963942445.1 of Argyra leucocephala. Taxonomy (NCBI): domain Eukaryota; kingdom Metazoa; phylum Arthropoda; class Insecta; order Diptera; family Dolichopodidae; genus Argyra; species Argyra leucocephala. The sequence goes on along the minus strand of OZ012681.1, from coordinate 9,162,755 downwards.
TTTTGTAGAACACTTTTCTTTTCGTTATTTTATAATTCTTAATATATAATTATAAGTTTAATTGATATTTTACTCTCTAACTTTATTTTTGAATACAATTTTATAAGTTTCTTTATGATTATATTAAAATAATTACTTACTTAAATTTTGTTAATTTTGCTAATTGTTTAATTTATAAATTATGTTAATTGGTATTTTTTTTTATTTATTCTCTTAAATCATTTAAATTAAAAAAAAATTTTTTATATTAAAAACCGCTTGTCTATAGAACAGTTATTATATTTTAATTAAACAATGAAATAAAAATAAAATAATAAATAAATAAAAAAAAAAAAATATTGATATACAAGCTCTAACGAATGTAAGATTTTCTTTATATATGTTACAAATTATTGAATTTTAATTGTGAATTATTCTTTCGTTGAACTAAGGCGGACAATGTGGAGTAAAATGTGATTTTACAATAATATCGGCATTCTTTTCCATTACAACGATTTATAGGTTTATCAAGGTCAGACTACTAAACCCATTTAGGTTGATCTTAAAAATTCTATTTATTTTACAATCCAGTTTAAATGTCTGAAGCCGATATAGAGATGGGAACCAAAAAATGGATTAAAATATGAGCATCTATCATTTTTAAGTGAATGAGATAGCGACATTTTACGTATTTGATATCCCCAAAATACATATCGAATACAGAATACATTATCATTAAAATTGATTATTCAGAAGTGAAAAGCTTCTAATTCCACATTTATTCACAATTTTTAAATATTCTTGGTTTTAAATATTTTCTAATTACTCTTCGTTTAAATATGCGGATTACATTCTAGCTATCAACGATCAAGCCGAAATGTTTTTCATCACTAATAGACAGGACATTAGGTATACTCATATATGGATTTGAACTTGACAGTTCTTGATTATTTATTTTTTGATATTTTTTGATACAATTTCAAATTCTAATTCTATGACACTTTAACAACATCACTTTTTAACCTCTTCAACTTTAATCACAAAATAATTGGAACGTAATTAACATAAATTAAAGAATCAGTCATCAAAATGTAGAGTACCATGTCCAAATCCTAGACGGTAAATATTTGAATGGTGAAAATAAATTTGTAAAAATCAAAATAACAAAAAGAAAAAAAATAAAATCAAAATTACAAGTCCTTACATAATATTCAAGACATCTTTCACATCATAAATTGACAGTAAGGATATTCTTCGAAAAAAGAAAAACAAATAAAATAAAACTAAAAATAAAAATTATTTTTTTTTTTTTTTATTTTGGTTTTTTGAATATCAAATCACGTAGAAGACAAAAGACACGAGAAACAAAATTACCAAATATAAAAAAAAAATAAAACAAAAAAAAAATAATAAAAGAAGAATCCTTATTTTAAAAATCCTTGAAAGTTTTTTGTTTCTTCTTGTTTTGTTTAGTTATTTTTTTTTTCTGATATTCCAAAAATCACGTAAATTTTTCAAAAATTCTTTAAATTTTTTTTCTTACTTTATTTTTGTTTTTTTTTTTTTTTTTTCTCAAAAGAAACCAATACAAAAATGTTAGGTTTATACATAATATAAAAGTTTTCATATAAATAAATAATAATAACAAGCAGTAAGTCTAACTAACTACAATTATAATACCAATATAGAGCCCACCAATTGAATAGAAAAACAACAACGAGTCTCAACATGAACATTTTTTTTTTGTTTTGAATTTTCGAAAAAGATTTTAAGTCTAAAAACAAAATTAGAAGTTTGACTTACAAAATAGGCAAGTCAATAAGGCAAGAAATTCAATTCAAACAAAAGTTATTCATTGTTCCTAATGTTCATAACCCTGTAAATTATTTTCGCCCTTCTAATAAAGTGACCTGTACAAATAATTAGTGGCAATATTTGCAGCATACATAATTATATAACGGTGGTTAATGCTAGGTATGATAGGTATATAGGTAGGTAGGTACATGTAACAATAATTCCAGTTAGTTCTAGACAACTTTACTTTGCCTTTTTGTTGCCAGCATTCGAATGACCTTTTTGTTGTTGTCGATGATCATTCTTCCAAATAAATTAGCACTACTGCCAGCCTGTGCAATTGAAAAAGTTGGTTAAATCATCAATTAGGCTTTCTGCAATAACTTCTTTATTGTTAAAAAAAGGCCTCATCTAAAGTCCGGAATATGGACAGTTTATTTTAGTGATTTACTATTTTGTTTGGAATGATTAAAGGTCAACATAACGGAATTAAAGATTTAAATTTTTTTTTATTGTAGTTCATATACTAGATTGTTAACATTCTAAGCATTATCATAATTATTCCCTGCACTATAACCTAATCTGTGAGCCATAAGGTGTAAATAAGCATTCTAAATACGAATTAATTATTTACGTAGGTTGGAGAAGAAACGTACGTTCATTTTGAAACAGCTTCGTGGTATGGTTTAAATATTATTAATTACCATGTTGCGATAAAACATTTCATAATTAAAGCATATTATAATCATTATATCTTACTAAGCCCTAATTCATATTGTAGCGAAATATAGTAATACAATTTGAAATTATTGGATTTACTATTGTATGACAACTATTGTATTCAATGTTGTGTTGTGTATTTCAATATTACTATTGTATTCAATGTTGTTCTGTAGGGTGTACTGCGCTATAATTTCATTATATACTATAAATAACAATTTGAAATATATGGTCATTAATTTAGTTCAAGAAAAAAATTATTAAAGAGGTGTATTATCTGTTGATGCATTTCAAATTAACCTCTTAATACTTCAATAGCTGACCTAAGTGACAAATAGTTGAACAAATTAATTTTCTAAGTGCGAGTACAAAATAAATATTCGTTGTTGAATTCGACAACTAATTTACTTTTAAATTTTTAAGACCACCTCAGTAACTTGGTTACAGGAGCAACTAGACTCTGCGTTGTATATTGAATTGGGTATGACGACGAATATAGGTGGGAAATCAAATGGAAAATAGAAAAAGAAATTTTAATTTATTGAAACCAGTCCTTCACCATAGTCACACTATTGGTCACATAATTGGATTTTCATATACTCCATTGTATTGAATATCAACTACAAAATATATATTAATTAGGAGCATTATTGTACTAATTTATTATAATAACTCTTCAAATTTTGTTATTTCTATAACAACAACATAAGGATTTACCATTAGGTCAAGAAGAGTTTTTAACTGTTCTTAAACTTTTGTATTGCTTTATTTTCTTCAGTTTTTTTCCATTTTTTGCTTTTTAATTTTTATTTTTAGTCAATTTTCCATTCAACTCATGACTACTATATAGTTTTCATATTTAAAACAAGGATAATATTTTTTTTTTTTAAATAGAATAACCATCATCAGTTCTTAGTTTACTCTTTTATTTATTTATTTTTTTTTTATTATTATTATTGTACTTCATCTCGAAAGTATGCAATGCGGAACGTGAACTTTTCTATAAAGAAGTCTTTTCTATTATATGAAAAGTTATTTCTGACATTTTTATATTACATTGGTTAGCTATTCACGAATTTCATTTTCCTGTTGTCATGTAATTTTTTCTACAAAGTTGACCTTATTTTTATTTATTTTTTTCTATGTTTTGGTCCTATGGCAAGTAAAATGTATTTTTTTTTTATCATGAAAACGAAATTTTGTGGAATAAAAAATAGTTTATTGGCTTCAAGTAAAGTTTATATAAAAAAAAATAATATTAAAAAAACAAGTAACAGCCTTGTTCAAATTTAACCAAGTACAGTTAAATTTGGAAACTTAGAAGGTTTATAAGTTTTTGTTGTTATGAAAAAGAAAGAAAAATGTTACCGCGCCGCGTCAGAAGTCAATGTCCGTGTAAAATTTTTTTTTCACAAATTAATTTCTAATTAGAAGTCATTGGCATTGATTTATTCTCAGAGAGTATGATATTCTATTAGATTAGGCTTAGTAAATGTTTGTTGTCATACATTATATGTATATATATATACTATATATATATATATTTTAGGTTGTATGACAGATAGATTAGCCAGGTAGAGTAGAAGGTTTGTCCTATATAAAATATATTAGCAACATTTTCCAAAAAAAAATTTAAAAACGAAAGACTTCAAATACTCTATCAATATAAATTAAATAGAACGAATAGCTAAATAAATAGTTGTCTATTTATAAAAAAGTTTATAATTATAATACGACAACTATATCTTAGTGTGAGTTTTAGGCTCCTGAACAATGTTTTTCTATTCATGCCGGTCGCTGGCAACACTTCTTCAATTTTGCGCATTCAATAGGATCACGTAATTTTCTTTATAATTCGTTAACCTATTTCTTAGCTTTCATCTTGGTTGGGTTAAATATTGGCGACTATCAAATATATTTATTCAAGTTCTTTATTCTTCCTTTCTTGCAACGTGTCCTATTATAACGTGTCCTATTAGATCGCTCAATTTATCGTTCATCTTTCATATCCGAGATTTTTTAATATTTTTCGCTTTATATTGTTTCCAAATACTCTTCGTTTTAAGTATGCGGATTGCATTCTAACCATTTATCGTCAACGATCAAACCTGATTTTATTTCTGACCTTTTAGCCCTAATTAAATCTTCCAATGACCACTTAACAAAACATTTTCTTATAAAATACAAAAAGCTCATGCTTAACTCTGATAACATCATTTTGCTTTATTAGGTATATCTAAATGAAACTATAAAACTGAACAATCTTACGGTTAACCTAGTCTTAAGTAAAAATTATCATTTATCAAAAATAATTTACTATCTTAAATTTATCTTGAGCATATCTCTTGCTCTCTCTCTCACTTCTACTTCAAATACATTAAGCTTACGTTACAATCAAATATATCTAAAAATAATTTTTTCAAGTTGTAAATCTTGAAAAATTGAAAATCGTATTTTTTGACCTTCGAGAAGAAAAAAAAAAATCATAAAAATAGATCATCCTTAATATACAATTAGATGTTGTAGGTGGTTAATTTCTAACTACGTCATAGCTTTAGATAATATTTGTACAACATCTTACCTATATTACTTTCAATATTATCCTTGTCCTTGATGAGAAATTTATTTTGTATATAGAAAGTATATAGAAAATTTAGAATGTCATGTTATAGATTTTATTATTTTTATTATTGTTCAAGAATTTTTAAATTCTTATACCGTTACATTCTGTTTTATTTCTAAGAATATCCATAGATTTAAGAAAATTTACATTAACAATATACATTAAAGAATATCAATAGGTATATTTTTCCAAGTTTTTCATTTCACCTTTATGTACCAAAGATGAAATGAGATTGTTGTGAATGTGTAAGTGTGTATATATGTTTACCTTGATATCCTTTAACGATTTTTTAATGACTGTTAGAAAATATTTTTTTTATTTTTTTCTATTTTCTTCCTGTAACTATGAGTTTTTTTTATACTTAATATTTTATATATTTACATATAATTTATTTTCTAATAGTATTTTGTTATATATATATAATATATTTGATATACATATTCTATGTTTTTATATAAAGATATTTTTATCCTAGAATTATAAAAAAGAATAAAAAATGTATTTGAAATTCTATTGCACAAATCTGAGATTTAAGAAAATGGCGATGTGATATAGGATCAAAATCTCATATGTAATAAAAGCTGACGAGACAAGAATTTTTAATAGAAAGTAAACGAAGAAAAAAAAAATTAATTTTTTATTTATTTGCTTGTTTTTTTGTTGATATTTTTTTTTTTGTTATCTGATTTTCAAGATATTTTGTTCTGAAAAGAAAATATAAATTTTCAATAGGCAAAATACAATTTTTTGTTTTAAATTCAAATTTTTTAACTTTAAAATTGTATTTAGTTTAGCATGTTAGTTTGTTTTTATTACGAAGCGGAATAAAGAATTATAAAATATAATCAATTGAGGTATCAATTGAGAAATTTTGCAGGTCAAACATAGCTGAAATGAATATAATAATTTTCGATGAGTTTAAAAATAATCGTAACTAAATTTGAATATTTTAAAATATAATTGAAAATCTTTAACACAACGTACACGACAATTTATGAAAATATTAAGCTAATCGGACTGAATAATATCACACCTCTGGAGCAAGACTTTCAAATTTAAAAATTTTAAGTATTGAAAAAAACCCTGATAAAAAATTTAATCAAAAACTAAACTTGTACGGTCAAAGCTTTAACCAGTTTTGCGTGGAAAAAGAAAAGACTATTTATTTTGATTGTAGCAATTTTGCATCTGGTTAAATGAAAATTTTGTAAATTGTGTAGCCACAAAGTATATTGTGACGGTATACGAAAAAAGTCAATATTGGCATAATTTTCCTAATAATCGTAGATTTTAAATGTTACATTGTAGATTAAAAATTTCCCGTTGTACTGATACTCTTAATTTTAAAACACAAAATCGCTACATTACAAAAAGTGGAAACAGCCAAAAACTGCTTGAATCATTTTAAATGCATTTCTCAAAATTTGCAAATCTACTTCAGACTCAAAAGTAAATAATCACAAAATAAGCCATTTCTCTATTAACACCCACAATCCGAAAAAATTAGAGTGAAAGCGTCAATTTGTTAAAACATGTTTGCTGCAGTCGAATTGTTTTGCTCACTTAAACCCATATAACATTATCTTTAGCTTTTTGAGTTGAGCAATATTCTTCCGAGAGGCTCAAATATAAAATAAAAATTAACATTGGCGTATTTCAACTTCCGAAATTTGTCTACTTTGGAATCTAAAATAAATGTGATTTCATCAACATAATCAACATAAGAAAGAACCGAGATAAATTAGCAGCCATATTGAAAGATTTCGATAGTATTTCCTGTCAAAATTTCTGATACCTATAAGTCACATTTTGTTAGGGTAGACAATAGCTTATGTTAACATGACCTGAAAATATTTTTGTCATAATCGCTTATTTAACTTAAAATGTTTTGAATATTATATTTTTTAGAATTAGCCATAAAAATTTATAAATTGATAAGCGTTTTTCGTAAAATAAAATTTTTGGGTTTCAAGTGTTTTAATATAATTTAAGAGAATTTAAAAAATCAAAACTGATACAGTCCCGTTTCCATATTTTGAAACAATTATTTAAACCATAAAATTAATTTAACTCGAAACATTAATTTCAGACATAAGCGGTTATGACTTGTGACCATAGGTTTGATAGGTTTGAGCTCTCTTACTGTGTCCACCTTATATAATATTATTTCTTTTCTTATTTCTCACCTTATATAATATAATACTTTATATAGTATATTGCAATAATAAATACTATATGTATTATATTCATTCATTCATTCTATCATTAGGTAGGTTCATCTATCATTAGGTAGAATAGTCGGTTAGTCCTATATAAAATATATTAGCAACGTGTTCCATAGAAAAGGAAAGATTTACAATACTCTAACAATATAAATTAAATAAAAATAATAGGTAAATAAGTAGTTGTCTATTTATAGAAAAGTTTATTCGTATAATATTACAACTACATCTTAGTGTGAGTTTTGGACTCCTGAACAATGTTTTTCTATTCAAACCGTTCGTTTGCAACACTTCTTCAATTTTGCGCATTCATTATGGTGGCATAATTTTCTATATTATTTGATAATCTTTTTCTTGCCCCTCCTCTGCGTGAAGTTATGTATGTTGAACTATAAAATATATTTATTTAGGCTCATTGCTCTTCCTTTCTTACAACATGTCTTACCCATCTTGGGGTTTATACCTATATGAATCATAATATATCTTTGTTAATGTTAAATCGTTCAGTTTAGTCTTCTTCCATATTCTGAATGCAACCGTTTTCGTTTTTAATTTATTTCAAAAACAACAAAAAATTTCATCTTATTCATTTTCCAACTATTTCTATTTCAAATTTTAATCTCAAAATGCTTATCCTATCTTATTTCATTTTTGTAATAAGCTTTAATCATTTCTAATTATGATTCTACAAATTACATTCCACCAAAGGTAAAATTGCAAATTTTTTTTTTGCTAATTATAAATTTGGTAGTAGTTGTCAAAAGAAATACTTATTATAGGTATATAGTATAGGTATATATTATAGGTGTATAGTATACGTATATAGTATAGGTATATAGAATAGTATATTATTGGTACATCTTTTGTCATTAAATGAAAATTTTCATCTGTTTCTGATTAAAAACATCAATCATATCAAAATTTTCCATCTATAAAAAAAAAGTAACAAAAAAAGACAATATTTCACTACTCAAAGTAGGAGAAATCAAGAAAATTATAATTAACCGTTTAACAACGGCAAATTTTCTCATAATCTTAACTAAGCCATATTTTTGTACTCTGACGAAGGAGGAAGTTTTCCTGTAAAGCAATATTTTATAATTTGAATTTCTAATTAACTGCAATTAAAAACCACCTCCTATATTACAATACTTTAACTGTTATCCTATCCTAATGATGAATTTCAAGAAAAAATTGTTTAAAAAAAGATGACAGAAAGAGACAGTAAATTTCAATTATAGAAATGTAATTAGAATTTTATTCTTTTATATTACGATGTGAATACCCAAATTTGAAAATAAGAAAAAAAAAACAGTTAAAATTTTGTCTTTTAAAAAATTTTCTTCTTTGTTAGTGGCTTTAATAATTCAGTCTAATTGTAAGTAATTATAAAATGTTACTATGACAAATTGCAGTTTTCCAATTACTACTAAAGAAGTAAAAAATAGAAAATATTTTTTTAAATCATTTTCATTTGCTTACTGTTACCACAACATTTTTATTAACCCCCCTTTGAACAAAATTGAAAAAATCGGTAGTCCTTGCATTATTTCAAGATTAGTAGTGCTAGCACTATAATTTGGAATAAGACTGTGTGTAAATTTAGCATTTTTGAGTTTTTTTTTGCTTGAAGGTCATGGCTATTTATAATGTAAGCGGTGGTTATACACACACATAAATGATTGTCGGTAAAAGTAGTATTTTATTAACTTGATAGGAAATATTGAAATTCAGTGACTTTAACGCTAAACCGAAAAACATCGAAATTTTATTTTCTAATACATTATTCATACTACATATTTTACTTATTCTGCTCATTTTGAATAACGAGTGAATCTACTAGTCTCGCTGCACAACTATATTTTCTACATGCATACAACTCCAATATATATCCTATACAACTATGGTCTATAAAAAATGAAATGTTCAAATTTTTTAAGTGAAAATTTTTACTTCTTCACAAGTTAAATTTTTGTTCAAAACTATCTAATTTTCTTTTCTGATATGAAAATGTTCAGGTTGTTGTTCAAAAGTGCAATTTTGGCTGAAAATTATTTAACTTTTTTTTTTAAAGGTAAAATTTTAGCAAAGCATTTTCTATCTTTAGGTTTAGGTAAATCTATTCAAATTTGCAAAAAAACAAAAAATTTGAAATGGTAGGAAAAGGTAAAAAAATCAAACATTCTGTCGATCGTGAAGATGGACACAGAATTTGATTTAACAATAAAAATCAATCATATTATTACGACTCAGAAATGTTTAATTATAGTATTTGTAGGTGCCAAATTTGAAACTGTAAATATAAAAGGTGCTTTTGAATATTACCAACTTGTAATGATCATGGATCCATAATGCGAAATTAATCCAGGATCATGTCGTCCAGCTATAACACATCAATGTCTTTTAATGCTATATGATATTCCCCTCAACAGAGCTGGTCTCTTTCAAGTTTATTTAAAAAACATCAAATTTTGTTTTAATAGAAATAAATTTTCAAATTTGAATACATAAAGAACATTCAAACGTTTCATAAATTTGCTATAAGAGCCAAACATGGTTCCGTATACAAACAATGAAAGTCATTAAAAACCCTGCTTCGGATCACCTTTTAGTAGATTGCAAAAAAAAATTTAATGTGGTTTTCTGGAAAGCTTCTAGAAAACCCTAAAGAGTTTGTGTTTTTTATTGGAGCTTTATTTGCTCATGGTAGTATTGATGTTGATTATACCGAAAGCAATTTTTCAATGATTAATATTATCCATTATCAGCAACATTAACATATGCAAAACTATGTAATGCTTTTGAAGAAGCTTGGAATACTATTTAATATATATGTATTTGAAATTTTACAGATTTTATAGATTTTAGATTGAAAATATTCAATCCGAATACATTGCCAATATACTGATCTGAAATTTAGCAAGATATTCTGGATACTTAATCTGAAATTAAAATCTGTTTAGCTTCCTTAATTAATTTTTTCGTTTTATTATTTACAGTGTTATCTATTTGTCTGTTGAAGCACGCGTCAACAATTGCCGTACTGAGTTCGGAATGCTATCAAAAATATCGCAGGCAAGCAACATATCTCTGCGCACAAAATTAAAAATAATCAACGTAAGTGTGAAATCTGTACTCTTGTATGCTTGCAAAATATAGAAAGTATCAGTAAACATCACCAATAGAGTTCAAACGTACATCAATAGATGTCTCTGGCGCATCCTAATTGTTCATTGGCCACAAACCATTTCCAACAGAACGCTATAGCAAAAAACGAAGTAAAAATAAATAGACGTGGAAATCGTACATAGGAAATGGCGTTGGATCGGGCATACTCTGCAAGTGCGCAGCAAAGAACGTGGCCGCAATTGAAAACGATAGCCGCAGATAGGAGCCGATGGAAAGATTTTATATCCGGCTTATGTCCAACTGATGGGATTACAGAACATTGATGATGTTACTTGTTTAGATGGTTTTAAGGACTCTTTGTTATTTTTTATTTTTAGTTCTTCACATTAGCTTAGGTAGATTTCGTGCTTAATTAAGTACGGTACAGCAAGTTTATACTACAATATTTTTACTACAATGTCCTTCGAGCATTTATTTAGCAAATTATTCATTGGATTACTACTCATTAAACTACTGCTTTTGTCAAGATGAGCTATGCCTTCTTTAATAGAATAACACCATTGCATTTAAGTCAGATGAAAGTATAAACTAATTTTAGTAATTTATTTTATTCCTGCCAAAGGGTACTGGACCAAGCCAAAAGACACATAAAGCATTTTGTATTTTATCAGGAATGAAGTATCGATGCCACCTGTGATCATTTATTTGAAAGACATGTACTCTACTTACTGTGCCAACCCGCGCAATAATTTAAAATGTCAATTACTAGTTTCCAATAACTAGTTTAAACAGTGTTAAAATTGTTAGTTAAAATATTTGTGCTAATTTTATTTTAGAAGGTATACACTTACAATAATTTTATTCTAGTTTCATTTTAAAGATTTTTTTGTTTTCTTGGCGGTATTATTTAAAAAGAAAAAAATTAATAAATCTAGAAAGATATGAAAATTAGATTGGTTTTTTTTTTTTGTATTTTCTAATGGGTAGAAAAAAATCTATAACCTCTTCATATTCTGGAATTTCAATATTATTCTGATAAAGAAACCGATGGTGGTTAGAAAAATTAATAAAAATATTGAACGGGAATTTATGAACATCAAAGAATCTTTTGATTTTATCAAAGACCAGAATATTAAATTTATAAAGTTGGAAAAAAAAAATAAAATTTTTAATCGCATACAAAAGACATATCCTTTATTTTTTTGCGTTTTTAATTTTTAACTTTTCTTTCTAGAAATTAATTTTTGCTTATATAAAGGAAAAGAAAAAAGTAAGCGAAAACGAAAACGAATAAAATATGAATTTATGAATTGCATTTTGTTATTGCGCAAATATTTGCTAGGTTCTAACAGATTTTTTTTTTTTTTTTTTAGTTTAAGTTTCACAATTTAAATTTTTTTTTTATTTTAAATTTATTCAAAGCAAAAAAAAATGCAAAATAAACGTTTTCTATCATTTGGAAAAGTAACATTTCAATTATAACAGTGTACTTCCGTTGTACTGAAACCTTTTCTAAAACTAGTTTTTAGGTTTGGCTAAATTTTTATAACAAAAGCGGATAATATAGATCAATTGAATATGTTCGTAACCAATAATTTCAACCTTCTAATCATATACCTACCATCTATTTTCCATCCAAAAGTTTTGCCCGTCATTTTAATACTGTCATATGAAAAACTTCAGAATAACCTACTAGATACACAAAACTGGCTAAAAACTTTGAGCATCAATGCCAATGAATCCAAATCACTTCATATTACTTTTAGCTACAGTAAAGGATATTGTGGTCCCGTTCTATTCAACAACAGAGAATTGGTGCAGAGTGAGAGCTTAATATACTTAGGTATGAGGCGACTTGGAAATTTCACATTATCAGCAAAAACCAGCAGGAAAGAATTGAGTTCAAGCAACTTTACTGGCTGATAGGACGCTACTCGAAGATGTATTTAGAGTATAAATTAGCAGGATATAAATCAATCATTAAGGGAACCTCCAGTAATTCCAACATCGAAAAAATTGAGCGGTTCTATTTCAAGGTACTGATATCCATCATCAGGGATCCCTGGTAAGTACGCAATGACAGGATTTAAGTATTTCATCTGTTAATAAGACAATAAAAAGAAAGCTGTAAAATATTCATATCGGCTAGAGTTTCACCTAAATTCATTTTCGACTCAACTAATTAATAAGGGAGTATCAAGCGAGCGTAGATTGAAACGCTTCATACCTATTGATTTAAAATCCAGATTCACTTCAGTCTCCATAAATAACCTAAATTTAATTAAGGATAAGAGTCTTTGAACTTCTTACTTAGAAACATGTTAATTAATCTAAAATATTGTACTCAATATCTGAGTTTATGGTTGGGACAGTTGTACAGAACAAAAACACAAAAAGAAAAAAAAAATGTAATGATTAGAGAGAAAACAGCAAATGCCTATTTTAAAGACTGACGCTTTCTTCATTTTTGGGTAATAGTTATCATTATTCAGTAGAGTTAGTAGAACCCGACACCGTTATAAAATAAAATAAAAAACTCAGCTGGTAAAAAAGTTGATAAAAAATATTGATAGTGGAATATTTCAAAACTAAATCAATATTAATTGCAAAATATAATCCAGGCCATAAGTGTTATTCATAACACTAATACTATATGAAAACGTGTTATGTTAGTTTGAAGCAGTCTTCGAAGCTTATCTTTTTCAAAAATTATTGCCTTAAAATAAGTAAATTTTACTATTATGCTTTTATGTTACTACTATGTTTAACACTTAATTTCCTCAGATTATATCAGACTGAATTTTAAGAAGAATTTAATCCAGTCTAGCCTGCTGACCATATTAAATCATTACTCTATAACCCTAGTTTATAATATCCCTGATATTTCGATGAATCTGGAGATAGTTTCTAGATAACTGAATATAATATTTTTTGGTTGACTAAATATCTGGTTCAACTTGGATTGGACTATTATTGTAACATCTGAAAACGCCTTACAATTTTGCGTCGCTTTTTCTATTTTTACAACACAGTCAACCCTATAGAAAGTAATGAGTATGCAAGACACAAAAAATGAATTTAGCTAAGTCAAATAAGTGTTATATTGTTGTATATAAACTGTAGAAGCAAATCCAAGATCTTGCAACTCCATATTCTTATACGATCAAAAATTATACAAAAACAAAAAAATATTTAAAATGTATTAAACTAACCAAAACGTTAAAATAAAAAAAAAAAAAATAGTATATTAATTTAAAAGCAGTTGGATAGAAAATTTAAAACTTTTGAAAAAAAAAACGTTGAAGAAACGATATTTTTCCATTTGAACAAAGCAGGAGCACCAGAATTGGACTAAGATATAGTTTATTTGTTTAAAGACAAACTGTGTTGACAAAATTTAAAATATTTTCAAAGGAAAACATTTCTTTTTTTTGCTTTTGCCAGAGAAAATATTTATTTTTTTATTGGAATAGGAGATTAATAGTCATATATATAACAGTTAGGGAGAAAAAAAAATTATAATGCACTTTGGTTATTCATCTAGAAAAATATCAATTTTATTTTTCTTCTTTTTTTTTGGTTTGAAATGCAGATGCAATCATAATCATAAATTCCTTCTTTAATATATTGAGAATAGTAATAAGAAATAGAGAGGAAATAAAATATAATATCAGTGTCAACAAGACAAATATAAATGATGGAATAATATATAATATTAACCTATATGGACATTACGGCAAAAATAAAAGTACAATAAGTGAGAGAATGAAAAGCTGCATAGTAAAACAAAATCGCGATAGCTATTTATTTATATCTGAGGTATTAAAATACAATTGTTTTTATTTTATTTATACATAAACGACTATATAAGTCGAAAACTGGCAAGAAGGCTGTTGTCAAGTCTGGAATGTATACATGAATGCTTACATTGAATGTTATACTATTAGTTGTAGAACTGAATAAGGATTATGGTAATTTTGACAAATAATATTTGCGCAATAATAAAAAAATTTAATATTGGTTGTTGAATTAGATAAGAAGTATGGTCATCATGATCAAGTAGTTCCAAAACACTATTACTAGACGTAGGTGTAGTAAATTTACGTTAATGTTCAATTTTGAGCTACAGTAAAATGTCAAGTTTGAACCACAATAACCAATCGAATTACACAATATTTAAAATCGAATTATTTTGGAATAAAATTAATTGAGATCTTTTTATTCCACTAGCATCCCGACCCCACGACCCAACTCGACTAATATTTTATTTATCCTATCTATAGTAAATTGATGTGGGAATTGCTTAATTTGTAGGTAAACTTTTTATATCGTAACATTGCCGTATTTTCATCTGATAGATAAATACTAATGTAACTTAATGAAAACTGCCCAGTCCATTTGACATTAAAACTGATGCAGTGTTGAATATTCTGTAAATCACCAGAACTACTAGCAAATTCTTTAAATGTACAAAAAAGAGACAAAGTCTTAATAAATAAACCTGAAATTATTCTCAACCATAACCATAACATGACGTTAAACCTTATTCACAACATCAATGTTATGGTTATCCTCGACCATAACATGAACATCAAAACGTCATCGTCCACTTTATGGGTTACTATTTATTTGCTTTAATCGTTTATGTTTATATTTTGTTGCACAATTCTACATATACCATCTTTGGAAATCTCTTAAGAATTCAACGTACATAAATTTTTTTTTTTGGAAAATTATTTCGTAGAATATTACAAATGTACCAGATGCAATTTCAAATGTATATTATTATGTCCAAGCATTTTAAATATCTACAAAAAAAAATGTCTTTAAATATTCTCTGATCACATCAATAAGCGAAAAAAATTTTATTTAAATGTTTTCCTTTTTTTCTTGTATTATTTTGTATATTCTGAATAGAAATGAGGAATGAGTGATGTCTCAAGTCATTTCAAAAGATTTTAATAGTTTGATATTTATGCATATATTCAGCAAAAAAAAAAAATAAATAATAAAAGCAAAAACAAAAAATATTAACCAAGAGAAATAATATGGGAGAATTTGGTTTGCGTTCAAAGGAGAAAATCAACAGAGAATCCCCAAAGGCAAATTTAATACAGTATTTTGCCCCTAAAAGTGAAATATTAATAAAAATAATTTATTTTTTTTTTGTTTTAGCCTTTGTAATTTTTTTTTTTTTTTTGTACTAGGTACCTAGTATCCTTCTTTGACAAGGATTTTCAATAAAATAATAATTATTATATACTTATTTATATGTATATGTACGTATTATAATGTGTATTATATATGCATAATGCATAATATAAAATTTTTGTATACTTACATTGAACATCTAATAGAATCGATGCATTTAATCGACTTTTTAATGTTGGATGCTCCATAACGCATAATATTCTTGCATTATGATGTGCTCTATAAACAGCTGGTAAACGAGCTTCGCTTTTAGCACCAGTATTCATTTTATATGGTTCAGAATCCTGGAAAAATTATAATAATAACAAAAATTATATTAAAATTATTGATTATACATTTTTTAAGTAAATTTATTATTATATTATATTTCAAAAAAAAAAAAATATAATAAAAATAACCTTTTATTATAGTATTATAGAGAAATTAAATTTATAGAATAGTTCAGAATGGTAAAAGTGACGAATCAATTATATTTTGCATCAGAAATAAATTCAAATTATGTGAATATAGTCTTCATTTTTTTATTAATTTTAAATTAAGTTGAATTGAAACTAAAAATTATACCAAAGTTAATTAAGAAATGTTTGCTTGCTCAATGTCTAGTTTAATTCAAAAGACTTGTGCTACTGTTTATCAATGGTAGTTAATTTTATAAATGAAAAAGTAAATGTTCGGTGTATTAAAATATGTGTGATCATAGTTTGCCATAAAAATAGTACAAACTATATGTAGAAATGACGTTGCGTACCAAATTAGGATGGGAAGAGTATATGAACTATAAAAGCCGATAGCTTCAACTAAAACGTAGAGGAATATTATTGATTCTCATTTATCAATAAATTATATAATTATATGAATTACAAGCATACAAACAAAAGCAATTCAACTTATTTTATATATATATATATTATTCTGCATTTATCTGGATGTTTGTAAGTCCGACGGAATACTCCAAGTAACATACAAATTGCAATATGTATACAAATTGCTTTGGTGCTTTTTTTTAAACCCCTGTCTACCATGCTGAATCTTTGCAGGAAAAAATACCATTGCATGAAATATATTTTTTTAATTTAATGTTAGTCTTCTTCGCAAATAATAAGGAAAAATAAAAAAATAATAATAATAATATAAATAAAACAAACAATTTTTTGGATTTATAATGATAAGGACTAATAGAAATTTTATCAATAATTTAATATGGTATAATAACCAAAAGGCAAACAGCATTTAACACAAAAAAAAACAATACACTCAAAGGTTATTCTTATTACTTAAAATTATACACAATATGTCTACATATTTTTTTTTTTTTTTTTTTTGGTATGATAATGATCATAGCATCATAGTTTTGCCATACCGTATGCATAGCCGGTATAGTACTATAGGTATATATATATACTCTAACCAGAAATGTGATGCGATGATGAATTAAAATTGTTATTTATTTTTAATTATCATTGTTTTTTTTAATATATATATATATATATATATATATATATATATATATATATATATATATATATCTATATGATATATAAATTTATGATCGTATATAATATTTAGTATGTATTAGGGTTAGGTTTTGGTTCTGCTGATTTACACATAAAAACAATTAAATGAAATCTTGTACTATTATTTTTTATTTCTCATCTTTGTAAATTTATAATTTTTAGGTATATTTGTTTTCTTCAAGTGTGTAGAAATCAATGTTGTAGATACTTAGCGAGTGATGATTTTTTTTAATATAGTAAGTAGCTTTATATATAGGTATCGGTTAAAACATATTGATTGTTGTAATTCTTTTTAATGTATGTTATAAATAATAATTATGTATGAATTTTAACATGAACAGTTCGATAATGAATTTTTTGAAATGAAATTAAATTATAAATAACCGATCAATGGTTCACAAGTTATGAACATTTTTGTAAATACCTATTTATTTGCAGTAAATTTGATTTATTTTAATTTTTTCTCCAACACGAGTTTTTATTTTATTCATCAAAATAAATATTATGTGTACCTACAATATTATTGTTTTTGTATATTTACAATTTTATTTATTTTTGTTTTTAAAATTGTTTTTGTTCAAAGTTGTGGATTATTATAAAATATTATTTGTTCGCTATAAGCTTTGACGCTAAACTTACGCAGCGAATGTTCTTGAATATTAACAGGATTAACTTGATTCTGAATTATACGATAAATTTTCAATGTTGGCAAAAAGGATGTCCCTAAAATGATCGAGTAAATTACCCTTAGGGAATAGAAAATTTTGCACCTTACTACAAATATTCTGTTTATATCGTAATTAAAAGCGTTATATTACAAAAATAAAGGTAGGATAAATTAGTAAGCAAATACGTATTTTTCTTAAACTTGAAATGAAAACTCTAATGAAGGAAAGAAATGCTAGAATTTATTTTGCTTCCGTCATTTATGGCGGGTTACCAAGCTAGTTGTTATATATTTTTAGGTATGAAATTTAGTTAGCTTTGAGCCGTTACTATACTGTTAATACCTCAATCAAGAATAAATTCGTAAAGTGACCCTTTGTTGATTTAGAATACATGCAATCATCATATTGTTATATTTTCAATAAAATGAATACCTTAGATATATTAAATCTCAGTTCGGGTCCAGTTGGTATCCCTAATTTAGTACTGAAGAGCTGTACTTGTAGTTTGACTTATCATCTTTACTTAATTTTCAACAGATCATTAAATGAAGGAATTTTCTTAGATGACTGTAAATTTTTAAACATTATTCATATTTTCAAATCAGGGTCTAAAATTGTCGTTGGAAATTGTAGACCAATCGATAAATTATCTTTTATTCCTCAACTTTTCAAAGCTATTTTCACAAGGTTTTTCTTGGTTTCATAGTTTTATGGATGGAAGAGGTCTATATTCACTAATTTAGCAATTTTTCTTCACACAGTTTTCATTGCAATTGAAAAAGGTTATCAAGTAGATACGATATTCATTGATATTTCTAAGGCCTTGGACAAAGTAGACCATTATTTACTACTGTCTAAACTTCAAGCTCTTGGTGCATTTATGGTACTTTCCTTCTATGGGTTAAATCTTATTTGATTGCTCGTAAACTGATACTCGTAAACTGATGAAAACATATACCTTTGAGAAGCTACATTTGGTTTTCTACAAGGGACTCATATGGGTCCATTTGTATTTTTATTGTTTATGAACGATATCGACTTCGATATTAAGTTTTTGATCATATCATTTGCTGATGATACTAAACTTTTTGCGGTTATTATGTCGAATGAGGATTGCCATCTCTTGGTGTAAAATTAATGGCCTTAGTAAAAATATTAATAAGTACAATTGTATGTCAGATTCTAGGAGGCAAAGTCTAATTGAATTTTATTATAATATCAATATTGTTCTATTATTGAACATGTTTATGATACAAAAGACCTAGGCATCATTCTCGATAATAAATTAACTATTTTACTAAAAATAGATCGCATATATTTCTAAAGTGACTCTGTCCAACTCTGATAATAATATATTTATTTCTTTAAAACATAATCTCTTGTATTTAGGTTTCATCATGGAATATTTATGTAACCTGAATACAACAAAAGTACTAATAAATTATATATTCGATATTATATTAGCAAATTTCGATTTTATCAATTTATTATAACTTGGACAACTGCCCCATTATAGCTCTATATATGTTAATGAATAGGCAATAAATGATTATACTGCTGGTTCAGTTATAATGAGACCACAAAACTTCTTTTGCTTAGTTATAACTTTATTACAATACCCCCGAACCCGCTTTCTATCAACATAATGTTTATAAGTTCATCTCAAATATTAATGTGATTAGAACACTAACTAAAATGTAGACATTATAATAAATTTTACAATTTTACATGCCCTAAATACAACCTGTATAACCCCACCAACCAGTGATTTTCATTAATTAGTAACTTAAATTCTATCAATAATGTAAATAAACAAATTAAGACGTGTTGTTGCCAGAAGAATGTTGTTACTATTATTTTGAATAATAATTTAAATCTAAATTATAATATTACCTACAAGATCAACACATGTTAAAAATTTATTATTATTATTAAATTTTAATAAAATCTTTTTTTAATATTTTTGTTTTTTATGCATTTCATCCATTCTTCCGGTTTTTAGGTCACTTAGAACATTTTTTCAAATAATCTAGATCAATTTTAAAGCTTTGCATTATTATTAAAATTATAATTAAAAAAAAAAAATCATTATAATATGAGCTCACATATGCTATTGAAATATTATTTTGTTTCATGTTTGTTTTTCCCACAAATACAAAAAAAAATACAAAAAAAAATTTATTGTACCAAAGTCAACCATAATTGAAACCAATAAATTTTCTATTTTTTATTTTTTTTGTTTTTTGTTTCAGAACAATAATAACCATTGTAATAACCATTCTACTACTACTACTACTACTATTTAACTAGATCCCATATTATAATATATTTTCATCTCCTTTTATCTTTACAAATACCTATAGCTATGCATAGCTATCTATAAAAACAAAATATAATTTTGTCTATGGGGCTATATATATATATATATATATATATATATATGGTAATTGTAATAATAGTAAATAGTTATAGTAGTAGTATCAGTTGAATAGGGACCAATTATAGATATTACAATTCATTATATATCTTCATAAACATATAGATATATGTAAGTAAGTATATAAACCAATTTTTGACTTCATCATTCAATATAATATTATGTAATTGCAGTGTGTTGTAACGTACAATGATGTGGAAAATTATTTGGACAAAAATTATAATAGAACACGAAATATAACACTGAATATTTGTTATACTAAATCTATTTAGAAACAAAAGCTTATCAATTTAAGTGGGCCGTCAATGCTTAATTCCTTCCCTAATTTTAAATCACTATCATACAAAATTCGTTGATTAGTTAGTTTAGAAGAGGGAAGTAGTTACAAAGTCCGTCAGTGCCACAACACTAGGTCATGTGTGACATTACATTGAACCCCATCACAATGTATACTACTCGACCAATGTACCTGTGAAAAATCTGTGAATATCCTGAAAAGTGACTTTTGAAATCTCTGTTAGATTATCAAACAAATACCATCCCAAACAATCGAGCCTAGTTTTAGTTAGTCGCAAAGAATATGTTAGGTTTATCAGTATTAACAAGTTGCAGTTGCATTGCTTGTGTTCTTATTTTGTTTCTATTATATTAGACGTTCCGGTGTGAACACACAGGACACTATATTTTACAAATTGATGCAGCTCCTGGGTTTCGGTATCGTTGAAATTATCGGAACATTATGACGAGCAGTCAATGAAGCTTTCACATTGGTTGAAGAAGAAGCAGGTAAAGCGGGTCTTCTTTTAAATGAAAATAAAATGAAATATATGCTGCCGACAAATAAAATGTCCTCACAACATCATATAAAACATAACATCACAGTTGGCTCATATAATTTTGAGCTAGTTCATCTGCACCAATAACATCGATATTGAAATAAGGCGAAGAATTACCTGTGCAAACCCTTGCTTCTTCATTTTGTCAAAAACAACTGGTTTCAAAGCGCTTATTCCAAAATACCAAGGCAAAATTATACAAAAAACTCATCCTTCCGTTGCTGTTATATGGTTTTGAATTGTTTGGTGTAGTCACAATTTCGTTGGAGAGATGAAGCATCGGCAGATATAACTTCAAATCAACAATTGGAGTCGTGACCGAAATCAGTGGAGATTAATTTTGCGTCAAGCCTAGCACCTTCAAGGTCTGTAGCGCCCAACAAGTAAGTAAGTAATTTGAAGCGATTTCCTAGTTTTCCTTTATCTTAGAATCTAATTGTATGCTAGTCAGACTTCAAGAGTGGCATGGTATAAATAGACTATAGTTTAGATTTAATTAAGTGCGTGCAAGAAAGTAAGTATGTACATATATTTAATGTCCAACGAAAAATTAAGCTCAAACCCTATTCTGTATTTTCTAGTATGATATGTGATTGATATCAAACCAAGGTTGTATTAGGTTAAAAGGAATTATTTTAGATTGAGATAATAGAAGGCAATTGTTATTAATTATTTGAATTACAAAATCAAGTTCTAAAATACGAAATCATTCGAGTTAAATTTTCTAACTTCTGTACTGTTATAAATTAATATAATAATAACCAATTAGATCTCTTTCAAACTGTTTTCAAACAAAATTAATTTTTGTTCAAAAACTTTTTTATACTTAAACTTAAGTAATTCATGTATAGAAGGGTGTTCATTCATTCACACATGTTTTAATCATACATGTATCGCTATACACATTATATTGTATGATGGCTGTATCAAAGTAGCTATGTTTTTTTTTTTTTTTTGGAAATGAACACTTTGAATAGCAATCACGTTTACTATCAGCATCCCTATCATTACATTTTATTATTTTATAACCCAAAACACAATACATACATTTACATATATGATGTATTAATATTTATACATTGGTTGTGAATATTCTATATAGAATATTCTTTGTTGATGCAATAAAATAAAAGAAACCACAAAGGTATACAACACTACTGGTCATTTTGTGGTTTGATGAAAATGACACAATTTTTCTCCTCCTCTACGGTATATATATATATATATATATATATACCCAGATGTATATATTATGAAATAAAACATTTTTTTCATACCCATATTCGATATACCTATGAGTATAAAGTATATCTAATATGAAATTGGGAAATTTAAATTATAATACTAAAATTTATATTAAATTTAATGTATCTATATTGTGTATGTGTATTTAAATGCTCATGATTTTTGTTTTGTATTTTAGAAAGGATAATAATTATGTACTATATAGTAGGTCAAAATTCTCTGATAACATTATATTTTAGTTGTTGTAAATTTCAAACAAATGAATTTTCGATATAGAAATGTATTAAAGGACACAACAATATAAATATCAAATTTACTTGTATACTCTACTAATATACAAATAGAAAAAATAATAACAACTTATCTTTATGTAGATATGAGCATAAACACAAATTATAATATTTATTTATTTATTTTTTTTTTTTTTTATTAAACATTTGTTTAAAATACTACATTTTGGTTTAAAAATTGGGCAAAATATAATTGAAGATAACGGTTTTTATTTTTATTTTATTGTTATTACGTTATTCTTATCACTTAAATAGGATATTTTGGTGTATTTGTATATAGATAATAATTATATACATATATTTGAAACCAGTTGTGTACTTGAAACAGATACTGAAATTTTGATTATCCTTCAAATATATATACATATACAAATTATTTATATCCTTGTTATTTTTGTCTATTATCTTTATTAAACAAATAAATTTTCTATGTATTGTTGTTTTAATAACAAATTATTATATTTTTAACTCAATTTTTCTACGATTTATAATTTTATAAAAAACTTACCTTTTCGATTTTAATTTCTTCCAACTCAAGAACTTCAGCAGCAAGCTTTTGTGCATGTCTATCAACACCGGGACTAAGTAAAACTTCCCATGTTAATATTGGTTTTGGATTACCACCTTCGCTTACACATGCTAAACTTAATTCGGAATTTTCTTTAACAGGTACAAAAATATTCCCAGCATCTAAACGACGTGAATCTATTAACAAGTAGGGAGGTTTTGGACGGTCTGCAATTAAAAATGTAAATTAAATTTTAGTTTTGTGTGGTAATTCAAATAAAAATGGAAAATGATATGAATTCTATGAATTGCAGCGCAGTAAATACAAAGAATAATGAATGTGATTGCAAAACAAAACATTTTTTCATTAAAGCATTTGACTACCGTATATATTGAGTCCTAAATGCGAAATAGCTTGTTACTACTAACTATAACAAGGTAAATATTGTTTATTTACCACTATTTACATATACTTTTAAATTTGTTATCTACTTTTTGGGAAAAGGTTTACTCTTACTATAACTATTTACTTCTTTCTATTTATTTTGTTCACATTGTTATTTATTAATTTATATTAGCAAAATCAAACCATTATAAAAAAAACCATTTCTCCGAAAAGTATGCAATTTACTTGATTTTCTTGAGTTCGTATTTTTATTCATAAATTTATAAAATTATAAACTATAATTTCAGACAAATTAATTTACCTCTACCAATCTTTCATAGTTTTTGGTTACAATGATTTTATTTTCAAATGTAAAAAATTGTATTTAAAATTGATTTATTGAACAATAAAGTCGTCTTAACCTTCAAAACGAAATAAATAAGCTTGATCATTAAAAGCAAGGACCCCCAATTCAGATTACTGCTTAAAATATCAATGTAGACTTTTAATTTACGCTCCCTGCACTTAGAGTTAGTTATTTAAAAATATTAATTTGTATATATTTATATTTTCCACTAAAAAACGATTTTCCCTAAAAGTATGCAATTTAAGTACTTTCTTTTCTTGAGTTTGTTCTTTTATTTATAAATTAATATTTGCAAAATTATAAAAATGCATAACATGTTTAGAAAATTTTAATCTCTAAAAATTTATTTCCCTTAAAAGTATGCAATTTAAGTAATTTCTTTTCTTGAATTCGTACTTTTATTTATAAATTTATATTTTCAAAATTATAAAAACTATAAATTTCATAATATTTTTAGAAAAATTAATTGTTCTATACATATTTTTCACGATATTTTAATTAACAAACCATTTCCCTCAAATGTATGCAATTTAAAATAAAAGCAAGTTTATTGAGTTCGTATTTTTATTTATAAATTAATATTTTATATTTGATAAAATTATAAATTATAATTTTAGACAAATTAATTTACTTTTTTTCATGATATTTTAACGAAAAAAAACATTTCGCCTAACACATATGCAATTTAATATTTTTATCAGAGTCATTTGGAATGTTTTTCCTATAAAATTTATCATAGTTTTTGATTACAATACCTATATTTTCAAATGTTAAAAATTAATTTCATGTATTTTTCATGATATTTTAACGAAAAAAACCATTTCGCCTAAGACATATGCAATTTAATATTTTCATTAGAATGATTTAGAATTTTTTTCCTACAAAATCTATCGTAGTTTTTGTTTACAATTCCTTTATTTTCAAATGTTAAAATTGTATTTAAATTGATTTATTGAATAGTGAAATTATCTTAGCTTTTAAAAAGAAATTAATAAACTTGGTGATTAAAAGCAAGAAGTGCCAATTTTTATTAGTGCTTTAAAATATTAGCGGAGAATTTTAATTTGGGATCCCTTCATTTAGAGTTATCAAGTTCAATTATTTCTGTCTATTTTCGTTTAAATATTTTATTTGCTATTTTTTCTTGCTACTTAAAGTCAATTATTTTGATCAGATATAATTTTCTAATACACCTTGAACTAAGTTTATTAATTTTCTCATTTTTAATGCAGCTAATAATACTACCAAAATCTAGAATAGCTTTTAAAAACAGTTTTTATTGGGGTTTTTTAATTTAAGCCTTTAATACATGTTTATTTAATGGAATTCAATTCAGTTCAGTTTCAAATTGAAATAGAATTCAAATCAGTTGATATTCAGTAGTTTATATAATTATTGAATAAGTTTTTAATATATAATTATGCATATAATGGTTATACTGCAATTGTTATAGTATGATTATACTATATACTTTACAAATTAAATTAAAATATTTAGCATATTATTAAAATACTTCATATTCAAAATCTTATCCCCATAATAATTATATAATATATTTTACTTACCTAATACTACTAATTTAACGGGACGTGCAATCTCTTTTAAACTTCGATCATTCCATGCTTCACATTCCCATTTACCATTATCTTCCAACATGACATTATTTATGGTTAAAACACCATTTGATTCCCTTATGAAACGATAATCAGTAACTCTACTAGTTCGATCCATGACGGCAATTGGCTGTAATAGACAAAAAAACAAAAACAATTTTATGTAATTAGAAATTAAAATAACAATAATATTCTTGTATTTAGGTTTTAATAGTTTTAGCTTAGATTAAAGCAGTACAATGAAAAGCAATTAAGTCACAGCAGAATACAAGAAAACTAATAAATAAAAAAAAATAAAAACATAAAAACCGATATGTGAAATTCCTTAGATACCTACTATCGCCTTATAATAAATCAGTGTTGTTCATTTGAATCAAAAAATCTATAAAAATTCTTATACAACACTCTATTAATATTATTAAATTCAAATGATTTGCCTACATCCATGTAAAAAAAAAATAAAGCCATATAAATTAGAATTAGCCCTATGGTCATTACCATATTATAACAACAAAAGTGAGAACAGTTTTTCTCCTTTTACATTAGAATCATATGGAATAATACAAAAAGATAATTAAAGAAATTCACATTAACAAACAACAAAACAAAAAAAAATGGTATAAAAAACAAAAAGAGATGTGGTCAATCAGACATCATGTATCAAATTGTCAATTTTTGACATTTATAAAAGAAAAAGAAGAATACAAAACAATAAAAACACTAATGACATTGAAATTGATAGAGTTTTGAAGAAAAACATGTTTTTTTTTATGTTTTTTTTTTTTTTTTTTTTTTTACAATTTTCTATCCAGAAATTGACACTCTGTTGAACAACTCAATTAATAGTCTTAATGAATCTAAAACACTATATGTATGAGCCTGAATGTGTTTGGAAAAGAGAAAAACGCTAATTAAGTTCAATTGTGTTACATGATGATGATTTCATGCATACATTTTAGTTACATTCATTCTGTATCTGATTGTCATTAAGAGATACTTTCTTTCTGGGATGTATCCACAAAAAAGAAAATAGAAGAAAAAAATTTGAACTTAATAAAAACTAAGAGCATTTTGTGTTAAAACAAAAATCAGTAGAATAAGAACTACTATAATTGACTTTTAGATTTATTTTTTTTTTTTTTTTAATTTTTAAGGATGTTATGAGGTGTGCTGAAGAGTTTAAACAAAATATTTAATGTAATTATAACACTAAATTGTTTATGGAAACAATGTAAAAGCTTTTCGAATATAGAAATAACCCGAGGCAAATAGTTTAGTTGTCGCAATATACTAATATTCTGCTACTAATAATGGTAAGGGACAGTTTCATTCATCTAACATCTATCTGGAGCTGACCAGTAGGTATTTTTATGTTATACTATCATATAATATCTTACTTTGAACGTGGATTGAACTTATAACTTATATCAAGATGTAATAAAAATATCTGTGAGTTATAAAAATCAATTTTAATCTAAATTTTAATGACTGATTAAATATAGAACTTGTAAATAGCTATTTGTTCTAGTTTCACTTATTTATTTATTTATTTAATAGTGGACCTACAGATAAATCTGCAGGCCAACTATAGACTTATATGTTGGTTCACTGTTAAATAAAATAAAATCTAAAACTAATCAAATATCTTTATTTAATTATCATTTGGAATTCGAATTTTATTTATAATTTCCAATATATGTTGGTAGAGTTAATATAATTTAGAAGCTATCTTATTTATTTCCGTTTACTCCATTCAGGGCAGAATAACATTCAACAAAAAAATATATAGCAATAGTTTTTAGGAGTTTTTTCGTTCATCGCAACACTACTTTAACTCATCAGTAGGTATTTGTAGTGTTAAACTACCTATAGCAATTCCATATTTTTGATTTGATGAATTTTATAATGTTATTTATAGGTGTTATTAGTACATTTGTTAGTTATAATTTTATAAATTTATTTTATATTAAAAAAATATATCATCAGGTTTGATATTTATTTTGATATCAGGTGGATTTGGTGTTGTGATGTAGACGTATTCTGCGCTATATGTGAAGTTTTACTGTTGTTCACCTTGTAAGAAGCTGTTGTTAACATTTCTAATGTATTTATTATCAGTTTTTTGGCTTTATTTTGATACCCTTTGGAATTTAAAAAAATCAGTTTTAAAATACTGACGAGTGATTTTGAAAATTAAAAATGTTTTTAGAAGACGAGATAATATTACAGATATACGGTTAATATTACAGATATACAAAATTAGTTTATTTGAAATTTGAGATAAGTTTAAAAATAATTGAAAATGAGAAAATTTTTTACAAAACAAAAGCCGTTCTTTTATGTTTTTTAGTTAAACGTGTAATATGCCTACATTTAATTTGATTGTAGTATGATTTACCAGCATTTATAGGAATTTGCCTGGATATTGTGTAGAACTGAATATGATAACTAGTATACATCTATGCGATATTATAAGTCAGAAGAAATTTTAGAGTTGGATTCGAAATCAAATTTCTACGCCTTTTATAAAATATTTATATAAATTATTTTTATTCGTAGCCGCTGTTGATTACAAAAAATGATTGAAATTGAAAAAAACTAAATTAATTCAAGTTTGATTTTGAAATTCTGAATTTGCGTAGTCGTGACCAACGCATAAATTGTACATATATAAATACAGGCAAATGAATATACAGTCAAATGAATAAACAGGAAAATGAAAATACATGCAAATAAAATAAAGGCAAATGAAAATACATGTATACCACGTAACATTTTATTGTTATAAAAACAAAATTTGTGTTACAAGACTTCTATATGACTCCCGATAAGCACTAAAGGTGTTATAATGATGTTTTTATGGAATAATGTGATTAATATTGCTAAGAATGTTCTTATAGCAATTGCGGGAGTTGTTATAATGGGATTTGCCGCATGTGATACAACAATATTTTTATAAATCTAAAAGTGCGTAATCCTATATCAAGAGTTAAAATGTTGTTATAAGAATAGAATTGCTAGAATAGCAGTAGTAGTGTTATTATTTTACTGTATTCCTATAATGTTACCAATAAACTTACTGTAGCTTTTAGATAAATATTTTGCGACGGCCATTATTTTCTTTCTACAAACATGTTAAATTTTTTTTTAAATAAACAAAAACTAAAAAGTTTTATTTTGTATTCTTTTCGCAAAAATATCATTTTTACTTAAAAGAATAATTATTTAAATATCAAATTTGATGTTATGCATTTATTAACATATATTATTAAATATTTTAAAGATGCAATTTAAAAATATATTTTTTTTTATTTATTTAAAAATTGGTTATTTTTAGAGGGCATTGTATTTTTTCGAAGTATTTCTATAATAAATCTCAATGAAATTTCATTCCCAGCCAAATTTTGCATTTTGTTCACAATAATTATAAATATTAATACAGTTATTTTTGATCGAAACATATTATTTATTAGTAAGACATTTTTTATATTATTATAACTAATATCTATCTCCCTTTCTCAGGAAATAAATAGAAGCTCCATAAAATTATTATTTGAAAATAAAAAATAATACCCTTCTCACTCTCGCATAACATAAATTATTTCAAATGAATATCATTTCAAAATAAAAACATATACACTAATACATGTATACTAATCCTATAACAATATTACAGCACTTGCTCCGGTGCCTTATAGGATTCTCCATTTTAGTGCTATAACGTATTTATAACCTTTCGCAGCAAT
Organism: Argyra leucocephala; assembly: GCA_963942445.1. NCBI lineage: Eukaryota > Metazoa > Arthropoda > Insecta > Diptera > Dolichopodidae > Argyra > Argyra leucocephala. The sequence goes on along the minus strand of OZ012681.1, from coordinate 9,133,469 downwards.
TACGGAGCACTCAAATTAACACTAATACTGCTATAAGAGTGTTTATAATAGTGTTATAAGACTCCGCAAGAGTCTTATAGCAATAAAATTGTTACGTGGGATATGATAGCGACCCGCTTTTTAAAAATGAAATGTTTAAAAAAGTTGTTCAGAACAAATTTTGACAACACATCTTACATTTTTTTTAAGACAATTTTCTAAAAAAGTTTAAAAAATGTTTTTTTTATTTTAAATTTACAAAATTAAATCATAGTTCAGAGAATTACATCGTTTGAAAACAGTTTTTTTTCGAAACAAAATTAAATTAAAAATCAATTATATTTCAAGAATTTTATTACAGCCAAGTAGCTTTCATTCTGATATACATACTTGTTATAGACCCGTATATTAATAGTGTTTCGTAGAATATATTTTCTCTATACTCCAATCAAGATCAGACAAACATGCATGTATATATACGGTTCCAAAAAGAAATCTGTGTTTGTTACATGAAAAATGAAAGAAAAAGACAAGTAAAAATAGTAACAATGTTATGTTATAAAACAATTTTTATTCTTTTATGTTCATCATACATTGTCACTTGTAAGAGCACATCATTGTAAAATTGTTTATATAGTTTTTTTTTTTTTTTTTAAGATTCGGTTGTCACTTGTTTTTTTGTTCAAGCTTTTTTTTTTTTTACTCCTTTTTTTTACAAGAATACATATATCACATATTTACTATAAAAATGTTCATTGATATGTAACACAATGTATATTCGAAATGAACGCATCACAAAATTGTTTTATGCAATGATAAAAGACAAAACTTGCATAAGAAGAGAATAAACAAAAAAAAAAAAACAGGAAAAAGATATCCTTTTTTTTATCCACAGTACTTTTACTGTACAGTTTTTTATTTATTTTTTTTTTTTGTTTATGTTTGGATTTATAATGTTTATTTTGTTGTTTTTAATTGAAAACTTCGCTGCAAGGATCATACATATATAACATAATGCAATTTTCAATAAAGAAAAAAATACAAAAATTTGTATTGTTTTTCATTTGAGTTTTTATGTTGTTTTTTTTTTGTTTATTAATTTTTATTTTTTTTTTTTTTTATAATTTTTTCTGTGATTCTTATTACTTTTGCATACGACATTTACATAGAATTTTTTTGTTATTTCGGAGACAAAAACAAGCAAAAAATGTAAAGCAAAAAACAATTGCAAATGAATTAGTGAAGAATTCTTTTATATTGTTGTTGTTTTCTGATACACGTTTTTTTATACAATGTCTTTTTGGTCCTGTTCGGTTTTAAAAATTTAATTTTATATTGTGTCCAGTATATTTTTTAAATGATTTTGGAACTTATTGAATTTATTTGTAAATTGTTTTAAATAAAATAAATTATTTTAAAAATTAAAAGTAATGATTTTACTAAGGATTCGAGTAATAAATGGTTGGAAAATATTTTAGTTGTATTAAAGTAAATCAATTTTAAATAATATATTTTTTTTTATTTCAACTAACAACTTTAATTGGACAAATTGTATTTATTGTTGTAGACCGATGGGATTAACTCTTTTAATAAACATTTTCATATTATTGTGTAATAAATTGATTGTGCGTTTGAAAACTTCTATTAACAGAGCGAATGAAAATTTGCTCCAAAACGGATTGTTGATGAAAGCCTTATTATCTTTATTGCAGAGATGATGTATCAGTAGATATCTCATATCTTCAACTGAATAGTATTACTAACATTAGCGATGGCTGAACGATATGATACAATGGTTATGTTATTTGAACACTATTGTAAAGGCCCTTGGCTCTAATCATGAATTATTCTTTGAAAATAAAATTCAAAATACAATTTGATAGTCATTGAAAATAAAATGGCAGATACTATACTATTATTAATACAAAATTACGCTTCAATAGATGTAGTTTTTCATAATATGTAAATTAGTTTATAAAAAAACATTATATGGGGTTGTGTCTGTCAAGTGTGTGCATTAAAGTAGTTAGGGTATTAATCCTATATTCTTAAAAATATTTAAAAAATAAAAAGGTGGTCAACTATTCACAAACGTTCGGGACAGATTAGTATACGCTGTATACTAGTCAAAATTGATGTAGAAGAAAATTCATGCAACATGAATAGGAACAACACAATCCATAATTATACCAAACAGTTCAGGTAGCCTACCATGTATTGTGCCATGACGTTTATTTTACTTTTTTCATTCGCTTGATAATTTGTTTGCGAAGGGGGGTGTAATTTTTTGTTAATTTTTAGTTAAATTTAATTTTAAAAATAAATAAAATAAGTTTTAAATAATAACAACATGCTGGGTGGTGCAGTAGGTAGAGCGCCGGTCCCGGGTTCGATTCCCGATGAAGGAAAAAAAAAAAATGCTTCATTGGTTTTTCGAGCTGGTCTAGTACCCTTTGTCATTGGGATGTAATAAATGACAAAAAATAATTGAGAGTATATATAATCTGGTAACAAATTAAATAAAATAAAACTACTCTATTTAAGAAGGCTTAGTTCCTGACAATAGTAGTAGGTTTCCACATTTAATGAGTAGATAAGCCAGTATTTGTTAAAATAAAATACTCAAATTATTGTAGATATTGTAGTGTAAAGTTGCAGTACCGTACTTAATTAAGCACGAAAAGGTGATTCTACCTAAGTTACTGTGAAGATCATAAAAAAAAATAAAAGTAAAGTTTAATATAACTAAAAAAAAATAGCAAAATGTTATAAAATTAATAATCAATAAAAATAATTAATCTAATTGATACTTTATATAACTAAACATATTACCTATATCAATATCTATATCAATACTCATATATATAATACAACACAATAACCAAATAACACAATAAATAATATTGGACAAACACTAATAATAATTACACAATTGTCAACAACTGACAAAAGTATGTGACATGACGTGCCCAGTAAACATAGTAACGTCAAAGATGGATAAAATCGCTGCGACAACTTGCAGAAACATATGGCGTCGTCTTACCACGTAGGCGCAGATAAAGTTATCAAAGTGGTCTTCTACAGTAGGCCAATCCCCTACTTAGACAGTACAAACAGATTAAAAATTAAATTAGACATTGCCTCGGAAATACAAGTGAAATTAGCAGCTAGAAATCGAGTACGATGGAAATGTCAAGTGACTTATGCTCCCAAGAGGAGTACGGAGAAAAAAAAAAGTAAAGTTTACAATATTGGAATTATATATACTCTGAAAAATTGGTATAGTCTTTATTACAGCGATTAAATAGATGCAAGTCTTGATTACACATTAAAAATATTTAAAAAAAAATCGCTTTATCAAGATTGAGTATATTATAAATGAATATATCCATAGATTTATTAACTTTGACTAAATACTAGTATAATAATTTGATCGATGTGTCTGTTGAAGGTTAAAGAGTAAAGAGAAAACAATCATCCATTGTTCATGTAAAAGAAAGATGTGTCAACAATACATTAGGTAAGTAGGTATATTAGGCAATTGATATTACGAACAAATTTCTATAGTTTAGAATAAACTGAAAACATATTTTAATACTCGTTATATTAAGTAAGTAGGCAATCGTTTCAAATTGGAATTACATTCTATACAATTATGTAAACAAAAATACATACATATATTATGTCATTTATAGAATTTGTGGTAAATAAAGTTATATGTTTTTAACTATATACTATTTTTTAAAAAAAAATTAGTTCCATAGCATTATAATTTTGTATTACAAATATACAAAACAGAATTAACAATTATATTTACATAATATTAGCAATGTAGGTAATATTGAAATATTAGCAAATTTTGTTTTTGAAATTATGCTTTATCTTATTTATCAATTGTTTACGAGTTTGCAAACAAAAACCAAATGTTTACACAAAGTCGATTTTAAAATTTTTTAAAATAAGAATGAATGTCAAATAGTGTCATTTTTAAATATTTTCAATGGCAACACAGTTTCGCGATGCATATTTAATACATGGTACGGCGCAAGGACATTCAAAATGGAATGAACACACAAATTCAATAAGCCTTCTAGTATATACTAAGTCAAAAAAAACTGTGCAAGTCCATTTACTGTCAACATCTGAAGCATCCGCAATGTATTTAATTATTTTAGTAAAACAAAATCTATTCAATAATCTAGTAATCTAGTCTTATAATTAAAATTTAAAATATTAGTTTACAACTTAAGAATTTCATTTTTACATTTTTTGTTGTGTGTAAGAAGAGCTCAGGTGTAAAATATTTCTTTTTTCAATTTTATTTTAGAAAATTTCTTTGAAACCTTTTTTTGTTTGTTTATTTAACCACCTTTACAATACACACCAATTCATATCCTTAAATAAATCATGTTATTGTAGTATTTTCACATTTATCGCACTATCTACCCCATTGTACCCCATATATTGTCGCCTTTGTTATAAAAACTTAAATTAAAAAAAAAAAATTAAAAAACAAACAATATAATATTTGTCACTTGATACGAATCATATATATATATATATATATAATGTATATAAAAAAATTGTCAAATTTTATTAAAAACAAAATGTAACAAAAAAAAAAATTCCAAAATGATTGCATATTTTTGCTACAGGGCAATTAATAATAATTTTATTTGTAACATTCCCTTTGATAAAAGTTAATTGCACAGACTTTTATGTCTCGTTTTGAAAACAAAAATTTAATTGAAATATTTAAAAAAAATATATATATATATATGTATGTATTGTATATTAAAAAAATCAAATCTGAAAAATTCAATTATAGTGGTGGTACAGTTTATTTTATATATTATTTACAGTTATTTTATATATTATTTACAGTTACTAATAATAGAATAGCGATCGGAATAACAGAATATATGTTTCAAACCGGAAGTGTGTGATATATTGTAGAGGTAAGTGGTTAATGAAAACTGAAGTTAAGCTGATTGGTATGAAATTACAATTGATGTTACTGATTTTTTTTAAGTTCAAAAGTAGGCTGAATAGCTTCGGATAACGATTTTATTCTGTTTCATTTTCTTCATCATGATCAAACAAATCAAATTTAATTTCGGAATTGATTGTTCTATTACAACAGTTTGTTTTTTTTATTCTTGGTTTTATTTTAATTTACAATTACGAGCTGTGACAACCAATATAATACGTAACATCAGAAGTGGCATTATGTAACTTTGTTTCAAACATTTCGGTCGAAACAAAATGTTAACACCTTACATAATTCCATTTCAGGTCGGTAATCATCAGTTATGATCATCACATCGTTTGTTCGAATCAAACGTTTACTTAATTTGGCAATTACTAACTTACTCTACAAATTTTTCATCCCTTATAAACATACATAACTGATCCAACTTTAATTTCTAATTTCAATGAATATAACTAACATTTTATTTACAACTGGATCGATATGACTACAAAACATACCTTGGCAAAAAATTCTCTAATTACAGTAAATTTTTCTATTCTTAAATAGAAAACGAATTTCATTTCTAAAAATATTTCAAGTATAAAGATGAAAGTCTTGTCTGTATCAAATTTTAAAATGGAATAATTTTATATACTAAACTCTTCAATACTGGCTTCTACTCTCCTATTTATAATTACAATCTCTAATTATAATTGACAAGCATTTAAGGTTCTGCGCAGTAGACACCTTTTCATTTTATGTCGATTCTCCTACTCCTTAATGAACTTCTAATATACATAATATATAAGATTATATATAAAACAAAAATGCGCACACAGTTGAACATTTTATACTCATATGATTTTATTATTCAGCAAATACATTATGCATAAGTGAGATATTATGAAAATAATAAACAAAAGTAAACAAATCAGTTTTTATAATTTACATTATATATTTGCAAATGAATCTATGTACATATGCAAAAAAAAAAAAAATAAAAAAACAAATTCATATAAAATAAAAAATATAAAAACAACAAAAAAACAAATCACTTGAATTCTTCATTTTTATCTTTTTAAGTAACTGTTTCTAAATTTTGGTTATTTGTAGTAATAATATACTTTTATTAAACACGAGTGGTTTCTGCTATACCGTGCGAAGTCTATGTCAGTACGTAAATTACTGTTTTTTTAAAAACTTTAAATTTGACTTCAAAATTTAATTACTCAACAGGGGCCCCTAGTTTTATAATATTAAATAATCATATATTTTAGTTTTGGTTTTTTTAATTATTATTTATTATTATTACCTATAAAAGTAATATAAAAATTAATTTATAAATTTTAATAAATAATTAATACAAATGTAAGCTATTAAGCCTACAAACGAGATTTTAATCTCATAAAGGTATTTGAACTCGAAATAAAAAAATAAAATAGAAATATTAATTTTCTAGTACACAACACTGCCCTTCAAAGTGAAAATCGTGTAACACAGTATTGGTTGTTTTGAGAAAAAGTTTGTTCTTGGCCTCCTTAATATTGTAAGAAAAAATTAACTGTAAATATTGAAAAAGCTTGACAAAATATTAAAATTTAATATGCATTATTTTTTTTTTTAAATTCGTATGTAATTTCGAACGAAAAAATCAATAAATTTTTTTCATATTGAACTAAATTAATTTTGTTTATATATTTTTATTTCAACCGTCAATATAAAAACCATGTAAATTGGTTTACATCATTTTTAGTTTGAACAATTTTATATTTTCGTATGTGAAATGAAGAGAAAATCAACTAAAATTTTGTATTTAGGATTGAAACATACTAACGAATTCATTAAAAATTTTACTTCTTTGTGTAAATGAAATTTTTTTCGAAACAACAATATATTTTTTAGTTGTTTAGTTGATAGCTGTTCAGCACATTCTTGATTTGCAGTTTCTTATGGCCTTTCATCTGTAATGCTTGATGTTAAATTTTCTTTTATTTGAAGCTGCTATACTGTTCTACTAAATATTTTTTTTTCTAAACTTTTTTTGCCGATATCTTCTACTGGAAGTTCATAATCAGATTTATCATTTGTTGAGAAATCTTGAATGGTATTTTCTTCTTCGAAATATGCAACTGGATCAAGTACGATTTTTGAAAAAATTTGTAATTGAAAAATTACTAGAAAAATATTTAAGTCCAATTCCATGGTTTTTACTTTGAATTTTCAGAAACTTACAATCATTTTTAACAAATTATTCAGTATAAAAATCACACAAATTATTATACACTATTTTCAGTTTGTATATTTACGTTCTTAAAACTAAATCTGAAAATTAAATAAAGCCCCAGGTTTTGATTTAATAACTTCAAATGTACTAAAAAATATACCCAACAAAGTTCTCACACTCTTGGTATATATAATGAATGCCTGTATTAAGCTTAAACACGTACCTAGTATATGGAAAGTTGCCGAGATAATAATGATCCAAAAACCAGGAAAGCCTGCTAACGACACCAAATCCTACAGGCCGATATCTTTGCTCCCTACAATATCGAAGTTGAAAAATTACTATTGAGAAGGATTCAACAACTCATAAAAAACAGGAATATAATACCTAATAACCAATTTGAGTTTAGGCAAAAACACTCAACAATAGATCAAGTACAACGAATAACAGACATTATAGAAAAGGGCACTGAAAAATAAACAAATTTGTTCTTCAGTATTTCTAGATGTAGCCCAAGCTTTTGATAAAGTTTGGCATGAAGGACTCATCAAAAAGCTAAGTTGTTTGCTCCCTAAAAATTATGTTCAATTATTTTCATCATATCTCTCAAATAGAGTTTTTCGAATTAAAAATGAGAATGAATACTCCTCTCTAAGAGATATAAAAGCTGGAGTACCACAAGGTAGTATACTGGGTCCAATTTTATATTTGTTATACACCTGATGTCATATACCCGATGTAGAAAATATAAAAATAGCAACCTTTGCAGATGACACAGCCTTGATGGCAGTTGGTTCTACTATAGAAGAAGCTACAAACAAACTGCAAAAAGCTAATGACGAAATTTCCAACTGGTGCAAAAAATGGAAAATTAAATTAAATGAAGCCAAATCTAGTCATGTAAACTTCACCTATAAAAACATAGTAACTACTCTCTCAGTCAAAAATTAATGATGTCGTGATTCCATACGAGAATAAAGCTAAATATCTTGGCATGACCTTGAATGCAAAACTGAAATGGAAAGAGCATGTGAAAATCAAAAAACAAGAACTCCAGTTCAAATATAGAGAAATATACTGGCTGATTGGGCGGAATTCTACGGTCTCGACCTATAACAAAGTTTTGATGTATAATCAAATATTGAAGCCAGTCTGGGCATACGGTATTCAAATATGGACATGTGCTAAACAAATCCATATTCAAACTATCCAAACGTTCCAAAATAAGGTATTGCGCAACATAGCCAATGCTCCATGGTATGTTCGCAATGCCGATATTCATCGTGATCTGAAGATCTCATCTATAAAAGACGAAATAATAAAATGCGCTGCACGACATAAAACTCGTCTGATCCAACATGTCAATACCGAAGCTTCTAGCGACAATCAAAACTTTGTGAAGCGACTAAAACGAACAAGACCACTTGAGTTAGGTTAAAACCTTTTATCTATTAAAACCGTATCTTAGTTTCTTTGAGTTAAATGTAAATTAATGGTTAGTCTATAAGACTAGTTTTAATATTGCAATAATGATAGGAGTTTTTAGTGGGTTAAAGTCCCACAGTCCTTCAAACTGCCTTCCCCGGTAATAGGTAGTCCCTGAAGCCTCTTTCGATGATTTACTACTATCTGGAAAAAAAAAAAAAACTAGCTCAATCGTACATTTGCCACGGGACGACATGGTTCGATCAAATCGTCAAATTCAACCAAATTATAATAAGAGAGTAATAATATTCTAACCAAGGCAAGTGAATATGTATGCACACAAAATGTTAAACTTAATATTTAAATATATGAGAGACGAACGGAGAAATAACGGTCACAACAAGATATTTTTTGCATGATTTTCACTTCGTACCATTGTACCAAATGTGAAAAAATGTCACATGAACATGAAATGAAAAAATAATGTAAAATATTTTGTTTATTATATACATACATGGTTTTCACTTTGGAATCTCTTCGTTTTTTAAAAGTTACATGATACGGAGGCTTCAATTGTCGGGAAATGAGTAGACATATTTAGAAACGGGTTTTTGCATTTTATAGAATTATGTGTGTAAAAAGACTTACACGATTTTCACATTGCACGGCAGAACAGTCCACAAATGTCCTGAACAGAGTAGTACTGCCATCATTGAAATATTATGTAAAAGATAATTCATTGAACATAAATAGAAACAACACTATTCACAACTATCCCGAACTGTACACATGAAAATATTATAATGTATCACAAATAATAAAGGCTTGTCTTGAACCTACAAAAAAAAAATTTATTTCAAGTAGACTAGCACTAGACTATGCAACAAAAGTTTATTGTTACCCAATAGTCAAAATAAACTTAAAATGAACTAACCGTAAGACTAAAGATGAAACAAATAAACTAATAATAATAATTTTGAATCACAACAAAACTTTAAATTGAAATAAAAGGAGTAGTAGAGGGCACTGAAACAAAATTTACAGACATAATAAAACCCATTATGGAACTGTACATTAAAACTACTAAAAAAATTTTAATAAAAAAATATAAAATTAAATCTCCCTACGATATTGTTAAATGGAAAATCACAACAATCAACCCAATTAATAAATATCAAAAAAAAAAGAATTAATAAAATGAAAAAGAAAATAAAAAATAATAATCAGAAGAATAAAATGAAAAGTGTTCGTTACAAAAAACAAACAAAAAATAAAAAAAAAAGACAAAAGTTTTTTTCATGTGTAAATTATTTATATTACATCAGTATTGAAATAAAATTAAATTAATTGCAAATCACTGATTTTGAATGAAAAATTATTTTAAATATATTAAAACAATAAAACTAATTTGTAAAAAGTGTTTTTGAACTGAAAATATAAATTTTTGTACATTATTTTTTGTTTTTTTATAGTTTTACAAATAATTGACAATAATTTTACTAGTGTATGGAGTATACTATACAGTGTGAAAGTTAATGGTTACTAAAAATAGGCTTAGTAGGTGCAAGAGTGAATTAATTGAAATTAAAATAATTATATTTTTGTGTGAAACATATTTTACTATATGCTTTTGTAGAATTTTAATTATAGTAATATTAAAAAATATTATTAAAAAATGTTGAAAATTTGGAAAATTGGCTTTTTGTTTTGCTTTTAGTAGGAACATTCTGTTTTTTATCAATGCTTAAGTTATGACATCCTATTGTGATTTGCAATCGGTGAACATATTATGGTTTATTATTTTTGATAGACAATAATATCATACCAAGATTGCACAAAATCTAACATAGGACAATCCAAGAGGTTAATTACGGTTCGATTCCAGGAACATAAGAAGGGAATCAGAAATGGTGAGGAAAAAATACTATACGAATTTTAAGTCAGCGGTTGCGCAGCATATAGTTGAAGAAAAACATAATAATATAAACAAAAATAATTTAAAATTAATAAAAGAGGTAAATAAAAATAATAAATTAGACATGTTCATGTATGAAAATTTAGCGATATCCAGAGAACACGTTAGCAACATAGTTAATAATGATTAAAATTGGTTTGAATTAAGATAATAAATACTAGCATAAATAATAAACAATACCTAATTTATAAAATAAAATAAATTAAAAAAAATTCAGACCAGTACAATATCCAGTACAATATCCAGTACAATATCCCAAATTCAAAATCACAAAATCGATTGGTAAATCGATATCATATTTCATAATATTATTGTACCGAATTGCTCATTCCATATATCCATATATATAACCAATATAAATTGGAATCCAATATCAAATAAAATTGTCAAATTATACTTCTTTTTAAAAAAATAATTATATATTTGTACATACATATATATAATTTTCATAAATTGACATATCGTTAGATTGATTAATTTTTTTTTTTTTATATAAGCCACACAATGGTTTATTCATTGTGGTGTGCATATACAAAATATACTCGTCCGATTATATTAATAAAATAATATAAAATCGGTTTTTTGCATTGTGATTATCCTATAATTATTATTATTATTGTGGATATCACAATTGGAACCACATACAAAAAATTTATGATTTGGAAAAACAATATTACGATAATATATTCAGATTTGAATATATGAAATTACCTGTCTTCAATTAATGGCATTTTTTTTTCAATATTCATGAAAAAATTAAAAGTAAAGTCTAGTATTAGGGTGGACTGAAATCATACTTATATTTATATTATATTTACAAATACCCATTACATTAATCTTAGAAATCCCTTCTAAGATTGTGATACTCACGAATGTCATTTTTAATCATTTTCCGAGAGTCAAATCATTACAATTCTATAAGGGGGACACATTTTGAAAATTTATTTAACCTAGTTTTGAAAAAAAAAAACAAAATTTGAAAATATAATCTAAAAACATGTTTTTCAACTATAAGAGAAAAGAATGGACCATAGAAAAAAAAAGCTTGAAAATGTCCTTTAATGATTTTAATGATACAGCCTGTTAAACATTTATTACTTCATATTGCCACAATCCAAGCACATTAATTTAGGGAAAGCCAGAATACTGCTCACAAAAAAGTTTGCATCAGCACGTTTCCTGACACATTCTCGCTCTTCTTTCCTTTTACGTTTTGCGTAAAATCCAGCACATTTTCTTCGTGAATTTCCAGTCCATTCTGTTTGCAAACTAATGCTTATTAATATTTAGTTTCTGGTTTGTTTATTTTCAATGTTTAATAATTATACCACCAACTTTCAATAAATCATACACCACGGGTATTTTTCAATTTCAATACGACTATCCATTATTCAGTACCATGTTTGAGATGATGAATGGGTACTGATTTTCGTATAACGTTTTTATTAGCTCTGGGGCTGGTCAACCACGTGAGGTGTTTTACCCAAAAATGTTTTAACTAATTTGTAGCTTGTATAAAAATTATATAAAGGCAAAAAAGTGTCACTCATAAATGAACGCTGTGGCACTGCAAAGAAAAATTTAAACTTAAAAAAAATTCAGTTTTTTGCTTTTGTAAGTATTCACTAGACAGTCAATGTGTCAAGCTTGTGGTATTTTAATTGATATATCCAAATCACAAAAGTCATCTGTTGTAACATGCCAATGTAGCATTTTGCATATAATTGACAATCAAAACGTTGCTTTCATTGACAAAACTTTGTTAAGTAAGCTTAATCGCTCGAACTGTGCTACACTATAAGATATCCCGTCTATCAAGAGTTTCTAATAAGAAGAGCTTGTTTGAACCAGATATAATGTACATATGAAATTATAGAATTAGTGTTCAAAACTAATTTTTATTCAAGCAACATTATGGAAGTTTCTAGTGATTTAAATTTGCCACTGTCATTCAATTCATTGTTCCGCCGAAGATAGAACGACATTTTCTTTGATGATTTTCTTCTTACTAAAATTTTTCACTCATTACACTTACTTCATTACATTTTTTCATTACATTTACACTCACCTCATTACATTTTCAAATTTTTCACTCACTTCATTACATTTTTTCTTTTATTTATTTATTTATTTAATAACTCATTTATTAAATAGTGGATCAGTATAGAGATATTCCGATCCTTTACCTTGCCTTGCAATATATTTTTTTCCCCAAAGGCGTTCTTGAATCATTTTATTTTAAACTAAACAAATTATAATTTTTCTGATTCTATTCCTCCAAGTATCATTTTGTGACTTTTCATCATCATCATCATTGTTCTGTAATCCCATTCGTGGGGTATAGCGCGGAAATAAAATATTCACATCGGCTACTATCTGCGGCGAACATTTAAATTGTAGCCACGTTCTTTGCTAGGTATTTGTATCGGCTGAAACTGTTGTTCTTTATATATTTTTCCACTTTTATATATGAATTTTACACTCTTAAAAATTTTAGCAATATGAAGACAATCGTTTATTTAGTCCCTCAAGTCCATAAAGTTTCATATCAAAATGGTTGTTCAACATTTTTCTTGAAACTAAAATATTGAGCCCAAAATCTTATATTAAAAATATTTTTTACCAATTAATCTTGTCTTTAAATTATGAAACTTATATCTTATATACTAATTTATTTTTTGTCTGAAGCCTTTTATAACAACAACAATAATAATGATAAATCAGCTAATTATGAAAGGATGAGAAATGAGAAAGAATGAGAATTGTGAAAATAAATCAATTTTTTTTAATGTATTTATGACAGTATGTGTAGGTGTAGAAGTAAAATGTAGTGACAAAATAATTATGATGAGAGATGATGCATATTTGCATAAAATTTGTCATGAATTAAAAAATGAGATTCTTAGATGTAGAGAAAATTTTAGATTAGCTGAAAGCATAGGTAATACTAAAAAGAAATGGTGTCTTGTGAATGAAATTTTGAATAGAAATGAACAAAATGTTGATACCGTTATTAATGAAAATAACACTACTATTTCAAACCCCTTGATTGTAGCTAATTTATTTAACGTTTATTTTACTAATATAACTAATTCATTCCAAGATCTTAATGTTGTCGATAACGTAGAATGTCAATGTGATAACAACATCAGGAGTGACCGATATCAAACTAATAGTTTTTTCTTTCTTAACTTTACTTCCCTAGAAATTTACAAAATTTTAATGTCATTAAAATCTTCTAAATCAGTATCTTGTGACAAAATTTCAAGTTTAGTGTTGAAAAATATTTCACTACAGATATCAGATGTTCTGTGTTTTATTTTTAATTTAAGTATTAAAAAAGGAATTTTTCCAGAATCTTTAAAAACAGCACTGGTTATTCCACTTCATAAGAAAGGTGACACTCTGTCTTTAACTAATTACAGACCTATCTCTCTATTATCCGTTTTCTCTAAGGTTTTTGAGAAAGGTGTTAAATCTAGAATCGTGTCGTTTCTTAATGAAATTAATTTTTTGAGTGATTTTCAATTTGGATTCAGAAGTGGTAAATCAACTGAAGACGCTCTGTTAAAATTGTGCAGTGAACTTTACGGTGCCATAAACGAGTCGAATATACCAGCTGCTTTGTTTATAGACATCACCAAAGCATTTGATATGGTGGACCATGTAGTTTTATTAAATAAATTGCATAATGCGGGCTTCAGAGGATTTATACACAATTGGTTCGCATCTTATTTAGAAAATCGAAAACAAAAAGTCCGCATTAAAAACCATACAAGTTCAGAAAATGTTATTAATATCGGGGTTCATCAAGGCTCTGTTTTAGGTCCAATTTTATTTCTGATTTTTGTTAATTCTTTGTTTCTTCAACCATTTAATGGTAAAGTTTTTGTCAGGGCAGTACCTTTGCCGATTATACTGCCCTGACTTATGCAAACAAGAATTATTTTAATACTTTTACTGATATTAGTTTTGGTTTGGAAATTCTAAGAAGGTGGTTTAAAAGACACAAATTGGTTATAAGTGGCAAAACCAAATATATGTTGTTTAACCTTTCTGGAACAGTCTGTGAGGTTTTGTCTTTTGTATATCATTCTCCGTCTTGCTTGACAATGCGTCTTGTAAATCTGTGTGAAGATGATTTGTCTTTGTCTATTTATGATAGTAAGTTGAGCTGTACTGATAATTGCTTTGTTATTGAACGTGTTGACTGTTTTAAGTATTTGGGTGTTACTTTGGATGTTAGGTTAAGTTGGAGAGAGCACACCGTATGTAATCGTTCAATTCTAAAATTAGTTTATAATGGTTTGTTTAAGTCTAAATTAAATTACGGTATCTGTTGTTGGGGTGATACCTATTTCAATAAAATTGAACCATTGCTTCTCAAACAAAAACATGCTATTCGTATTATGTGCAAAGTCAATCATAGAACTCCAAGTTTTATTTTGTTTAAGAATTTAGGATTACTTCCTTTAAGACATATGTATTTCTATAAAGTCCTCAACACATTCTATAACAATTCTGGTTATACTGCAGTTAGGCTTTATGGAACTTACAATTTAAGAGTAAATACCAGAAATTTTGCATCTATTCCAACGATCAATAAATCACACTGTTGTCATTTTTATAATGTCATTGTGCCTCGTCTATTCAACAAGTTGCCAGAAAATTATCGATGCGAAAGAGTTGAAGTCATATTTCTTAAGAATATTAAATCATAGCTCTTATCTTTTGATAATCACTCTAGTGAAAATTTTTTGAACCCATTAGTCTAACATTTTTTTTTTTTTCTCTAACAGTTTTTTATTTTTGTTTTTAATGTTTTTTATACTTTTAAATTTCTATTATTCCAAAATTTTATATTTTTCTAAATATTTTGTTACTTTTTTAAACTTTTTATTTTTCATTTGTTTATATAATTTCTCTTAGAATTTTGTTCTAATTTTAAGTTTTTAATAGGATAAGCATAATAATTATTTTATTATATTAATATTTTTATTCTGTTTTATACTCAATTTCCCCATTAATAAATTGATTTGTTTTTTTTATCTAAGAGTTCAATCGCCACTTATCGTTTTTATAACAGATTGAACCTAGCTATTTCATTAAAACACTAGGCTAAGAAATCTGAATTAATTTGTTATATAATTTTGTAAATTTAGTATGTAAATTAGCTTAAGTTGTTAATAAAATAAAGAATTATTATTATTATTATTTACTTTACATTGTTGTTGGTGTTTTGAGTTGTAATGTGCACAGTTTTTGAAACTGCACCCAAATTTTACTTTACTTATATTAGTAATAGCATTATACTAGTTTTCTTATTATTTTGAACAAATTTTTGGACTGATTTTGTTTTTCTGTATCTGATTTTCAGAATACTATTTGCCGTTTTTTTCTTTGTTCCACTAGCATTGCAAACATTTTAATTTAGTTGAAGGTTACAATAAACTAAACATATTGTTTGACGATAAACGTTTTTTACTTTGTTTATTTTTCATGTATTTCATCGTGTTATTATGTGTTATGTATATAAACATTAAGCTGCAAAATGTTCATACATAAATGCATAATTTTGACTATTATAATAGACCTGGAGAATAAAAATATCACTACAACCCCACTATTAAGCAATAATATATTTAATTTGAATTTTCTCTTTTCCACATTTTACGCATAAATAATATCAATATTTATTTTAAATTGAACAAAAATTTAATACAATTTAAATTTTGCATTTATTTATAGCTACAATCTATTTTTTTATTTTTTATTTAATAACAAAACTAATTCAATTAAAATTGTAACATTATATTTTGAATTCTCATCTACTCAACACAATACGTTCATGCAATACTTAATAGTTTCGGATTTTTACTGAATGAAATTGAAAAATAGTGAATACATTTTGTTTTATCACAACAAAAAATAAAAAAACAATTAAATAATTTAAATGTGACAAAAACAAAAGAGGTTTTTTTCAGTCCATATTTCAAATCATATAAAAATCATTTTTTTTCTTTCATTTTCAGTATTTCAAATTTCTACAATACTTTCCAATTTATACGCATCAGATTTTGACAAAAACCACACAACGACAATGTTATAATCATGATAGTGAAATATATTTTGTAGTACTTTATTGCAAACTTAAAACAAGCAGACTGAATATTTAAAAAAAAAAAACAAAAAAGTATAAATATTATGTATGTATGTGTATAAACATTTATTCCAAAAATAATAAAATAAAAAAATTTGTTTTTTTTTCCAATATTTGCTGAACCAAATCAAATTTTAGAACAACTGTAGATACCTGGTTTGAATACAATAGGACATAAAAATATTTAAATTCAATACAAAGTATATAAACTATACAGTATAAACTAACAGGACAATAAAATTATCTAAAATTCACTTGTCACAATGAAAACTGAACTGGTTTGGTTGTTAGATTTTATGTTTTTATACGAATATTTTTTTTTTTTTATTTTTTGTCAAATTTTTATGGTATTTGATTTTAATTTCTTTGTTATTTTAAGGTATATGAATTCTAATTATAATTGTTAATTTAATTGGAAATATACGATATATCTCAGTTGAATAAATCACAAAAAAAAAAAAAATGTCTGACTAATTAATCTAGAATTGAAAAAAATGTTTTTAATTTTTTTTTTAGCATTAAAATCAATGTGAAATGATTTCTAATAATTAAATAGGACCTGTTTTTTTTTTTTTTTATGTTCTCGGCAGTAACTTAGGTACAATATCCTTTTCGTGTTTAAATACGGTACTGCAAGTTTATACTACAATATCTAAAATGTTTTTCGAGCATTTATTTAACAAAAATTACCGGCTCTACTTATTAAATGTGGAAAAGTACTACTATTTTCAGGAACTAAGCCTTCTTTATCTAAGCCTAATAGCTTTATTTTATTTAATTGGTTACAAAAATATACTCTCAGTGTTTGTAATTTATTTTATCCCAATGACAAAGGGTACTGGACCAGGTCGATAAACCCGTAAAGCATTTTTTTATTTCATCGGGAATCGAATCTGAGACATTTCGGTTGAAAGCCCTATCTACCGCGCCACCCAGCGTGTGAAAAAAAATTTTTACAAAAAGTGTACACAAATGTTTTGAATAAAATTGCAAAGATTGTATTAGTGTGTCAGAACCATAGTGGCCTAACCCACATACAAAAAAAAAATTTTTCTTGTTTTAATCGGTAATGTTTGTCTCCTAGAATCAGTGATTTGAATTTCCAGTTTCAGAAATAGTTTTTTCTTTATTAATTATCACAAAATTTGTTTTGGCTTTTGATAAGTTCCGAAAGTCGTTCAGTTAAAACCATCAATTCATATAGATACCTGTCAACTTTAATATATATTATAAAAAAATATATTATTTCAGAATTGAAAATAGAAAAACCTAAATTTTGTTGCTTGAAATGTTGAAACATGTATTTCATCGGGTAACTATTCTTTTAACAGAAGTTTTTTTTATAGGTTAAGCAAATAATATTTTTATCAAACAATTGAATTAACAATGATAATACATTTTATTTTTTTCAATTAACTATGGTAGAAGTAAATTAACTCAATAATCACTTCTTGAATGTTATTGTTGTAATTAAATTTCTATAATTTCGATATTATTTAAAAATGCTAATGTACACTTAACTTTTAAAATAATACCGTTATTATAAATAGGTATTAGTAAATAAGGGGAGGCGGTCTTTTTGTCGGAAAAAAAAATGTCGAAAAAAAAAATGTTGAAAAAAAATTTTCGCCATTTTTTTTTAAAGTAGTATATTTTATATCTAATTACACAAATCAACTTTTATCATTAACGAAATATATGTACTTAAACGATATAAGAAATTCAATAATAATGTTTAGCGGGGGTTTGGGACGACAAATTCCACTGTTATAAGTGCTTTTTTGTGGAAATGTATATTTAATAAAAATAATTAGAGGGAATTTAAGAGTAGGATTCAAAATAAACTAATAAAAATATTACAGGGTATACCCCATTTCCAGAAAATGTATACATATATATAGTATATGTATATGCAAGATCCTAAATTAGAAAGGATTTTATTGTTGGTTGAAAAATCAGGGTTATTCGCGTTTTACAGAATATGTATTTATATATTTGCTTAGTTATTTCGCTATGAAAATAAAATGATTTTTTTTTTTCAAGACAAAGTTTTAAGTTCTTAAAAATTTCAATGTCCGAATTAATAGTGGTTATGATCGTATTAAAGTAGACAAATACAATTAAAACAAACATTATTTTAAATCTACATACGAGTATATTTTTATTTCAGCATTTTTTTTTCAAAATTTTTTCTTATTCAACATTTTTTTTTTCAACATTTTTGCATTCAACATTTTTTTTTTCAACATTTTGTTATTTAATATTCTTAATTTGGCATTTTGCTTTTCGACAAATCGTCCCACATCCGTAAATTTGATGTACCAATTTCATTAATTTAGTAAGTCATCAATTATTTCTTAATTGTGTCTGATATTATTCCTCTGAGTAATTTTAAAGTTATTTTTCCTCCAGTTTCTTCCAGAGTGTAAATAATTTATTTTAAATTCAAGTTCAATTTGAAAGTGTAATTATTATTATAGTTAATTTTAGTGATAGAAAATGTAGGATTCATTTCAACTTCTCCAGGTATTTATACATAGAAAAGATGGTTTAATTTAAAATTTAGATATTTTTGCAAATTCTGAGTCTGATTATTTTCAATCTAATCAGATTTCAGAAGTGTCGTTATTTGAATACCAGTATTAGCTACACTCCAGCCAAGGTGTAGTTTTTGTATGAAATTATAATAATTGTTATTTGAATTATAACTATTGAAGATATTATTTTTACGGAGTCGGAAGAGTAGTAAAAAATACAAGATTTGATCTAATATTATTTATTATTTGAGCAATGAAATTTACTAAAAAATATCTTGGCCTATAAGCCACTAGTTTTTTTGATTTTCATCATCTATATGTAATTCCAAAGTGGCCTAACCCACAAAAATTAGCTTTTTTTAAAGCTAGAGCCCAATAAAAATATGTCCACTAAAGTACTTAAAAAAATAAACCCAAAAATTTTTTTTTTAAAGTCGGTACCTTAAAAACAGAGATTTTATAAGCATTTTAAAATTGTGTATTATTTAAAATGCATTTTATTCAATAAAATGTTAATGTTGGTTAGGCCACTATGGTTCTGAGACACTAATATTAGGTATATACAAATACCAAATTAACTACTATCATTAATACAATATTGAAATAATTAGTATACAATGGAAGTAACTGGAATAGGAACTTGCAATGTATTTAACGAATCAAAAACCGAATGTTTAAATCTAAATATGCAAATTTATTTCGCCCAACAAAAATATTGAAGAAAATCTTGATACAAAAAAAAATCAGTTTTGTAGAAAACCAATAGAGTCCGTATTTTGAATTTTCGACTTATATTGATTTCATAAAATTCTATTCCAGCATATTTTCTGACTTTGAACATTATAAAATCCCATTTTTAATTTTTGTTCATTAATGGGACTCTGTGCTAAGTGATATTTTATTTAAATAATTTAATAATAATGTTGTCAAGTTTAATTTTGCTGATTTCTATGCGGGTTTGTTGACACTTAATTATTTTGCTTTTGCTCCTTTAACATAATATTGGACTATCAGAACAGAAAATAGAAAAAAAATAAGATATTTAAATATTTTTATATCCTATTGTATTGAAACCAGGTATCTACAGTACTAAAATTTGATTTGGTTCGATTTTTTTTGCCTTCTTCGGGAATCGATCTTGAGACCTATCGTTTAAAAGGCTATCGTTAAAAAGCGCTAGTTATGGGATAGTATATACACATATGCCATAAACAACCATCATCATCATCATCATCATCATCATCATAATCATTGAATAAACTTATATCCAAATTACATTTTTTTTATTAAATTTTGTTAATAATTATTTTTCATAAAATTAACGTAATATAATATTCCAATGAACTTTATATATTATTGCATAATCATTTTCTCAAAATAAATTTATAATATTGCATAATTATTTTCCCATCAATTTAATGTAATATGATACTTTAATAATTTAAATAATATTAACTAATGCAATTTCCTGTTTTTCCAAATTTAGAACTTATTGTAAACATTAAGTAAGCCTTTTTTTAACTAATCAAAATTGTATTTAAGAAATGAAAAAATAATAAATATATAATTAATGTTCTGACTTAGAAGTAAGAAAGTGCGAATAAACTTGTATTATAAAATTAAACTTTTGTTTTTTTTTTATGTTATCGTTCATGTCACGAACATAACTCGCTCTACCTATTACTGTCACCCAGTGTGTATTGAAAAAATAAAATAGTATTCATAGCTAATTGAAATAAATTATCACCTTCACATTTCAAAATAATTTAAACTTAATGAGTTAGGTTGCAAAATTTAATGTATTAATTGTTTTTTTGTATTTAGGGCGTTGCCGAACCTCTCGCACTTGCACTTGATACTATTGATTCAAATCGCACTTTATTTGTTGTCAACATTTTAGTGTAGTCTCAAGTACACTAGATATCGCAAAAATTAAATTTAGTGCAAATATCAAGTGGAAGTGCCAGAGGTTCGGAAACGCCCTTAATCTATTTTGACTGTATGTTCAAAATAGACTTAAGTTAATTTCAGTTAAATTAAACAAATAAAAAATCTAATAACAGTGATTTGAAAGAGAAGAAATTAATACTTTATATAATTGACTCTTCCTAATCCTACTTCTCTACAAACTCTGCCACTTCTTCACTGCTTCTCTCTCTGTCCCTATCTGTGTCTATCTCTCACAAGTATACACTTTTTATGTTAAAAGAAAAGACACATTTTCCAGAAAAATTATATTTTATTGAATCACTCTCACTATTCCAAAATATCTTTCTCTGTCCCGCTTTCTCTTTAAAAAAAAAAAAAAATAAACAGTATTTTTCGAGCGAGCACAATAATATATTTTTATTATAATTTGTAGAAAACCTATGTCCTAAAGCATGTAAATCTTTAAATCTTAAAAAAAAAATATAAAAAAAATAATAAATCAAAATATTTGGTTTTCTCATTTTACTTCTATAACACATTTTGATGCAACCTTTTTCTACTTAATACTCCATTTATTTCCGTTTTATTTCTCAAATTTCCTCAAAAAGCATTCTTCAGATTTTCTTATATATTTTCCACTTTGTTTTTAAATCGAAACAATTAAAGAAAATCCTAAAATGAAATGGAAAAAAAAATGACAAACAAGAAAAGACAAAACGGTGTAGCAAATTTAATAAAAGAGTGCTGCAGATCTTCTGCTCTTCTCTTTTCTTCTCCACTTTTTTTTTTGTATTGCTTAACAAATTATTAAAAGAGAATAACGAGCATAAAAAGAACGAATGTTATGAAAGTTTTTGTTGAATGGTGAAAATCTCTGTGAAATTATATATATATATATAATTTGGTATATTTATATAGGTAGTAATACGTATATATACTTTATGAAAAAAGGACTTTATCGGCTTTTATGTGACATACTGGCGTCCTATTAATTTTCCTTGTTTATTTGCCTCTTATTTTCTCTAATCTTGTCTTTAGATGTATTGTTGTTGTTTTCTCTATTTATTATTTTCATTTTTAGTTTCCTGTCTTAAGGAGTTTTATCTTAAATGAATAAAGATCATAATACACACACATACACTGGTAAATATATATAATTATTATAGAACAATATAAAATAAGAAAATCAAGAAAAACTAGGAAGAAAAACGAATAAAAAAAAAAAAAAATTATTTCATCTAAGCACGCTCTTAATAAAATAATGCTAGAGTATGAAGAATAAGATACCTTTTATAAACAAAAAAAAAAAAAACATAAAAATAACAAAAAACAAATTCATATTATAATACCGCCACCAATGAGAATGAGACGAAACAATATTATATGATAAAAATTAAACGGAGATGAGCATAAAAACACAAACAGAAACACAATAGAAAAAGATTAAAATGAAAATAAAGTGATGGAAAGATTAATTTTGCCCATGGGTGAAATGAAACGAGACATGAATTCGTTCACTTTAGTCAGTCGCTTTTTTTTTTTTATTATGTTATTAAATTTTTTTTTGATGTTTTTTTCTGATGTTTTCATAATAAATCTAGTTCTGATTTACTTTTCTTTTAAGTTGCTTCAAAGCTTTCAATTTCTTTAAAATTTTTATATTTTAATTGAACTTTAAATCAGCTGTCTGATGAGTAATGTGAAACTGTATGACGTAATCCCTATTAGCCTATATATGTATAATAGATAGTATATAGAATGAAATATTTTACTATATAGAATTTGAAAAACATTGTAAAGGATCTTGTGTATTGCAAGGGTGGTAGCAGAGAGTGAAAGTAAAATCATTCTAACCAAAAAAATGAAGTGTAATGAAAGATGGAGAATTACTATAGGTGAATCTCATCACCATTGGTCCTACCAAAATAAGTATAAGAAGGAAAATTTTATTATTTTTTTTTTTTTGTTATAGGCACTGTTATAATTAAATATATTATTCCCGGCACAATATTCGTCGGTCAAGCCTTAAAATATATTCTTTCTTCTTCGTTTAAAAATTTATCTCAAAACTAAGTTTTCTATTCCGACAAAACAATTAATTTTTCTTGGCATACCTGTTGTCCAATATCAGTATAACATTTTTATAGCATAGGGTATTTTTTCTTTTTCGCTAATCTACTTTTTGGTATCTCCGTGGAGTCAATACCGATGTACAACTCTTCATTCTAGTTTAACATTTTCTATAGCATATAACGGCTACACCATGTGGAGATGAAGAAGATGGTAGTTTTGTAATTTCAGCGCCGGTTGCAGAAATAGTCAATACTGCCCTTGTTTATGTTCACTATAATACCTTGCTTCTGGTCTTTTTTCTATAAGAAGGTTTTTTAGTAAATCTAATAAATTTTTAAAGATGGCAAAGAAAGATTTACCACCATGGCAACAATATGAATATTTTTTTTCTGCTTGTCAATATTTTACTTTGTCAAATAAACATTCATTTGAGCTTGAAGATAATGTGCTTGAATTGGTCAATTAGAAACATTTCGTGGTAGTTAATT
The DNA here is from genome assembly GCA_963942445.1 of Argyra leucocephala. NCBI lineage: Eukaryota > Metazoa > Arthropoda > Insecta > Diptera > Dolichopodidae > Argyra > Argyra leucocephala. Next base: position 9,109,707 of record OZ012681.1, on the reverse strand, counting down.
CACAGACATAAACCAACGAAATATTAACAAACTTTAATAGGTACCCTTTAAGAAAATAAAACGAATTCGCTTTTAGCGAACCCAAAACGAATCATTTCTATATCTTTTTTTACTAGAAATTTCATGTTTTTTGACACTCCAGAAAAGTACTTCGCATTCATGCCGCTTTTAGTTCACTAATTACGAATTGACATTTTGAACAGTTTTTTTTGTTATACACAAAAAACATAATATTTTTCTTTTTGTTTGGTTAAGACGCGTATTTTTATGGATGCGTATTTTATTATTAAAAATTTGCAAAATTAGTAAGTATAAATAATAATTTTAAATAATTAAATAATAGCATATATTGAATAAGTGAAAAAATTATTATTAATATGCCTTAAATATTTCAGAAAAATAGATTGGATAATTTGGCAGACATTTCGTTAGAAAAATACGTGCGAGCCTGCCTAAAAAGTATCATAACAGACAAAGTGGCATGCAGTTTTTCTTGGCATGGTCATCATAACAACAAACCAGTGCATTCATTCGCTGGAATGAATATTATCAAAGGTAAATAGTATTTAAATTTTTCAAATGTAATATTTAATAGTAATCATATTTTTTTAGAATGTGCCACAGAAAAATTTCCAAATAGCAGAGTTGGCGATATAATAAACATAATTAAAAAAGGGTTTCAGTACACAAAGGATAGAGTACGGAAAAGCAAATAAATCAAAATATATTTTATTATGAAATGTAAATAAATAAACAAATATTTAATAAAAAATTGTAAAATGTTTTATTTAAAAAAAAAAATAAATAAATATAGGTTATAAACGTACCGAATTTGGTTTTACGAAAATGAATCGCTTTTCGTGTTACATAAACGCACCGCTTTTTGCGAACTCATGATCACGTTACGTTTTTTTTTTCTAATTTTCATGTGACAACATTTACGTTTACGCTTCGCAAAAGCGTAATGTTTTCGAAGACTTATATGAAGGATTGAGTTCACTTTCAGTTCGTTTCCGGTTCGCTTTATTTAAAGAGTACTTACTTTATTTTTTGAGTAATTTCAATCGTTTTGATGACTTTAAAAAATATTTAAAAACCTTCATATTTTATTGGTTTTATGATATTTTGCTATATTTAGGTTATTTTATTTTTGTTCTTGTATTAAATATATAATTTTCCTATTTGGATCTAGAACTTGGATATACTTTTCTATAAATGATTTATTTGAAATATGGGCAAACAAATTATAGCTTTACATTGTTTTTATTTATGAATCGGTAATTTTATGCGGTAATATTTTGATAAAAAGCTTCATATTAGGTTTGGGTTCCTGTCATTGCTTTTTGCTTCATATTCACCGAGGTGGTAAATTTTAGAGACGTTATTAGCGTATTAATTTATTAGGTCGTACCTAATTTTAAAAAGTCTTCAAATGATGTTGAGCGGAACACCGAGATAATACATTCGGAAAATTGGTAAGCAAATATTGAATTGCAAAATTTATTCAAAAAAACCAAATTTAATAAAATGCAAAAAGAATAATGAAACAAAAAATTAAATAAATAACGGTTTAATAAAAAAATGTATGAATATCCTTCAATAAAGTGATATGTTAATATTCAAGCAACTTCGATTCGATGCCTGTGGAACAGGTGATTGTTTAGTTTGTATTGTAGAGAATTGTTATGTTGAACTTTGTTCTGTGACACAGTAGGATGGCTTTTACTATTGCGCTCTTGTGATAAGGTAATAAACTATTTTTAATTTACTCGCTAATAATAATATTGGCTCTTCTGCGGGAGATGTTGTGTTGCTGTAGGACCTAATGACCATATCCCTAGAGTAGCTCTTTTTCCAAATTTTCTACTTCGAATTACAATATCTTCATATAACCGCAGCACCAATCATCATCAAATAAATGTTAAAATATGCTCCAGACCGTTATCTTTCTAGAATATATAAATAAATATATATATATCTAATTGATCAACAGATACAACGGTTTTGACACAAAATAACAAGGATACTTTCAAATGTCCTTTTCGTCTTTAAAAGATAAGATGCGCCACTAAAGACATATATTTTTGGCAGCTATACTTGGAATGTAGTCATTAGGTCCTAGGCCGATACAGCATCTTCATCAGAATCCCCATAATATTGAATTCATTGAATTCAGAAACGGTTAATGATATTTTGTTTGATACTGCTTCAAAGGATAATACAATTGTTGGACTTGCTAACATTTATTACGTATCGGTATAAAGAATAATAAATTTATTTTATGTGTATTGTTATGTTACTGTTATTAAAATCTAACTTTTGTTATATATTGTTTAACTTACTACTACAGTTTTCAATTAACGCACTTTAAAATTATAAAATTCCTGGATGTGAGAAGTTTTAAATTTTGAATTTGATGAATTCTAATTTATTCGATTTCATAATAAACTATATTGTATTTTACGATATAATTTAGATTATTGAGATGAGAGAAATTGTGACAGCAGATATGTCTCCAACATATAGAATAGCCAAATGGTTAGTGGAGGAGTTTCGTAATATGGATAAGCAGTTCGAAACCCAATCAGTGAAAAACTCTAAGGAACTTGCTCAAGAATTACAATCAATGGGAGGACTTAACGAAGACGAGGTCATGGTCTCTTTTGACGTAAAATCGCTTTTTCCCAGTATCCCAGTCAAGGAGGCTATTATTCTGGTAGAAGAATGGTTACTACAACAAGAAACTGGACCACAGTGGAGGACAAAAGTAAAACAGTACATAAAACTGATCCGGCTTTGCATGGAAGAAAATTATTTCACCTTTAGAGGAAATTTCTACAAGCAATTGAAGGGAGCTCCAATGGGAAATCCCCTTTCTCCATTCATCAGTGAAATTTTCATGGCTAAATTGGAGTCAGATTTAGCAGCAGAAGAACGGTTACCAAGATTTTGGAAAAGATACGTAGATGATATTTTTGCTGTAATAAAGGAAAGGGACTTAGAATCAACCTTAACTACTCTTAACGGGCTCCACAGGAATATACAGTTTACTGTCGAAGTAGAAAAAGAAGGCCAACTACCATTCTTAGATCTACTGTTAAGTAAAACAGGAACATCTCTAGAACTAGAGATTTACAGGAAACCTACAGATACTGACAGGGTCATCCCGAATACCTCTAACCACTCCTATCAACATAAGATGGCATCGTTCAACCACATGATCCATCGAATGTTAACACTTCCCATCTCCCAAAAAGGTTTAGTAAAAGAAACTAAACACATATTTGAAATTGCGAGAATAAACGGATATCCGGAAAAAACCATCACGGCCTTACTTAGTAAACGGAAAAGAATTTTACAACGGAATTCCCTCACTAACCTACTGACTGATCAACAGCCCATAAGAAGAGTAGCATTGGAGTTTAGCAAGATTTCTCTCCCACTCAGAACGAAATTAAGAAAACACGGGTTAGATATCGTATATAGCAGTAGAACTAACCAACTCAAGTCTGTTCTAGGTTCAACTAAAGACCCAATCGAACAAATGGAAAAATCAGGTGTATATAAGGTAACTTGCAGTCATTGCAACAAAGTTTATATTGGGCAAACTAGGAGAAACATGCAAACGCGACTCAATGAACACCTGAAAGAAGCAGAACTGGCTAAAAAGAAGAACTCAACAGAGTTCCGATCCAAAGTAGCAGAACACATCATCCAGGAGAATCATAGCATTTCGAAAGAAGACATTGTAATGATAAATTACATTAGAGATTCTAGGAAACTAGATTCAGCTGAAAGCATCGAAATTTACAAAACTAAAAATGACTCACTCCTAAATAAAGACCAAGGCAATGGATATTCTTCTTTATTTAAATTTTTAGTGAAATACAATAAAACAAATAACACCACCCCTACCTGTCACCCTAACGTCGGAAAAATTATTTTAAATACCAATAATAAAAATATTTTTATTCAACCCCCTACCTGTGCTAATTCATTGGATAATAAACAACCATGCAGCTGCGAGAAACATCAAATTGTTACCTGTACGAATAAAATAAATAAGACAATTTTAGATTTCTTTCCTCAGTCGAGTACAAAACACTGAAGAAGTCTGCAAGTAGTAGACGAAATACGCGTATCTGTATGATAAGCATATCAGTAAAATTAAAAGGAAAATATTCGACTATTTTCACTGTTAGATTTTCCAATTGTTATGGTACATATATTTACATATTATGTTTGTCTTGTATTATAGATTTCATCTCAATGTATTTATATCAAATCCCGCTGTTACTTGCATACAAAAAAAATAACTACTTTCAAATTAAAAAAAAAAAAAAAAAAACTAGATTTTTCAAATTAACACAATAATCATTACCGTTAATTCAACATTCCATCTTATTTTAATTTATTTCTGTTAAATTCTAAAGTATTTCAATCCTATTCAGCACAAAAAAAAAAATCAGAGGCACCAAAACAAAACCAGTCCAATACTCTTTATGCAATCAGAAGCAAATTGGTTTCATTTTGTTACTTTTTTTGTTAAGTTGGTTTTTATGAATATTTATTCCACTTAAGATAAATTATTATTGTGTTAAAGTCCTTAGGGGGATGAGTTAAAGTTCTTGGTCAATGTATATACATCGTCATCATTGTACAAATCCGTGGGACTGTATATTATGTATATAATATATAAATAAGTGAGTGGATATTCTACAAAACAATACCTACACCTGTTTTTAATTCTGTTTCGTAGGTTAAATTTTAGAGATCCTCTCAATATATTAGTTTGGTTTATAGATTTGGTGTAAAGTATAGAAGACCGAGAGTGAACATATGGCGTATAAAGTCTAAAAGCTGAAGAGTGGATACTGAGTGTGAAAAATAAAACGAATTGTCCTTAAATTGAAAAAGATCATGAAAATCGTGAAAATAAGAGCAAATTAAATAAAAAATCTTTTACGGTTTGCAAAAACAATGTTAAGGGACGCGATTCACACGTCAAATAAAATTTTTCCAAATAATTTTGACAGGACCATAAAACTGATCTCTACAAGATGATAGGTGGCCCAAATTGGATAGGTGGCCCATCTGAATTGTGCTGAACTGGTGGCCCAAATTGGGCTACAAAACTGATCTCTACAAGATGATAGGTGGCCCCATTCTTGACGGCAAACGTGTAATTTTATTTGGCGGTATTTTTATAATTAACAAATTAAATAATAAGTAATTTAAGAGTGAATGAACCCTCATCGGTCTCATCACAACTTTAATCAAATAAAATATTTTATAAATAATGGAACCTGTTGCTTTAAACAAATGGATTTCAATCTTCAAAAAACAAAGAAGATATACAAATGATGAAGAGCACGATGAACAACAATATCTTAACTTAATAAAAAGAATAATTAATAAAGGAGTTAAACGAGGTGATAGAACTGGTGTTGGTACTTTATCCCAATTTGTGCACAAATGCGTTTTAATCTTCGTGATGGTACATTTCCTTTGTTAACTACAAAAAGGGTATTTTGGCGTGCAGTAGCTGAAGTATTACTTTGGTTTGCACATAAAAGTACTAATGCAAAATTATTTCAACACAAAGATATACATATTTGGGATGGTAATAGTACCAGAGAATTTTTAGATAAAAGTAGTTTTATAAATCTTGAAGTTAGTGATTTAGGACCAGTATATGGTTTTCAAAGACGTCACTTTGGTGCTCAGTATAAAACATGTCATGATGATTAATTATGCGAATCAAGGTTTAGATCAATTAAAGGAAATTATTAATCGCATTAAAACGAATCCGCTTGGAATCCAGTTGATTTACCACATATGGCTTTACCCCGTTGTCTGTTTGGCTCAATTTTATGTTGCAAACGGTAAATTATTTTGTCAATTGTATCAACGTTCAGCAGACATGGGCCTAGGTGTACCATTTAATATTGCAAGTTATGTACTTTTAACATATATGATTGAACATGTAACTGGACTTAAACAAGTGGTGATTTTTTTCATACATTAGGTGATGCACATATTTATTTGACCCATATTGAACCATTAAAAGAGCAGTTAAAAAGAGTACCAAGACCATTCCCAAAATTGAATTTGAAACGAAAAGTTGAAAATATTGAAAATTTTACTTTTGATGATTTTGAAATTGTTGGGTATAAACCGTATCTGAAAATTAATATGGAAATGGCTGTATAAACTATTCTATAAGATACAATATCAATAAATATTACATATATAATTATTTTATTCATAAATTATATTAATCTGTATATTATCTAAATATTTATAAAATGCTTTTAAAAAACGCACTGTTCCAGCCTTCTATTTTTAAATACATTTATAACCAAAACTGTATTATTTATATTTTGTTTGATTGTTTCAACTATTCATATTAAATTTGTGTTGAAAAAAAATAATAACTAAGAGAGATAGTGAGTAGAATAGAGCGTAAAACTGATATCTACTATAGATGAGTATTGATCAACTATTTTGAATAAATCTTAATAGCTTCAACAATATCAATGTCAACATTTTTTGAATATTATAATGACAACTGCCTCATTTTTTATAAAAAAAAACAAACCATTATTTCTCTTCTCACTTTCCCATACCATATTCTCTTCAAATTCTTTTTGATTTCAAATTGCATTATCTTCTCTTTAGAAATAAATCACTTGAGATATAATAATATATTTAGACCATCCTCTGATGTTACTTCATTCTATATGTATTATTTTTAATTTAATTTTGTACTTTTCTTCTATAACAATTCATTTTGGAATTAATCCACTGAGAAAAACTATACACAAATAATAGATTATTTTGTAGTAGAACATAAGAAACAAGAGAACCTTCTAAAGTTTTTCAGAATACAAGTTATGATAGTGACAGAGTAGATCCCAAAATATATTAAACTTATAGCTATATAATAATTATATAATAAAGATGTTAGAGTTACTTAATAAATGTAAAATATAATAGAAGGAGTTACTTAACTTTATGCTGTAATGAAGAATTAAATTTGATATAACATGAAAGGATCAGAGAGAGATAGAGAGAGAGAGAGAAACTTGGAATTTTATTTTTCTTCTATTTTTTTCTTACTGTGTAAAATTCGAATAATTTGACTTTGTAACATTTTTATAGAACTATTATAATCACTATATTTTTACTTTTATATATTAAAAAAATACTGTAGGAGTATATATTCATTATTTTGTTATTACAAAGTATTGTATATTTTTTATATAGCTATACTATATAATATATGATATATATATTTTGTAAAAGTGAATGGGAACTAAATAAAATAGTGTGGTAGTAGTAGCAATAGTAGTCGTAACTAATAGTATATAATATCTGCACGAAAGGAAGTTAACTTAGAATATTGTAACGATGCGGTTTTAATGTCATTTCATTTTATGCTCTTCTTTTTTTCTTATTCTGTTTGCTATTATATAACTATTATACAATTTCTACCACTACTCTATTATTATAATCATTATTATTATTATTTTTCTCTTTATTTTACTCACTTTTTTTTTTTTTATTTAATTTTTATTAGCTTAGTTAGCTTTTATAGTTTACGTTTTGTTATTTTCTTTTTTTGTGTTTTAGTTTTTCTTTTCTTTATTTTTTTTTTTTTTTTTTGGTTTTTGTTGTTATTTCAGCTTTAGGTCTTTTATTTTTGTCTTTTTTATATTCCGTAGCTAGTTATGTGTTGAGATATTTTAAGAATTAGAATAGTAAGAATAATATAGAGTACAGAAAATAAAGAAATAAAGAAAAGGAAAACAGATTACAAAAAAAAAAAAAATGTAAGTTGTGATAGGGTGATTAAAATACATGTTGACAGTTAGGAAATAAAATATTATAGAAGTGAGAGAAGTAAGAAGAAAATTAGAATATTTTTGTTGTTGTAATGTAAAATAATAAATTAAAATTATTTATTACATGAACATTGGTCATTTTTACGTCAATTTGCTTTTTAATTAGTTTTAAAAATTATAAAATTTTATATTTTCTGAAAAGTTGTAGTCTTATTGTTTCTCTAATTAGTTCTGTATTATCATCATTGTTCAACCTCAACAGATAAGTCGGAAGATAAGTCCTTACAATGGCTCCTGCTCTGTCCGTTATGGCCATGTTCTCTATTGGGTATTTGCTTTGACTAAACTTGAGACGATTATTTTTATAAGTTAACCTTGGTCTTGCGACCGGACGTCTACCCTGAACAATTCTTCTTATTAATTAAATTATTATCTAATATATGAAATTAAGTTAATTGTTAATTTAGTAATCAAATAAATGAATACAATCGATCCAAAAGGGATTTGAGCTTTCTTAAAAACCAAGCTCTCGTTGTTATTTCAATATAATTTACTTATCAGCCAATCAATGAAAATTAAAAACGATTGCAATCAAACATAAATAGTTTAATATAATATAATAATATTGGACATCTTCAGATCATACTTTCACTCTTATTTACTCCATGCTTAGGTAGGTAGGTAGTGTTGGCTGCAGAGGTCCATTGTGATGCTTATTTTTCTTTTATTTCTATCATTTTTACAAAACTGAAGTTTGCAATTCGATCATTTATTGATTTGTTCAGTAAACTGTTTTACAACGATTTAGAATGATCTAGATCTAGACTCTACAGTTGTTCAATAGTTTCCGTTAATTGATTTTTTTTTTATCCAAAAGTGTTCTGATTGATGGTCAGATAGGCAACGATTTAGAATGCTTTAGAACGATCTATAGATGTTCAATAGTTTTCTTTAATTGAACTTTTTTGTATAAAAGTGTTCTGATCAGAAAGTGTTCAGTAGAACATTCAAAATAGTTCCAAATTCATCTTGTAAAATAACTACATTCCTCACTATTTCTATAGAACACTATTTAGAAATATTGTATTATGATTCACCCTGTCCATAACAATTTTTAAATCTTAATAATAATAAAAATAAAAAAAAAAATAAAAACTTCCATTTTCCTTAATTCTCATTGAGACTAAGAAAGCTTTTTATGTTAAGAACTTAATTTTAACATGTTTATTATAGTATTGTGGTTAACTGTGGTTTCTTAACTCTCATGATGTTATTTTGTATATATATGGATATAATATCCTATATACATTTATATATTTCCTGCAACTGAGTCCTTAACTTAAATTTTGAGTCATATATATATATAAGTATATATATATTATATATACATATTTTATTTGGTCTTATTTTCAAAAATTTTATTTCACTTTTGTAAAATAAAAGAGGAGATTTATGTTTTTATATTTTATTGCTTAATTGCAAATCATCATGAAAAAAAGAAATTATAATAATAATAATATAAAATAATATATCATGATACAAAAATATATCATGATTTATTCTCTCAAGAAAAATATTTTGTTTTTATAAAAAGAAAAAAAAATATAATTGTTAAGATAGTTTTTTGATATTAGTTTCTATTTTTTTTTTTTTTTTGCTAATATTCTAATCTTTAGATTTGTGATTTAAGAGAAAATTTACGAAATTTAATATTCAGGGTGATACAAGTGATAATTTGTCACAGCTTAAGTAATATTTTAATATATTGTGACAATCAAAAAGTTATAATTATATTAAACGTATTGGGGATGTATGTATAGAACTAAATCTTAAGTGACCCACTATTTTCTTTATTTGAATTTGTTGATAATATCAACTGTACCCAAGTAACAATTTTATTGCTATAAGACTCTTACGCACTCTTATAACACTATTATAAACACTCTTATAGCAGTATTAATGTTAATTTTAGTCCTTTGCAATTGTTGCGAAACGTTATAAATACATTATAGCACTAAAATGGCTATAAATCCTATAAGGCATCGGAGCAATATTGTTGCTGTAATATTGTTATAGGATTAGTATACATAATACGTATTAGTGTATATGTTTTTATTGTGATATGAAAGTCTTTTGAAATAATTTATGTTATGCGAGAATGAGATAGGCATTATTTTTTATGTTAAAATAATAATAATTTTATGGAGTTTATATTTATTTTATTACGCACTTTTAGACTTATAACAACATTGGAGATATAGTAATTGGTGAAAATCCCATTATAACAACTCACGCTATTGCTATAACAACATCCTTATAGCAATATTAATCACATTATTCCCATAAAAACATCATTATAACACCTTTAGTAATTATCGGGAGTCATATGGGATTCTTATAGCACTAATTTTGTTTTTATAACAATAAAATGTTACGTTGGAATATATATATCAACTGCAATAAAATAAATTAAATAAATTTATTCGTTCTAATTAATTATGCAACAATAACATATATTGTAGATATATTTTTCTTTTAGAATTCGGGAATTTAATTACATGAACTTTGAATTACATCAAACTATCGTTTGGCAGTTTGAGAAATTGACTTAATTTATTTTTATTAATATATTTTTTTAATTCTAATGATAAGTCCCAGTTTCTTAATTTGCAAGCATTAGCAGGTTAAATAGAATCCACAGACAAATTTATCACTAAAATCGCATTCGCTCATTGATTATTCTCCAATCATAAATACAATTCCCAAATCAACCCCCTGTACAATAATCAGTTCCAGTTAAAAATGGTTTACCTATCCCAAATACAAGAAATTGTAATAAAAATAATAAAAATTATGTGAATATTTTAATTTTATAATATATTATTTTATTTTCTGTGAATTCGTTTAATTTTTCAAGTATAGTAGGTACTTAAGATTTATTATTACATAAAAAAAGATAATAAATTTTCTTGAATATCTTGAGATTTAAAATAAACCAATTTACAACAAGTAAAGAAAATGTTTTTTTTTTGTTTTGTTTTTTTTTTTATGTTTATTAATTTACTAATCCATACTACAGAAATCAGAAAGTGTTGATTTAAAACGTCATGAAAATAAAAGATTAAATACAAAAATAATATAAATTAAAAATAAACATTAATAAAATAAATTTTCTATAATAAATTTTAATTTAATAATATAAATTTTAAAATTTTTCACTTTGAATATTGTTGATTGTATATAATATACACATGGTACTAGAAAATCAAATTAATATCTATAATAATAAGATAAGAAAATTTTAAGTTTTTATCATAAAATTTTGATGACCAAACAAACTGTCAACATACATTTTTATGTTGATTTTGTTATTCTTTTTTTTTTTAATGTTTCGGTTGTTTAATTTTTTATTATTTATATAATGGTGCAGAATTGTAAAGAGTAAATATTAATAATATGTACAAATAAATAAATTTTTATGTGTGATAATTGGTAAATAATGTTTATATAGAAAATAGTAATAAAAAAACTACACATAGGTATTTTTCTAGTCAAAATTAGAACTGAAAGCCTATAAAAAGGGTTTAGTCATTTATTTTGTACTATACTTGGTCATTTGTCAAAAAAGGTGACAATCATCATTATCTATTACAATTATTATATATTTTTTCTTTATTTCAAACAAATTAAATACAAATTTTGTTTTAATTATAATTTTATTCAATTAATTATAAGTTAAAGTTGTTAAACTTTCTTAGAAGTGGTACAAAATCTACATAGCTAAAAAGTTACCAATTTCACGATCCAAATTTATCTCTATAACAAAACCATATTTTATTTATTTATTTATTGCCATGATACATATTCATAATTTTTTTTAAACAATATTAAATTTTTTAGAGCTTATACTATTGTATTTACACCTATGACTATTCTTAATTATTAATTAGGCTAGCTGACTAATTTATTTATTAATTAATTTATTATTTAAAGGAAAAATGGCGACAAAAAACCTTTTTGAATATTTATGTTTTTTCATAAAACTTACCACTACTTACATACTAAGAAATAAACCTAAACAAAACCATATTATATATAATATATTCAAAATATGACACTTATAGATATAATCTCTCAACCCATAAAACATATGCCTCATCATAAAGATTATTTAATAACTATACTAGTATTTGTCGGCTCTTCAAATTCAACTAAATATATTTAGTATTTTTTATTGATTTATCTTAGACAACAACCGCATTATGTAATTAATTATTAAAAAAAAAAATTAAATTTAAATTTAATTCTGGCCATTGGTGTATGTTAAAATGGGTTATATATGGAGTGAAATTTTAAATTGAAATTGAAAAATCATTTGATTTCGCTACGTCTCCTTATTTTAAATAGCTATTAAATTATATATATATATATCATTTAAAAGAATAATAATGAAAATCGAATTTGAAATGGTTCAGATATTTGCACCGTATTTTGTCCCTAATATGTTATTGTGTCCATATGTTGTTTGGCCATATGTTATTTTGCCCATATGTAATTTTGTCCATTATGTTGTTTTGTTCATCTGTAATTTTGTCTCTATGTGATTTTGTCTCTATGTAATTTTGCCCATATGTAATTTTGTCCATTAGGTTGTTTTGTTCATATGTAATTTTGTCTCTATGTGATTTTGTCTCTATGTAATTTTGTTCATATGTAATTTTGTCTCTATGTGATTTTGTTTCTATGTAATTTTGCCAATATGTAATTTTGTCCATTATGTTGTTTTGTTCATATGTAATTTTGTCTCTATGTGATTTTGTCTCTATGTAATTTTGTCCATATGTTATTTTGTCCATATGTAATTTTGTCTTATGTAATTTTGTCCCGACACCAATAATATAATGTATCAGTCCTTGGTAATCATTCATTTTAATAAAGCATTATTTTAGCTTAAAAACTATAGCTAATTGTACACCGACAGAAAAAAGAAGTGGCTCCATATTATTTTTTCTTTAAGAGTATTAACAACCTCTTTCTTTACGTCGTGGTAAATGATTTGTTGTTTATGATAATCTAATAATACGTTGCGGTAACTTATTTGTTGTTTATGATAATCTAATAATGTAGTAGGTGTGATTACAAATTGGTTAGGTAAAACAGTGAAAATAGTCGAATATTTTCCTTTTAATTTTACTGATATGCTTATCATACAGATACGCGTATTTCGTCTACTACTTGCAGACTTCTTCAGTGTTTTGTACTCGACATACGCGTATCTGTATGATAAGCATATCAGTAAAATTAAAAGGAAAATATTCGACTATTTTCACTGTTATACCAAAATTTTACTCTAACGCTGGAAAACAATTTTTATAAAAACTGGTTAGGTAAGCTTCCGACATATTTATATATCATAACAATCTCATTCATTTGTTATAACTATATATTGGCCACCACAACAGAATCAAAGTAATTTTTGTAATCAAAATGAAGTTAGCATACTTAAATGTTTGTTATCATACTACTTTAAAGTAGTTATAATAATCGTATTAATTGTTTTTCTAGGATGCAATATTATTATTGTCATTTCTATCCTAGAGAGAAAACTGTTGCAAAATACTTCATGATAAACTGTTGAAAGTGGATTATATAAAGGCTGCAATTGAATTGTATTTTCAACAACCTCATACCAAAATATTAGTTTTATTACTGCAGTTTTAATGGTATTCTTTAATTTTATTTTTTTTTTTTTTTTTTAAATATAGTCAAAACACTAGGAAAACCTTTTTATATCGATTAGTTCATTTAACTAGAGTTAGGAAAGATAAGTTAGGAAAAGAGAAAGGTGGAGGGGAAGGAGCACAATTGCAAATGAAGATGCTAATGTTCGTCTTGAATTTATGTAGGTCATAAATATAACATTTATCATGTTTGGGGAACATATTAGATGGAATTTGGTTCCGAATTCGCTATGGTTATAAACGAATTTTCATAACTTGTATTCTGTCATCACGGGATTTTTATGTTGTAGGGATGAGCACATTCTGACCTTCGTATTTCACTAGAGAAGCGCTTAATATTAAGTAACGTTTAGTTACTTCTGTAGCAAACTTATAGTCACTTTCAAAAATACTATTTTATTGGCGGTGTCTAAACGGTCAGTTATTCAGTCAGTTTTCACTGTCAGTTAAAACTGAGAAGTGTCTAAATGTTCAGTTTTGAATGAAAAACTTTACAAATGGCGAAAACTGAGAATTACCATTAATGTAACAAGTGGAAGTGAGACAATAATAATAAAAATTAATTTTTAAAATTTCCAACTGACAAATTATTCAAATGTTTCTTCTCTAAAACGGTTTTTTTCTGTGTTACGGTTAAGATTAGAAAAGTAGGCTATGAAATTCGAAATGATTGAAATCGAAAAACTGACGACACTTCAACTTTTTTTTATGTTTTTCAAACAACAACAAAATACATGTATTTCAGTGAAAACTGACAGTGTTCACTGATCGTCTAGACACCGCCATTGGTTTGCTTTTGAAAATCTTATCTATACAAAGTGTTTTTATTTTAAAAATCTTGTTTTTTTAATTGATTGTTAAGACATGTGCTGATTGCTATCAGCCTCTAAATCTGTAAATAAATTTTATTTTCTATGTTTTGCTACTGGCAACTGGCTGTTTGCGTTTATCTGACCCATATATGTGTATATATGTCCCTTTTCCAGCATTTTTAAAATTAACTTCTAAATGTCGGATAAATAAATAATAAATAAATTTATTTTTAATGGAATTACAAGGGATGTAAATAAATAAATTAATTCTGAAATTGACTTTGAATTGATCATATTGGTCACAGCAAAGCAGAGCAGGACTATTATTCGCATTTAAAAAAAAAAAAAAAAAAAACATATAAATTTTAATTCGTTCCACCTTTTACTTTTTATTTAATAAAATTTCGAGTATTAAAATTTTTCGAAAGTCTTTAAATTATTTTTTACGCTATGCTACACTACTTACTTTATATTGAATGGTATATTAAATTCTTTTTAAATGCCATGGGTTAACTTAAGTTGAATTTTTAGATACACAATGAAAATTAAAACATTTTCATTTCTTTTATATTTTTTTGTTATTTAAATTATTTTCAACATTTAAAAAATTAAAATAAAAAAAAAATTAAAAAAACATAAAAAGGTAGATAGATATAGGTAGGTGGTAGTTAGTAGGTATCTATTTAATATTCAAAGTAACAATCCTTCTAAAACCTTTTTTTATTTATTTGTTTTTTTTTTCTGTTTTTTTTTTGTTTTCTTCAAATCTTCGCAAAAGAAAATAAGAACATTTGAGATGGCTCATTGAATTGGTAAACATAATAGCATTAGTGTTACTTTTTGTTTTTTTTTATATATATATATATATATTATTTTTTACTTTTCTTATTTGAAAAAAAAAAAATGAACCGTCATAAAAAAGCAACAAGAATTCAACAATAATAAAATAAAGAAAAATCCCGAAAGACAAAAAAAAAAAAAACAAAAAAAAAACGAAACGGATAATTTTAAAATTTTATTCACGGCCTAAATCACTTAATTTCACCTTCTTTTTTTTTAACTCTTTCTATTTTTTTGTTTTTTTTTTTTGAAATTATTCAAAATTGCACAATAATGAAGAAAGAGAAATAAAGATACGACAAACAACAACAGCAACACGATAAAAAAAAAAAAAAAAAATTATTCTGTACCTTAAAGACGATTAATTCTAAGAAATTTAATTTAATGTCTTTTTTATAAACCCCCTCATAGTAGAATCGTTATTACAATAATGGTGGGTACTTTATTGTATTCTAGTTTTTATTTACTCATTCCGATGTTGCCATTTTTTTTTTCTTTTTCTTTTTTTCTTTTCAAAACCACGTTAAATTAAACGTTTTGTTATTTATTTTCGAAACATTAATTGCAGTGGTAGCAAACCGTCAGTTGAAAAAAAATTATGATCAGTATTCGTTTTAACATACAAAGTGGATAACATTGACATTAAGCAGCTTTAAACCATCTTGGTATATATATTTTTTTTACACGCTACCCAAAGACTATTATACAAAATTATTGTAGGTGTGGGTAAGGAAAAAAAGGATTAGGAGGGAAATAGGATGATAGAACATTCATAACGGGGGGGGGGGGAAACACGTAAGATGGAAGCATGTTCCACATTTTATCAGTTCTTACAATAAAAGAATTTCCGAAACCATTTTTTAACCACCTAGATATTTCCACTGTGTAGAAATGGGCACTTGAATCCTCCCTAGTGTTACGTTGGAATTGTTTGAAGGGAGGCATTTGATTGATTTTATTTCAATAGAACAAGTTGTTGGAAATGCGAACAAGATAAAAGGTAAGATAGAAAAAGGAAAGAGCTCCAACGTTTCGACGTGTATTAAGAGGAGTAAAAGTTAGCTTGACAACGTGGTCCAAATTTGGCGTAAGGCGCGATGTTGGATTTTGTACAAGGTAATCTCTAATAAAGTTTGCCAATATTTTAGAATTGTGCCAACCAATATGTGAGAATTATTGTACTCGATCTTATAGATATTAGCCAGACATCTTGGCGAAAAGTAGGCTTTACATCGCGAAAGAAAATCTAAACATTTGGCCACCTTCTTAGCCATATCAAAAATATGGCTTATCTACTCATTAAATGTGGAAAACTACTGCTATTGTCAGGAACAAAACCTTCTTAAATATCATTTTATTTACTTTGTTACCAGATTATACCCTCAATTATTTTTTTTTCGTATTTTTTTAATTCCAATGAGAAAGAGTATTAGACCGGTTCGAAAAACCAATAAAGCATGTTTTGCTTCATCGGGGAAAGACAGGAGCTCTACCTAATGCACAACCCACCGTCTAATTTAGCTGCATGTCTAGAATGCAGCTAAATCAGACGGTGGGTATTTCTTTGACTTGCAGAGCGTTGTAGATTTTCATCTGGAACTCGCAGGGTTGGGACTGGTTAATCTCTTGTACAAGAGATCAAACAGCTTTCAGAGATCAAACAGCTATCTAAAGTCGTCTTGGCAATCATTTGAAATACCCGAACTATTTAGGTACCTGAATAGCATTTTGTATATTGTTTTTAAATAATTAACTTATATTAATATATGGAGAACTTTAGATTATCAGGAGTGGCATTTGGTGACAAAAATATCTATATAATAATAAATTTTTTTTTTTATGTTTTTTTGTAAGGTCTTTTCCATTTTTATTGCTGGTATAATTTAAGAGTGACAACAAATTTGTTGTCACCGCCATACAAAATATTATATTTGTCATAAAATTATGTGCGGCATTTTTTTTTTTTTATTATATGTCTTGATTTTAATCTACATTTTTACATGTTGATTAATAGCTAAGTATCCAACGACTGAATCAGGTAATCAGAGAGAGTAGATCCAATGTCAGAATGACGATATGGTTTATCACTGGTCATTGTCACGACCAATTGAACAAGCATCTTTTCAAGATTGGTAGATTGAACACAGACAGATGCAGTTTCTATTTGTTTGTGACGCCATAGCTCGCAAAAGAGATAAAATTTTTCACATATGTGCTCCTGACGGTTTCAGGAATACACATTGCCTGATTGTAAAATTGACATCAAGCAATAATAGCGTATATCAGTACAAGTCTAAGATAAATGGCGAAGTACAATAGATCTTGAGGGTCACGCTTACATAGAACTGTCAATAAAATAAAAAAAAATGTTGCTTAATATTGCTGGTTTTAAAAACTACCAAAAATGTTCAGCAACATTTCTGATCGTTTTTACTTTTATATCAATTACAAAATTCTACTACAGGTTTCACCGAGACTAATCGAAATAAATGATCTTTAATTTTTCTAATGTTATAAATATTATATAGCCTTCTTATGAGAATTATCTCCTTAGTATATAATTAGGAATTGAAAAGAAGAAAATAAAACGATAAATAAAACTGTAGGCCTAGGTAAGTAATTTGAAGTGATTATTTTTGACAATTGATCCTGGAATCACTTAGTTGCACCTTTTTAAAACAATGGCCTAAGTAAACTGAGAATAATTTATTTGTAGTTGTTTGTTGCTTTAGACCGAGGATTACATGTCAAAAACGAACTTACTACTAAATCCATCTTGTAAGATTAATCTTATCGTTTAGATCATTATTCTTACACAGTGCTGCTATAGTACGAAAAATTTAAGTTAATAAGTTAGCCAACACTGCCTTTGATATATACAAAATTTTAGCACCAGAAAGCCAGTTGAAGAATAGAAACTTAAAAAATAATTTCTTTTTTTTTTTTTGTGTGTTTTCTGTTATTTGTAGTGATGCAGTAGTAAAGAAAGAGAAAGAATATAAAAAAAGAACATTTAAAGGGACTTAACTATATTAAGGATAAGAAAACAAAACCTGAAAAAAATATTTTTCTTTTTCCTCTTATTTGTTATTTATTTTTATTTTACAAAACAAAATAAAAAAAAATTTTAAAATAACAAAAGAAAACGAAAACTAAAATACCCAAAAAAAATAAAATTAAAATTCGGAAAGAACTTCTTTTTTTTTTGGTTTGTATTTTTTTTTGTTTTTTGTTTTTTCTTGTCATTTTTACTACGATATTGGCGCAATTTTATTTCAGGGTTTCAATTTGCATAAATAATGTTCCGGTAACAGTACCCAGAATTAAATACATTTAATGATTAAAATTCCATTCTGAAACTTATTTCCTTCTCTGAAAAATCTAAATGAAAAATAACCCAAACCGTAGGAAAAGAAAGAAAATGAATGGTAAATAGAAAATGTCAAAAAAAAAAACAAAACAGAAAAAATTAAAATAAAAATATTTTCAAGGTTTTTAGGGAAAATACAAAATACGAAAAAATAAATAAATAAACATTTTTTTTTTGTATTATTGTGGCAATGACAATTGTAATTGTTCCAATCGTCTTCGTCTATCATAATAACTTATTTTCAAAGTATAGAAATTGAATATTGAAAGAAAATTCTGAATTAAAACAACATCATCGTTGATGGAACAGGAAGATTCTCATATTTGATGTTTTGTAATTTGTAAATTTTTGTTATTAAAATGGGTTGAATTTTTTACAGCAAATAATTCTGCAACCCCATCAGTGTAGCATAGGACGGAGTTTTCAATAAATATGTATTAAGAGATCAATTTTTAATATGAATAAAATTTATACCAACTATATATACATACATTATTGTTGGAAACAATACATAACGATAAATACGTACATACATCATTATGATCGAAAGCGCATTCAAACGTATACCGTATGATGATAATTTGTTTTTTTTTATTAAACTTTATTTTACTGATTGTACAATCTTAAAATTACTTTAGCCTAGATAAAGTTTACAAAAAATAGCTTTTTTGATCATATTATTAACTTTTAAAATAATAATGTGCTTTTTATGTTAATTTATGTCCATATGATGATAAACGTTATAATTTTTGGTATATTTACGAATTTTATTGAAATTGCATACTTTGCGGATAAAATATTAAATTTACCACGATATTCCCGATATTGAGTTTTGATATTATTATTAACTTTTAAAATAATAGTGTGCTTTTTATCTTAATTTATGTCCATATGATGATAAACGTTATAATTTTTGGTATATTTACGAATTTTATTGAAATTGCATACTTTGCGGATGAAATATTAAATTTATCATGAGTTTCCTATCATAAGCCCCTTATTACCACTCAAATTATTATTGGTGTTACGCAATTTCGATTATATTTCTGAAATGGTTAAAATTTTGTAACATAACTAATACAAAGTAAACCAGTCTGAAATGCATTTTAAACTTAAATATAAAATTATAATATATAAAAAAAATTTTTTTAAATATTTTTACCGAAATAAAATTTGTGGTCTAAATAGTATAATAACCTGTGGGTCTGGAATATTGTTAAAATAGATCTGAAATACTTGCGACTTAAAAAAATTACATATATTAAAAGAACCACGCTAACTATTTGACCTTTTGTTGTCTTATATGTAATATTGCATACCAATAGGGCATAATTATTTGCAGGTAAGTCTAATAAAAATATACATAATTACAGCTTTAAATAATTAAAACTTAAACTTGCCAGGATGCCATATTAAATCACACAATAGAACCTAAAATAAAGTGGTTATTTATAACTTAATTTTAAATCATCAATCTACAAAGATTGCCAACACAACATAATAATCTGTGTAAACTATACAATAACGTAAACAACAACAATAACATAACAACTATACATTAACAACTGCCTCGACCAACAACCAATTAACAATTATTATAAGTTGATTCTCATAATAGCAAAACCTGATTACGATTGTCATCAGCCTTGGATTGTATTGTTTAATAAATAACTCAACTTAAAACTCTTCAAACTAATCATAATAGCATCCGTTCATTTAAAACACGTTTTTTTTTTTTAATCCGACTGGGCTTGTACTAAATATTGAAAATAACTGGATCATAACTAAATAACGATAATAACAAATCACTATTCACACTATATTTTAATTGAAGATTGATCCACATTTCCTATGTTTTGTCTTCACCAATCTTTCGATGAATTTTGACACACTCTTAAGTGAATTGGATAGAATGTTTTCTTGTGGATTATATAACAAAAACGAAAGAAAGAGAAAAATCAGAAAGGCATTATATTTTATCTAAAACCAATACATATTACATTTTTATCTATAATTTTAATCTTTCAAATAATTTAAACCGCAATAAATAACAATTATTGCAAATTCAATTAATCTGGTATTTTTCTAAATATACATTTCTTAGTCAATAAATTAACTGAAACCGAAAACATCAACAACTTTATTACACCATTACTTTAAAATAAATTAAAATTTATTGTAATCAATATTCAATATTATGTAGACTGTATATATATAATTTCAAATGAAAAATAAAAAAATAAAAATTTAATTATCCCATTATCATGGTATCAAAGCAAAAAAAAAAAACAAAAACACCCTTTTTTATTCAAATGTTTTGTTTTTCTCAATTACAGACTTTCACCACATGGCTTTCTTAAATCATTTTAAACTTTGCTATTATTTTCAGTTTTTATAATTTACAAAATCTACAATTTTTCAATATCAAAAAGTTTATTATCCGAAAAATAATTAAAAAAAAAAAAAAAAAAAATACAAAACAATTTTAAAGAAATATTTTAAAGTAAACTAAATTGACTATAATATTTAAAAAGGACATTTTTTTTTTGTTATAGAAATAAACTTTATACACACAAAAAAAAAAAAACAGAATAATTCATTTTCGAAGGGTATACCAATTTTGTATCAAAAAAATAAATATACTAATACATATATAAATATAAATATTCTAAAATCAAGATAAATATATAGGAATAAAAAAATAAAAGGATATAAAAGGACTCTATAAATTGCCCAAATTAAAAATAGAGACAACATATAAATAAAATTAAATAAAATGTTGCGGTTTCTATTTATTTTTTTTATTTTATTTTTTTTTATTTTATTCTCTCTCTCTCTCTCTATCTCTTTCACTTGTACTGAAATGACTAGTGAATGGTTCATGTCTAAGTATTTTAAAACTATTTGTTTAATTTTTTTTTTGTGTTTGTTTTTTTTTGTTTTACTGTAATAAAATATGATCTCAATTCATTCATTAAATTAATTTAAAAACAAAAAAAAAAAAAACAAATAAACAAAAAATAAACTAAAAAATAAATTCGATTTCTGAAGCTTCCTTAATAATATTAATTGAAATAAATTTCGGTCTGTTTTTAGAAACAAAGGTAGGGTTCAAAGTTATTAATATCAATTGATGAAATGACAGCAAATTATTATCAAAGTTAAATTCAAATGAAAGTTAAAAAAAATTAATTTGAAATTTTATTGAGTACAGTTGATAATTTTTTATTGGAAAGTAAAGAATGTAAAAGCAGTATTTAGTATTTAATCTATGATCTGAAACTGAATCTAATAATACTGTATAGGAAATCACAAATATCTGAAGTCAATATTTTAATATGGAATAAGAAAGTGCAGTCATCTGAAGTCAATTTCGAATTTGAATGGATTTATTGAAATAGTTTTTTTCTGTTCTACTTCATACTCTTTCATTATGGCCATAGGGTTCGGTTTTTCTTTACATGAATTACGAATCAAAAAAAAATACATATATATTATAAATACAGTTTAGAATTATTATAAAATATATCTAATGCAATTATATTAAAAATAAAAATAATAAAATTTAATTTATCGATGCAGGAACATAATTTGAGTGTCAAAATTTCTGTAAATGTTAAAACCAAATCTTGAGCCCATTGTAGTATTCATTATAATATTGTTACTCTTAAATCAATGGTCAGGCTTATATTTTTACCCTCATTGTTTGAAATAAATTAAGGCGGAAGTTAAATATGTAATGTATTACGAGGGTCTATAACTGTTCACGTTCCAGAATAAATGTCCACAAAATGTAGTTTGACAATGAAAGCTTATTTGTTAATTTTTTTTTTTTTTTTTTTTTTTTTTTTATTATGTTTAACTCAAACACATTACAATAAGCTCTTATTCTAAATTCAAATTTCATTTAATGTTTTATATTGTTTTTATGATTTTAAGTTAAATTAAAATTAAGAGAAAAAAAGTAAAAAAAAAAACTAAAACTACTAAATAATAGAAATAGAATATTAAAAAGAGAAGAAGAAAAGACAATATGCGGCAACTGGAGTAAAATAATATTTCTCAGCTGGGGGAAGGTCAGGGAAAAATCAATAAGACGTTGGAATTTATTTGTGGTATCGAACATTCTGCTTAATGGTTCTGATTTTCCGTAATTGGTTCTATGAAAGATAGGGTTAAAAATATTATTTAAACGGAATCGGGTACTGGAATTAAAGGGTAAGTTGACTATTGTTTTAAGAGTGTTGGACTCTATTAGACCATTCTATAAGGTATTTAATTGCAAGAATTTAAATCGATGTGGAGATGGTGGTAAACCAAGTGAACAAATTTATTTTGAACTGTCTCGATTATATTTTTTTATGCGAGTAACATAACACGGAGACCAGACAGGACTAGCATATTCCAAATGGGGAAACCAAACAGCTAAGGCTAAGGTCCGAGAAAAAAAAATAAACATAATTAAATATTATCCAATGTATGTAATTTTAAATAATAAATAAAGAAAAAAAAATAATGGGGTTTTATGAGGGAGCTATTTAAAGAAAGAGATTTAGAAATATATGGATCAATAAAGTATATGAATCCTAATACTGAATTTGCTTTATTTAATAGAATTGAAATAATGAACAAAACAATGATAGTTTATATACTTCTATTTTTGATAAAACCATGTTGATTTGGAGCAAGTAAAGCGGCGTAGTCATAGTATATACTGTATCGTACACCATAAGTTGAAATAGTTTTGGGATTGCTGGATGATGATAGTTCGCGATATCATTTTTTGACCCTTTCTTATCAATACTTTTCTCTATTCAGCCACATTATTATAATTAAAATAAAAATACATTTATTTTGTGTTTTTCTATTATTAAACTTTTATAATATTATAATTTTGTCATAGTATCAAGATTGCCCTGTCACAATGAAATATTTAAAATATATACATACATATATAAAAACAAATTTTTCTCTACCCACACAATATTTACATATTTTGCAACCGTAACCACTTTTATAATAATATGTATATTTTATATAAAATGTACATAGCGGTAAAACAGGACAATAATAACAATTTTTTTTTTCTACTTTTCTATTTTTATTGGTACGTTTTTTTTTGTTTTTTCCTTATTGTTGTTTTTCTATTTTTTTTTTTTTTTTGTTCTATTCAAAACCACCAGAGGCAAATTATAACACTAAATTTTCTTCCTTTTTTTCGGATAATAAACCACAGACTACTTTTAACACAATATACATTATTATTTAGTACATATATAATGTTTATAAAAATACAACTAACATAATAAGTATATAATATTATTATATATAGGTATATAAATGTATATTATAATAATATGTTATCATCACTAAGGGAATATTGTATTTTTTTTTTTTTTTTTTTTTTGTAAGGAATGAGAGGTAAAAACGAACAAATGACTGGGAATATCTGGAAGAATAAAAAATCCTGATAAAGATGATTATGTAACGATGATTATGATGATGATAAAGCTGATTGGAGCTATGAAACAGGAGAGATGAATAAAAAAAGAGTAGATAAAATGACAAACTATGAAGGCAGATTTTGTTGTCACAAATATTAAAATAATCGGTGACGAAAACATATTTCGTGAGTTGAAGATTAAAATAGCTAAGTATTACCTCTTAAATTGTTTCATTTTCATTTATGGCAGATATATGGTTCTATGATCACAAACACGCTTACTATGTTCAGATTATATAAGCTCAAATAGGTGATAGTAAATAGAATAATAAAATGCCAGGTTTCAGCATTAGGTTTAACCGCCTGGATATAAAAAAATAGATAATATAAAATTTTTTATACAATGGACTAATAATTATACATATCAAAGATTTGAAATCCACTACTTTATAACTGGAAAAAAAAACCACATAACCATAAAATAGTGACAAAAAATACAACAAACAAAATCAAAATTAAATAAAAAAAAAAATATAAATTCCTTCTCAACAAAGCAAAAAAAAAATTAGTCGTATATAAGTATACGTACATGTCTTCATTTATTATTTTGATAGGACCTTGTTTGGTCATTGTCAAGTAGTGTATATAGATATTATTAGCAGGCGGTTGAAATTCAATAATAAATACGTACACGTTTATATTCGTTTTGGTATAAGACCATCTTCTTAGGTCATATTATAATATTAAGAAACCACATACCAAAATAAAAATAATCAAAATGTATAAAAATAAAATGTGTAACCTTTAATAAAAAGTTTTCTTATATTATACTACTACCTTCTTTGAGATACAGACTGACATAATAATATTATAGTATAGCTATATTTTTTTTATTTAATGTAGTTTTATAGATTGTTTTTATTTGAATTAAAATGTCGGGCGTAATTAATCCAACAAATTTGAAGTGCAAAGTATGTTAACTTACTGGTTCTCTAATCGTACCAAAGCTTATTACAGACATCATTTTATTTCAAAATTGAAATTTTGGCAAAATAGAGCATCGCCAAACAAGCAGAAATATTTTGTTTGAACTAACCTAATTTTTTAGTTATAGTATTAATCTCTACCAAACCTTTGTGCTGTAACCCCATCCGTGGGGCATAGAGTGGAGATTTAATAGTATAGAATACTAAATAACATCTTGGATTTAGATAGAGTAGGTAGGTATTAGTGGCTGATGTCAATACGCCGACACATTTATACCAGTAAGGTCCATTCTAATACCATGGAAATTTTCTTCGCAATAGAAACTACTCAGCGAACTATTTCGAGTTTTTTACAAAGCGTTGGAAGTCTTTAATATTAGTACTTTCTTAAGGTCACTCAGTGAGTGCAAAAAGAAAGCTCCTGGATGATACTTGCTGATGGTTGTCTTTATCAAAAACGGAAACACCATCTAGGGGTCTTTTTTCTGCACTCCCTGGGTGACCAGCGGTTTTGGAAGGCTTTATCGGCTTTCACCTCTTCATACGCAAAAGTTGTTTGAAGAGAATCCAAGTCTTCTGGAATGTTTGTCAATAAAACAATAACCTTTAATGACCCTTACCACTTCAGCGGTTCAGATTCAGCATAGGCAAAATTTGCTTAGTATATATTGGTTTTAACTAACTAACTTTTGTATGTTATGTAATTAGCTACCAAAAATTTCCTCAAAAACAAGATTTCCCTCTCCATTTCAGTTATATCGCAGGAACAAAACGTTAACAATTGTAAACTAGAAATATTAAAATGCATTTGGTAATGTTTTTTGCAGTATTTCTAGAAAGAAGCAATCTGTGTAAGCATGTAGCTTTAAGTCCCAGTATTGCCCCACAGAGAAGTAGTCAGAGATTCCAACTGTAGGTTTCCTAAATAAGCTGTCTGAAAGCTCAAACAATTTGGAGAAAAGGCTATGAGAATAAATAAAACCAGCACAGAACATATAAGCCTGAACGAAGAACAAATAGCGTTTGTGAGCAACTTTTACTACTTGGGAAGTATCCTAGCAACTAGTGATGGTGCTCATGAAGATGTAGAAAACAGACTAAAGAAAGCAAGAGCAGCATTTGGTAGATCGCAACCGATATGGAGGAACAACCAAATATCCAGAGCAACTAAACTGAGAATATTCCAGTCTTGTGTAAAATTAATCCTAACATACGACAGCGAAATTTGGTTAACGTCAAAAATACTCAACCAGAAGTTACAAGTTTTCATTAGTAAATGTCTACGAATGCCAAATATTCTGACCAAACATAATAAGCAACAAGGACCTCTGAATACTAACCGGCGAAGAACCCGTACTGAAAGAAATCAAAAAAAGGGAAATGAAGATGAATAGGCCATACAGAAAGCCACCTAACAAAATCACGCGAATGAGCTTAGAATGGAACCCACAAGATACAAGAAGACCAGGTCGTCCAAAGAACATCTTACAGATGACACTAAAACAATCTAAACAACACTAAACAAATGCTAGCAATCGAGTGCGATGAAAATGGAAGCTCCATGTTCCCAATAGGAGTAAAGAAAAAAAAATATCGGCATTTGAATGCATAACCAAACTTATATGGCATATACTTATATGATCAGAACTGCTGTCTTCTAAACCTACTATCACTAAAAATATTATAATTCAGTACGATTCCAGTAAAGTGTCTTTTATATAAGCATTTCAGAAGACTTGGGCTTTCTTCAAATGATTTTAGCAAAGCATACAGAGACGAAGATGAAAATTAAGCTATCCTGCATTCCTTTTGCATCACCATTTTAGTGTAATAACAAAAAAACACTATTTAAGAGCCTACTTTCAAAACCCATTGGACGGTCGTGCAGAATTAATTACCTCTACTGATTTGCACAAATCTTGAAATGGTTTAATACGCAGGATTAATACGAAGAAATAATTCTGTTTCAGCACCTAGTACCACAATGAACTTCTTTGATCTAAGTCAACTGGTTTTAATTGCAACTTCTGCCTATCTACCTATACTTGTCTTGTATAATTCAATATAGTTATAATTCACCGTAGATAATCATCATAAAATTTTAATCAAAACTATTGTTAAAATTTATATATTAATTAGCTTTTGGGAACACCTATCAAGCTTATTTAAAAATAAACTTGAATACACTACCTACACCCTGTAAGCTCTGTGAAAATAACAAAATAAAAGTTTCCATTTTCATTTATTTTATTGGCAGAACACAACAATGAAGCCTAAATACTGTATAGCTGTCTGTTGGACAGGATCAATATATAAATTATATACGATAAACATAATATATTATAGTCAAGGACTCTTTATATAGGTATATTATGTGTTTTTATATACATCGAATCACACTTTTTAAGTACAAATTATTGGTAGGGGAATGATTCAATATAAAAAGAAATAATTTTTTTTTTTTTTTTTTTTTTCTGTACGCACTGTGCAAATTCAGAAGTTGTGGAGTGTGATATAATAAATAAAATCTGAAAAAGAAATTAAGTATGTTATTTTATGTATTTAACTTTATGAGAAAATATTAGATTGCGTTTTTATTTTTTTTGTTTGTTTTTTGTTGACTTCTTTTCTTTTCATTATCAAAGGACTTTTCAGTTTTCTGTGTGTTTTGATGAGACGCCTTGACTACAATATTATGAGATTGACTTTTATTATTATTATATTTTTTTTGCCTCAATATAAATTTTCTCTATATTTTAGTTCGCATAAATGTATATACATATAAATTTAAGTGGGTGGTTGAAAATGACGATGGTAACACTAAAAGTGAATAAAATAACATCACATGAAGCAAAGGCAAAGAGAGGAGGATGGAAGAGTTGTGAAAAAAAAAATATTAAATAAAAGTGACCAGCAGAATGGAATTCGAATTTATATATTATAAAGGATCTGCAAGAAAAAAAAAATAATAAAACGAAAAAATAAAAAGTTATATTGTAGAGAGAGAGAGAGAGAAGTCCAATTGAAGGTTGGACTATTAAACAAGGATATTTATGATATCCTTTAGGTTAGATGATGCGTGTTGTTTTTTATACGAGTTCTACACTACCTACTATGTATTATGCAATAAGTGTGTAGTAATTTTGTTTCCTTTTTTTTTGTTTTATTTTTTCTTCTGCTTTCTTGTTATGTTACCGTACTGTGCTTCTCATAAGATTTAATCCAACAAACACAAGCCGATTCACATTCATATACTCGTATATCATTTTAGAATTTCTGGTCAATTTATACTGAGAAATTATTGCGATTCCTATTTACTTTTGAATATTTTTCCATCAAATAAATTTTATGAATGTATATGGATTCTATGAATAAAGATTTATTATTGTTGAGAAATAAAAAAAAAAAAAAAATTTACAATATTAAAAAAAACAATAATAAAAAAAAACATAGAATGTAATTTAACGGAAAGTTAAATACAAGTAACATTAAAAAGAGTTTCTTTATTGACAGGTTTTCAATATAATTATGTACATGGATCTACAGATAACAAATAGAGTTTAAGTATTTTATTAAATTAAGATAAACGAAGATTGAATGTTATTAAGGAAGCTTAGAATAGATGAAATAATTTAATAAAAATGGGAATATGATTTTTAACATTTATTGCTCATTATTTTACAGTACGTCGCCTCGATTTAAAAACGAACCGCTGTGAATGTGATTTTGTAGATATAATATAACGGAAAATTTCAACATTTATTACTCATTATATTTTACAGTATATCACCTCAATTCCAAGACAAAGCGATGTAGCATAAGACGAACCAAAAATGTTGTACATATTGAAATGCGGTAACAAAAATTACTATAGATCTGACATTATAGATTGTGTATAATATCGGGAGACAATCTGTCCCCATATTGCACTGCAGCCGCAACTGTGATTATCCGCGTTTGTTAGTGTTAGTTAGTCCTCTGAGTCCTTAAAGATATCTGATTTTTTGATCACACTCAGGATATTCTTTAACAGTATGCTGGATAGCTTCAATTGTTCGAGGGACACTGGGAGCTATCACAAGTGGTTAAATTTGGTACGAGTGAGCGTCTAGCATTCACAGAGCAAATGTTCAACAGATTTTTCCCCTATTTCACCTATCTATAATTATAATATACAAGCATTTAAGGACCTGCGCAGTAGACACATTTTCATTTTATCTCGCTTCTCCTTAATGAACTCATATTAGAAGGGAAACTCTTCATTTACGTAACCCTAATGCAATTTTTTTCATAAACCACAACAAAATATTTCCTGATTAGTTGAAATAAGTAAGAGCTATCATACTATACCTACTTTAGCATTGCCGTATAAATCAGAAAGAAAGAGAACACAGCATAATGCTTGCCTAAATTTTTATATACAAATTTTTATTGGGCTGAAAAAAGATTTGAAAACGCTTATGAAATTTTTATATGCGGGATTATTTATTAAGTACATAGTGAGAAAAAAAATTCGGACAATAATTAAAGATTTTATATTGAAATTTTAAACAAAGACAACAAAAAGTAAATTCCCACAGACAAGAAAAAGTAAATTTTTTTTATGTTAAAATTTAATTTTTAACAGATACCACGATAAATAGTTTCATTTTAATACGAAAAAATTATTATTTACACACATTCTATTTGAATTTTATCTTATTAATTTCGCTACACTTTTTTGTTTCATATATTTCATTTCATTCGTGAACATACACTTCTTATTACCGTCTATTTCTAACAATTTTTTTTCTAAATGTTTGGGTGTGTTAGCAAAAATACATATCCGAGTTTGACTTCTTATTGTTTAGAAATTCTTTGCTTGCAATAAATCTATTTAAATAATACGTAAAATAAAAACAAAAAAACAAGTTCATCTAAAATAAAAAAAATATAAAAACAACAAAAACAATAATAGAGTATCTAGAAGTATAATAGCCATGCATTTAAGGACATGAGCAGTAAGCACCTTCTCATTTTATCTCGCTTCTTCTTAATGAACTCTTAATATGTAAATAAGTTTTATATATGGCCGAAATACGCATACGGATTAAACAAATTTCTATTTGGTTTTATAATATTCAAACTTTTAATTAAAATAGAGCCATTTTGTGTCATTCAAGATCTTATTATTTTTATACTATTCTCTATAATGTTATTATTATGTTCTGTTAAAAACTTTAAATTTGGCTTCAACTTAAATTATAATTACAAAACAGGGGCCCCTAGTATTTATATTTATTGTACATATAAGTTATTATCCCGGCCAAATTACGTATACCTGTTTCCTATTGAAACTTAGATTTAATTTTTTTGAGTGACCGTTTTGGTATAGGAGATTTTTCGCTTGACGATTTCCAGGAACGTTGGCCCAGAAATCCTCACCTTTTTTATTCACCCAAGATTTCTATGAGGAAACTTCATAGCAATAATGTTAAACACTGTTGTTTCGAATAGAATTCCCACGGCTTTGTATTTTGTAAGTCCCAGAGCTGAAGGGACCTCTCTCATATAGGATATTCGATGGCAGTATAATTTTTTTGCTATTCACTACTGAAACAGGTATATAGAGAAATGAAAAAGAAAATGGCAATAACCTGTCAGAAAATTTTATTAACTCAGTACAAAGATTAAAGTCAATGGTATTTTTTGAAATACCAAATTTTAAATTTTTCCATTTTAATCAGTGTAGCACTACAGCTGTATCTAAACACGGTACCTCTTTCTAAGTTAACTTAAACATTTTTTCGTTTTTAATATTTTTTTATTTCGTATCTACTATTGAAAGGGTCAAATAAAAATGTTAATTAAACATGATATGTCTTCTAGAACTGGCGCAATTTTCAATATTTTTGCCACTTCCATACTTTCTGGACTCATTATATAATCTTGCAGATACAAACATAATATGCACTAATAATTAATATCGAAGATTAAATCGAAGCAAGTTGTGGAATTGAAGGGAAACAATAATTGTCATTATTACGATAAGCTATAAGCTTTGTATCTATATAGCCATAAATTGGATATAGATACAGAGAGGTTAGTACAATCGATGGACCATTACATACATAAAAGGACATAGAACAATATATCAATGTGATTGTCAATATTCAATTGATATTACAATACTAGTGTTCGTTAATACTTAATTAGGTATTTGCAGAAGAAGAAGCCATTTTGTTTTCCTTCTTAACTGAATTTCATTGAATCTTTCTAAATAGAAATGGCAATCATTTTATAACAATAATTGTGTCCTTTATGATTTATTTAAATGTTAAAATGTAAAAAGTTGGAATGCCTAGTTCATTGACACTAATTCATATTTGCTCGTTTATTACAATTTTACAATTTTCGACCTTACATGACTACTAGCGATTTTTTTTTTCAACCGGCTGATTACTGGCATTTTTTGTAAACTTCTCGCCAAAGGGTTAGGATGTTTGATCAGTCTGTTTGCATATCTATTTGCATGTCTATCTGCTGGTTACTGGCATTTTTTGTAAATTTCTCGCCAAAGGGTTAGGGCGTTGGATCAGTTTGTTTGCATATCTATTTTTACATAGTTGTTGTTTTAAAACCTTTTAGTGTTTTTTTTAGTTCTTCTGTAAAATCTTCTGATTCAAATCATGATTTAGATTAATATTTCTAAAATGCCAAAGAGGCCTGGGTTATGGTACATACAATTTTTGTTTGCATCCATTCTTTCTGTTTTGAGCAGTTCGTAACACCCATAGGACCAGATTGGTTTCGGAATGGCTTTATACAGCAACAGATCTAGTGTAGTGTAAAATGTTCCCCAATAAGCTAATAAATTCTGTTCGTTTTGAGTTTTAGATGCTATTTTTTTGCTGTGATGTGCTTCTACCAAGTTAGCCTTTTGTCTAGGTGTATTTAACCTCGTTAGCTTGCGTAATAGTTGTCTCATTTATATCAACTGATGAACATATAATTGCCCCTCTTTAACGAGAAAGTGTAAATGTAAATTTTACACTCATTGACCTTCATTTTTCACTTAGAGAGCCATTATTGTATATGATTCAAATATTCTAAAACTAACAGTCTTCTTCTTTCTTCGATTAAGTATTTGCAGAAGAAGAAGAACTTTTACACTCATTGACCTTCATTTTTCACTTAGAGAGCCATTTCTGTATATGATTCAAATGTTCTAAAACTAACAGTCACTGTTAACATCCAATTAAGTATTTTCAAAAGAAGAAGAACAAGAAGACGATGAACCACAGTCCTTTTATGCTGGTTTGGTTAAAATCGCTACTTAATTATTTACTTAATTTCTGCTTTATTTCTACTTTTAAGGATACTAAATTAATATAAATGTTTATATTATATATTTTGATTTCCTGTGAAATTAGGTATATTCAAAATTAACTTGACCCTATTATTCAAAACTTCACAAGCCATCTACATCTTATTTTATTATTATTAAACTTTATAATTGGTTTAACAAAATAAAACAAAAATTGGCTCTTAATTAATTTAATGGAAATTTAAAACCAAAAAATAAATACGGATTTTTGCACCTATTTTTGTAATCCTATCAAAATATTTTTTCAATAAAAATCTAAAATTTAATGGAAAATTAGGAAAATTTTCAACAATTTTTTTTTTTTCTTATTTTTATTGCCTCCAAAGGCAAGGGATTGCTGGTATTTTTTTTTCTTTTCATAATTTTTCTTTCTTTGCTCATTTTAATTCTATATAATCCTTAATTACTAGATGATAAAATTATATAATCTCTAAGATAACATCTCATTTTATTTTCCAAGAACAAAGAAAGAAACAAAAAAAAAATAAATAAAAAACCGGAAAAAATCAAAGTGAAAAAAAAAAATCTGTGAAATATTTTTTGATCCCGTATATCATATCACATTCATTTCTCTTGTTATTTTCCATTTTTATTATAATAAAATAATATGCCAGGTGGTAATTCCTCAAAATCCTTTTTCGAAAACAAAAAAAAAATCATAATTTCTAATTAAATAATTTCTAAAATCCATCATCACATTAAAAATACACCTAGGTGAAGTTTTTAATTTTTTTTTTTTTTGTTTTATAAGAAATGAACAATCTGTGAAATTTTTGAAGGATTTTTTATTTTTGTTTTTTTTTTTTGTTTTCAGTTCAAAACCAATGAGTTAATCCTAAACGATTAAATAAAAATTATTTCTTACCTTGAAATTTCTTTCATGATTATAATTTCACAGGTGAATTGAAATGAGGAGAGAATGAAAGGATGAAGTAATTAAAGATGAAAATAATCAGGACTTATTTTTGTTCTATGTATAAATTTCATTCGGAGAAAAAAAGGAGGAACATCAAGCGAAAAAAAGGATATTTGACGCGTATTGTTCTCATAATTAAAATGAACCTCTTATTATAATTTTTAAACTTTATGATCTTCCTCACTTTCATTTATAACACTTTCCCAATATACAAATGATGAAATTCGATGTAATTTTAGGGGTAGCTAATATTGAAGAAATCAAATTTTGTTGTTGTTGAAATTCAATTGAGTATTTATTTTTTTTCTAATATCGCAGAAAATAAATTTAACAAGGTAAGAATGAATATTTTAATGGAATTTCAAATTCGGCCAGTTTATTGGGGAAATTTTAAATAATTTTAATGTTACAGTTAACTAATAATGATATGAGAAAGACCAGTGTTGTGCAAGGTAAACTACATTTATCTACACGTCGACAACATATACATACTTCATTGCGTAGACAATGTATATTATATATATATTATTCTACATTTATCTGGATGTTTGTAAGTCCGTCGGAATACTCCAACACATATACAAATTGCAATATGTATACAAATTGCTTTGGTACTGTTTTTTAACCCCTGTCTACCATGCTGAACCTTTGCAGGAAAAAATACCATTGCATGAAATATATTTTTTTAAATTAATGTTAGTCTTCTTCGCAAATAATAAGGAAAAATAAAAAATAATAATAATAATATAAATAAAACAAACAATTTTTTAGATTTATAATAATAAGGACTAATAGAGATTTTATCAATAGTTTAATATGGTATAATAACCAAAAGGTAAACAGCATTTAACACAAAGAAAAAACATAATACACTCAAAGGTTATTCTTATTACTTAAAATTATACACAATATGCATATGTGTCTACATATATTTTTTTTGATTTTTTGTTGTTGTTATGATAATGATCATAGCATCATAGTTTTGCTACCGTATGCATTGCCTGTACTATAGTACTATAGGTAATATATACTCTAGCCAGAAATGTGTATGTGATGCGATGAAGAGTTAAAATTGTTACTTATTTTTATTTTTTTTTGTTTTTTCTTTTTTGTTGTTGTTATGATAATGATCATAGCATCATAGTTTTGTCATACCGTATGTATAGCCTGTATAGTACTATAAGTAATATATATATCCTCTAGCCAGAAATGTGATGCGATGATGAGTTAAAATTGTTATTTATTTTTATTTTTTTTGTTTATTGTTTTTTTTTTTTTAATATATATATATATATATATATATCTATATGATATATAAATTTATGATCGTATATAATATTTAGTATGCATTATGGGGTTTGGTTTTGGTTCTGTTGATTTACACATAAAAACAATAACAACCTATACATTTTTAAAGATATTAAATGAAATTTTGTACTATTATTTTTTATTTCTTATCTTTGTAAATTTATAATTTTTAGGTATATTTGTTTTCTTCAAGTGTGTAGAAATGTATTTCTAGAGAGATGATGTAGATGAATTTTTTTTAATATAGTAGGTAGGTATATATAGGTAGCGGTTAAACCATATTGATTGTTGTTCTTCTTTTTAATGTATGTTATAAATAATAATAATGTATGAATTTTAACATGAACAGTTCGATAATGAATTTTTTGAAATGAAATTTTAAATAACCGATCAATGGTTCACAAGTTATGAACAGTTTTGTAAATACCTATTTATTTGCAGTAAATTTTTTTATTTTAATTTTTTCTCCAACACGAGTTTTTATTTTATTCATGAAAATAAATATTATGTGTACCTACAATATTATTGTTTTTTTTATATTTACAATTTTATTTATTTTTGTTTTTAAAATTGTTTTCATTCAAAGTTGTGGCTCTTTATAAAATATTATTTGTTCGCTATAAACTTTGACGCTAAACTTACGCAGCGAATGCTATTGAATGTTAATAGGATTAACTTGATTCTGAATTATACGATAAATTTTCAATGCTGGCAAAAAGGATGTTGATAAAATGATCGAGTAAATGACCCTTAGGGAATAGAAAATTTTGCACCTTACTACAAATATTCTCTTTATATCGTAATTAAAAGCGTTATAATACAAAAATAAAGGTAAAAATGATAAAATAGTAAGCAAATACGTATTTTTCTTAAACTTGAAATGAAAACTCTAATAAAGAAAAGAAATGCTAGAATTTATTTTGCTTCCGTCATTTATGGCGGGTTACAAAACTAGTAACTAAATAATAAGCAACTACCTTTGAGTTAAATAAATACACTGATTTAAAACATAAAAAAAGCAAAATTATATTATTTTATATATTCCAGATACAACAATTGACAAGTATTAATCAATTCACATATTGGTACAAATAGCTTTATATTTTCTTTATTGATTTCATCATAAAATTTTCTTATGTATTGATTCGACTATTCTAGGATTACATGCGGTTTAATCCCAATTGTGCACAACAAAATATATTTCCAATACAACTTGATTAAATTCATTTAAAATAGATGTCACTTTCTACGTTAACTTTCTATTTAAAACATCTTTTGCAAATAGATAGCCAGCTTGGCTGTTACAGTTACTATGACATATGAAGTCCTGAAACAGTTTTCCCATCTGTTTATTCTATTATCGAATATAATACAACCAATAATAGTAGAATACATCAGGTACTTTGCAATATCAAAAAATTTTCCAACAATATTAGACAATTTCTCAGCTGTTTCAGAATCTCCAATTATGTTTTAAGCATGTAAAAAAATATATTCGGTAGCATTATGCAACATTGAAACAATCGTTTCACACTGATAGAACAATTATTGTTCCAGCCATCAATTAATAAAACTGATTTTAAATTTATAATAGCCTTACCTGCCGTATGGCATGTTTAAGAATGCCTTCCGAAAATTCAGGGATAGGTTTAAGGACCTTTATAATATATAACACAATTCAGGGATGGCAAAGTTGATACCCATAAAGAAATCTTAGAAAAATTAACAAATCTACGAGGGATAGGTCATAGGCAAAAGAGTTACAAGGCAATAAAAGGCAAAAGAGTTACAATATCAATAAATTATATATTATGATGAGTGAGTTGAATTGCATTTATAAAATTCTAAATATCATAATATTTCAAAATTCGCAAAAACAGAAAAGAAAAAAATGTTTCACTAAACTAGTAGAACGGGGTATCAAAAATTTAATTCCATTTTTTTTGCAATACAGAACACTGTTTTTTTTTTGTTTAATTTGTTTTAATTTTTTGCAATTGTTTAACTTGAATTTGCAAAGATTATACTCTAATATTATTATTTTCGAAATTTTAACATTTTCCAAATCTATTTTTTCTGAAGTTGTTTTAGAAATAATTCTATTGTTTTTGTTATATTTTTCTTCTACATGATTTCACCATCATCACGATTGTATTTTTTCAACATTATATTAATTATCGAAAGCTAGAATTAAATGGGACCATAACATATTTTATACTGTCAAATTTAATGCTTAGAACCGGCACATCAGACATCTATTGGAGACAAAAGCTTGCTATATTTTTGTGCAATATTTAATCAGTACTCAGTGACGTAAGTAGAACCCGACAATGTTAGATAAAAAAGTGTATTCATTACAAAGTTTTATTATATTGAACTTGAGCAGCAATATTATCTTTATTACACATAGCGTACATTGCAAGCGTTTTAAACGTCATTTCTGAAGCCATTGCATTCAATAATGGTAAATTTCTATGTTTACTTTTAAATTTTTTCAAATTGCAAACTTCAAATTTTGCTTCAATACATTCGAAAAAATTTACAAAATATTATAAAACTACTAAACTTTCTGATGAATGTAAAAAGTCCTTGATTATCACCACATCAAAACATTTTAATTATTTCTGTTTCTTCTAAAACAAAACAAAACTAAAAAAAAAATCAAAATTTACAAAAGGACAAATTATCATCCTCTGGTTGTTACTATTAATAACTATATTTACCAAGGCATTAAAATTTTGTTGTTATCTTTTAATCTAAGGTACCTACTACTACCTAGGTATCCAATTTTAATTTTAGTTTCTATGTTTCTTAGTTAATTGCAAAATTTTATATTTTTTTTTTTTTGTATTTTTCTATGACTTTATTTTGTTTGTGTTTGTAGAGGGAAAAAAAAAAACCTTTCATACGATATCTAAAATGGAAATCTGTTTTTCTATTAATAATATAAAATTTTACCGTTATAAATTAAAATTATTTTGTAGCACAATAATTATTATAAAATGGTTATATCATGAGTATTTATATAAGACATCTTAATAATAGTTACAATGTCATTTGAATGGGGGAGTTGCTGGTGAATGTTCTGTTGCAAAATGTATCAGGGGAAATTTGTTTTTGTTTTTTTTTTTTCTAAATTTAATATGAAGGTGAAATTACACTAGAATAATATTGCAGTTTTCCGCATTTAAATTTATTATTGATATATATTCAAGTTGAATTCAAAGGAAAATAATTTTATATGGTGCATGGGAGCCCCTCTAAGTCCGCACATTCAAAATGACAATTAAAAAATTTCTCAGAAAAGAAAAAAAAATATTTTGAATAAAAAATATTTCAATAAATGCTACTTATTTTTATTATTTCAACAATATTTCAACAATTTCTACTCAGAGGCTTGGGAAGGGCAGCACCGACTTTAATAATACTGTTTACCTGTCATCAACAAAAATAGCTATGTATGTACACTATTTCTCAATGAAAAATTTACATTTTGGTGATTGTGAGTTTTGCAATTTTGTGATTGGGCATTTCAAAGGTTGTACTTGTGAATGTCAAGTCGATTTCCTTATAGTCTTAGAATTATAGAAAAATAGTTCTAAAAAATTATAAAAATTGAAGCAAATTTTAAAATTTCAACACATATAATTTTTAAGTAAAAATTTTGTATGGCTCAGTATCATTCTATATGTGTCATCATTGTCATGTCCACAATTATTTCAAAATAAATTTATATAAATATAAATTTTTAAAATCTTTACATCATTTTACTTTTAATAAAAAGAATAAGTTCGATTCCTGAAAATAATTTTGTTTGTTAACACAAATAATAATAATATTTATAGATACAATGATGATATAAAATATTGAATATAATTAATAAATCGAACTTGTTAATATTTATAAAAATTTGTTTTGTAAAAAATGTATTTCACAATGAAATTTTGGTCGATTCTTATAACTCACAGAGGTCTTGTTGACATTGTTTAAAAAGTTATAAAAATATTAAGATAAAAGTCAATCAAAATGAAAATCAGGAAGCTGTATAGCTAGTCCAACACTATAAATACCTACTTATGAGTTCTAGTAGTGTTATGATGAACGAAATAATTCCTAAAAATAATCAAAATAAACGATTACATTATTTTATAATCTTCATCACTCTTGGTGCCCCATAGCGTGTAAATATAAATAGATCTAAGCCTAAACCGAAACTCTCTATTTATTATATGGCTTTTGATTATATCAAAACTAAAAAACTACATCATTATATTATTTCTATTTTTCTATTTCTTTTCCCTAATTAATGTTCAATAAACAAATGAATAATTTAAGATTAGAAATAGAAACATTACTGCAAATAACATAAACAAAAACAAAATATAAAATTTGCTAAAAATTCAAATCTCAATTTAGAGATTTAAAAAACTATTCTTGACTTTATTGTCACATCATAAACACGGTTATAATTTGTATTTTTTTTTTTTTTCATTTCTTTCTATATATACACCCACACACGCATAACATTCAAATAAGCATAAAATGGATATTGCAGCACATAAACTCAAATAAAATTACCAATGAACCGTTACGTAGGTGTTGAATTAAAAGAATAAACAACATACTAGCAATGTTATTAGAGAACTACTACTCAGACAAAAATTTATATAATATCACACTCATATATAAAATAAAATATAGCGGTAAAAGTAGAAAAAAACTACCTAAATAAAAACAGAGAAAAACAAAAATAAAATAAAATGTTTTAGAAGTAGAATTTCTTCTTTGAATTTTAACAGTAAACATAAAAAAAAAACACTACATATGAACAAGTAATAAACTTGTTTTTATGTTTTCTTAGGTGTGAGATTATTTTAATAAAGGCATCCTAACGGTATATATTATATTAGTTGTTAACGGCAAATTTATATAATGTATGTAATATTGTGTTTAATAATAATATTAGGTAGCTATATATGGAGAGAATACAAAATGGAAGATTTAGAAATAATAATGGTTTATTTTTTGCTTTGAGAAGTATTTTTTTTTTTGCAGTTTTGAATTTGTAGAATTTGGAGAGTCATTGAGATACTTTGAATGTATTTCCGTTAAAGCGTTTGAAATTTAAAAACTTTAATTAAAGGAAGTTTTTAAAGAGGAAGAGTGTTAAACCTCTAAAATTGTTTTTTTACTGTTAGTAAATTGAAGATTTTGTAGACTTAAATTTTTTTGTAGAGTTTTACAATATTTTAGAGATATAAAAAGGAAGAACTTAACGAAGTTTGTAATTTGAAAACTTCAAATATTAAATTGTAGAGATTAAAATTGTTTTTTTTCTGTTAGTAAATTGAAGATTTTGTAGACTTAAATTTTTTTGTAGAGTTTTACAATATTTCAGAAATTTTACAATATTTTCAAGATTTTAAAATGATAAACAATTTATGATTTCTTGCACATAAACTAAGAATTCTCAGAAATAATTATAAGAGATAATTATCGAACTAACTTTTAAAAATAAAACAATTCTAGTTCAGAAACAATTTATTTTATTTTTATTAGATATTTATAGTAATAGATATCGTGGAGATTAATTTGTGAAATTCGCAAAAAATATTTGTATAATTTAAAGTAGATTTTAGTAATCCAAATCGACATTAAAATAGAATGATATTATTATTATATCTCGCATTGTACATCTATAATATTAAATTTTTATTTTTAGATAATATCACTAAAGTAAACGGGCTAAATGTAAAACTTTATAATGTAGAAAATTTTAGATATGCCATGCCTATACCGGACAAAATAAATTTATAAAAAGAGGCTATTGGTGGTTGGAAAACACCTATAATTAGCACTAAGTATTACAAATAAATATTTCTTTCTCGTTATAACTAGGTTAAGCAATTTTCGTTAGGTGCATCAGTTAGTTAGTTAAGTTTTATCTTTAGCAATACTATATTGGTTTTTACACCCCAGGTTTTTTCTAATACTATTGAAAAAATTTTCAATCTGTTACAATACTGCTTACATGTCTCTGAAGTTGTATTAAATTAATTCTATTATTTTTGTTATATTTGTCTTGCATGGGATTACACAACAGGATTTCATGTTATAATAATTCAAGTAAATTAAAACTAACTAATAATAATAATAATAATAAACATATAACATAAATTGATATAAAAAGCACACTATTTTACTTCACATGTTAATAAGAAAATCACAAAAGATATTTTTTGCAAAACTTTATCTAGTTTAAGTAACTATAAAATTGTGTAAAATAAAGTTATAATAAATGTGTTTAGATAATTTATCAAATTTTTACCTTTAGAAAACTCTACAAAAATTCAATTGAAAGAGAATAAAAGAATAAAAGGCATAATTAAAGTTGCGTTGATAAATAATTATTGTAAAGTGTAGAGTTGTAATCAATTAAAACAAAAATGGCTTTTGAAAGAAATATTAGAATACGATTTTAATTCTAGAATATTAATTAACATTACTTTATCTTGATTTAATATTTAGTGCATCAAACTGAAATTATAGTTTTGTGCATATGCACATGGTATACCCTAGTATTATTATTTTATTTAGTTTCATTTTAAAAATCTATTGTAATATTTATCAATAAATCGTATTTATATTTAAAAAAAAAAAAAACGAAAAACGCCCAACAATTCAATTTCTATTCATTTACATCCTTAACAATGTAAACCTTTCAATATATATATATATATATTGTATTGATTTCAAAATAAATAGTAAATAAATCTTTAGAATCTCATTTAAAAAGAATAATCAATGATTTTTACAATCAAGAAAAAATATCCTTTTATTTTATTTACATAAAATAATTTTCTATTATTTCAATACACTAACACACACACGCACACAAGTGTTGAAAAATTCTATTAAAATTTTAATAAATATCATTTTAACACAGTAGATTTTTTTTTTTTTTTTTTTTTTTGTATTCAAAGATGTTTGTTAGTTTTTGAATAGAAAATTACACCCCTTTTTTTTTAACATTTTCCGATTTTACTTACATATTATTTACAAATCATATATTATATATACCTATAAATGAATATAAAAATGTAAATTTATATGTCCTTGTAATATTCGAGAAAAAAACAAAA
The DNA here is from genome assembly GCA_963942445.1 of Argyra leucocephala. NCBI lineage: Eukaryota > Metazoa > Arthropoda > Insecta > Diptera > Dolichopodidae > Argyra > Argyra leucocephala. The sequence goes on along the minus strand of OZ012681.1, from coordinate 9,067,936 downwards.
GTAAACAAACAAAATTGGATTTGATAAACATTTATCATGTCCATGACTATAACTTAATAATAAGAAATGTTCATGATTTCCTTTCACCTAACAACACTATATTAACAACAACAACAACAGAAAAATTAAATAATATGAACATATATATAAAAAGTATTTTTGTGTCTATATCACTATATTAATTTATTGTGCAACATGTCCTGAATACCTTTTATTATTTTCTTCCTTTATTTTTCTTTGTTGTTTTCTTATTATTCATTTTTAACCCAGTGAATAATACAACATGAATGAAATGAATCAAATGAACATTACATTGTCCTTGTATGTCAATATACATGGAATTTTTATTTTTATTTATATTGTATAACAGTTTATCGTATATATATATATATATATATAGGTTATACCATATATAACTATGTGATTTAATAAAATAATCAATATACGAACACATTTATATATACACCTATTAAAAATACTACTATGTCATATAAAATGTATGATGGGCGAGAAGAGAATGAATTCAAATCAAAAACAAAAAATTAAAAAACAATGTTGTTTTCTTGCAATGATTGCATTATTTTGCAACATAATTTGCAAGTAAAAATCAACTTTGTTGCAATGATTTCAAAACATAGAAACAGCAAAAAAAAAAAAAAAACAAAAGAAAACAGCATCGTAAAGGATTTCGTGGAAATTATTGTTGTTAAGATCAACTTATATTATAATTTCACGGCAACACTGTTTTCATTGTTTTATTATAATTTTGTTGCACTAAATGAATTTTAAGCACACAAACAAAACAAAACAAAAAAAAATATTTGATGGGTGTTTCGAAGGATTTTTCAACAAAACAACAAAATGAAATTGGAATTTTTTCTCTATTATTGTTTTTTCCACTAAAATTTTTGAAATGTCCTGATCAAAGATTCAAAAAATATACATACAATGTTTATTATTATTATTTTTTTCATTTTTTTTTTGTTTTTTGTTTTTATGTTTGTGGAAAAAATATTTAAAGAAAGTTGTTTTTGCGCTACATTAGTTTTATAGTGTATTTTATTTAATAGAAAAATGTGGTAGAGCAGTTTATGGAAATTTTGAAATTTTAGAATTTTAACGTTGGAAAAAGAAAATTTTCAATTTGAATAAAATTGTTCGTCGAATAAAGGATGCATTGAAAAAGTCAAATATTTAACTTGCATAAAAGAATAGTAAAAAGCAAAAGGACATCGATTTAATTTTTTTATTTTTCTGATTATTTTTTTAAAGCATAGAAAATTGTGTTATAGCTATAGTTGTTGTAGAAATATTTGGGTTGTAAATTAGAAATTATTTAGTATAGTAAAGTAAAATGTGGTACACTGATGGTATATAGACAATGAAAATACATACAATGTCAGAGACTAGGATATTAAACCGGGTAATTTAACTGTTACTAATATAATTTCTGGTTTTGTTCCTTTTTTGAGTAATTTAAAAAACTAAAAATTTAAATTCTTTATTTTAATAAAGCTAAAAAATATGTTGTAGAAATCGACCTATCCAAAGTAAAGTATGACAACTCAGAAAAGTCAATTTTACAGGAGGAGCTATTTAAAATTTTGTCATATTTGGAATCTATTTTAAAAGCATTAACTGATGAGTAAGATGCTCCAGATTTAGACTAGTTCTATTTTTACCCTTGTTTTTTATTAACATAATAACATCTTGAGATGTAATACTTTAACATGTAATTGGAAAACTAAAGTTCGATAAAGCGTAGATGTCGTAGTCGAAAAATAATTTCGTACTATATTATATCTCTCAAAGTAGTAAAGTTACATGGATAATTATACGGGATTTTTATTACATCTCTTAATATAATAGTGCTAGCTACCTGGTTTTACATTAATAATTCAACAAAATGCTATAAAATAATATATAAAATTATTAAATAATTAAAATAATATTTTAAATTGTAGTGTTATTTTTAAGTCAGTACAAAAAAGTTTAGGTATACATTTTATGAAAATTAAATTTTATTATATTAGCAAAAAAAATTAATAACATATTAAGTTAGCAGAAATCCATTTCTTGGAGAATCAAAACTAAAAATATCTATTTCAGTCTTAGTTAAAGTTTGCATACTTTTATACTAACTTTGATTTTTTTTATCACATGCATCATTTTAATTTTGGTCACATATAGGTAGTTAATTTTAATTTTATGTTACATACAATAGATCACATTATTAACTTTGATACAAAATTTAGTTTCATCAATTTAATTTTCACATATTAATTTTCCTTTTCTATTTCTGAATCATGTTTGTCCTCGAATTTAACTTTACAAATTGGTAAAACTGATGTATATATTTTTTTCATTACAAATGTTTTCTTTTCTTTTTGACTCGTTTTTTATTGTTTAAATTTATAGCGTTATATTCATCTTTTAAATCATATTTGCTTACTCCATAAAACTTTTTCTGAATTGATGTCCTTATCTAAATGTAAACATTGAGTTAAATCCTTAAAATTATAAATTTCGTCTTGGACCATTTCTATAACCATGTATGGTTTTCCAGTTTTTTTTTTAACATTGTATTAACATAAACCATTGACTAGGTACATATAAATGCTTCCCTTTTTTTCTCTTTCTATATCAGCTTCGTTTTATGTATGGCCTTGGTCTAAAAAAACGGTGTGTTATATTTCTATTATACGGTTTTGCAATCTCATTGATCTCATTTACAGTTCTTTTATGTCTTCCTCTTGAATCAGGTAATAAAATTCCAAGATAATTCTCAAGTTACTTGAAAGCTGTTGTTATCCACTGCTTATTAGTATTCAAAGTATATTCATAAACATTAACTGGCAAACCCGAATCTCCTCTATGTTTTCACTGTTTCTGTTTTTTAAAAAATAGTTTTTTATAAATTTTCTATTTATCTTTGGATTTAGTGTGCCGGTCTTTTTGTCAAATGTTTTGTACGCTCTAAAATAAATTGCCACTGCATCATCTTACTACCTAATTTCCAAAAACTATATAAAATTTTAAAACATTCATCCAATTCAAATTTTTTATAACACTTCAATTGGCAATCCTTTAACAGTCAAGCAGCTCTAATTTTTCCTTCACTTCCTTTATATTCAAAATCAAAATTTAACGCTTTTCTAGACTTATTTCTTTCTCATTGACCTGGAAAAGCTTTATTTACTTATGAGAATTGTTTTAGCAATTCGCGCCAAATGATTGTAGCAATTGGCGCCAAAATATCCATGTGAGAAAATAACAACCCGAATTTGACGTAAAAAAAACTTTCTCCACAATCAGTAAAAAAAAATACAAACGGTAAATATAATAGATGAATTGAAACATATGTTATAAATAAAAGTATAACAAATCGAAATATATTTACTAAAAAAAAACAAAAAATTACCTTAAAGTATTACATATCGCCTTGTCTGATTGTTTTTTATGTTTAATTTAACGAGAATTAATACAACTGGACTTAGAATACTTTTGCTCGGAATATTTTTCAGTTTTTAGTTTTTGTTAAAATATGTTTATGAGTATAACTTCCTTAATTTTAGGGCGATCGCTCGGATCGATCGATCGACAGGTTATAGATTGGAATATGGGCAATCAGATGTATACCATAACTCAATTTGCAGATAAGTCGAGTTGTCATACTTTACTTTGGATAAGTTGAAATATTTTACTTATTTTATGTTTATGTCAAATTTCACGCACTCTGGAAACTATTTGAGATGACTGAGTTGATATAAAAATGTTAGATTAGATCTTAATTGCGAGCTTGATGCCAGAACAGTTACTGGAGATGTTAAGCTCTTAGTTGTAATGATATTTTTCCAAAATCAAACTCTATATTATAGGTAATCTTTAGTTCCGTAAATATTTTTTAATGAAACGAATATGTGTTCTTCTAGTTCTAGTTGAAATTTTGTTAAAAAAAAATAAAAAAAAACTAAAAATTAAAAGAAAAAAAAAAAAAAACGGTAAAAACTCGGAAGCAGATTTATGGAATGGATCTATGGATTTGAACATACTTTTTTTTCAGATAGTAGTAAATCATCGAAAGAGGCTTCAGGAGATTACCGAGGAAGGCAGTTTGAAGGACTGTGGGACTTTAACCCACTAAAAACTCCTATCATTATTTCAACATTAAAACTAGTCTTATAGACTAACCATTAATTTACATTTAACTCAACGAAACTAAGATACCTTTGATCTACCAAAATCCAATAAGGTTTTAATGGATAAAAGGTTTTAACCTAACTCAAGTGGTTTTGTTCGTTTAGTCGCTTCACAAAATTTTGATTGTCAATTAAGCTAGAAGCTTCGGTATTGACATGTTGATTCAGACGAATTTTATGTCATGTAGCGCATTTCATTATTTCGTCTTTTATATATGAGATCTTCAGATCACGATGAATATCGGCATTGCGAACATACCATGGAGCATTGACTATGTTGCGCAGTACCTTATTTTGGATAGTTTGGATAGTTTGAATATTGATTTGTTTAGCACATCCCCATATATGAATACCGTATGCCCAGACTGGCTTCAATATTTGATTATACATCAAAATTTTGTTATAGGTCGAGCACGTAGAATTCCGCCCAATCAGCCAGTATATTTCTCTATATTTGAACTGGAGTTCTTGTGTTTTGATTTTCACATGCTCTTTCCATTTCAGTTTTGCATCCAAGGTCATGCCAAGATATTTAGCTTTATTCTCGTATGGAATCACGACATCATTAATTTTTGACTGAGAGAGTAGTTACTATGGTTTTATAGGTGAAGTTTACCAAATTTGGCTTCATTTAATTTAATTTTCCATTTTCTGCACCAGTTGAAAATTTTGTCATTAGCTTTTTGCAGTTTGTTTGTAGCTTCTTCTATAGTAGAATCAGCTGCCATCAACGCTGTGTCATCTGCAAAGGTTGCTATTTTTATATTTTCCACTTCGGGTATATGACATCAGGTGTATAACAAATATAAAATTGGATCCAGTATACTAAAAATTTAGCATACTTAAAAAGTTAAATTAAAAGGCTTAACTTACAAAAAAAAAAAAAAAATATCTCAATATTTGAAGCTTGTCACTGATTCTTTGTTTTTTATTCAAAGAAAAAAGAAAAGTTTCAAAGTAAAATTATTGTAGTACGAGAGAAAAGACAGTGTTGAAGAATCAAACCGAATGAATTTTTAAATTGAAAGTTAACATAAACATTCATATATAATGGAAGTTCATGTTGAGAAGTATGAATTGCATCAGCTTGATTTAAAAATATCAAATATGTAGCTTTTATGCATTATTCGTTTACAATACTCATTCAATATTCAGGCAGTGTATTCCATTAGGCTTATTTATATCAACATCAATTTATCAATCATTCAATTTATATCAATTTTATAGACATATTATTTTTTATTAGCTTCTCAGATATGTAATCGACATTATTGTTTGACCTGACATTTTCAACATTATATTGTTTTTTTGTTTTACTTCTACTTATTACAATCCATGACATCGAAAATGCAATGAAAAAAGTTTCACTACGATTTTGATACAGTATTGGAACATTGTTTAGATACACAACAACTGCAATGTAAACAAAAAAATACGGATTATAATTATGACATTTTTGATCATCATTTTGACTGTATTAACGTTTTGTGTTTCAAATGGCTAATTTATATTTTTTGTGTTTAAAAAGGTTGTGTAAATTAAAAAATTAATTTAAATATTTTAAATACTATAATTGAATTGCAAAGTTAATCTTTTGATGATAAAAATGTAACAAAAAAAATAATGAATATGAAATTTTTTTACTTTGTTTTTGTTAACTTTCTTTTTTGTTTAATTTTTTTATTTTGTTTTTGTTAATTTTGTTTTTGTTTACCGAATTATGCTTACCTACTGAATTTTATTCGATAACGGGAAAACCGATTGCAGTATATTTAAAATATTTTCGCTGCGTGCTCTGCTGTTTCACTGTCGACCTAACAAAACCGCCAACATCAAATATTTCTGATCTCAAAACATTGTAAATTGTTGAAATTAAATTGTTTTCAGTTTAATTAAATATTAAGTAATTCACCCTGTATTTATATTTCTTAACCTTAAAATTAACTGTATATGCTCTCACTTTAATATTAGTTTTTGTTTGCTTACTTTGTTAATACTCTAATGTTATTATATAACTTAGGATCAGTTCTTGTAATACTATAAAACTTGCTGTGTATTTTTTTGCTCAACAGGTTATGGGCCCAGTTAAAATTTTTTTGTAAAGTTTTTATTTTTTCAATAGAATATTAGTTCGGTAACGTGGGAATAATTGTTAAAATTATAGCGCGAATTTTTTTTGAAAAATAAAAAGAAAAAATTTTTATTAGTTTTTAAAAAAAAAATTTATAAAGATTATTATTTAAACTAATAAAGATTGTTGATAGTTGAAATCATAGTGATCTAATAAAATTTGAAAAATTACAAAACATTTCACAGTGGTTAATGTGGAAGTTTCAAATCAAAATTTATTTGAAAGCAAGTGAATTGTGTGATGTAGTGTCAGGTGAACTTCCGAAGCCAGATGCTAACGATCCTAAATATGCAGAAAAACACGCAGTGTGGTACAAAAAGGATTGTTAAAGCTCAAAAGATAATTGTTTCAACAATGAATCAACAGCCATTGTTACACATTATAAACTGTAAAAGCTCATGTGAAATGTGGAACAGACTTCATGCAGTATTTGAACAAAAGAAGAATACAAGTGTTCATTTATTGCAACAACGATTCTACAGTTTTTGTATGGATCCAGAAGACTCTATAGCTTGCCACATATCAAAGTTAGAAGAAATTGTTCAGCAATTAAATGATTTAGGTGAAAATATTTCAGATTCCATGGTAATAACGAAAATTTTAATGACACTACCGCCGACTTTTAATCATTTTCATAGTGCATGGAAGTCGACTGCAGAGTCAAGCCGTACTTTAGATAATTTAAGATCACGACTTATGATTGAAGAAAGTCGACTGCTATCTCAAGATCAATTGGAATTTAGTGAGGCTTTAATGGCTAAAAAAGGAAATAAAAAGAAATATACAATAAATGTAGGTAAAAATAAAATTAAAATTAAGCCAGGTAAATGTTTTCATTGTAATGAGAAAGGACATTGGAAAAAGGATTGTTCAGCATACAAATATAAAATTAACAAAAATAAAAGTGAAGCTGATGCTTTTGTTTGTAACACATGGTCATCAAGTTGTGAGAAAAATTCATGGTTTTTAGATTTTGATGCAAGTGACCATATGACTGGAAATTTTGAGTGGTTGAATAATTATAAAGAGTTTAAAAATCCAAAATTGGTCAGAGTAGGTAATGGTGAATCAATAATGGCAAATGGAAAAGGTACAGTTAACATTTTATCATACAATAATAATGATTGGATAAAAAAACACTTGGTTGATGTACTTTATGTACCAGATATTGATTTAAATTTATTTTCTATGGGTAAAACACTAGATAAAGGCTATAAATTATTTTCTGATGAAAATAAATGTGAGTTATTAAAAGATGGAAATATTGTTGCAGTGGGAGCTGGTGAAACAAAATTGTTCAAAATGTTTTTCAAGGTGGTTATTCCAGATAAAAACAATACAGTTTTGGCGAATTTGGCTATAAAAGGGGAATCGTTAAAATTATGGCATGAACGTTTATGTCATCAAAATATTAATTATGTCAAACATTTTTTGTCACAACAGAATACGACATCGAAGATACACGATGTGAGGCATGCATCTTTGGTAAACATCATAGAACCAGTTTTAAAACAGGTGAAAGAAAATCTGATAGCTGTGGTCAAATAATTCATGCAGACGTTTGTGGTCCCATGCAGAAAATGTCTATTGGTGGATCTAGGTATTTTCTATTATTAAAAGATGATTTTTCTAAATTTCGTTTTGTATATTTTCAAAACCATTTTGGATCACATTATATTGTAAATTTGGCTTTTTCATTGAATTTTTGATGTCATGGAATATATAGCAATATTTTAGAAATTTTGACAAAACAAAAAGCTCTAATAAATATTTGGAAATTATGATAACAATGAATACAATTAAATAATATATTGGCTTGTGTAGCACATTTTAGCAAATATAATACTAGGGTTATATTCTTAATCAGAAATTTTTGTTCATTATAAAATTATCTATTTAGACAATATTAATTCATTTTCTAATATCTAGAGATAAAACATATGTCTAGATGTTGAAGTGTATATTGGTTAGGTTACATAAATTTAAAATATTAACAACAGAACTTATACAGTGAATTTAAAAAATATCTTATTTATTAAGATATATATATATATATATATATATAGATTATAATTAATCTTATATCTTATAAATTTATCAAGAGGGGTGTGTATTTTCTTAATTAAATTTTGATCTTATTGAACTTATTTAAATTAATTAAAATTAAATTATCAGTATTACAATACTATGATGCCACCACAAGGATATGCGTACTGTAGTTGTAGTAGTTGATTTAAATTAAATATTTTTTATGACTTTTGAACAGAAAAAAGAAGAATAATAAACGAATAATTCTACAATGAAATAGTTATGCAATTTTTATTACGCACTTAACTGAATATAAAAATGAAAAGTGTGGACATTGAATACGTTTTATTATCGCCATTTTGTTTTTTCTTTTGTTATTTGTTTTTTTTTTGTTTTGACACAATTTATGGTCAATGTTTTTTTTTCTTATAAAAATAAAAGTAAGAATAGGAAAATTATTTTTTATTAATATTTTGGTTTGTCTGGTTTTATTAACGTTGCAGTTTGAATGCAATGAAATTTAAAGAAAAGTACTTAGTAAAAATTTAAAGAGGTTTAAGTGTTATTATTATGAAATTATTAGGATTTGGTATTTATTTTTTTGTAAAACGAAAGATTTGATTTATTTTTAACTCAATTCTACATCTTTTGACCTTTATAAATACTGCATTCATTTCTAAGAAATTGTAGAATATTCTGGTAAATAAAAAATATTTAGAAAATTTTTATTTTCATAAAACGAAATGTATTTTTTTGATATTCTATTGAAAGTTTAATAAATTCATTCTCCTTTTAAAACGCACACTATTAAAAGTGTCTTTGAACTCTACATAATATATTTTTCATTTTTGATTCATTTTTTTTTTTTAATTTTATAAAAATATTTATGTAGGTGGACTGATTCTAGACTGTATTAAAATCTTTTGTGTTGAAATCACGATTTGAAAATATAATTTTTTTATTTTTATCACAATATATTTATTACAGTTATAGAATAATAATTGTGAAACTTTAAATCAAATGGAAAAACCATCCGTTAATGTACTTTTTGGTTTAATAATCATAAGTTAGAGTGAAAAGTCGTTAAACTTTATAGTAATAATTCATATTTTATATATTTTTTTCTTAATTTAAATTAAATTTATTATTTTATCCTGTGATATAAAAAAGTTGAACATTATTTTAGTATATTGTCGTTGGTAGAAGTATTTTAAGCACTATTAGTAATACAAAAAACGTTATAACAAGTAATGATTTAAATTTATATAGTTTTTACAGATGCAAACACATAGCCAGTGTAAGTTTGAATCATGTTCACATACCTTTCTCGATAAAAATGATGTAGTCTCAAAAGTGATACATCAGAAAAAGATTTTGCTGGTCTTCTTTTAAAAATTAGTGAGGGAATCATAGTGGAAGTTCCTGGGGAAATTGAAATCACCTGCAGTGACATGGGATGTCGTGAACTTTACAGGAATTAATGTCCATTCAAACATGAAAAAGTTTAATCCAAATGCCCCACTGTTGGATTTTCGAGCGTGCGATTCTAACATTAATAAATTATACTGCGGTTCAAATAAACAAAATTCTTTTGAATAAAATAAAAAGTGAAAAAAGAATAATATGAGTCTGGCGATACACCTATAAAAAATAATGATACTATAATTATCCAACAGAATTTTTGCAATCCCTTCAACCATTCTGGATTATCACTCCACAAATTAAAGTCAAAAGTTGGAAAACCTATTATGTAATCCAACCTACTCCGAGTACTCTCCTAAAGACATGTAAGGATGCTCTGCTAAGAGTAATGTTTTTATTTTTATAATTAAATCTGACTACCCATTCCACTCTAACAGCCATCAATTTCCTTAAAATATGGTTTGCTATTTTTCTTAACTAAAACCCAAGGAAAACTTTAAGTGTTTTAGCAATTGACTTAAGATAACCATGCTTCTCTCATTATCAATTTTATGTAGCTTGTGCTCGACAGTAAGTAGCAAAAAAATATTTTTATTTTAATTCCTGCAAATAAAACAAAAAATATTGTCTATAAAGAAGCTGTAATTTGACAGAAACCATAATTGTGCACATGGCACATAGGGTGGGTGATATATACATTACGAGCTTACTTACTTACTTACTTAGGTGGCCAACAGACCATGTAGGTCATGGACCTGACTCATCAACATCCTCCATTTTTCCCGGTCACGGGCGGATTCTCTCCGGTTGAAGATTCGAAATTGCTTTAAATCCGCCGATATTTCGTTTCTCCAACGAAGGTTTGGTCTGCCCCGACGTCTTGTACCTTCGGGTCTGGAATCGAAGATTCTCTTGGCTGGAGCATTTTCGTCCATCCGCTCTAGGTGTCCGAGCCACTGTAGTCTCTTGACTTTAATTTTTGTGACTACGTCCACCTCATTGTACAGCTCATTGAGTTCGGCATTATATCTTCTTCTCCAGACCCCATCGTCGTTTTCAGGACCATATATCCGACGAAGAATTTTCTTCTCGAAGACACCAAGTGCATGTTTACTTGCCTTAGGCAGTGTCCATGATTCTGATCCGTAAAGCAAAACCGGGAGTATGAGCGTTTTGTATGTTTGTACTTTGGTGTTTCGAGAGAGGAGCTTAGACCCGAGATGTTTTGACAAACCGAAGCAGCAACGATTTGCAAGGGTTATTCTTCGCCGTACCCCCACATTGATGTCGTTTGTGGGATTTATTACGAGCTTAGTCATTTTTAATAAACTTCAGGCAACAAAATTTGGAAGTGTCTAACTTATTTATATAAATATTGTTATTTGATCCAATAGATGATTAAATCAAATAGGTCTGGTATAAATATACTTTATCTTATCGTGACCACGCCGCCGATTGTTTGTGTGAATATTTGATGAACATGCAAAGTTTCATTTGGTGAACATGAATATGGCAGCGCACGCTGTGGGCCTTTGCTGTATTATATTTCAAAATTAGAAATTTTATATATTTTGTGTTGAGCCCGAACAACGGGTGTCAGGTGACTTTGCTAGTTTAATATAAATACAAGTCGGGTGCAAGTCCAGTGCAGCAACCTAAAATAAATGGGTGTTTTCGTTTATTCATTCTAAAGAAGGAATGAAAAGACGAAGACGTCACGATAGGATATTCCGAACAAATAGAATAAGCGAAAAGAATAGAATAAAAGAAATAACAACAGAAACTGTCATTGTTTGTTTTTTTTTTATTTATTTATTAATTTTTGTGAACAAAAGTTTTTAATTTGTGTATTATCGTCCCCTCAATGGAATACTCGCGAATGTGTAAATTTTACAATTTTCAGGAGGAAAAAACAAACTTTAACCTTTCGTATAAAATTAGGTTTTACACTTTTCGCTTTGATTTTTTCGGCAAAGGCTTCATTATTAATAGTTGTTTATTAATTTATTGTTGAAGTGTGAAAAATATTTGGGAAAAGCAAAGAAATTGCAGTTTCGTTAGTTTGTTATAGTGAGTTTGTCAGAGCTCCTAAAAATTCCGAGTAAAATATTTTGCATAAAGTAGCGAATATGCATATAATTTTTGAAAAACTTGAAATTAAAATTTAAAAAATGTAGTAAAAAGTATATGTAATAGAAAATACAAAATAAATTTTATTCCAACACATTTTAAATAAAAGTAAATAAAAACAACAATTCAAATTTCTATCTCTAATAACGAATAATAAACAAAACATAATAATTTATTATATTAAGTATACAAATTAAATAAGTTTATTTATGAAAGGGCTTAAATTTTGAAGCTGTTCATAATCAGATTCTACAGAAATATCTGGTATTGCAAAAGCATCTCTTACTGAACCAGAGGGCGTCAAATTCTCATAAAATGCGTGATAGGCTCCAGGAATTTGCAATTCATCGCACAGTTTTTCTAAATCCCATTTTTTACCATCAGATATTGAAAATCTTATCGAATAGGCTCGTATTTGTTGTAAGTTCAAAGGGTAACCTCTCCTATAAAAAAAACTTTCTCTGAATTATACATAGTCTATAAAATCTGTATGTGTTAGCGAAGAAACGCTATACAGAGATGCATTTTTCCGTGCATTTCCTATTTGCTGAAACCATTCTTCTGGAGTATACACCGGAAGTCATTTTGCCGTCAAAATTCTTTTTGATGTATTGAATCGCATTGTATGAAGCTATGTCCTGATTCAAAATATATGTGATTTATTATTTTAACGTAGCGTGGGTGTCTCCTAACTCTAAACACATACACACAAATAAATTTGGTATTCTTTTGTTGTCCTCCACAATTATCAGACATCATAAATACAGTTTCTACTTCTGGATACTGTAAAATATATTTATTTAGCTAGTAGAAATTTCAATGCTTCTATTTTTTCTTTCGGTCTCATCCCAGAAAGAGCACTCTAATGAAGCATCCCCTAAATTGCATACTGTTAAATTATATACTGCTAGCTTTCTGACGTAGAAAAGTGGACTAGTAACTCCGTTAGGGGCACTGAAAACGGCTTGCAAATCAAATTCAAACACCAAAAGTGTATTATCTTTTTGAGCCATTTCCTTTTGAATATTTTATTTTAAATTACAAGCAGCTTCTTTTCTTTTTATATGAATGTCAAGTTGGTATTTTTCTATAGCTGATAATTCACCTGTTTTTGTTTTTCATTATATATGTTACATATCATTTATTGCAACCTTACATTATTACAGGGCTTTCGATTTTTAATTAATAATAATTTTTTCGTTACCTGAATTTGGTAAACTTAATGAATGAAAATTTCTAAAATTTTTAATCGGAATAAATTTTACTCAAACGTTTAAAATTTATAAATTTTCAATTGACATTTAATTATAACTCGATCACAATCGATCACAATTCAATTTTATAAACTGAATATCGAAAGAACACCCACAACATATATTTATAATGTTCATTATTCTTTGCAAATCACAATTTTTAACGTGACATTTTTCATGCTGTAACAAAAAATCTTTTCATTCAGGTTCTCTATTTAAAATCAACTAAACATTTTAAAACAATTTTTAAATACATAAATAAGGTCAAAGAAATAATAATAGCTATTTATTATGCATAAATAGGGATTATTGTAGAAATATTATAATAATTAAAAGATTCGTCACTTTACTGAGTGTAGATTAAGTAAATTTTAAGTTTAAATTAAAAATTCACAACGACAAAGAAACTAATCTGACACTTTCGCTACTTTTTCAAAGTGAAAATTAGCATTTTAAAAAATAATTACAAAAGTAAATTAACCCAAAAGCACATTCGACAGTTTGTTGTAGTGATAAATGTTAGATATGTACTTTCACCAAATTACAACAGGCAATTACATCGATTTAGAGACAAGATAGAGATTCGGGACTTTGTCACAGTAAAGAACTTAAAAAAACATGTAAAACTACGATGTCAGCTCAAATTCGCTGATTTTGCAGATTCGATAGTTTGTCATTGCGGGGACGATATACTCATTGCTTGAAAAAAAAAACAATAAACACTTAAAAATTCTAATTTTCTGATTAATAAATACGACTACTAATTTTATATAAAAATTAATATTTATACAACTATTCATAATATTATATTTTTTTAGTTAAACAACATATTTTCCATTTTTTAAATTAAAAAAAAATATAGGTAGTCAACTTGTTAGTCAACTGTATAGAATGCTAGAACTGAACTGCCATTAGTGTCATTCCTTAATTTTTTTCCTCTTTATTCCAACTCTGAGATGGATAAAAATAATACGTTCGGAATATACGGAAAAAAAAAAAATACAGAACAGAATATTTGGAATATTCCGAACGAATAAAAAAACACTTTTTGATATATTCTGAATATTCCGAATATTCGGAATGAATAAACAAAAACACTCAATATAAACTTTTAATGATATAAAAAAAATATAGAAGTTGTTGAAGTACTTTTTTTTACCTCTAAGAACTACAATTTGCCGTGATTAGAAAAAACGACTGTTTTAAGTCAAATTTAACACCAACCGAAAGTATGAACTTTATAGAAAGCTGTATCCTGCTTGGAATACATCATACGAAGAGCTGCGATTCAAAACGTGCATTGTCCACATAATTGAATTTTTCAGTATTCAAAAAAATTTTATTTGTTTTTAAATATTAACAAAATCTTAAAGGGTAAGGTAAAAAGATTTTTAGTATCAAAAACCAGACTTTTTGCATAAAAGTAACATAATAAAAATTTTTTAGTTCAGTGTTAAGAACAAAAAAACAAATGTACTTTGCACGGTTCGTTACAAATCAGTGGGATTTAATTTTAAACATGTTTAACTGAAGAAAATGAGTATAAATTTAAAACTACAATTATTTTTAAAATAATTATGAGTTCAATAATTTTTATTAAAAACAAATGAATAGAATAAAAATAATAATTTTACAAAAATTTTATTGAAAAAAATTAGATTTATAGACCATATTGTCATCATCATCCAAAGAATCAAATTCAGTATTTTCAAATTGCATGCTTTTATACTGTTTCTGTAGAAATTTATAATGCGTTCGTATAGTAATTTAACTTTTCTTCCAAAAGCGCCTGCAGTCCACACCAAATCTTTTAGCTAATAAACTAATAACATTCTTTTTCTTAGCAGCTTTTCTCTTAGTTATGTAAGTCCTTTACCTGCACATTTGTGTGTGTAGCTAAATAAATCAAATCAAATCAATTCTTAGTTATGTCGTTAAATTTGTTGTTTTAAAATGGTTACATGCTTTTGCGAAGAAACATAAAATCTAAATGTTCTGAAAATCTAAAATTTATGTTTTTATTTCCTTTGTTTAAGAATATTTTTTTCATTTCTTTTATACTTACCATAGGCTTAAAATATTCAATTACAGATTTAAAATTTAATTCTCTTATCACCATACAACTTTACCAAGTGTTAAATATTGCTCGTAATAATCTTCAGTTTTAATAATTTCCTCTATTTTGTTTTCAATAATTCAAAATACTCTATCACAAGGAAGATATGAATGTCATCTGATAGAAAAAAAACAGCTGTATTTCTTTTATGTGTTTTGGAGACTTTGGCCACAATCCGAAAAAGGCCAAATTTTACAATTTTTAAATTTAAAAAATAACCTGTCAATTCAACGGGACTGTCTTAAACTATAATAGTTTAGTAAATTATTTTTTCAGAAAATTTTCTCTTCAGAAATACATGGACAATGCACGTATTGCCACAATTGTACTATTTCAAACGTTATTTTACATAAGAAAGAAGCTCATGTTGAGCCGCAGAGAAGAAAAAAAGTAAGAAATGATAATTTCCTATAAATATTAATATCTAACTAATTTTCGTAAAATATGGACATTGCACATTTTGAATCGCAGCTATTCATATTTACTTACAACTAAGATATGTTATGTTATTTGTAATATACTGGAGCCCTGCAATGAACAATAAATTTTTGTATTGAAAATGATCGTCGAAAAACTTCATTAGTCTTTTCAGACATTATAGATATTAGAACGATTTGAAAACAAATCGCACAATTGACAAAAAATTTGATTAAAGAGATTTAATTCTTTTTTTGTACCCAAAAAACATTAGAACCTCTTTGAATACTTCCATGAGCAATAACTTTACCTATAATAAAAAAAAAATGATTTTCATAACAAATGATATTTGTAATATAATTGGTAGACGGCTATAACTGACATTAAGATTATAACTAAGCAAAAAAATTCTATACCTATGTATATAAATTTATAATATCAAGGCTGTAAAAACAACTGTAACGACAATTTTACCAAAACATCATAGAAATTATAAATAATCTTCAAAACATAGACTAAATCCTCTATTAAAATTCTTAATTTATTGTTTTATTACTTTTTGTGTTTTTTACTTCTTTTGTTTTGTCTTTTTTTTCTATAATGCAATTATCCTTCTTGTGATCCTTTTTATAAGATAATTTTAATTTTTTATTTTACATCACATTTTTTTTTTCTTTTACGAAATTCTAAACTATAGTAATTGTCTTTGTTTCATTTAGATGCTTAAGAAGTTTTCTTTAAAACCCATTTTGATTGGTATTAAAAATAAGAAAAAAAAATTTTTAAAAAAAATAAAAATAAAACATTTTTTTTTTTTTTAAATTTCCCCCGATTACAAAATATTTGAAAATATTAACGATGTTAAAAAAATATATTTAAAAGTCCTTTATCCTTTTTGTTGTGTTTGTTTTGTTTTTTTTTTTTGTTGTATTTTTAACAGGGTTTGTTTATAATGTATTTAAGCTATTTTTTTCTTATTTATTTTTTTTTATTTCACTTTATTTTGTACTGAGTTATTAAAAACGTTTACAAAACAGTTCATTCCCTTTTGAATTTCTTATTATTGTTTTTCTTTGGCTTTAGAGGTTATAAGGGCGCATTTTCTTTGTAAGCCATGCAAAATTGAACGATTTTTTTTATTTTTTTTTTATTTTTTTTTATTTGCTAAATAGAGAATTGAAGAAAAAAATAAAAAAAATCGTTGTGCATGCCTATTATGAGAATATATAAAAAAATTATTAAATTTTAATTTTAAGAAATGCTAATTAGAATGTTAACAATGCTATAATTAAACCAAATTGAGCTCAAGATGGCATATTGTTGACATTGAGTTGAAAAAATTCAATTCCAAAACTAATTTCAAGTTTCAGAATAGGTTCCGCAATATTTAAAAACTTGTGAGAGCATTTTTTCAAAATAATTTTAATATTAAATTTTATTGCTAAAATTTAAAATATCGCTTGTCCAGAAAACAAAATTTCATGTATCAACATTTCTAATGCTCAACATTTCTAATGCTCAACATTTCTAATACTCAATATTCCTGGTGCTCAACATTTCTAATGCTCAACATTTCCAATGCTCAACATTTCTAATGCTCAACATTTCTAATGCTCAACATTTCTAATGCTCAACATTTCTAATACTCAATATTCCTGATGCTCAACATTTCTAATGCTCAACATTTCAAATGCTCATTATTTCAAAGCTCAAATTCATTACTCAATTGCTTGAATACAATGGAGATAATAAAAATATATTTAGTATGAACGAATGAGCAAAAACAGAATATTATTGATGAAATTCGTTGAATGAGATAAAAATTTAGAGTTGCCATAGCAAAAGTGTGCAACACAAAAGTGAAAGCACCAACAAACTAAAAATAATTCGTTCATTTCGCTTTTCTTATTGCTCTTATATTTAATTTTTTTTTTTTTGTTTGTTTGTTATTAAAAAACGAATGTTTTTCTCGACAATTTGAACGACGTTAATCCGATTTAAGTTTTCTAATCGATTGGACCTCTTGAACTGTTTTTTTTTTTTGCTTTGTTTTTTTAAATTTACTTTATTTTATTTATTTTTTTTTTTTTTGGTTTAGTTCATTTCAACTTTTATATTCATCCCCTTCCTAAACAATTCCATATTGAAAATTTTTATAATATCTTCGTTGTTTTTTTTTACTCTTAGTCTCTCAGTTATCTTAAAATGAGATTTCTTAAATTGAAAATGGTTTCTTGTTCTGGATTTTTTTTTTTTTTGTTCTGATTATTGTTAAATTGCTTTGTAATGCATATAGATGGTTAGCAATATATATATAGTGATGAATGAGTATTGATGGTGGTGGTGTGGTGACGTGCTCGTTACTCTGATCATTTACACAATTGAGCTTGCTGATTTCACCCCCATCTTAAAATTTTGTTTTTTTAAAAGACTTTTTTTTATATTCAAGATAAAAATTTAATTGCATTCTTTTGCAAAAAAAAAAAAAAAAAAAAAAGAAAAATGAAAAACAAACAAAATAATAAAAAATAGAAAATAAGAGAAAAAATAAAGAGATTACAAAACAAGCTCATCGTTTTTTATTGAGATTGTTTGTAGGTAGACAGTTAAACGAATAAATGAACAAAAAAATCCGAATCGAGAGGAAAACATGAAAATAAATTTCAAAATTTTGGTGGTATTTTGTCTTTTTTTATGTGTTTTAGTTTTTTTTTTTCATATAGATTAGAAGAGATTAGCGTGAATGATTTTGATTAGATTTGCAACAAGCAGACGTTTACAGTAAAAATATATATATATAAGAACAGAAACAAACCTGATGATAGAATTTTTTTTTATTGTTAATTTTGGACAACTTTAAATATTTTATCAAATCCCTGTTCTTAACCATAGTTTTTCGCTCTGAGTATTATCATTAAAATGATTTATAGTTTGTACATTAGCAGAATTGAATGGTTTAAAATTATTTCCAAAAATTATATTCAAATTGTAATTTTTGTTTTAGGTTTCATCTGTTGACATCCGGGATATTCTTGATGAATTTACATCCAACGAATTATGAGATTTCGATGGTGATCCCAGATCAACCATCGAACAAAATGCCAGCCATCCATGGTTATATTTATTTAATTATTTTGCCATGATCAATACTCATGTAAGACACCTTGGTTATAAACCCTAACTGAAATAGAGGCAAACTAACATGGCTTTAGTTTTTTTTAAAACCTGTATTAATTTTCATATTGACAGCTTAAACAATATTTCGTTAAGTTGATAAGATAATTTCGTTAAAACTTAATGGTACGCTCTGGAACGTATAAAACTTAAGTAAACAAAAACTTAAGACCCTTATGATCAATAGCCATGCAAGACATCTTGATAAGCCTTAAAATTAATAGATTTGACTTGCTTTAAGGCAGCTTAACACATACTTATATTTATATTGACAACTTAAACAATCTTTCGTTAACTTTTCGTTAAAACTTAATAGTACGCTCTGGAACGTAGAAAACTTAAGCAAACTTAACCAATATTGAAAAAAGTGAAGAGAAAAATATGTTTTTAAATTTTAGATTAAAAAATGTAATTATTTTTAATTTTATTTTAATTTTTAAACTAAAAATATAGTAACTGTAATGTCTTCAGATTGCTTAAGTCTATTGAGTATAAGATTCGTAACATTTTAATAACAACATTTTTTCTTATTTAATTAGCCAAAACTTAGATCGGACAAACCTTTATACTTTCGTACCGATGGATTTTGGAAAAAAAAAAAGAAAAGGGACAGTTAGAGAAAAGAAAAAAAGAAGTAAGTATGAGAAAGGTTCGGCGGTGTAAGCAATCTTAAAAAGAGCGATCAATCAGTAGCTTATGTCTGTAGAAAATATTTTTCATACACGAATTAAATAAATAAATAGATGGCAAACGTCTGTAATAGTTAACATTAATCGTTTATTCATTAACACATAGGTAATTACCAGGAATTGTTATAAAGATATTGCGGGGGTATACCAACGCATATCTGTAACCCATGGCATATTTAAAACCTAACTAAATTTCTTGATATGAACTTATTCTGATGTGCTTACATGTTCTCTACTGTTATAGCACCAATAGAAAACGGCCACACTCTTGAATCAAACTGAACTACTTCTTCCGATTTGGATTACCTAACTATTTTATACCAGTAAGCCTGTCTTCCGATGTATATTACGTATATAAATTATTTACAAATAACGGTAAATGCTGGTATTAAGCCAACAACATTTCGATCGAAAAAATAATGTTGAAGATGAAGAACAAATTCTAACAAATATAGCTAATAAGGATTTGGATTATAATAAAATCAAGGCATTTTGATTAATTAAATTCAAAAAAAAGTAGAAATTACTTCCGAGAATTGAGAAAAAATGTTTTGTAATTTGAAAAACTCCATTCTCGTAAATTCTCTAGAGATAGGGTACTTCAAAAATAAATAGAAGAAATATAATTTAAAAATAAATAATTATTGTAGAAACTTTAGAATAGTTAGTTTAGTCCTTTGATTACAATTACATTTTATCATATGACCTCTTTAAATAATAATGAAAAAAAAAATGAAAAAAAAACAAACGACCACAAAAATAAAGATAAAAAAAATTAAGTCATCCTTTTTAATTTCTTAATTTGACAATTAAAAGGTCCTTTCAATTTGGTTTTTCTTTTCTTAGTGGTTTCGTTTTTTCTCTGATAATTTCCTATGTTTGTATTTATTTATTTTTTCTTTTTTTTTTTGCTTTTTTGTTTTTATTTTTTTTTTAAGTTCCAAAATAAAATTCATTAGGCAATTAAATGAAAAACATGTACTGTAATACAATTTTGGTCAGAAAATCTTTATGATCCTAATTAACTTTTTGGTTTTCAATGGATTTTGGTTCTTGTTATTTTTTTTTTTTTTTGCTTTTTTATTATTCTCGCTGTTTCATTTCAAGTCACGTAACTAATTAAATTGGTACTATTTGAGTTGGTTTTAGAGTCCTTTTTCTACAACAAACATTTTTTTTTAGTATGATTTTAATTCGTTATTTTTTATAATTTTTTTGTTTTTTTTTTGAATTTTATAAAATCGTGGGTGAAATGAGGGAGGTAATTAAGATAGTATTTCGTAATTTTAATTGCTCTGATCAATGTATGGTACCTATATAAAAATAGTAAAGATAACAACCGATCTATTTTGTTGGTAAAAGAAATGAAAAACAAAAAAAAAAAAATAATTGATTCATTAAAAGAAAATTGAAAGCTTAAGAGAAATTTGAACATGTGATTGATAATAGTAATGGATTTTTTTACGAGTTATTAAGAGTATTAAAATATGTATATACAATAATTATAAATTTAAATATAATATGATAATGCAAACAGAATTTTTTGGATAACTAAGAAATTGAATAATAATGAATTTATTCTAAAGTATTATATACTTTAGAATAATATATTAGAATAAACTAGAATAAAATAGAATAAACTCACAATAATGAGTTTATTTTAATTTATTGGAAAGTGTTGTAGTCATTTGAATTGCTTATTTCCAAAATTATCTCAATTTTAAATTATAATGATTAGTTAGAGGACTGATTTTAAATAGCTTTAATAAATAAACACCAGAATAATACCATTGCTTATCATTTGGTGCAGTTTAAAAATGTGTGCACATTCCAAATCGAAACACCAACAACTATATAAAATAAATATGTATTTCTTATCATAATTATTTACCATTAATATTTTACCATTAATAGTATTTTCACTCAACACATTTTACTTCTACCTGCACCTACTTCCACAATACATTTAAAAAAAAAAAAATTTATTCTTTCAATTCTCATTTTTTCGTTCATAATTAACTGTTTTTGAATTATTATTGTTGTTGTTATGAAAGGCTTCAGACACAAACAAAATTAGTATATAATATAAGATATATAATTTGTCCCATTTGAAACATGTTATTTGGGATAATTAGTAATATTGTTAATGGTTAATGATTTTACCAATTCTGCTACTGTATTGGTTTTATGTAATATAGGTTTTTCACTTCTAATTCAAGTTTTTTTATTTCAAATACAATTTTATTTATTTCAAGTTCAAATTTTTTTATTTCAAATTAAAATTTTTTTATTTCAAATTCAATATTTGTAAATTTTGTTATTTTTGTTTTTAAATTTTTGAAAGAAAACAAACTAAGTATACAAACAAAAATAGATTTTTTAAACAAACAAATTTTAAATAGCAATTGCAGTAGTCTTGTTAAGCTAAAAAATTAATAACACTTCGTCCATAGAATCTAGTCCTTTGATCAGTCCCAATGGACGGAATTATCGACTAATAATATCCTCTGATGATAACAGTGTAGAAACTACATCTAACTTGGTTGTACGTCGTAGAGGAAATCATAGGGAACTAAAACTAGTTTAGACAAGAAGCAGATCCTAATAAAATGCTATGAAGAAATTGAGTCAATCAATAAAAATACTGCCATGTCAAAAAAGATGATTGTTGACAATTTGTTTGGCGGATCGACAAACTAATATAAATTTGGTAAAATAGAATAGAATTTGATAAAAATGGAAAAATCCGTCGCAACTGTTACCTTAGCCGATTGCAACAATTATAACGTGAATATGTCAATGAAATTACCATTGGCTGTAGTTGGGCAACCATTACATTAATTGTTACATTTAATATAATTACATTTATTTAAGGTATTTCAAAAAATCTATTTTTGTTTGTATACTTAGTTTGTTTTCTTTCAAAAATTTAAAAATAAAAATAACAAAATTTATATTGAATTTGAAATGGAAAAATTTGAATTTGAAATGGAAAAATTTGAATTTGAAATAAATAAAATTGAATTTGAAATAAATAAAATTGAATTTGAAGTAAAAAAAACCTATATATCGGTTATATTACATCCAGTAATCGTTAGTTTTAAACCAAGTGCAAAATACAAAAACAAAATTAAAAAAATGCCTAATAGGAGGACTATACAAAAGATGGTATGAATCCCACGTAACAATTTTATTGCTTTAAGACTCTTGCGAATTCTTATAAAACTATTCTAAGCACTCTAATAGAAGTATTGGTGTTCATTTGAGTTCTCCTCAATTGTTGAGAAACATTATAAATACGTTATAACACTCAAATGGAGAATCCTATAAAAGGTATCGGAGCAATTGCTGTAATATTGTTATAGCATTGGTTGGGAAAGAAATATCATTGATATTTTTATTATAATAAAATACTTCGAAAATTGACCGAACATTGCTCTTCAAAAATAACCAATTTTTTAAATAAATAAAAGAAAATATATTTTTAAATTGCATCTTTAAAATGTTAAATAATGTATGTTAATTAATGGCATGCATAACATCAAATTGGATATTTAAATAATTATTGTTTTAAGTAAAAATTATATTTTTGCGTGCGGAATGAATGCAAAATAAATATAAAATAAAACTTTTCAGGTTTTGTTTATTTAAAAAACATTTTTTTCTACCATGTTTGTAGAAAATAATGGCCGTCGCAAAATATTTATTCTAAATATTTATTCAAAAGCTACAGTAAGTTTATTAGAAACATTATAGGGATACAAAATAATAACACTACTACTGTTATTCTAGCAATTCTATTCTCAACACTTTAACTCTTGTTATAGGATTATGCACTTTTAGACTTTGCTGTAGCACTTGCTGAAAATCCCTATAAAAACTTCCGGAACCAATCCTTATAGCAATATTATTTCCATAAAAACATCATTTTAACACCTTTAGTGCTTATCAGGAGTCTTATAGCACTTACTTTGTTTTTATAACAATAAAATGTTACGTGGGAATGTTAAAAGCATCAGCATCACAATAATGGGAAACGAAACAGAAATTTTGAGCAAGCAACTAATTTTGCCTAATACAAGAAGAAGAAGAAAAGGTTATGATCGGAAGATCTTAAAACATAGTTCTATCTTAATTAAACCTTTTAAAATTTTTAAACAAATTTGAAATACGGATTCGATTTATGAAATTTTAAGCTGAAGAATAGCATACAAATACGAACTGTACGAAATGCACAATGAATGCAAGTTCTGAATATATATATTTAAACAGAATTCAATGGCAGAGGCCCTCGGAGGGCGTAATAAAATTCTATAAAATGTATTTTAAAAAAAATATGCAAGCTGAACAACCAGTGATATAGCTGTAACGATTGTTTTATCACAATTTTACACATAATAAACAGCAAATAAGTAAGTTCGAATTTTAGATTAGAATCGTGAAAGAGATACGCAGAAGAGCTAAGCCCGGATTTGAATCGTAGTGTTATTGCAAAAATAAGAACAATATATTATCAGGTGATTATATGTCAATAATTCCGATATCTAACTTAAATAATTTTTTAAGTTAAACTATATATAAAATTCTAATTAACTATTTTATCAATTCGGAAAAACAACGCACTAAATTATTATTACCGGAATCGCTATTTTATTAGCCATTAAAGCCGTGTATGGTTTCGGATATTAATCAGCATTCACTATAAATCTACTATGAGATTCTAGTTCGTTAACCAGCCCCTGTCCTGGGAAAATTTTAATTTATTATTAAAAATTTTAAATTATCCAATTATTAAAATTTTTTTATGTTTTCAGTTACTCAGACATCTAATTCTTTAATTTTTTTCTTTGTTTAAACAAATCAGACGGAGTTTGTTCCAAATAACATACAATTTTTTTTTCATATTATATTTTTTTAATATTAAAAAATAAAAATATTTATAATTACAATTATTTTAAAATTTATTAAAAAAATTCTAATATCTCAAAATAAAAAACTTTAAAAAAAAAAAACCAAAATAAATTTTTTTGTTTTTTTTTTTGTGAGAGACATGTCCTTTGGGGACAATTTTATTTTTATGTTATATATGTATGGTATGGTATTCCAATTAAAAGTTTATAATTTCATAATCATGATTTGAATAATAATTTCCTTGTTGTAATAGAAAATTGGAAAATTTTTATAGAGTTATTATAATAATTTTAATTAAACTTGTAAATAATTTATAGTAAAATAAAGTTATACATAAGATACTTGAATTCTCTTAAATTATATATTTTTTTGTTTTTGTTTTGAAAAAAAAAAAATAATAATAATTTTTCTAAAACTATACTTGACTACTTTTAATTTAGTTTACGTATATATAATTTTGCACATTAGAAATGGTAATTGTTAAAAGAACTAGAGTGTAAATTGATATCACAACAACAACCTTGAAAATACAAAATGTAATTTACTTATAAAATATAAAATTAGATCAACTAATTATTGACAAGTCAACTTGAACTCAAAAATTTATTAATTACCATCAACATTTTCAAATTCATATTATGTACCAAGTATTTTCTCAATTATTCGAAATCTCATTATTAACTCATTAATAGTTATAATCGTATCTTAGTAATTAATCTGTACATTGTGACAGTTACTTTTGCTTAAAAATAACTGTTTTCTCGAGTGATGTTAGCGTGAAATATAGTGTGGTATCAAATACAATTAGACACTGTGCTGTTTTTTACATTATTATTGCAAGGTATATCTATGCAGGATTCCACATTTTAATTCAATTTAATTCAATAATATTTTCAATTACGATCTAAATATAATAATAATCTTTTTCAATTCACTTAAATTTATCGGTTTAATACTCCTATCTTGATGGCTGGTCATTTCGATGTGGAAACATGCAAAATCTCCTCTCAACCTCTGCCCATTGTCTTTACTACTATTATTACTACTACTACTACTACTACTATTACTACTGCTACAACTATTACTAACAACTACAACTGCCTCTAGTGGTGTGTTGATATCCCACATCTATTTTGTTTCATAAATTTAATTCTATTGCTATTTTTCTGTTAGCAGAAGCCGCAGTTGATTTATTCAATGTTTAAAATATCGACTAATATCGAATAATTTTTCCTATTGCGTTGGTTCTATCTTCTACTACCGTTCTTTCTATTTTACCTATTATTGAACCACTGTTGGGAAATTATCTACATATTTTTTTATACAAAATCGTACTTACACAAAAGCGTAAGTTGGCCATAGTATCAGTGATGTGTTTTTCACCCCCTTTGAAATTTGATATTTAAAATGGGCTTAAATATAGACTAACTTATTCAAACAATTATACAAAATAGTCTAGCTTCAGAAGACCTTAAAATTTCAATGAATTTGGATACTATTTATTCGAAATTATGTGCAATTGAATTTGCAATAGAGACCTAGATAAGTTAGCTGTAGATAGATTGGGTTAAGTTACAATATTTATTGTTATATCTCATATTGTTGTAAAATCTAACTATACCTACCTACTACAAAAATATTTCTATCCAATTCATTCAATTATTTAAGTCAAAACAAAGTACTCTATTTCAAAACAATTAATTTTTCTTAGCATATATCGTCAAGCATAAAATTTTGTTACATATTTTTTCTTTTTCTAATCTCCTGGTTGTATCTTGCGTGGATAGTCACCGATGTATAACTGTCCGTTCTGGTTTGAAATTTTCTTTTGCATACAACTTGATAATTTTGTAATTTCAGTACCAACTGAATAAATAGTCATGCTCTTGTTCTGTATAACATTTTGATTCTTTTTTTTTCCGCCAAGAATGATTTTTAGCAAATCAAGTCAATTTTTAAAGGTGGGCAAAGCAAGATTTATTACCACAAAGATAACAATAGCAATATTTTTTTAGTCTTGTCAATAATTTTCTTTACAAAATAACCATTCATTTGAACTGGATGTGCTTGAATTGCATCATTTGAACAAAATGGCTTGAATCATTTGAACAAATGTGCTTACATTGGTCAATCAGAAATATTTCGAGTTGACTAATTCAAAGATACATTGGTCACTTAGAAACATTACTACGAAACAGATTAGTTTATTCAAAGACACAAACCAGCGAAATTTAAAATTTTGCATTGATCAATCAGAAACATTTCTACTAAATAGACAGTTTATTCAAAGACACAAACCAGTGAAACTAAAAAAATGTTCATTGGTCACTTAGGAACATTTCTACCAAACAGATGTAGTTTATTCAAAGACACAAACCAGCGAAATTTAAAATTTTCCCTTGATCAGTTAGAAATATTTCTAGCAAACAGATATTTATTATTCAAAGACATAAACCAGCGAAAATAAAATTTTTACATTGGTCAATTAGAAACATTTCTACCAAACAGATTAGTTTATTCAAAGACTCAAACCAGCTAAATTTAAAGTTTTACAATGGTCAATTGGAAACATTTCTACCAAACAGATAGTTTATTCAAAGACACAAACCAGCGAAACTAAAAAATGTTCATTGGTCACTTAGAAATATTTCTATCAAACAGATAGTTTATTCAAAGACACAAACAAGTGAAATTTAAAACTTTGCGTTGGTCAATTAGAAACATTTCTATCAAACAGATAGTTTATTCAAAGACACAAACCAGCGAAAATATAAATTTTGCGTTGGTTAATTAGAAACATTTCTAGCAAACAGATAGTTTATTCAAAGACACAAACCAGCGAAATCTAAAATATTTTAATAGATAAGCAACTTTATTTTTTGAGTAATTTTAATCATTTTGACGACTATAACAAATATATCAAATTTGAATATGTTACATATCTTATTCATTTTATGATGTTTTGCTGTTTGACATTTTAAATTGTATACTTTTTTTGTCCTACTTCCAAATACTATGATGCCACAAAATTATTGTTCACATTTTATTACCATTTTAATGATACACTATATAGGATTGGCTTCAACATTCGTTTCCTTGTTTTAATTAAACCATTAATATAAGTCTAACAAACAACTAATTAGAAACTTTCTTTATTTATTTTTAATAAAATAATAATAATAATATTATTATTTAATGCTGACTTACTTTTTATTAAAATAAATTCAAGTTTTATATCTAAGTTATAAGTTTTTCCATTTTTTTTCTTTTTTCTTAACTTTTTGTTTTTTTGCTTTGTTTTTTTTTTTTAATAAAAACTTTCTTTTTAAGAACACATCTGCCGAAAAAATATTCATTTATTTCGTTTCATTTATTTCCTCAAAAAAAACAAAAAATAAATAAACATATAGATGGGAAAATACAAAATACTAAGAAAACCCATAATAACTTTTAATATTTTTGCTAAAAGCTTAATTATGAAAAAAAAATTTCGATTAATTAAAAAAAAAAAACAGAACAGTAAAACAAACAAAAAAAAGTATTTTTTTTTTATTTTTTTCTTAAATGTTTTCTTATTGCATTCAGTTTGTTTTCATAATAATAAAAATTATTATTATTACATAGAAAAAGTATATATGAATGTTTACCAACTCACACATTCTTATTAAATACAAAAATATACATAGTGTAGGCACATTCATGAAAAAATATTAAAATAATAAAAACTAATATTACTGTACAATATCCTTGAAGTTTTGCGTATTATATGTGTATACAACAATTTGACATTTACTTATCTTCAAAACTCAAAAATTCATTCTGACTACAAATATAATTTGTTATTGCACTGTTATTGCCATTTTTTGCACATTTTATATACTTTATTGCTTCTGGAACGTTTTCAAGGTAATAAAAACCTCAAGAAAATGTGTACTTCTGAAGTTTTAATTTTACATTTTGGATGGACGCTCGCTACAACTTGAAATTCCTGAGCCTGGTGCAATTTTAATATTTATTCTCTTTGATCCGGGGCGGATTCTATTCAGTTGGATATCTGAATATTTTTTCCTAAAAATAACCTTTCCCATTATTTTAATACCTACATATTAAAAATTTTTAAATTTGGCTGGTTTGTGTCTTTCAGTTAGCCAGCTGGAAATTTTTCTAACAGACCAAAGCAGTCCTACATCTTCAAGCTAAAATGAATGCTTATTTTGGAGAGCAAAATATTGACTAGCAGAAAAAAATATTCCTATTAAAAGTAACCTTTAGCCAGTATCAAAAATTTATTAAATAAATATACTTTAGTTTGCTGTCTTTCTTTATTGCAATATCCATAACTTAAAACCATCCCGGTTTTAGAATTAACTACAAGTTTAGTTTATTTTGGATAAAACTGTTCTACTATGTTATGCCATACGGATTTTAGTATTTTTTTTTTTTTTTTTTTTGAGTAAAGTCAAACATGAGGTTTCAAACAATACTGAAATGTACAGTTTTGAGTAATTGAGGATTGGGGATTGGTTTGTGTCTTTGAATTAACCATCTGTTTGGTGGAAATATGTATTTCTAATTGTTCAAATGAATTTTTATTTTGTAAAGTAAAATATTGACAAGCAGAAAATTTTTTTTTATTTATTTATTTATTTAGTACTCAACAGAGCTAACAATTAAGCTCGTATTTTTTCCATGGTGTTAATATTACTTTTGAACTTTAGTAGATTAAATGTATGTATATTTTTGAATTAAGAAAAAATGTTTGTTAACATCTGAATCCACACTCGAAAAACTATGATTACAAACGAATCGCCATAGCAAGTTTTGAGCCACCTAAATATTTGCACTGTGTAGGGGTGGGCACTACTTGACGTCTCTCTTGGTTATCGGTGTCGTCCATTAAAAAAAATAATACTTTATCATTAAAAAATTTAATTTATTTTTAGTTTTAGTTAATCAATTTAATTTATTTTGAATGGACGGTTTTAAACTTATGTTATATAAAATTTGATTGGATACGTGATGCACCAGCTCATATATGTGAACTGTATTCCAACTTGGGTTGTATGTATGATTTATAGATATTTAGCATATCTAACGATTGGGAAATAATTAACTAAATTTACCATTTTTTTTCGTATTAAACTGTAATACCCGTTGTAGATCCTAAGATTTACGCATGGAAAATAATTAACAAAATTTCGCTACTATTTTGTATTCTAGAGTTGATTTTTTTGGAATTCCAAGGACTTTTTATTACTTTTTATGTATTCAACTTAATTTAACTTGACTTGAATCAAAATGTTGGACTACTAAGTATTAAATATTGCTCGGCATACAGACAGATGTGCAATGTAACATAAAAAATGAAAACCATGCAAGTCAATTAACAGTCATACCACAGGAGTATTTGGTCACATATCTGAGAATTGATTTCTTCATGATAAGCACATAATTTGTAAGCGCACTCAACTGAAACAAAAACTGAGAAGCCTATATTGATAACTGGGGTAAAAGATCTGAATTGTCTTTGGAAAAAAAGGTGCTGCTGTATAAAGCTAGACTTAAACTTATATGGTTGTACGGAATCCAACTCTGGGGCGCTGCAGCAGCTAAATACAATATTGATGTTATTCAAAAATTTAAAAATAAAGTCCTAACAATTATGGTCGATGCTCAGTGGTGCTTGCCAAATAGTTTAATCGACAACGAATCCGAACGAGGTTCCTTCTGTAGCTGAAGAAATGTAAAAATATTGCACAAAGTATAAAAATAAATTGGAAATACATCCAAAGAGTTTGACAAATAATCTTATTAGAAAGCCAGGCCCTAGGAGATAAAAATGTAAGCTTCAAAGCGACCTGTAAAACTATATAATAACTAGTGAAGTGCTATCAATGGATAATTTTCTTCTAGTAGATATAGTAGGGTTCAATCGCCATTTATCGTTTGGATAACAGATTGAACCTAGCTATTTCATTAAAATACTAGACTAAGAAATCTGAATTAATTTGTTATATAATTTTGTAAATTTAGTATGTAAGTTAGCTTAAGTTGTTAACGAAATAAAGAATTATTATTATTATATATTATATATATAGTACATAATAACATTATTTAACTTATTGAATTATAAATCATTCAGATTTTAAACAATAAATGGGCAGAAAAAAAATTAAAAACCATACAGCAATATTGGTTCACACATTCCGAAGGAGCAATTACAAATATCTTATAATGATATCACTAAGCATTTTAGAGCAGAATGGGAGACCAAAATATTATTCTCTAGTATAGTCATACACATTGTAAAGCATTAAATAACAGCAAGAAATCTAATAAATTTATTCTTTTGCAAATCGGGTTTCAAACTATAAATGACAAAAGGACAATTTATTGAAACTTAAAACATTCAAATAGCTGAATTTGAGTTTATATATGCCTACACCGTCTTGACTATACGTCCCAGAAAATTTCTATATATATTATCTAGGTCGCAATTATTTTATATAATCTTCTTCATAAGAAAGAATATCACCTATCATACTTTCAAGCTTAAATATAGTACTTTGAGATATCGCAAAGCAAGAACAATACATAATATTATATAGCTATTTATAATATATACCTATAAATTTATTTGAATAGAAAAATTAAAATTAAAAAAAAAAACGCAAACCAATAATAATAATTTCTTTATTCTATATAGGTACCATTGTTCTTAAATTACTGCTTCTCATTCTATCTATCTCATATTTCTGCATTCCCTTTCTCAATTTTCCTCCTACAATTATTAAAGCTTTGATGTGATAATAATTTCAATCAGTATAGAAGAGAATTCCAGATAAGTATTAAAACATCACCATTAAATTAAACAAAAAAAAAATACATGTACATCTATGTTTCCATACCGTTAGCATAACTTTAAAAATACATTTAAAAAAAATTTTTTAAAATAAATTAAAACAAAAACAAAAGAAAACAACAAATATAAAATTAAACTTATTCTGAAAAAACGGAACGAAAAATATTTTCCTTCTATTTACCAATTAAAAAAAACTTTCATCAAATCAAATATTAAATTTTACAGACATATGAGAATTAAAAAATGTTAACTCAAATATACAGGTAGAGGCACCTACATATACATATACATATTATAATATTATATTGACGATGTACGCATCCACACAATTATAAATGTTAAAGATACTACATTTTCTAATAATTTATAGAAAATGAGTACAGAATCGGATCGTGGTGGATTATGAAAAATGTATAAGACAGGTGTCTGTTTTAAATCTCTTGAAATGACATAGACACAAAACAGGATATTAAAAATTGATGGTGAATTATGAATATTTTCGTTTCATATGTCTCAGTCTATATCTGTCAATTCAATTAAAATAAATTGTTGTAGTTAGGTAAATAAAAATGTTTGAAGATAAAAATTAGTGTATTTTTAAACAAACAAGCAGTGATTATATAAACTATGTGAAACATTCTAAGTAGGTACTGTACTATAATATACTAGTGTGAATGCCGAAAATTACACTTACTCCAATATAATTTTGATATCATGGATCAAACATTTGTTTTTTAATTTGATACTGTCATATTAATGCTTAGAGCAAACACATCAAACATTTACTGTTGGACGAAAGCGTACTACAATTGAATGTGCAATACATCACACAAAGCAAAATGAGCAAAATGTTAGTAAAATAAACTGAACTAGACACATGCTTTTATTAGAGAAGTACAAATTTTTAAGTAAATACATTATTGTTCGTAATTATACACTTTCTAGTGGATCCCATGTGCAATTGCACAGAAGTAGTTCTTTCAAACACAATTTTATGTAAAAAGATATATTTGTTTTGGTATAAATAAAAAAATAAATAAAAAGAGTTTGACTCAAAAGAGAATCGACAAAAATTTCTCATATTAAATGATGCTTTAACCAACTCAGCTAATATCTTATAAAAATTGTTTACCCAAAATTTACACATAAAATAAAAATTGATTTTGATCGCCACGACCTGCATCATCGCCGATTGATTGAATGAAAAAAAAAAAACGAAGCACACGAAAAACCACGAAAATTGTGCCTTCGCTAATCGTGCTCTTGTGTATTATAATATAGATATTAAAATCCTCTAAAAAAAATAGGGCCTAATAAAATTCTTGCTTATAATTTCGTTTTGTTCTTATATTGTACCAGCTTATTTTTCTCATTTCTTTTTTTATAAATATTTTACTATAATTTAGGAATTTTATTCAATCAAATAGCGGTGACAGCGTAAATCCGTGACATCGTA
The DNA here is from genome assembly GCA_963942445.1 of Argyra leucocephala. Taxonomy (NCBI): domain Eukaryota; kingdom Metazoa; phylum Arthropoda; class Insecta; order Diptera; family Dolichopodidae; genus Argyra; species Argyra leucocephala. The sequence goes on along the minus strand of OZ012681.1, from coordinate 9,035,148 downwards.
AATGTATCGACAAAATCGTTTTGACGTATGATCTTAAATGTAATCAAAAAATTTATTTGCATTGTCTCTTGATCGGTAATTAATTTGACAGTGTATTCGCAACTTAGTTTCAGGACGCGGGTTATTAAGTTATGTATCCGAAATTTATTAATACACAGTATATAGTTTCGTACAGTTGTGTTGAAATTTTTTATTATTAAATAAACAATAAATAAAAAAGATGGAGGACGATATAAGTATAAATTTTAGTTCGTTTTTAAAAATACTAATTTAAAAATGTATTTTTTTATTTTAATTTACTTTAATTTTAATAGGAAATGGAGTCATGGAAGAAAGATATTCTTTTATTAACCATCGGTTAAAGCACGAAGAAGAATTTTTTTTTACGAAATTGATTAAATTTTTCTTTTACAAAAATATTCAATCCAAATATTTTAAAAATTTATCCTTAAACTAGGTATTGTGTACAAATGAGAATACTATTTTGACATTTATGATTTGTAGTTTATTTCACAGACAATGGGTTTAGAGTGATCTAAATTGTAAACAAAGTACATTATGTTGCCAACACAAAGTTGTCAGTTCAGAAACTTTGACACATTGTATTTGTATGTCGTTTGAAATTTTTGGATAAATTCTGGATGTCACCAAAATGTCTTACAAAAAAACTTCAACCTGATATAATCTAAAAAAAAACAAAGTTGTCAATTGTGACATTGTATATTGATTAATTTGTGATCAAGCAAAATGAACAGAAAGTTTTTATTATCATTGTGCAATATTAAGTTTTTAAAAATCTTTATAAAGCCAAATAACCGGTTAAACCGGTCGCGAAGACATCTTCAACAACAATTGTGATCATGGAGTGAATATCTCAAGCTTTTGTGAATTTTTGTAGACATTTAAGTTAATGTGGACATTGTATGCAACTTTGTGTTGAGACATTTACGGTGTCAAGGCATATTTAAAACTTAAAGTTCAATAATGAATATACACTAGAGCCTTTTTATGTATTCCCAGTTCTATCACAGAAAAATTTAAAATTGGTCCTACTGAAAAATTCTAAATTTCAATTTAATCGGTTAAAATATATCATTGCCACATAATTATTTCGATTGCATAATATTATTAGGGTCATATGTAAAGCCATAAAAAAATACCCTGATCCACCACTACTAATCCAAAGTAACATTCATGCATATGTTTACTGAAAATTTGCATTAACATGATATTAATTAGGTACATACTAAAAGTTTCAAGAAAAAAAAAAAATAGAAAAAATAAAAACAAATAGGAAAAAACAATTGGGTGTTGAAAACATGAAGTTTGCAACAGTTTATTAATTAATTTGAAGATAAAAAAAAATTTATAAAAAAAAATATAAAATTACGCGCACCATATTTCTTTACATTCGCACTATACATACAAAATAATGAATAAAATATCTGTGTAGGTGTAATTTATTTTTAGATTTTTCCCAATAATAAACACTAATACTAATAAAAAAATTATTTCGAATAGTTTAAGAAATGTTTTTTTTCTCTCTCGCTCTATCTAAATTAACTGAAAACTTTAATAATATTTTTGTTATTATATAGTTTGTTTTTGCAATAATTTTTTTTTTTTTTGCAAATACATAAAAAAAAGTAAGTAGATGTACTATATTAGAATATAATGTATGTACATTATATTATGTGTTTTATATTATTGCTCGACTAGAACCCACATAATTTTATATTCAAATGTTTATTCAGAAAATCGATTTTTGCTTTGCAGTTGACTGGTATATCTATATATACGTCATTTTAAAAACTTTAATATATAGAATCTAATTGAGAATTTAATTAGTTCTATAGAAAACTTACAGTACCAAGAGTATTAAATAGAAATAAATTAAATTGTTGAAAACGAAACATTTTGGAAAACATTATTTGTATGTTAATGAAAAATGTCAAGTCATTTGTTGGGTGCATGTTAAATTGTTTGATTTACATGATTTATTTCATTATTTATAAGGTATTGAATGAATATTCGTAAAGCGACAAACTAACAAAAGCTTACAATTTCAATGCTTTTTTAGCTTGCATTTGTTGAAAGTTTTTACACATTGACTTTAAATTTACTTGAATTGATGAGCAATTGCTCATTGGAAGCTCAAAATTTCGTAACTGTCAAGCGTATCATATCTAATGCCAGTTTACTTTACGTTATTGTTGATACTTATAACATCTTGGTTCATTAGTTTGAAATTACCTGTCAGTACTCTTATTTAAAGTCAAAATATATACCATACTAGAGACCCCTATTTATTAATTATATTTCAAGTTAAAGCCAAATTTAACGTTTTTAACAGAACAGAGACTTAAATATACTGATATTTTTCAGTATCAATGAATAGGTATAAAAAAAAAAACCAATAATAATTTTGTTTATAACTTACTACGATACACATTACATTGTCTATACCTAAGTACCTATCTATATATTTAAAGATGAAAATAAAACTCATATACTACCTGGTATACATTCTCTTGAAATTTATATAAATAGAATGGTGTACTGGTGTAGGTGTGGTTGTGGTGTGGTGATTTATTTTCTCTCAGTTTTGGATGAATAATTTTGAGGTGAAATGTTGACAACTAACTCTATTATAATATAATGATATAATATATTTGAAATGAACACACAATGACATGTAGGAGGAAATAAGTAAGTAGCTTAGAAAACAAATGCTTTAGAAGTTGATCATTGAAGCTAATACCAACAAAACAACTTAAACTGCCTAAAAAATAATGGAAGAAATAGTCTTCGGTAAGTACAATCAATAACTAAATCATAGAACATGTCACCGAATTCAGTTACCTTAGTAATATAATTACTACAAGGTGGCACAACAACAACAACAACAACAGACATGAAAAGTTAGTTAAAATTAGCAAAATTGGCTTTCGGAAGACTTTGTGCTATAAGGGGACAATCTTACACTGCCAGGGGCACGAAACGTAGAATATATGATACCTACTGAAATCAACGCTGTTGTATGTCGAATAAACAAGAATTTTATTAGACAACTGAAGGTCTTTGTAATTCTGAATAATGTGATAAATATTCTAACCCAGAATAATTAAAAACAATGAACTCTGGTAAATGGTCAGAAAAGAATCAATGGGTGCTCAAATAAAAAAGAAAATAAAGGGATGGATAGTGTTGGTTACTTATTCACCGATTAACATTAAATTATTGTTTACTCATTATATATATATACAATACACATATGGATTAGTGAAATAAATATATAACAATAATGAATGACATTTGCATTGATAGTGTTACCTGTTATTACATTATAATCTTCAATTTAATTAACAAATGCACCACACCCTTAAAACATTTATGAATAATATAGCAAGGCAATCATTAGATTGTATTCCGTAGGGCAAAAGAGGAATAAATAGACAGCGGGAAACATACCACAGATCTGTCCAGAAGGAAATATCAAATAATAACAGAAAATGGAATGAAATTAAACACCTATCGCGGAAGAGAGTCAAGTGGAAGAGCTTTGTGGAAGCCTTATGCTGCCAAAGGAAATTGGTTACTTTCCCATGCCTGTATTTCATATGACTGTAATGTCAATTGCCTGCATTTCATTTTCCTATATTTACATTTGCCTGTATTATCATTTGACTGTAATTTGTAACATTTTTGCTTTGGCAAGGAAATTCCAAATACAAAGTACAAATCTACAAAATTCAAAATCCCAAAATACCAAAATCCAAAAATTCCATAATCCGACTTTAGTTCATTTTTTTGTGATTTCATATTCAATAATTTTTTTGTATCCAGCAGCTACGCATAAAAAGAAATTAGGTAAAGATCCTGGAAAAAAAAACTTATTACTCTGTTATGTATCGAACAGCAGCACTTCGCATACAAATAATTGCTATAAATATTCTGTAAAAGGTATCAAACTTTGATTTTGAATCCAACTATAAAATCTCTTCCGACTCAGAATCTCGCATATATATTCATTACATATTATTAACATAGTATAGGTATGTATAATATGTATAATATTTATTATATTCAGATTCCAGCATATCCAGTCAAATGAAATTCAAACAAATGCAAATTGTAAGGCAAATTGTAAGAAATACAAGACACATGAAATAAAGAAAAATGAAATACAGGCATGTGATACGCTCCCAAAGGAAGTGAATCAAGAAAAAGCAATATCTGAAAATAAGCATGCTTAACCCTTTCCCGCCGGCTACCCTTTCCCGTTGTTCAAAACGAATAATATTTGAAAGCCAGAGTAATGTATGGCTAGATAACGCAAAAGTCAAATTTGGTTCTTCTAACCTTTGTAGGTTACGATCTATGGACCGTCCTATAAATAGGCAAACCGAAAAATATGGCTGCATAATTTTAAAATAAAAAGTTTAAACAAATAAAAATATTATTTTGGTTTATTATATTTTTTAGAGTTCGATTGACAAAAATAAATACATTGAAACAAACTAACTAAATATTATAAATTAAATAAATAAAGAAAAATAAACTTTTTTAATTATTAAACATGATATTCCCGAAATGGAATAAAAACAATTAAAAATGAATAAGAAATTCAATTATATGATAAAAATTTGGTATACTTTGTAAAACATAAACGACGACGGTCTTTGTGCAAGTGATGGAATAATGAGCGAAGCTATTCTTTCATTTTGAGAAGAACGCGATTTATTATCTTGGGGTCTACTGTAGAGGAAGGATTTATTTTTTTTTTCTTTTTTGAATTCTTTTTTTTCAAAATATAAAACAATGATAGCTGCGATGTATTGAGATGATTCGTCTGATGATACAAAGTATAAATTCCAAACGTTTACAACTGCTAAACCAATTAGGAAAATAAAAATCGCCCACTACAATCCTTACCTTTTAGCATGATTCTGTACTTATTGTTATTTTGATCAATTCTATCACCACTCATATCAGCATTAAAATTTGCAAAATTCTCGTTTCTCTATATACGTTTCTCTATTCCAACATTTTTCTGAATGTATAGGATTTATAAAGTCAACATTAGTTAGCATTGCAGAAATACTATTATCCACACATTTAACAAACTGTTAAATATGCCAAGTATAGACACAATCACAAATATCTTTATCTTGAGTTAACAACAAAAACGAATTATCATTAGTATCTTCGATTTCATCATTTTCGTCCCAAATTTTTACTTCTATTGCACTTCGAACATCTCAAAAGAAATTTTGATCATAACATTTTTCACAATACGTCAATTTATCTAATTCTGGTGGGAAAATGTTTTCGTTTATGATCTTCACAATTATTTTGAACTCCCAATAAAGTTTCAATAGCTATCTGAAGACCCTTGAACTCACTTTTATAATGCAAATGCTTTTACTTGTGTCATAATTACGCTTTACATGTTCCAAAATAAAACTACAATGAAATAAAAATTCTTACATACTTAATCCGGTTCGACTATATATATAGGACACCAATTAATAAATTTAGGACACCAATATATATAGGACACCAATTAAATAAAAAAATAATTAATATTTTCAACTAAAATCCAATATTTAATAGTTGTCGAAGCTTCTTTAATGCTTAAAAAAATAAATTTTGGTAGTTTGAACACAATTAAATATTTTTCAGTATTTATTTTTTAACATTTTATACATTCACCTCTACTATTTTTAACTTCTTGAAAAAATTACATTTTGAATTGAGTTACATTTGAATGTTATTTATAAACTGTAAAGTTGGTGTTACTATATTGAAAAATGTTACTTTATTTTTTAACTTCAAAATAAGGTACTTTTGACCGAGCTAAGTTAATTTTATTAGAAGTTATACGTATTTGTATGATATATTGTTTGCTGTCCTATATATAGGCCAACCGGCGGGAATGGGTTAATAACAACTGACTTCAATATTTAAAAATTTATCAGATTGATTTTTATAAAAATTATAATTTATTGAAGTTCAAGATATGCGACTTTGCCAGAGTAAAGTCATCCTACAATTATATAAACATAAAATATAATTTTACTGTAAATTACAATTGTTTTTTTTTTGCAGATATAGGAGCCTCTTACTATATAATTTTATTAACTGTCAATAGCAAAGCTACAAGATATAAAAATAAAACGAATTTTCTTCTAACTTCCATTTGAAAACTTTAATATTACCCTTAAATCAACAAACTATAAAAAGATAAATTTGAATATACCGGGAGCATGCGTATCAGCTTTTTACGAGGGGAAGGAGCCGTTATTTTGAAATTTAAAAAAAATTTTATTAAGTAAATCGAGGGTGCTCTATAGGAATGTGCATATTCAATACTTTACAGTAATCATTACTACTCGATACTTTCATCATCAATACTCAATACTTTCTACTCGATACTTTTTAACCGATACTTCTAGATTCGTTAACTGAAAATTTTATTAAGGAAAAATGAAAAGCAATTTATTTTGTATAGTGTATGCATTTTTTCAGTTTTTTTCGTTACTTCAGTTCATTTAATTTTTTGTTTGTATATTTTGGGTTTTTTTTTGTATGAATAAAATAGTTTTTATATTAAATAATGAATAAAATTATTAAATTATGAAAAAAATAACATTAAATAAAATATTATTCATAATAATTATTTGAGTTTATTATATTTCAGTTTTTTTCTTTATCTCAGTTCAGTTTGTTAATTAACAAAAAAAAAATCTTAACTTAAAAAACTGATATTTAATTTTTCCTAACGAACTCGATATCTATCAATCTCGATTACCTTAAAGTATTGATCAACGAACACAATAAAAACATTAATACAATATTAACCATTTGCATTTGTTTTGATATTCAACAGCATATTCAGTATACATATTTTTATATCTCTATTTTTTAGTCTATTCTACATGTGGTGTAGTAGTCACATTAATATGTATACATACACTATACCCATTTTTAGTTTTTCAATTCTGTTTTGTTCCCTATTCTCTTTTTTGAACAAGAAAATTTTTTTTTATTGTTAGTACTCTTATCGATACTTCGAGTTGAAACAATACCAATACTCAATAGTAACAGTAGAGATTTTTATTCTTGATCAATATTCAATACTCGATATTTTTACAGAAAAGTAACCGATACTTTTATTCTTGGTCAATACTCGATACTAAGTATCGAGTAGATACTTTTCGCACATTACTAGTGCTCTATCAATTAGCGGTATTTCCAACTTCCGGAAAGAACCGAAAATCGGTTTTTTAAGACCAAAAATCGCCGAAACTGACCAAAATCGAGATTTTCATTCTTTTGATTCCAACATAAAAATTATTGAATTCAAGCACCCCTCAAACTTAAAAAAAAAAAAAAAAAATTAATACAAAAAATTTAAAACTTTAAACTTTTGAAATTTAAACTGTAATAATTTTACCCTACAAAAAAAAAAACAAACCCTAATTTTATCCCTTTAAAAAGGAAACAAACAAACAAAAAAAAAATTACCTTGAATTAATCAAATGCAACACGTGTTCTGAAATATCCTATTTAAAAATTTATTCAATATTTCCGCTTCATAGCAACTCTTATATGGTAACTGATGCATTTAATTTTTAACTAAGTTTCATCGTATACCAGCATTTAAAATGAAATTTTTACCATACGATAAAACTAAAATGTAATTATCATTTACAAAACAAAAACGAAAAAAATGAAAAAGTAGAAAAATAAAAGAAAAATATTTTATAAATATTTCAACCAACAACCAAAAATTTTCCAAATTAATTTCCTAGTACCTGCAAAACCTTATTTACCTATACTACATTACATAATATTATGTATATTTATGTTAAACGGTAGGATAATAATTAATTATTTCATTTTTTTCTCTTTTTTTTTTGCTTCTTGTAACCAAAAATAAAAAAAAAAATAGGAAAGTAATTTTAAAAACAAAATGGATGCAATTTATTTAACTGACAAATAAAGAGAATGCATTTTTTTTTTGTTTTCCATCATAGTACCTTTAAGTTGATAGTTTTAGTATTGTATGGTTAATACTGTTTGAAAAATACTTTCCAATATTCCCTTAATGAATTAACAGGCATTAGGCAACGCCAACTTTTTTTTTTTATTTTTTTTTATTTAAAACGGAAGTGGCCCTAATATGTCGGAGCCGATATGTAGGCTTTTAGCCCTTTATGCCCTCCTCCACCCTTAACTTATTCAACCCTTTTGATAAAGGCAAATAGGGTTGTAGGTTCTATCCTGCAGAAGTTTTCTGAGGTTATGTAGTGTGTTTCCAACAACCTCAGTCTCAGCCTTGAAAGAGCTAGGCACTCTCCTACAACATGTGAGGAGGTTTCTTCCTCTTCCAGACAGTGTCTCCAGGTTGGGTCGTCACTTAGTGCTAGTCTATAAATTTGCTTGTTCATGTGGCTATGACCAGTAAGTATGCCCACCATCTTCCTACAGTCTACTCTATTGAGAGTTAGCAGGAAGTTGGTTATTTTCGTGTTTGTTCTTGGTACATATATTTTGGACACTCTGTGACCGTCAATACGCTCCCAAAGAATGTTTGTTTCCCTCTTCAGGGTGCTTTCACAGGCAACGACCACTACTGACGTAAAGGATTAAATTTTGAAATCATGACTACAATCTCGGTTCAAACACATCTAGTTTACTGTGACTAAAACAAGATTTTCAATTTATGATTCACTAGTACAATTTTTCCTGAAATTGGAAAAATCCCAATTTCGGCTGAAATTTAAAAAATGCCAATTTTCTTTGTAAAAAAAAATTTGCAATTTATTTCAAAAACAATTTGCATTTTAGTTGCCTTGCTCTTCCCAGAACGAAACTTTACTGACAACATCGGTCTAGACAAGATATGGTAGCTTCAAACACACCCAGAAATCGTGTATTTGGTTTGAGAAAGTACATACACTATTTGGATCTCAATAATCCACCATCACGGGACAACAAATTATGGAAAGTACAACCAATAAAGACTTGCCTTACCTCAACATCACACACATTACTAGATGGATCAACAGATGATTCCATTTACAGGGCGATCCATCCTTAGGACAATATATAAAAAACAAAACGCATCCTGTATGGTTAAAAAATTTTGTTGTGATTTCGTGAGATGGTACTCGACTTTGAAATATACCAGGTAACATCAACGTCTCTGCCAGAAAAAGATTTGTGCTTGGGAGCGGCAGTATTATTACGTTTAAGTAAAACTATTCCCGAAAACAGTTGTATTTATTTAGATAGATATTTCACCGCTTTACCGCTTCTGGAAAAATTTTAAACTTTATCGAAACGGAATATTACAAGCAAATAGAATTCAAAATGTACAGTTTCCCAACCACAAAGATATGAAGCAAGGAGAAGCTGTCCAGTTTGTGAGCAGCAACGATAAAATTGGAAATAAAATGGAAAGACACAAAATACATTGTGATGGTATCCACAGTTTATGGATGTTACAAGTTAAACAATAGCAACAAGTTAAACGATAGCAACAACCGAAAAGATGGAATAAGAATGAAAAAAAATACATAGAAGTAAGCTGTCCAAAAGTGGTTATGAAATATAAGTGTGGGTATTCATGGGCGGAATAGATATATGCCATCAGATGCTTCTTGAGTTGATGGATCAAATCAAGAAAATTAACTTTAAAAGTTGATCTACAAATTTCCTTGATCCGGCTGCAGTAAACTCTTGTATGGAATATAGCGGAGACTGCGAAAGCCTAAATTTACAAAAAATAAATATAAAACCTTTTTTTAACTTTCGATTAGTCATAGCTGAAGCATTTGTCACCTCAACACTAAAACGCTCCAGAGAATATGATTCAGATGAGGAAATGTTTGAAAACCAAAATCCTAACACAAGTTTCGTATGTTGTGCGCTACATTTGTTTGACAACAAATTTTATTAGATTATCAGGATTGAGAGGATTAGATAATTTAGAACACTGGGCCGTTTTTGATAAATTTAAAAATGCTAGAATGTGTAGAACACCACAATGTAAAAAGCATACAAGAAATCGTTGTGAAAAATGTAATGTTAACTTGTGTATCGCAACATGTTTTAAAACATATCACACAGTTCCATAAAATTTCATTAAGATGTGTTCGAAAACTTTACTAAAATGTAACTTTTGTGATAATGTTTAATATACATCATACTTAAATTCATATTGATTAGAAAGTAAGAGTTACTTACTTTTACTAGAAGACTAAATCAATACTCCATATAACATATACATATGCATATAATTGTAAACATATAACAACGTATACATAGATTTTGTAGCCAAATAAAAATCCCCCAATTCTGAATCTCGCATTTACATATACATACACAAGCAACAGGAAACCACGCCCGAAATCATTTCTTTTCTTCAACATTTGGCAAAAATTTCTCTTAATAAACATTTTTAGGGTTTTTATACCGGAACTCGTACTAAACAATTCACTCATTTTGTAGGTACGTCTTAACATGATTGCTTACAGTGATTGCCTTATGTGATTGCTTTACGTGATTGCTTTACTGTTTGAAGCTTTTGAATTTCGCCATTTGAGATTTAATAATATTTTTGGGAATTTCGTATTTTGGGAAATTTTATTTGGGGATTTTATGTTTAAATACTTTGTATTCGAGGATTTTCAAGATCTTCGGGATTTCTTAATTATTGCGGATTTTGTAGTTGGGGATTTAGAGGGTCTCCATTTTTGCAAAGTAGTAAAATTTAACCTTCTGATTCACGAATAAAATTCTGATTCAAAAACCTAGTAGGTAAAATATTATTTCAGAAACATTAAATTTTCTTCTTTAAAGCCTGAATTTGGACTTGTGATTCACGGGAACTATTTTGCTTCAAATACATGAAAACAAAATGTAATGTCGTAAGAAATTACCTATACTTGTGATGAAGAAGCACAATATTAGTTTCTTTCGTTGAGTCAAAAACTGAGTTTTTAGAGATTTTAAACTAGAATAATTTTGGTTCAAAATTATGAATTTATCTTTTTCAAAGTAAATATTTGCACTTGACTCTCTAATTGAACGGAAACCTCATATAACTTCAATTTTGGTTGAAGAACATGAAATTCTATATATCTGCAATATAATTTTGAGTTTGTGACTCCCAATATTGGATATATAAAATTTTCTGCTACAAAGCTAGATTTTATTTAACTAACTTAAGGCGATAGTCCGACCCGCCGAATAGCTCCTAACTAGTGTCATAATTTAAATTGTGTCAAATAAAGAAATGAATAAATAAAAAATTAACTGATTTGTCAAATACGAGCACAATATGTTGATAAAAACAATAATATTACCATATAACCATTTAAATGATATGTTCAGTTTAATTTTTTTCAACTCTGGCTCCACTGTCAACAATCACATCCTTTATTTCTACATATAGCTTTGATAAGTTTACAACAACTTTCTCCGTAAAATTAAAAATTATACAATATCCTTTTTATTATTTTTATATTTTTTATTTTCCTATTTTAATAAAAACTAGTTACACAAAAATAAATATAAAAACAAAAAAATTAACTAAAGTAAAAGGAAATGTATAGACACAAGAAAACCAACCCAAATAAAAAAAAATGATATTAAAAACAAAAACAGAAACACAAATTTTACAAAACCCAGAGCAAAGAACAATTCTAAACAATTTTTATTAAAAGGAAAATTAGAAAAAAAAAACATAATAAAATGAATGAAACAGTGAACTGAAATCCTTTGAATACAATTAACATTTTTACTGTTAAGTAATAGCAAAAAAAAAAAAAAAATATACATTCATAACAGTAAACACTATACCCAACACTATATAGTGTATTTTGTACTAGAAAATTGCCATTACTTTGTTGATGGTGATATATAGTTGTTGTATTGTATTTATAATACTTATATGTATTTGTATTAGGCTTTTGTTATTATTTTAGTTTCTAACAGTTCTTTTTTTATGCTCTATATTATAATATAATATTTAGTATATATAGTATATTATCAAATCCTCTATCTTTATCTCTTTCCATACTTTGGAGTTAAATAATTTTGTATTTTTTGCAAAATAAATAAAGAAAATAATTACCATGTGAGGGTCAGTGGGTAGAAATTTTTTGTTTTGTTTTTTTTAAAGTTGAACTAATTCAAAAGTCAAGCTATTTATATCTAAAAAAAAAAAAAAAAATACAAATTATACAGTGGTGGAAAGTTAAGTCAGTTCAATTAAACAAAATTTTTGTGACAATATTTAAATTTACATTTGGAAAAAAATGGTGCATCAGTTCTTGCATTTTTAGGTAATAATTTTTATATTGTTGAATTGGTTATCATTATACAATAGTTCATTTACGATATGCAGAACTTTTGCTTATAATATTTTAATCATACTGTGTTTGGGAACTCATAAAAGTTAGTTGCAAGCCTTGATGAAGGAAGTTAGTTGCTTCCCAGATCTTGATATTTGCACAATGAAAATAAATTGTTAGTGAAAGGAAATTCGACTTTTAATTAATTAATTAAATACTGCCAATATCCCAAAAATAAACTCATAAAGATTTATTAAATAAAGTTTTTGTTTTAGTTTTATAATATGTTAGTTTAAAATTAATACGGTTATTTATACGGTCAAGTCCTTCGGAAATTTTTATAGAATGGAAAAATTCATTTGTCATTCGAAAAAATTCGTATACTTACTGAAGTCCATTCGTCTGCAAACACTATTAATTGCAGATGTCAAAATCATATGTTTCGTAAAATATTTTTTGTATTTAGTAAAGTTGATGTGTAGTTAGATAAGTAAATTCAAATGTTTTTTTTTTGTTTTTTAATTCAAAACTAAAATACGACAAGAAATCAAAAGTATTTTCAAAAATAAATTAATAATTAAAAATATTTTCTAAGCTGGACAATGCACCATTTCTAAAAAAAGTTATTTTAAAATTTTATAAAAAAAACTATAATATAAACAAAAATTATCTTTACATTTTGAAAATAAAAATTATTTTGCCCTATAAAACACTTCGTAACAATGGTTACGAATGATTTTTTTTATCGACAGAAATTTTATTCATTATTCATTCTGAAGGACTAGACTACAGCATACACAAAAAAAAAATCGAAATAAAATTGAAATTTTGTAGCGCATGAATAGAATTCGGAATTCAGCATACCACTTGTATAATTTTTATTTATCGAAACATTTCGATGCACTTGAGCGTAACCCCATAAGTAAAATAATTTACCAAATCACAATCTAACAAAAAATTCATATTTTGGTTTAACTAAACTTTAAAAAAGGCTGTTAATGTTTCAAATGCATCGATAATAACACTTATTATATTTCCTAGGAAAACTGTTATCTACAATCGATTCCGTGTAGCTGAAAAATGTATAGATTTCCAAATCCAAAGGTCACTATTATCAACATGTAAAATACTTATTATCAAATGTTTATTTCGATTGCGATATTGTGTGCTTTACTCTGTTTGAAATACAAATGTACCTATGCTGAACATAGTTTTATTAGTACCTACGAATCGACACTATTTTAATTGATAAAAAGTTTATAACATGTTAACAAATTTAACTTTAAGTATGCCTGGATATACTAGGCGAGTGTTATATTGTAAAATATGATCATCATTACGCTGTAACCTCATCCGTGGGTCATAGGACGGAACAAAAACATGATATACGTTGTTGTTATTGAAAAAAATTGAATATTTTCGTTTGAATTTTACTAAAAATGCTTTTTTATTTATTTATTCATTTATGCTGCTTAGCAAAAACAGTTTACAAAACAAAATTATTATATATTTTGGCTACAATTCAAATTAATCTTCGAAATTGAATAATAAATTTCACACATTTTAATAAAACAACAAAACAAAATAAAAGAATAGGCTATAATAAACATAGGAGAATGTTTATTAAAATATCAAACATAAATTTAACATTGTAAAATCAATGTTGAATTTATGTTTGATACCTATAATAAGTATTCTATTTACAGGTTCATATTTGCCATAATTAAGCCTATGATAATCATTTTAAATAAACTAAATAAGCGTGGACGGTTCAAATTTCTTATAATTATATTGCTTATCATACGGATATGCATATTTTGCCGCTATTACTGCACATTTCTTCGGTGTTTAATTTATTGCATTCGACTGAAGATAATATTACCTATATCCTTTTGTTAAGTAAAAATTTCAGATTGTGATTCACAAATAAACAATTTTGGGTTTAAAAATAAAAAAAAGATATTTTTGAAATTATGAATTTGAACTGGTGATTCGCTACTTAAATTTTATTTCGAAAACATCAATAAAAATTCAATTATAATATTGAATTGTGCTTCCATTGAATTGTATAGATAATATTACGAAGCAAATAACTACCGACAGATATCCCGAGTATACAATTAAAGTATTGATTCATCACTGTATTTGCATATAATATAATAGTTTAATAACTAAATAATGGACATCGTATTATATTGTATTATGTATGTACGTATAGGAGCTTAGCTATATCATAGTTATTATTATTACATTTAACGTTAATACACACGTGTTGTATATTAGTTTTAAAATAATATTGGTTTTGCAAAACTAAATTGAATTTTCTTTCTTTGTCTCTCATTTTTGGTAATTTTCGTTTTCTCTTTGAAAATATTTTGAATTTCTTTGGTTTTGATGAATATATATAAAAAAAAAATCTGCCATTTTTTTTATTAAAAGTTACATTTTTGTTTTAGTCTGTTTTTGTTTTTCAAAATTTTAAAACAATTTTTTTTTTTTTTTCTAAAAATGCAGTTCAACACACAAACTTAGGCAAATAATATTAAATAGTATACGGATAGAAAAATCAGTACAGTAAAGCATTTCTAAATGGGAAAACTTTTCAACTTTTCAATTTATTAGCAAAAAGATAAACAAAACCTCATTTGTGTTGGTGTTGTTATTGTTGTTATTGTTTTTGTTGAATATAGTTCTATTTTGTTTTTTTCTTTTTTTTTAACAATAACTATAGTAGTAATAGTTCTTTTTACCATTTGAATTTTTAGAACAAATTGAATATTGTTGTTGAACAACATAATTGATAGCTTTAAAATTGAGTCCAAAAAGGATATCCAATAAAAGAGAGAGAGAAAAAAAGTTTTAAAGTAAAACTTGTCGATTCACTTTGAATTAATAACATTTAAACTTTATTTTAACCAACAAAATAAAATACAGAGAAAACAAAAAACAGTTCTCTAGAGAAAGCTTGAAAAGTAACACAAAATTTAATAGAATAATGGACAAGAAATATTTTATTAAAGCAATTATTATAATTAAAAAAAAATCTCTGTAATTTGTAAAAGATTATATCGAAAATTAAAAAAAAATTTTTTTTTGTTATAACTTAGTCTGAAATTGTATATTTTTTAAATCCCAATTGCTATTAGAGAAAGCAAATGAAGATAATTCAGATTTTAAAGCAATTAAGCGGAATAAGGTGAAAATTTAATTTTTTTTATGAAATTCATTAAAACTGTGTTGATTGTTGAATAATTAACCAAATTATCCTTGCAAATTACAGTGAATTGGTAAAGATCACAAAAACATATTGTTATCACAAAAATATTTATAAATCAATCAATCAATTTATTCTAATAATAATATAATCAGTATTCAGACAGACGTTCAGCTCAATATTCAATGTATTATAGCTGACTAAAAAAAATTGCTAACATATTACTGTTAAAAAAAAGATTAATTCGAATAAAAAAAGAAAGTAGAAAAAGAATAAAAATCAGATACAAAAACTGTTTATTGGTTATAATATAACATGTATTTTAAACATATCAAAGTGTTGTACAAGTAATTGGAGAAAGAGAAGAAATTAGCACAAGAAGTAGGAGAATAAAATTATAGATCAAACACTATCAAACACTGTGAAAATCAGCATAATATATTTTTATTTTATTTTATTTATTCAAATTATCTCAAGCTCGTACAGAGTTTAATAAATTATCAAATTTAAAATTAGCAAATGCAGTAATACATATACATATAATACAATATTCAATTCAAGTCATTTGGAAAAAAAGAAAAACAATATAGTATTTAATTAAATAAAATAAAAATAAGAAAGATTATATATTATATATATTAGTTTATGTAAAAATAATTATGTTCATTGTATTATAATTAGATAATATTAGAGAAGTGGAATAGTAAAGAAAACTATTCTAAATCAATTTGATACCTTCACACCATTAATCTATAGATCTGAAGTTTATATAAAATATATATTGTAAAAAATACTATTAAAGGATTGTTTTGGAAAACGTTTAATTTCCGTTAATTGAACTTTTGGCCCAAAAATATTTTGATATATGTTCAATAGATTGTCCAAAACATTTCTAAATTAATATTTTTTGTTTTGAATTTTTTTTCTAACCGTTTTTGATAACTTTTTTTGTTAGTGTTTTTTTTTTTAATTTTGACAGTTAAATAAAAAAAATTTGAAGTAACTAAAAATTAAAACCAAAAAGTTAAAAAAATATCCCAAAACGTGTTTAGTAAATTTTGCTCTTCTTAAGAGTAGTCCTAAAGTGTTTGACATTTAATTGTGTAACAATGGTCCACAAAAGTTCTGTCCAATTCTGTTGTAAACCTCCTGAACAAAATTTATATATTATTTGATAAGATGTGAAGTACGCAATGCTCATTATTAAAAAAAATTAATAATATTTTATTATCAAGAACTAATAATCATTATTTACTACTTTTTTATTTACATTTCAATAATTTTTTTTTTTAATGAACTTAATTACGAAATATATTATATAAAATAATATTGTATAAATAACTAATGTTTAAGTAAAATTTTTTAACGCAATTATCTACCTATCAATAATACATTTTTTTTTTTTTTTGACTTAATTACTTTTCATATTAAATTTTAATTTTTTAAATACTTAAATAATTTTAATTTTATTTTAACATACCTGTCCATTTCTATACCATTTATTACTTTTAATATCCATATCAACTTCACATGCTAATTTAACTTCACTATGTTGATCAGCATAAACAATAGACATTTCTTCATCATGCATTATTGGACGTAATGGTAAAACTAATGGTTCATCATGTTGATAATCATTATCATCTTCAATACCATCATTTATATTACCATCTATACCAATAATATTATAATCATCTTTATTATTCTTATCATTATTATTATTATTATTATTATTACTTTTACTTAATTTATTTAATTTTAAATTTATATTTTTATTATAATTTTTATTTATAATACTACTACTATCACTATCAGATATAACGGAACTAATACCGCTATCAAATTCTTCACCATTATCATCAATAATAACAATTGGTTCATGAATTTTTTTACGTTTTGGACTAATTAATTTTTTAATAACTAATTTATTATTACTATTAATATTTTTATTATAATATTTACTATTATTATTATTATTATTATTGTTATTTTTATTATTGTTAATATTTGAAAGTTTTCTATTTAATAAATTTATATTTTTATTAAATGCATGACTATTAAATTCTTCATTACTATCATTTTCATCATTATTATTATTATTATTATCATTATTATTATTATTTTTAACATTTATTAATTTTTTATTAAAACTATTATTAAACTTTAAATTACTATTATAGTTATTATTGTTGTTATTATTACTGTTAATATTCATATCTAAACTATAATTTAAATTTGACACATCCGTATGTTTGTGTATTAACGGCGGTGGTGAGGGCAGGATATTTCTATTTATATTTTCATTATAACTATAATTATTATTATTACTATTTATATTAATATAACTATTTTGAATTTTTTGTGTAGATGTTGATAAAATTTCTCTATTTTTAGTTATAGTTTTAATAGTAGTTGTAGTTGTAGTTATAGGTTCATTATTAATTGAAATTTGTGTATTATTATTATTATTATTATTTTGTAATGGCAGATAAGAAGAAGAAGAAGAAGAAGAATTTATTATAGAAGTAGATATTGTAGAATATGGTATAGATATTGAAGAGGATGATGATAATAAAGAAGAAGTATAGGAATCAATATTAGAATTTAAAGATTCATTTATGAGTGAATTATTATAACTAATATCACTTGTATTAATATCACTTGAGCTAGTTGGAATTTTTGATGGTATTAAAATATCATCAATATCATCAATATTACTATTATTATTTTTATTATATAATATTATATTATCATCAGTAGTAATATCTGTTGTTTTATTATTGTTTATATCATTTTGAATATTACGTTTAAAACGATTTAATTTTATATTATTCGGTTCAATTGTTATATTGAAAAGTGTATTTGGATTTGCTGTTGTTGTTGTTGTTGTTGTTGTTGGTGCTATTGTTGCTGTTGTAATATTTGTTAAATCAATTATTAATCCAACTGATACATTAATTTTTTTTATATTTGATATTTGTTTATTTTGTACATTTTTTATTCTCTCTTTAATTATTATTTCTTCTTCATTACTATTATGTTCTTCTTCTTCTGCATCATCTTCTGTTTCTTCATCATTTTCTTCATCATCTTCATCATCATGTTGTTGTTGTTGTTGATATTTTTCAACTGGATTATATTTATTAGCATACTTAATTTCTTTTATAGATCTTATTTTCTTTATTTGAACTCTTTTTGTATTATCAAATGTATAATCATTGTCACCATCATCATCATCATCATCATCATCCTTATCATCATCATAGTCAATTGTTAAAGATTTCCTTACATCATCATCAATTTTTTTATTTATTATTATTTTTTGTTTATTTTTAAATTTTTTATTTGTATTTACTGTTACGAATGAATTGACATGTTGTTTTTTATTATTATTTTTAATATTTTTATGTTGTTTAAATTTTTCTTTATTTACTTCTTCTTCTTCTTTTATTTCTTGTTCATTTACTTGCTTTTCATTTTCATTTAATTTCGATGATATTTTTTCAAAATTTTCATTCATTACTGTTTTCAATGGCATCGAATTTATATTGTTAGATTTTGTTGTCATCGTTATGAATTCATCGTTTAAAATAATTTTTTCATCATTGTTATCGTTTTTTAGTTTCATTTTATTATCCTGGTCAATAACAATTGAATTTTTTGTTATTGCACTAGTTGTTGTTGTTGGTGATGCAATTATTGGTATTGTTGTTTTTGTTACAATACTCTTAAATATATCTAAAGTACTATTACTATTTGCATTTTTACCGGAATTTTCTCTATTAGATAATAAATAGTATGATGATGATGATGATGATTGTGATGATTGCAATTGTAATGGTATAGAAACTTGTGTTGTTGTTGTTCCTAAGAATTTTTCTGATATAATTTTTGTATCTGATGTTTTTCCTGTTGATGTTATATCATTTAATATTTGTGAATTTGTTGTTAAATTAGTTAAAGCACGTGGCAATACAGTTGTTTTTGCTTGATTAGGATTTTCTTGTTGTGAATGCAAATGATGATTATGTAAATGATGTTGATGATTTTTACCTTGATGTTGTTGTTGTTGCTGTTGTTGTTGCTTTTTATTACGATTATGATGATTTCGATTTTTTTTATTTTTATCATTACCATTATTATTATTTTTGTTGTTGTTGATTTTGTTGTCATTGTTAGTTTTACTGATGTTTTTAATATCCTGATGCATTAGACCAAAATTTTTGTAGTTAAGAGAACGACTGTCATCAGACTTACTAATTTTTGTATTATTATTATTTTGTTTCTTTTTATGTTCATTTTTCATACCATAACGACCATTTTGCTTAAATAATACTATTGTTGATTGTGGTGATGATGATGATAATGATGATTTTCTATTATCATTTTGTTCTTTGCTATTATTATGATGATGATGTTTTACATTTCGTTTTAGATTTAAAGGTAATTCTTCAATTATGTTTACCTGTTGTGTTATTGTATTATTATTTTTAGTAGTAGCAATAGCATTGGCATTTATAGTTATTCCTAAATTTTCAGTATTATGCAATTTCCGATTATGACGACGTTGCTGTTGTTGTTGTCTTAAACGTTGTTTTAATTTTTGATGATTTTGTTTTCTTATAACATCACCACCAACATCACCACTCTCTCCTATTTCATTATTTGAATGTTGTTCTTTTTTATGTTTATCTTTTTTCTGATGCTTATTATTATCATGTTGTTTTGATTTATTATGTTTTGAATTATTTTTATGTTGTTTATGTTTTTTATTTGATAATTCAGTTGATAATACTGATGTAGTTGATGACAACGATGCTGATCCTGATGATGATGATGATGTTGGCAATACATTTTGACTATTATAACTTATTGTTGTTGTATCATAATAAATAGGAAATAATGATGGTAATGTTGACAATATTAATTTTGATTTTGATGAACTTGATGATGATAAAAATTTTAATTTTGTTGAGGAAACATTCTGTTTTAGTTTATTATTATTTTTACAATTATTGGCACAATGTAAGAGCACATTATTATTACTCTGTTTAGTATTTGATGATAGATTTGAATTTAAAATAGTTACATCATCATTATTTACTTCCTGTATACTATTTATGGGTGTTATATTTGTTGTTGTTGCTGATATCACCTTTTCGGTTTTAGTTTGTACTCTAAATCCGTCATAAATTCCTAGTTTGTCAACTGATTTTAGAATATTTTGTCCAATCTTTTGTGATGTTATTGTTGTTGTTAAGTTTTTTTGTTGTTGTTGTACTGATATCACTTCTTGGTTTTGTGTGACGATACCTGAAAAATTAAAAAATATAATATTTAGATAAATTATTAATTAAAATTATTTTTATAAGAGTTATTAAATTTTTATTCAATTTTAATTTATTAAAATTTAACTATAAATGTCTGAAATTATATTATTCTTATCGTATATGGCTTATTAATATCATCTCAGTTTAAATTAAATAGCTTCTGATACTATTATTTATAATATACGAAATAAACTAACTGAATATTATTTTTTTCACTGGGTAGATTAATGGAACAGGAATTAAATACGTTTTTGTTGAATAGGTCATATCTTATATGGTTATTATTTTTCTGGTGATTATTATTTTTTTCAAGTAAAATTTAAATGGCGTATTCTCCGATATATTATGGTAAAATTCGAAATAATATGTAGTAATATTTATATTATGTATCTCCCAAATCCAAAATAAGTAAATTAAAGCCACAAATTCTTAGACAAATTATATATATATATTATTCTGCGTTTATATGGATGTTTGTAAGTCCGACGGAATACTCCAACTCATATACAAATTGCAATTTGTATACAAATTGCAATATGTATACAAATTGCAATATGTATACAAATTGCTTTGGTACTCTTTTTTTAACCTCTGTATACCATGCTGAACCTTTGCAGGAAAAAATACCACTGCATGAAATATATTTTTTTAATTTAATGTTAGTCTTCTTCGCAAATAATAAGAAAACATAAAAAATAATAATAATAATATAAATAAAACAAACAATTTTTTTGATTTATAATAAGAAGGACTAATAGAAATTTTATCAATAGTTTAATATGGTGTAATAACCAAAAAGTAAACAGCATTTAACACAAAAAAAAACATAATGCACTAAAAGGTTATTCTTATTACTTAAAATTATACACAATATTCATATGTGTCTACATATTTATTTTTTTTTTTTTATTTTTTGTTGTTGTTATGATAATGATCATCGCATCATAGTTTTGCTACCGTATGCATTGCCTGTACTATAGTACTATAGGTATATATACTCTAGCCAGAAATGTGATGCGATGATGAGTTAAAATTGTTATTTATTTTTATTTTTTTTAATATATATATATATCTATATGGTATATTTTAAATTTATGATCGTATTTAATATTCAGTATATATTATGGGGTAAAGTTTTAGTTCTGCTGATTTACACATAAAAACAATAATATAAAATAATAACAATAATAATAAATGAAATTTTGTACTATTATTTTTTATTTCTTATCTTTGTAAATTTATAATTTTTAGGTATATTTGTTTTCTCCAAGTGTGTAGAAATGTATGTTGTAGAGTGTGATGAATTTTTTTTAATATAGTAGGTAGGTATATATAGGTATCGGTTAAAACATATTGATTGTTGTTCTTCTTTTTAATGTATGTTATAAATAATAATTGGTATGAATTTTAACATGAACAGTTCGATAATGAATTTTGTGAAATGAAATGAAATTTTAAATAACCGATCAATTGTTCACAAGTTATGAACAGTTGTGTAAATACCTATTTATTTGCAGTAATTTTTTTTATTTTAATTTTTTCTACAACACTATGTGAATTCTATGTGTACCTACAATATTATTGTTTTTTTATATTTACAATTTTATTTATTTTTGTTTTTAAAATTGTTTTCGTTCAAAGTTGTGGCTCATTATAAATTATTATTTGTTCGCTATAAACGTTGACGCTAAACTTACGCAGCGAATGTTATTGAATGTTAACAGGATTAACTTGATCCTGAATTATACGATAAATTTTCAATGTTGGCAAAAAGGATGTCCCTAAAATGATCGAGTAAATGACCCTTAGGGAATAGAAAATTTTGCACCTTACTACAAATATTCTGTTTATATAGTAATTAAAAGCGTTATAATACAAAAATAAAGGTATGATAAATTAGTAAGCAAATACGTATTTTTCTTAAACTTGAAATGAAAACTCTAATGAAGGAAAAAAATGCTAGAATTTATTTTGCTTCCGTCATTTATGGCGGGTTACCAAGCTAGTCTATTTATACAAAGTCTAATTCTTCATTTTATTACAAATGTTGGCATTGACTACAGAAAAATTTATTAAGATATAGAAAATATTTCCAGTAAATGGACACATTTTTGTACATAATTATTATATTAAAAGTCTGAACTCTTTCAATTTCTCCTTCTTAAAAAATCAAATTCCTTAAGATTTAATTTTTAAAAGTTTAAAATTAAATTATGGTTAATTTAAATAAAAGTATTTCACACTGTGACTACAGGCAAGTCACTACAAAAATGTCGTTTAAAAGTCAAATAGGTACTTTAATATTACTATTATTAAATAGAATATAAATTAAAAACTACTTCTTCAGTAAATTTCCATTTATTTTAATTTAAAAAAAAAAAAAAAATAATAATAAAAAACAAAAATGTTCATTAACATAATCAACATTCTTGTTAAAATTGCTCAAGTAACTGATAAAAAAAAAAAAAAAACAAAAATAAAAATCAAAAATAAAAACTGAAACTGTTTGCCTGCGGCGTTCAACTAATTTTCATATTCTGAAGGTCATGATCAAATTTTCAATATCGAAATTTTATTTTGTTTTTCCTGTTTTTTTTTTTTTTTTTTACTCAAAAACCCTTGTGCTATATGGTGACATTTATAAAATAAATTTCATATAATATAAGGACCCTTAATTAATTCCAACGCCTATATATGCAAATACGTAACTCTCTAAAAATTACGATATATTTCTCATTTTTATTTTCCTGTACACATTTATACACTTTATGTCAGTCAATACTGTAAAGTTTGGTCAAAATTTTAACCAAAAAAAAAAATACATTAAATCCAAAATCCTGTGGTGCTGCTCGGTTCATTTTAAAGATGGGTCTTACATTTAAAAATTCTTATTCATATACGAATTTAAAAATATTAAAAAAAAAAAAAAAAGCAACAAAAACCATAATTTTTTTTTTGCGAAAATTCAAAAAAAAAAAAAATAATAATAAAACAAATTTGGTCTCCTTTAAGTCCTTAACTTGGTCCTTTTTTTTTTTTTTATTCTTTTATGTCCCTGGGTATCATCATCAATTGAAATATTGCAAAAATGAAAATTACCTTAAGGCTATCATTCAAAATTATTATCCATATTATTATTACAACGCCAATTTGCATATCAAGGATATTCAAGGATATATCAAACAAATAATACGAGGATATATTTTATAATATATGTATAATGTTATATATTATAAATATATAGTTATATATACATATTTAGGATATTATTATCCTGCCAGGCAATCATATTTATTTTTTTTTTTGTAAATGAACAAAAACTATGGTCATGTCTCAGTATGAGGTTTTAATATATATATATGTATTTTTATTGGTGTTATTCTGCTGCAATACACATACAATAAATATACATACAAGCACACACATGCAAATAGAAATTATGATGGTTAGGTTAGGGTTTTTTTATTTTCAGTTTTTTTAGTTTAAATTTTTTTTTGTTTGTTTTTTATTTTTTTATTTTCTTTTTCATTTTATTTATGTAAATATTATACAATAGATGGCATTCTCAGTTATGTTGGGTTTTTCATAAATTTATTTTTTTATTAATAATTTTTTTGCTCCTCAAAAATATATATATACGCTTATAATGTCCAAAATACCACCCTATTTAATTTTTGTATATTTAAAATTCTATTTTAAAAGGAAAATATGATATGACTAGGATAATATGAAAAGGATATATGACTATAAAAAATTATTAAATAGAATAAAAATTAGTAAATATTAGTATGAGTATATGTATGATAAAAAAAAAAAATCCCTATATCATTAAATTAAATAAAAATGAAAAATTATACTTCGACAATTACTTATGTACATATTTTTAGTATACAAACATTCATGTACATGATTTGTTATTGAATTTTTTTTTGTATAAGAATAGTGGGTCAAGAATTTTGGTTTTATTTTTTTTGTTTTTTTTTTTTTTTTTGTTAAAAAAATAAAAATCTATGAGGCTTTAAAAAGTATTTATATTTTTTTTGAAGGGTACCTATATACAATTTAAATAATTATATAGAGGAAAATTTGTAAGTGGGTATTTATATTGAAGTGGGTTTTTTATATAGAAGTGTGCAAAATACAGGTAGATTCCAAAATGGCTTAGCCAAGCTAAAACTGTATATAAAATTAATTTGAAATTCCACTTGTTTAATTAATTTTGTTTTGGCGGTTGAATCGATTTTATAAATTAAAGAAGAAATTTCAAATTTATTTTGATTTGTGTGCTAAGTGAAGATATAAGTCTATTTTTGCAGTACAAATAAGTCAAACTATTCATTTGACAATTAATTTTTGAATTATATCGTTAATGTTTTTATGTAATACTACTATTTTTATCATTAGCAATCACTTATGAAAGTAGTTTTGATGTATCGAATGAACGAATTTTTAAAATTGCTGAAGAAGACGTCGCATATGCTAATAACATCAACTATCAAGAATAGTTTATATTTCAAATTAGATGGACAAATGCTATAAAAAAACCAATAACAAAATTATTTATAGAAATTCTCTAAATAGGATTTTAAACTTTACTTATAACAATCACGTCTTAGTGATTTAAAAATTAAAAATTGTTAACAATGATAGAATTTGTTAAAAGTAATAATCACAAAACACTTAGATCAGCATTTTAGTGCTATGCTATAACGAAAAACAAAAATCAGTAACTGGAAATATATTTGAAAACTACTAGGAGCTGTATATGACAGATATCCAGGCCAATTACAATTTTGAAAAACATAATAGGAAATTCCTATAGTCGACACCAATTAAAAGGCTCATTAAGTAATCCATATATGTTGCTACCTATTTAACACGGGCCAAATTTCCAAAATAAAAAAAAACTTCAAAATAGATTTTTCATAATTCAAACAGTAAGTAGTCCGATAATTTCAAGCAATTTCACAATATATTGTGTATATTGAATTCATATAGACAATATTTATACCGTTGAAATTCAGAATAACTTAAGAGTACAGTACTACTGTTACAGTAGTAGGCAGTAGACTGTAACAGTAGTAGACAGTAATAAATTAAAAAACAACTCACAAATGCAGTTTTTTATCGTATGACATTGAAACACAAACACGCAGAAGCTTTTAAAAATTTGTTAAAAAAAATGTTAACAGAATAAATTGTATGTTTTAATAATGATTTTAACGATGGGTGCTGTTGAGCAATATACCTATACAATCGTTCACTTAAAACTATTGAATTTTTTCTTTTAACCCTGTATTACCATCCCACAGTACTAACTTAAACTATTTTTAGGTAAAAATATTATATAGATAAATAAATAATAATGATATTTTTAAATGGTAATTGTAGGAGTGTTTACTAAGCCAATATTAAAATATTAACAAAATTTATATTTATAATTTGTTTCATATTTATTTATAAATACATTCTATGCATACATTATGTAGATATTTATGTATTAAAATTTTTGTATAAAAATGTATGTACATGAAATATGTATAGTAAAAATTTTCATATATTCAATTAGATTCATTCATATTTATATACATTTATATATATACATTTTCTGAATATCTGTTGAAGAATAATATTACAATATAAAATAAATATTATATCCTGGATCATGAAACATTAATTTAATATCGATACACCAACACAATTAAATTAATTCAAATATATTATTATTATATAAAAACACGTATAGAAATTTTATTATAACATTAAAACCATTTATATTTTTATTTTTTTGTTTTTTTTTTTATATTTTTAATCATTATTAGTTAGATTGTACTAGTAATATTAATAGATAATAACTAATTTAATCATAATATAAATTTAATTCTGGAATACAGAATGTTGTAAGAAAAAATTTATAATTTTGAAAAACTAAATGTAGTATTTAAATGTGGACACAGATCTTAGCTTGAGATGTATCCAAAATTATGTTCTGTTATGTTAAACCATTACATAAAAAATTGCATAAAATAGATAGTTTTAGCGTAACAAAAACAAACTTAAAACAACATTAAGAAGAGGTTTCAATATAATATCTACCTTGGCTATAGCCCGCGATGACCTTGAAAATATAACATTAATAATAACAAGTTAAAAATCTAAAATTACATCTAAACTAATCCACCTTATAGGTCTCATTTGCATATTTTAACCATTGTGGACAATTATGAATTAACCAAAAATGGTTCTTTTAACCGTTAATTAAAAACAGTACAAGAACGCAAATTTAATTAAATAAAACTATTAAAATAATTATTTTTAAATCTTTTACTTCAAATTTAATTCTACACATTAGTCCGTACCCTACTTTAATTCAAAAGAAATGAATTACATTTTTTGAATCTCTCTCAAATTTTAATTTTTATTCATAAGAGATGTTCATATTTTGAATGAGTTTATACAGCATCGAGTATATATATAATAACATCGGTATGTACAACATAATATTACCAAATTTCTAAAATATACAAAGTGTACAAAGTGATTTAATATTATTAAGGTGAGATTATACCTTGAATAATAATAATTATAATATTATATTTAATATAATAAAATAAAAATTAAAGTAGGTAAATATATATATATATATATATATATATATATATATTCATAATATTATAACATATTAATTAAAGTTAATGTTTTTAATGAAATTCAACATTTAACATTCGTAAACATTTCTGATCTTATACTTGATATACATGTATGTATATATATAGATTTATATGTATGTGTGTTTGTTTATTTAATTATTATTCTGATTATTATTATTTCAAAATTAATTAACATTTAATGTAGGTATATAATATAATGTATAGATATAGGTACGTAATTAGAATCTATCTATTTAAATTTATTAAATTTTACAACTGTTTTTTTTTTTTTAGACTACTGAATACAAGATACTGACTAATAAATTAAAAAATTACCATTCAATATGAATTGAAGTTATTGGTAATTAAATATTACAAAAATACTAGATAAATTTTAAATTAATTAAAATATTATAAGAATTTACTGCAAATATTAAAATGATTGATCTTTAAATACACAAATAGGATACAAGTATTCATCCATAACATTTTGTTCATCTTACAATAATTCAATATCTAATTAGAAATGCTATTTAAAGAAGTTATAAATTTTGAGTGTAAAAGGATAAACGTAAGTAGTTAATTAATTATTCAGAATTAATCAATACGCGGGAATTAACTAAAAATTTATCTTTTTGTAATAATATAAAGTGAATTTTAAAAATTGATTTTGTAAATAATCGAACTCAAACGTTTATTATGATACAAACAAACTCGAAAGAGTAAATGAGTAAATTGGTATAAATCTAATGATTAGATCATCAACTCAATATCAATCAGTAATTCGAATCAACTCAAACATTGATATCATAACTCTAATATTAATTTTAACAAAAGAATGTGCTCACAAGTGTTAATGATGTTAAGTGATAATAATAAATAGGCCCAAGTTTCAGCAGAATTTTTTTTACATATCAAACTTACCAATTATGAACCTAGAACGTCGCTTTATCAGTTCAATCTCTATGTTGGTCTCATTTAGCTATATATCACTGTTACATATCTGTATATTTAAATAAGACTATTTTCACATAGTAATTTTCTAACAGTAAAAATTAAATAATGATCAAAGTTTTTCTCCCAAACAATCCATGTTTGTATTTTTCATCATTTATCTTTCTTATTCATGTCCTGATTCCTACTTGAAATGGAATTGGTGAGTTCTGAGGTGTCTAGAATGGCTTTGTCTCTGTTTTTGTTATCTCCTCACCCAAATTTGTCTTCTTCATATCATTTTTTTATTTAGGAAAAGTATTGCAGGTACTCTACCTATTTATCTACTTTACCGTTATGTTTTTTCGGCTTTCCGTTACACATATGATATGACATCAGCTGAATAGTTTTTTAGTCAGTTTTTCTTTACTTCACTTTTTCATTATCTTTCACCTTATTCAGTTTACTTCACTTTTTCATTATTTTCACCTCATTCATCTTATTCAGTCAAACAAGCTCACTACCTCAATACTACCATTTCTGTGTTGACAAGCAGCTCATGTTGATCATATGTCTTATTTCCTACCAAACCTTATAATAGTATCATACATTAACATCCGGTTAACTGAAGCGTTTTATATTGTGCAATTCGAGTTATACAACAGTTTTGCTGTTGCAGACGATATCTGCCACAAATTACTGTTTTAATCATCACGCATTTACATGATGATTTTCTACATCGTTGTCTATTTGACTATTGCTCTATAGATAAACAAAATTTATAATCATAAATATTACTGTAATATTTGGTGTCATGTCTTATTAAGAGCTATTTATTAACTTCCAGATGTGATTCTCTATATGAATTACAATTACATATAATCAACAGTATTAACATTTTTATACCAATAATATTTATGGGAACCATAGGCAAGTATCGCTATACAATAACTGAGCCCAGATATTTATAAGAGGTTGTTGTTCGTATATTATAGTATTATTTTTATTTGAAAAAGTTTACATTCATACATTTATTTTTTTTCTTATGTAGATTATGCATGCATTGCTGTCTATTTGAGGCATGTAGGTATAGGTAGAAGTAGCCATTCCAGTTACTTCTGCAATACCAAAGACCACTTAATGGTGACTTTTTTATACCACTCGAGTGATTTATTTGTTGTTATTGGTTGTTATAAGGATTGATGGGATACCTAGCTTGGAAACGTAGCTTTTTATCTGCCAATTATCCGTAGTGATGGCTGCTTCTCTTGATATATCAGTACGTGATATGGCTAAGAGTTGTTTAGTTTTGTTGATGTGTTCGCCATATTTTCTTCGACCGTTGGTCTAAAGTTTACTATATTGTGCATTTTAACTTATAGAGGAAAACAATATTTGCGACACTAACATTTATCACAGATTTCCATTTTAACTTACGCACATTCACACGACCATTCAACATCATAGTATATGTTATTAATGCTTTAATAATAATACAACTGAAACAAAATAACCGATCTTCGGTGTAATTATGACAGAATTAATTCTACTGAAATATAAATAAATTATATTATGTGATTGTTACTTATATATTTTCAAATACTCTAGATTTACTTTACCGTTATTTTTTTATTATAATGCTTTTAATTAGCATATAGACCGAATATTTGTAATAATGTGCAAAATTTTTTATTCCCTAACCTCGTGAACAGACGTAGTAATCAAATTTTCAAAATAAAACAAAAAATAGTTTAAATAAAATATTTAAAAACTAGCTTTGTAACCCGCCATAAATGACGGAAGCAAAATAAATTCTAGCATTGCTTTCCTTCATTAGAGTTTTCATTTCAAGTTTAATAAAAATACGTATTTGCTTACTAATTTCGTCAAAGTTTATAGCGAACAAATAATATTTTATAATGAGCCCCAACTTTGAACGAAAACAATTTCAAAAATAAATAAAAAACAAAAATAAATAAAATTGTAAATATAAAAAAACAATAATATTGTAGGTACACATAATATTTATTTTGATGAATAAAATAAAAACTCGTGTTGTAGAAAAAATTAAAATAAAAAAATTTACTGCAAATAAATAGGTATTTACAAAACTGTTCATAACTTGTGAAGCATTGATCGGTTATTTAAAATTTCATTTCATTTCAAAAAATTCATTATCGAACTGTTCATGTTAAAATTCATACATAATTATTATTTATAACATACATTAAAAAGAAGAACAACAATCAATATGGTTTAACCGATACCTATATATACGTACCTACTATATTAAAAAAAATTCATACACATCATCTCTCTAGAAATACATTTCTACACACTTGAACAAAACAAATATACCTAAAAATTATAAATTTACAAAAATAAGAAATAAAAAATAATAGTACAAAATTTCATTTAATTTCTTAAAAAATGTATAGGTTGTTATTGTTTTTATGTGTAAATCAGCAGAACCAAAACCTAACCCCATAATACATACTAAATATTATATACGATCATAAATTTATATATCATATAGATATATATATATATATATAAATATATATTTAAAAAAAACAGTAAACAAAAAAATAAAAATAAATAACAATTTTAACTCTTCATCGCATCACATTTCTGGCTAGAGTATATATATATATATACCTATAGTACTATACAGGCTATGCATACGATATGACAAAACTATGATGCTATGATCATTATCATAACAACAAAAAAAATGAAAAAAACAAGAAAAAATATGTAGTCACCTATACATATTGTGTATAAGTTTAAGTAATAAGAATAACCTTTAAGTGCATTATGTTTTTTTTTTGTGTTAAATGCTGTTTGCCTTTTGGTTATTACACCATATTAAACTATTGATAAAATTTCTATTAGTCCTTCTTATTATAAATCTAAAAAATTGTGTGTTTTATTTATATTATTATTATTATTTTTTATGTTTTCTTATTATTTGCGAAGAAGACTAACATTAAATTAAAAAAATATATTTCATGCAGTGGTATTTTTTCCTGCAAAGGTTCAGCATGGTATACAGAGGTTAAAAAAAAAGTTCCAAAGCAATTTTTTTACATATTGTAATTTGTATATGTGTTGGAGTATTCCGTCGGACTTACAAACATCCAGACAAATGCAGAAAATTATATATATAATAAACATTAACATAACATATACTAATTAAATAGCAATAAATTATTATATAATATTTAGCTGCTGCTTATGTTTTTTTTATAATTTGTACTTCATGACATTACAATTCACTTCGCAGTCACACAATAGTTTTACTTTTACATACGCATTCAAATAAAATTGATTTTTATTAGTTGTAAAAGTAGAATTCCTACGATTTATGGGTGCGATGAATACTTTCATTTTGGGCATTCTGGACAAGACCTAAATAATACCATAATACATAGATACTACATAGGTACATAAGATGTAATATACGATTATAAATTTAAAATATATATAAATATGTATGGATATTAAAAAAACAAATGTTAACTCGTCAAGGCATTACATTTCTGGCTCTAGAGTATATGGTTGCAAAAAAAAATGGAAATATCATGCATGGTCTTAAAAAAAATTTATCTTCGGAAACTAAAGGTACGGAAATATATTTGTTTTATGTTAAAAAAATATATCCAAGTAATTTGTATAATATATATTGCAATTTGTATATAATATATTAGAGCGTTCCGTCAAACATACAGATAAATGTAGAAACTATATTATATAATATGATCGAGATAACTAAGCCAAAATATTCAAAGGATTTTATTGTTCGTGTATTGCAATATTTTTAATTCTGATGAACTTTCTTGCGTTTTTTTGCTATTGTATGAGTACATGGATTCCCGATTTACTTAGTAAGATATCCTGAGCAGTAAATAAAATATAATTCTTAATATTTTTATAGGCAAACACAAATTTTTTCTATCAAAAGTACATCGCATACAAATTTTATACAAAAATTTAAATTAAAACCATGTTCACAAGTTTTATTTCTCTTCTCTCATAAAAGTTATTCTCTCGCATTTATGTCGTCAAATACCTTAACTATAGTGTTTAAGTAGAACATTACATTGTAAAAAAGAAAAATAGAGGCGACTTTGTAAGTCGTATTTCACAATAAAAATTTATATTTTTTTATTATCTAACATCGCACACAATGTAAATCGTGAAGAACGTGTAAAAAAAAAATAATAATATTAAAATTCTAACTCTTTCATAAAAAAAAAAAAAAAAAAAAAAAAAAAAACAATAAAAAACAAAACACATCCCTAGAGTAGTAAAACTTATTCTTTCATCACCTTATTTGAAATCACTACCATTTTACAGGTAGTGAAATCTAGGTTTATTTTTATTATTTTTTTTTTTTATATTATTTCTTTATTCTACGGTTGCCATTCTAGATATTTCTTTTCCTTACCTTTACCTTACCTTAAAATATTTTATGTCTGACATATTTAATTTGTGAATGAAAATCCTAAGTGAAAATGTCAACAGGAAATATGTCTTTTTCATCCTTTTTTCTTATTGAAATGGAGATGGGAGTGGATCTTTCAGGTTAGATGGCTAGGTTCATTTTTGGTTATTCTATAATAACGCAACTATACATTAGATAGAGATATACACTACTATAAATTATAATATACTATACACATTCAGTTAATTACGAAATTCCTTTTAATTTTTGTTTCTTATTTTTTTTTTTTTTTACTTTTCACTTTTAGACACTTTTAGAAATATAATTTTTGTAACAGACTAAAAAGGACACCTTGAAGGTACAGAGTCATACTATATTATATTATTATTCTTTATGTATACAACTATTTATAAATATTTTGTGGATAGGTGAATCTCTTCACTTCGTCTATTTAAAATTTGTCTTTTTTTGGTTTTGTTTTAGGAAACAGGAAAAGAAAATTCCTAGAGCTGTCGAAATATTTGTTACACATTGTTGTTTTTTTTTAAATTTTCTTTTGCAATTTGCTAAGTCCTTTAATTTAGAAATTTAAAAAGTAATATGGTATATATGTACATATTTTGTTGATGATACATTAATGTCACGACAATTAAGAAGAATAATTTGTTAGAATTTCGATTTTGTTTGAATTTAATTTGCAAATTTATTTTTAAGGGTCTGAATCCGGTTATTCCAAAGAGAGAGCTAGTGCGATAAATGTGTAGATACCATACGGCTTGTTCAATCTAGTACTGGAACGTATATTGCATATATTTTTTGTATATTTTTTAGACCTGTTCAACGACTAGGATACGCGGACGACATTCACATCATCGACAGATTACAACGGGTGGTTATCCAGATTGAAGAAAAGCGGAACGAATGGATTTGAAAGTGAATGAAGAAAAAACAAAATATAATGTGGTTTACAAATAGAAAGGCAAGTTTATTTCAACTCAGTTTTTCTTGACAGCGCTTGTAGAAAATGACAACAATTGTCATGGAAGTAGCTGGTAACAATTAAAAAATATTTTTTGTTCAAACATATTTTTTCGAATTTATTATTTTAGGACTTTGAAGAATCTGGGGACTTTGTATATCGTCGAATTCCATTTCGGATTTATCTTGTTAATCTCAATCATTATTCCTCAGTCAACCATCGAAGGTACTCAAGTTCATATTGGTCAAAACATCACTATCAGTACAGTTCATTATCTTACTTACCTCGGAACCAGCGTTTATCCCAAAAATGACACGGAAATGATGGAGATACGGCGAAAAATAATTCTTGCAAACCGCTGCTACTTCAGTTTGTCAAAATGTCTCGGATCAAGGCTATTTTCCCCAAATACCAAAATACAAATCTTCAAAACGCTCATATTCCCGGTGTTCTGGATTTCGCATCTTCAACTGGAGAGAATCCGTTCATGACCGACAAAAATGAAAGATGTTGATGAGTTAGGTCCAGAATCTATATGGTCTACCCACTAAGTAAGTAGTAATCGTGTAGACGTGTAACTAATTGTAAGTCGTGAAATTAACTTCATAACTTCGAACTGTTTACTTACACAGGAATAGTATGCATCCAAAATATCGCTGAAAAAGTGCTTTATTACGCCGGGCTTAAACGCCTTTAGAGGAAAACAAAAATCTAAATAAATTTCAAAAATAAAAAACTAAATTTTTAATATCGCAATTATACTTTAAGCTTCGGCTGAACAGAATGCTAAAAATATTAATATTTTCTACTGGGGTTATGGGTGTTATTTTATAAGATATGGTGAATATTCACAATGGTTTTCTGAAGAAATGTATCGCTTCGGTTTTATTCGGCGCCAACTTGCCACCATTGGCCTCACTCCAATAGTCAATAGTTTCAAGCCAATTTTGCAAGGTGTTTTCGGGATGTTTGTTGATTTTAGTGCATATAGGATTAGGTTATTCGCGTATATGACAAAATATAAAATTCAACGGTGGTAGTTTAAGTGAAAATTTTAATTATATTGTTATAAACTAGGTGCCGTTAATTGCTATTAAATGGCTTATTATAGATTATAGGTAACACCATAATTCCCCACACTTAATTATGGGATTGCTAGAATAGTTTGAATTTACCTAACTTTACTGTTGTAAATATTATGTCTTTGTATAATATATTTTAATAATTTTTTGTATGCATGTATTCATTGAATTTTGTATATGTATGTTTAAAGGTTATAAAATAATTTATAATATATAAAATTTTATCCTTTTTTTATATATTATGTGGTGTTGAAGAAAATAAGACATGATTACTGTAAGGACATTTCTTTATTTATAATTTTTTTTTTGTTTTTATGTAGGTATAGAAAATTAAAGGATTGCTAAAATGTATCAGGAAAATTAAAAGATTTTCCATTATTCAAGTGAGTTACTAAAGATGTTATCCTTGTTCGAATGATTCATGTCTTACTTTAGGATGTTTGTTGTGTTTTGTTTTTTTTTTTTTTTTTTTTTGGTATAGAAACTACAACCCAATTATATAAATTAAAAGATATTATATATTTATTTGAGAGGTTGAAATGTAAATAATATACAATATTATATATAGAGTGGTAGGTACTGAAAGATACGATCTATGTGTATTGGTTTCAATAAGATGATGATTATGTAAAATATATATGTGGTTTAAGTGTTCAGATATAAATTATATTTGTCAATATATAAATCAATTTGTGACAGTTTTTTTTTTTCATTACATAAAAGTTATTTTAATTAATTGATAAAAAAAAAATTGTTTTAATTAAAAAAAGAGTTTGAATAAAATTATATTGTAAAATGACGTGTGAGGTGAAAATATTTATAAATTCATTATTTCTATATAGAAAGAGTCCGATTTCAATCGTAAGCTTTATTTCTAACATTGTGCAATTTTGGTTTGAAGCTGTGGATAGAAGATCATTTATAAATATTATATAAATAATGTTAGAGAAAAACTGAGCCTTGAGGGACACCACTATCCAATACAACTTGTATTGGATAGTGGATTAAGTTTTCAATCCAGTTCAATTGCTTCTAGCTTTTTCCGTAATGAATCTAGAAAGCTATAGTTTTGCCTTCACCGTATTTTTATATGAATCGGTGCCATTTTTCCGTCATAAAGGTTAACAGATCACCAGTTGACCTTTTTAACCTAAAGCCATATTGGCAGTCACCTATATAGTTTGCTAGCTAATTTTCAATAGAATTTTCTATTGTAAATGTTGAAATTCTACCAAAAGGTAGAACTACTTTTCTTAACGAAATGATTTTTAAAAAAAATTACAGAATAATATCACTATTTTTCATTTGTAAGAAGCTATTATAAGTCTCCAAATACCGCCTCAATTTATTTCAACTCTTTTTTTTTCCTGACAGCAGTTAAATATCAATGGCAACAATTAAAAAAAAAGTTATCAAATTATAAAAATAATTTTTGTTGAAACATTTTTTTTTTCTGATTTAGTATTTTAGAGATCTTGATTTTAGGACTCTGAAATTCTGGGGATTTTGTATATCGTGGATTTTGAATTCGGAAGTTACGTGTCAATCTCAATAATTAGATAAATGATGCTGTTTAAGCAAAAAAAAATTTCTCTACGCAAGAGCCGAAAATCAACGAATGTACACCAAATCAATAGAGCGATGGATACTTTGGATGCCATAAACGCCATAACGTGTGAAAACAAATGTATTAAGCAACGAAAGTAAAAAAATATAAAAAATTAAATTTATATGCAGCCGAAATGAAAATACCCCCGCAAGTTCACCTCGAATATGCTTCTCCGATCTGGATGCCTTATTATGATAAACATATTAAGAGAATAGAGTCTGTTCAAAAGAATATGATTAAGTTTTGCCTACGTAAATTCAACTGGCAACCTTATATTACTGGATATTTAGCTAAATGTCAACTTATTAAGCTTTCTACTTTTGAGGCTAGGCGAAATGCTGCATCCGTGATGTTTTCCTATGATATTTTATCTGGCAGAATAAAATGTCCATCTGTTGTTCGCCTTTATAATATCTATGCTCCAGGGCGCGATTTCAGAAGCCAAAGATTTTTATATCTTCAAAATCATAGAACGAACTATGGTTTTTCCGAACCTATTGCAAACTCTCAGCGCTTATTTAATAACAGTTTTTCAGTAATTGACTTCAACTACAGTAGATTCGTTTTTAGGAGAAAAATCATCACATTTTTTGAAACATTACAATAATTCTTCTAATTTTAATTACTTATAATTTTATTCTACAAATTTATTAAAATTATTCTCTATTATCATTTGAATGTACTGCCTACCTTTATAATTACTATTGCTATTACTTTTAATATTTATTTACTACTTAAGTCTGAATTTTTCTTTTTTTTAACTTCTTTTCTTGAATTAATGTTATTTTTAACTTGAAATTGTTAATGCATTTTATTATTAATGTTATTTTATATCTGAAATTATTTTTATATTTACAATTTTTGTTTTCTATTTCTAGTTTTATTTTATTTTAGTTTTTAATATTTTATTAATCTGTAAGGGACTACCCAGTAGATTGAAATAAATAAATAAATAAAGTTCACTGAACCCACATTGTACAAATTGTACAAAACTGCAGTTTAAAAAACATCATTTAATAGGTAAAAAACAGTCTCGTGGTAAAAAAATCAGAAAGTAGGAGAAGATGAAATATACTGCAAGTACCTACCATACTTAGATAATATTTTGATATATGCATCTCAGTATACCGTCGACAGTACTCACGGTGAGATAAAAAATGCAAAATAAGCCAAATTGTGTGGCAAATAAGGTTTGATCCCATTATTTTGGCCAATTAGTACTCGTTTATACTATAAATCCGAAATGGGTATATTATAGCTCTAACCTTACCATTAAGCTACCTATTTACTAACCCTTTACTTCATACGAAGCCAAATATGTATATAACTTAATAAAATAGTCATCAAGTTTTGGTATGTATGACAGTAACATAACAAAACTTGATGATCATTTCAAAAAGCCATGTATGGCTTCGTATGAATTGTAGGGTTAAAACAAAAACAACATTTCCTATTCAATTGTTTGTAATCATAATATTCAACAAAAATATTGCAATTTATACCTTGAAATATAACTTCCAAATAAAAGAGGTTATATGCATATTTCATTCGTAAAATTATAAAATTAAAATTAGATTCTCATGTCAGATAAAAATTTCTAATAGACATACCGAAATAGTAAAAAAAAAAAAAATTTGAACTAAATTTTATTACAAAAATGTCTCCATTTTGTTTTTTTTTTTTTGCTTAAAATAAATAAATAAATAACTTTATAAATAATATTTTTTTATTAAAAAAAAAAACAAAAAAAAAGTTAAAAGTCAAAATACACCTACAAGCATGCCAACATACATAAATTTAAATTTTTACTTTTTTTTTTGGCACAACTAAATGCCAAATAAATTTTTCAACACCAAAAAAAAAAAAAAAAACAATAAAACAATTACAAAATTTTATAGTTTAATAGTTTATACCCTCTTCTAAACTTTTATTTTTGTCCCAATTTTTTTTCCCTTGCAAAATAAATTTTCTTTTTTTATACAATAATTCCTAACAATATGCAATATTATAAATTCCATACTTTTATCAATTTTTTTCCCCCCCTTTTTTCCAATTTCACATAACCACCACTTTTTGATTTAAGCATTGTTTGCGCGACCACATATCAACAATTGATTTTTTTTTTTGTCAAATTTTATTTGGCAATACAAAGGTTTGTTTGTGAACCGAAAACAGGAGCTATGGGCGTTACAATTGATTAAAAAAAATTTAAAAACAAAAGTCAAAGATGAAACCTGAATCCCAGATATTAAGAATGTGTTTTTGTTTTCGGTTTTCGTTAGAAACTCCACGCCAAATATAAGATGTTGTCACTTGAC
Organism: Argyra leucocephala; assembly: GCA_963942445.1. Classification (NCBI taxonomy): domain Eukaryota; kingdom Metazoa; phylum Arthropoda; class Insecta; order Diptera; family Dolichopodidae; genus Argyra; species Argyra leucocephala. The sequence goes on along the minus strand of OZ012681.1, from coordinate 8,996,218 downwards.
AAAAAAAAAAAAAGAAAATTTTTTTTGGTAAAGCAACGGATTTTGATATCTATTATGGTGACTAGATGTTTTTTTTTTTTTTTGGGGTGGCTGTGCGTTATTTTAAAAATATAAAAAAAAACAAAAATCGAAGACATACATCGAACAATGAATGTGGAGTAGGGTACACACAAGCAAAAAAAAAAAAAAAACATCAACTTGAATAATATTTTATACAAAAATGCCAACAATTTAAAAACTTCCCAGATTCATTTTTTATATTCCTGTTTTTTTTTTTTTTTTTTTGCTTTTTTTGTTCCCCAACATGAGAATACATAAAATTTAGTCAAAATAAAACAAAGAATATAAATATAACAAAAAACGAAAAAAAAAAAAAACAAGGAAACCATATCATCCTGGGAAACAAGGATATGTACAATATGAATCATGTGAATATAGAATTATTCCTCCTAACCTAGAAAAACAAAAAAACAGAAATAAAAATGTAATTCAAATGCACACAAAATATGGTCGGTCTATTGTTTCTGTTGTTGTTTCCTCCTCAAACAATTCGTATACGATGCAATGCATTGCACTCTTTTTGGAATATTTTATATACTGTTATTTATGTGTAAGTAGTACAAGGTGGTGCAAAGAATATGAATTTGATAATTTGATTCTGATATAAAACGATTATGATTGACAATTTTTCGATATAAAGCATGTCTAGTTTCAACTAAGTTGTAAGTATATTAACTGATAGGCCAGTCATGGAATAATGTTAAAAAATCTATTATTTGATTTGAGAAGTTAAAAGCTAAAATTAAACAACATTTTACCAGCTATAATAATTATTATTCTACTACTTTATTATCATATAATCAATGAACAGACCAATGAGAGTTATCCAGCATACCATCATAGACTATCCTAATAATTGTAAACTCCACGGACTAACTAGAACTAACAAACATGGGTAATCACAATAAGCCCATTTGCAGCTGTAATGATATAGGGGACAGATTCCCTCCCGATATCACACAATATAATCTAATCTAATCATGTTAACACCTGCAAAATAACAATATAGTTATATTAAATGATAAAAGGTTTATTTGATAGTTATATTTAATTATAAATTTCAAAGTTATATTTAACTATAAACATTTATATTTAATTCCAATTATTCAATTTTGTAATTACAATTCTATTAATTTTTAATTATTAATTTATTCTTCTAGGTGACCCGTCAATACTGTTCACTTGGTGGAAGGTTGTAATGGAAGAGAGCTCTACACCTCTTTACATACCGTTTTTATAATGGTGTTCAGTAATCAATGGCGGAAACACGTAACCGGATATGGTTACTGGATGTAGTACTACGGGATCAATTAAGTTCACCGTAGCGCTACATACGCCACACGATAACTGGTTGCCACCATTGACTGCCTTACACCATCTGTTGTCTCAAAAGGGTATATAACAATATATATATATATGATAATTTAAAATGTGTTGGGCCTAATAGAAACTTTATAGAAATATTATTATTGTAACTGTAAATAGTTAATCCAACAAATACTGCTATACAAATTATTTTACTTCAAAATGTCGATGTTTTTATTTATTAAATAGAATCATTAGTGAAAATTTTACGAAATATAAGAAACTGATTCTTACTTGGATATTTTTTGCCATGGACTATTGAAATCTAAAATCTTTCTCAAATTAAAGATAAGCCTGTTTAGTTGAGTAAAATGAGGGAAAGTAAATCACTGATGATCAAAACCCTAACATGTATATTACCGGCTTCAGCAAATAGTAAGTTCAATGCAAATAGAGATGTAGATTCCACTTTCAAGAAGAATATTTCTCTTATCGTCTATCGTCTATACATCCATATATCCCAATTTGCAAATCAGTAAAATTGCTCAATAATATCGTTGACCAAACATATAGACCAACAATTTTGAACAATCAAATGAGGAAATAAAAAATAAATTTGAAAACTTCGCGTCTACCCAGAGCAGCCCACCTTACAAAAATATTATAATAAAATGTAATTCGATTTTTATTTAATATATGCCTAAGGTCTGATATAAATATATGCGTGGGGTATCATAGGATATACATTTATGATAGGTTGATTAATATCTCTATATATTCACTTCACTATTTTATTTAATAGCAGAAGGACGTGTTTTGCTTACCTTTGCTTATGGTGTTCAATTCAAAACTTAAATGAATTGAATTGGTGTACATATTATTGAATTTGCCTACTCTATTAAATAATTTGAATTTGCTTTTAACAAGTGTTTTTAATACGTTATTTCGGATATATATGGTTTTGTTACGAATACAGTTATCTTTTGTTGCACAGAGGAGCAACCTACTGTTTTGATAGTCTTTCAAATTTAACTTAACCACAATAGTAGTAGTTATACATACGTAATTAATCATCATAATCATACATACGTAGTAGTAATTGCACAAAAATAAGCTATTAGAAAAATTCTATAATATAATATACTTTTCCTTAAAAACAAATGTTAATACCTAAAATTCATTTTTTTTTTTTTTAATTTTAAGCCAGCCTGTACAATTAGACACAATTTTTAAAACAATGTAAAATAAAAAGATCAACGATTCGGAAAAATCATTCTAAATTTTCGGTTTTGTTTTTCCGCTTTAGAATTGAACATATACATATTATAATGTATATATATAAATATATGCTATGTGCACAATCGTAATATAAATACATACATTTTGGTACACACATATACATCTCCATTATTATCTCTTGATATTATGCATATATATAAGTATTCAATATATATCTATAGGCATGGGTATGTAACGGTATATAAGAACAAAATAACGATATTTGTACAAATCTAAATAACAAACAAAAAATCCACATATTTTACACGTATATAAACTATAATTTAAGAAATCCAGTTCACCATTTTGTTTTGTTTTTTTGTTTATTATAATTTATTATTGATCAAAATTTATTTTTGAGTTCACGGAATTATTTTACGTTAACAGTGATTTTAGAAAAAAAAGATAAAACTTTAAAATAATGGTGTTACTCTACTCAATAAAAAATATAAAGGTCATTTCGTATTTTATATTGTTTGAATTTGGCCATATTTATGATCTGCGAGCTGTCAAAAACAAGTTAAATGATTGAAAAATAATATAAGTAGGAAAACTCGACTCGACGTTCTACTGCGTTCGTTCGGCGAAAAAAATAAAAGTTGAATCAAGTTTAACTTTTTCGGCGTAGAATTACATTTTGTGATTGTCAATGCAAGTTTTAGTATGTGTTTTGAAAATTAGTAAGAAAAACACTCAGAAATATTATTAATATTACTGCATAAAAATATTAAAGTTTTAAAAAAAATTGTTATTTTTTTAAAAACCTAAAATATTTAATATTAAAATACAATTTAAACAAAATGTTTATCAAAATTTAAAAACAGCAATTTATTTATAAAAATTCAAAATTTTTAATACACAAAATAATCAATCTTAATACAAATAGGGTTGTGTAGTTCGTTGGTGAAACAATGAATTACTAGGCTCTCAGAAAAGAAGGAAAAGTAAACTTTTTTTTTTTTTGAATACAATTATAACAAGATACAATCCATATAATATAAAAAAACGAATCTTGCAAAAAAAAAAAAACAACAACACAACACCAAACAAAATTTGAAATTCTCATTCCACAATCCACACTTGCAATTTTTACCTATCCATACATACATCAAACTATTAAATATTATATTACACAATTACTAGGGGCCCCTGTTAAGTAATTATAATTTAAGTTGAAGTCAAATTTAAAGTTTTTAAAAAAACAGTAATTTACGTACTGACATAGACTTCTCATTACAAAGCAGAAAACACTCATGTTTTAATGAATAGCTTTGGAATTAGTATGTTTTCGTTAAAAAACATAAATACCTTACTTCTCATTTTCTGTTTCCTTTTGTACCTGTTTCTTAATGTATTTGGCGAATAATAAAACCATAATATGATTAAAAAAATTTCAATTGTGTGCGCATTATTGTTTTATTTACAACTTACGTATTATATATTAAGAATTCATTATGGAGAAGAGAGTTAAAATGAAAAGGTGTCTACTGCGCAGGTCCTTAAATACTTGTCAATTATAGTTATAGATTTACTAAGCCAATTATATGTATATAATATAATATGATATATTACTCATATATGATCCATTGAACGGTTCCGATTGAACCAATCTTCTGGCTTGGAATGTAAATCAAAAATGAAATACTTAGATAATTGGATGAGTTAAAATTGTTTTTGTTTTTTTTTTTTTTTCAAAACAGATTTTTCATTGTTTATAGAATGATTATAGCTACAAATTCAAACGCATATTATTATTTTCGCGGCGAAATCATCAAAATAAAAATTAAAAATAAGAAAGGAATGAAAATTATTGAAAATAAAAAACAAAGAAAACAAAAATTTTATTACATAACTACATATTATATAAAGAAAGCGAGTGTTACCAATGTGAATTTTTTTTTGTATATAAAATTGAAGGATAATTATTAAGTTATTTCAAATAAACATAGGAATGCAGGACTAAATGACACAGTGAAAAGTTTTTTCAAAATTCACAAAATTGTCAAAATGCCTATATGTATTAAATTTAAATATGTAGCAATGATTTATGAAAATAAATAATTTTTTTTTGCTACATTTTCATAATAAATATTTGCTACAAATAAATTTTTTAAATTTTCAAAATAGAAAATATCAAAATTACCGAATAGAAAATTCAAAACGTTGATGAACTGAATAACTGACAAAAAAAAAATGGAATGTTAACATTTATGCGCACATATTATGAAGATACAATTGATGACATAATATAAACGTTAAGAGCAATCTTTTGCAACAGATTTTGTTGACTGCAATTGCAATTCAATGTGAACACATCCAATTACCACGCGATCTATTATTTCTTTTTTCTCTATGATAAGTCTATTATTCCTTTTATGAACGAGAGTTGGTTTAGATAAGTTATCTATATAATTTTGTGATAAAATTTATTTAAATGATTAAACCGTGCTTGAGCATAAGCCATTCCTACTAGTATAATTACAACGCGCACAGAAAATGTTCACAATAAGTAAAAAAAAATACAATTGACATTTTGACATAATATGAATTTATTTATTTTTTTTTATATAATTCCAAGTCTATGGGATTCTATCCAAATCTATTCAGAGATTTGGAATACACAGTCACATACAAAGCTTTTCTATAGAATTTTTATGGTTATATCTACTTATTTAAATGTGGAAAACTATATCTATTGTAGAGTACTTCGCCTTCATAATAGCATAGTTCCATTTTAATTTTTAGTGATAACCAAAACTCTCAACTATTTATCATTTATTTTATACCAATGATAAAGGGTACTGGACCAGGTCGAAAATACAGAAAGCATTATTTTACCTTCTTCGGGAATCGAACCTAGGAGCTTTCGGTTGAAAGGCAGGCGCTCTACCTACTGCACCACCCAGCGTGTAAATGACTTTTAAATATCATTTGACGCCGTTCAGTTTGCCTGGTTAAATTAATTTTCGCATTAAGCTCGGCTAAAAATAAAAAAATTGAATAAGTCCAGCTGTGCTTTACAATTTTCTATAGCGTCGAGTTTCCCTCCAACATAAGCCATACCGATTTAATCAAACTCAATATTACTAAATTCAACAAACTTTATAAAAATGTTTAAAGCTTTTCACCACAATTCAAAAAATATAAAGTGGTGAAAATTTAGAAATCACTTTAAAACAAATTTCAACTTTGCTAAAAATAAAAAAAAATCAATAATTTGGCTCAAAATCTAAGCCCCACAAATTTGTTTACATAAATTCAAAAAATGAAAGATGAAAACAACAAAATTATTCAAAATACAACATTAAATAATTTTAATTCGTTAATCAAAATGAATTCACCATCTTAACACAAAATGGAGTGCTGTGAAAAATCAAACATTCAGTTAACATATAGCAAAACCTAAAGAACACAAACTAAAAACACAACACAAATAACTATATTAAGGAAAGAAAGAGATGGAATAGGGATAAAATATTATTTTAAGGAAAACTTATCAAATAAACCAGAACTATTATGTTGGAAGAACGGGAACATATAAAACAGAATACAAAAAAAAAATAACGGCGATATTTTTATAACGGTTATTTTTGACTTTTTATATTTGTTTATAGTTTCATTTTCATCTTTCCATTTCTTATTCTTTCTTTTTCTCTCTTTCTCTCAAAATGGAGTCGAAATATAATATGTGTTACTAGTTTTACAGTATTATTTCGCCAAAAACAAAAATTATAATAAACAATAACAGAAATAAAGATCAACTGCATATCTCATGAAATTTAACTATCTGTTAGTTTTATGTTCAATGTGTGTAAATGAGAAAAAGTGCGGGAAAAGTAATTTTATGGCTCATATACTGTTTATAATGAAAGAGAATTAAACAAAAAGTTGATGCTGTATAGCTTCTAAATAAGAAGAAGATTTAATGTAACAAAAATTATAAGAAAAAATAAATTTAGAAAATAGCATCAGTACAAACACAATGAAGAAACAGAATAGAAACAAAATAAAAAGAAAAGTTATAGAGCAAAACAAACTATAAAACCAAAGATTAAAAAATAAATAATAAGAAAATAACATTGAGAAAAAGCAAATATAAGACAATCACATTTACGATTCCGCACTAAATTATTTAAGGCGGAAAAACTATTTGGAAAAAAAATCAAAATAAATAATTATATTATTTTATCATCCAGTAAATACTGTATGTAGTAAATACTAGAGTCATTTAAATAATTGAAAAAAGTGTCTCTGATATTTGTGTAACAATTACAATAGCTAAAACAAAATGTTCAAAAATAATCAATTAATTTTTTCAATAATTAAAACAAAATAAAAAAAGAAGAAAACACAAAAATAACGTTAAGTAATCTGAGTGTAGCTGTAAAACGAATATGAAGCTGAAAATTGTTTTGTATAATTATGATTATAACGATTGTAAATTGATTTTGATTTAATACAAAGTTTGTTCAATTAATAAACCCCTTTTCATGACGTACAGAATTTGTTTAACTCATATTTTCTACGAAAAATATAAAATATAAATCAGTACAATACTAACAATAATGTACATGCACAATCAATGAACGTATAATTTTGCAATGGCAGTAATAACCAAAATGATTAGAAATAACACTAAAACAAAAAAAAAAGCACCAGCTTGTGATCTAATTAGTGGTAGAATACAGAAAGAACTGCCGGGAGAAGGCTACAAAATATTAATGTACATTATAAATGCTGTTCTAAAATATGGTTACTTTCCAGTGCAGTGGGAAATTGCTGAAATAATCCTAACACCAAAACCAGACAAGCCAAGTGAAGAAATTACATCATACAGACCGATTAGCCTACTACAATGTGCCTATTTGAAAGGCTATTCGTGGAAAAACTAAAACTAATTTTGGAAAAAAGTAAAATATTTCCACAGCATCAATTCGGCCACCGAAACAAACATGCAACTATTGAGCAAATACAACAAAATAGCAGATGTAATTAGGTTAAGCCCAAAACACAATAAATATTGTTGAGTAGGTAGGTAAGGGAAGTGAAGAATCAGAGTGAATTGAGCAAAATCAACACAAGTCACATTTACCTTGAAGAGAAAAACTTGTCCCAATTTCAATACTAGAAATTTCATTAATTTAATCCAACATATACAATGTTTTCACTTACTATCCTAATTATTTATTATTTTTACATAGATTAGACTAAAGAAAAATTTTCCCCTTACCGCTGAAATATTTACAAATTTTGATTTTAATAGATATTTAGAGCTGCATTATTTACCCATCAATACTAGATTCGATAGCAGAATCAAATATCTTTGATCAGTAACTGATATTCTTAATAATATTGTCTTTTTGCCTAATCTTATACATATTTTTCTTATTTATGATACAAGTAATAAAAAATTATATTGAAACAAAATAAATTTTATCAATTATCAACTGACCACTAATTGACAATCGCGATAAGAATATTCAGGTTGTAATATTTTCAATATCCTTCTTTTTTTTCGTAATTTTTATACTAAAACATTGAATCAGAGCACAAAAATACAGAACAAAACCTGAACAAATAAACAGAAGGTAGAAAAAAGGATAAAAAATATCATCCCTTTTAAATTGGAATGTTGCCATTCGCAAGTGTTTTTCTATTAATTTTTTCTGAAGATTTCATTAAGAAAAGTGGAAAAATTTAAAATTGAAAAAAAAAAATACAAACAAATAAATTATCAAAAGTTAATTTATGTAAAATATTTCTGTTAGTTATACATTTTAAATAATACTATACACTCATTCGAAATCAACATCATTGATCCGCATCCCACCATTTCTCCCTCAGCTACTCTATTTTTTCGCTCTTATTTTTTATATTAACAAAATAACATATTCTTTACGACGGCTGTTTATATTAACTATCATGGAAATTTATTACGCTAAATGATGGTATCTTTGTTTTTTTTTTGTTATTATTGTTACAGCTACTGGTATCCCTCCCATTTATTTCTTGTAAATACGATACTTGAATTTTTTTTTTTTTGTCCTTTTATCTTTTGGTTTTTACGACTGATAAATTTTTGACATTACTTTTCTAAGTGTAAATTTTTTTTTTTTTACTACATTAAAAAAAAAAAACCATTTTACCAGAAAGAGAGAGACAGAAAAGATGAAGAAAGACAGAATATTATTTTATGTTAAGAAGAATTTGTTGTCGTGTGAAGCGGAGAGGTGATTGTGATGAAAAAATTTCTGTTTCTTTTCTTTTTGTGTATTTTACGTTTTTTTTATTTGAGGTCGAATTAAATTTTATGCTATTTATCCTGACATTACCTTCACATTACAATGTAATCCTTAGTGTATACAATATAGGTACGAAATAAAATTCTCTTGGACAATTTTCTATAAAATTTATTGTGAAATTAAATTTAACTCTTAAAACGTGTTGATTTCTTATTTGTAGGTATTTAGTAATTTTATGTCCACATTTAATATTTCTATTTTATTATTTATTTTAAAACTCAGTACATTGTGTTGATTGTTGCTTGTTTTGTATAATAAAAAAAATGTGAATTGTAAACAATTTTAATAACTTAATTTCATTCTGTATAGTTTTAAATTTAAAATTTTTCTGTTTTAACAATTTTAAAAATAACTTAGTTTTAGACTGTGCTAGTTATAATTATAAATTTTTAAGCTAAATAGTTTTAATTTTTTTTAATTTAATAAATTTAATTTAATTTAATTTTTATTAACAATAAATCCGATATTTCTTACCACCCATTTCTTAGGCATTTGGATCAATATAATTCGAAATTCAGTCAGAACTATTTTCAAATGACAATCTAACATATTTTAACCTAATATAGAAACACATTACGAGGTAGTGTCAAAGCTGTATAGATCGTCACACCGCTATTATACATCAATTTTCTCATCAATTTAATTGTCCATATATTAAACAATTTAAATTGACATAATATTGATATAATATTGAACAATTTAAATTGATGATATTACACATGAATAATGAATTCATCAATTTTGTATCCTATTTGTGACATCTTGCAATGACATATTTCGTCTGTATGTTAACTGTATGTTAAATTTACGCAAATTTATCCAAATTCCTGTATGTTAACTTTTTTATTTGCATGCTCTTTACAAATTTTTGAGAAATTTAAGAGAATTTTGTGCTTAAAACGTGACGTCAGAGCTCTCTCTTAAATAAATTTTTGCAAATGAAATTTCTATTTGCAAAAATTTGTAAAAATTTACTGTAAATTTTTTTGTTGTTGTTTTAAATGTCAATAGAAAATTTTTCATATAACAAGTAGTATATCTAAAATAAATAAAAAGTTGTATACCTAACCTGAAAATTTATTTATATAACTTTTTACCAACAAAAAGACCAAAACCACGAAAAATTATTTAATTTTATTTTATTCAACAAAAACATTCAATAATTTTACAACAAATTTCAGAAAATTACTAAATTAATTCAAATTTAAAAAATCTCATAACCTAAAAATCAATTATTTTTGACATGAAAAAATTTTGAAAAATTTATGTCAATTTTGCGTATGTCTACTCTTGTTTGTAAAAGAGAACATTTTAACTATTCTCGCAGAATTTTATGATCACGTGATTTTTCCTCTCATTTGCAAATTTTTGCAAATAAAAGTTAACATATATAGACCTATTGTGAAGTGGTATTTGACATATGTTTTTGACTTCAATTCAAATTGAATTTTGAAATTAAATATTGTATATAAAAACAACAAATTATTTTTATGAACATTTTTTTAATAACATATCAATATTGTTTTATTACAATAATTGTTATGATCATTAAAATTAATATAAAAAATTGTTCTTTTTAAAATACTTTAACACTATCTGAACATTCCCAAAAAAGAAGTATTTTTTTTAACTCAGCTGATTTTGACATTAGATTATTGATAAGAACATGGTTGAGCATCATTGATGGAAAATTGATGAGAATAGAACTAGCATCAATAAATTTCCCATCCATTTCTCATCAATATATTGACAAAATACTGACAAAGATTGACAAAAACATTGATGTGTAATACGGGTGTCAAAGTATTCTATACACATGTGCATTAAGAGAGCGAATGACAACAGGATTTTTATGTTAAAAATATTTTTTTGTATTTTGTGTTTTCAAGGGTTTTTTTTCAAGGGTTGCAGATTTTTTTTTTACTATTTTCTCTAATCTCTAACACTCTAATCTTTTTCTTTCTTTTTTTACACCTACAGCAAATTTCTACTTCATATCGAATACACCGTATTAATGTAAAAATTAAATCCATTTTTGTCACACAATTTTTTTTTTTTTTACACTCTTGACAGTAGCTTAGGTGTATCACTTTTTCGTACACAATTATTACACTACCATATCTACAATATTTTGAGTATTTTTTAACAAATTACTGGCTTATCTACTCATTAAATGTGGAAAACTACTGATATGTCAGGAACTAAGCCTTCTGGAATAGAATAGTTTCATTTTATTAAATTTGTTATGATTCTAATTCAACCATAATATGTCAAAATTTAAGCTAGGACTAATAAAATGACTAAAAATTTTAATATAGCCAGATCAATAGCCTAGATATGACACGACTTAAAACATAAAGTTCTGATATCAACAACAGCGAAGAAAAGATGAGCTCTTTCAAATCTTATGCTTAAAAATCAATTTTAATGGAAAGATATTTTTGATAATACTGATGATTGTTTTTTTGTTTGATTTTGATTAAAAGAGTTGGTATTAAGTTTAAGCACTCAATTATATTAACAACACTCAATTATATTACAATTTGTTTATTTGTCAATAATGTCAATATTATTTTATTATTATGCATTTTTTTAATTTATTTATTTTTTTTTTTTTTATTTATTTATTTTCAAAGCAATGTCTAAAGAGAGTTATCTCATTATAGACTATATAAGTTTACATTTAGGTTTTTAATATAACAATAAGATAATTAAAATTATAAAAATATTATTACAAAAAATATATAATTATAAAACTATAAAAATAAAAAATAAAAATTTAAAAAATGAATGTAACAGGCATAATGAAAAAATTGCAAAACATTTGCGGAAATTGAAATTTGTTTAGTGCAAGAATAAAAAATGAAAAGCGAAGAATAAAAATTTTGCACAATAATTGCTATGTCTTAAGTCTATCCTATACATTTAGAATAAAAAAAATTTATTATTGAGAAATTAAATATTGATGATTACTATAGCTATTTATAAATGATTCTATTAATTTTTTTTTTAAATTTGTTGAATTTTCTTGTTTTAATTGTATATCTAGTTTATTGTATAACTTGGTACCAGTGTACACTGAAAAAAAAATTGTTCGTAATATCAATGATCAGCGATTATTAACATATATTTTGTTGGCTCAATTAATTATTCATTAATATTACGAAAATATAGCATCTCTATTTTTTTTTCTTAATAAACTGTTTATTGATTCAACGAATTAGGATTTATTGACACAGATATGCAGTTTATAATACCATAATTGAACAATTAATTCATTAATAGTACGAACACTTTAATTAAAATTAAATTAATAACAGTGTTCGTTGTTTTAACAAATTCGTTTGTTAAAATCAATAATTTCTTCTTTGATTAACAATGCGTTCATTATTATATATGTATACTTTTATATTTGTTACTTGCATAATGTCAACAAAATATAAAATGTTTCGTTATTTAAACGAACTCATACTTTAAAAATCGGAATTTTTTCTTTATTTCAACGAACTGGTTTATTAAAACTAATAATTTTTTTGTTTACTTAATGATGCGACACATGTTATTTTTAATTTATGTACTCGTATTTTAACAGAATTTTTCAGTGTAAACAAGAATTTATAATTATTATAATGTCTTATAAATTTGCGTAATTTTAAACTTATTTTTTTTTTAAAGGTTTAATTAAATATAAGAAAGCAAAATTACAAAGAATTATATAAAAATAAATACAAAAAAACTTTTATACTATAATTAGATGGTTCTATCATACCCAAAAATAAAATATAACAAATTAAAATTAAAAATCAAATGTGCAAAAAAGAGAATAGTTAGTGACATTTTTTATTTAAAAAATAGTGTTAAATGCCACATAAAAAAAAAACATTATTTACAATAATTAAGAAGTAAATTTATTGTGAGAATATAAACGAAAAACCAAAATAAATATAACAAGTAAAGAAAATAATTTTTTTTTTTTTTTTTTTTTTTTTTCTCCTATTACTCCGCGTGGTAGCATAGGGCTTCGATAGTGAACCTCCATTCCTCTCTGTTGAGTACTACTTCCTTAATATCGTCCCAGGTATAATTGTTGACTGTTAATTCTTGATCGATTGTGCGTCTCCATGTGTTGTATGGTCTGCCGGGTCTCCTTTGTCCTTGTGGATTCCACTCTAGAGCTCTTCTTGCTATATCACTTTCTGATTTCCTTAGTGTATGACCTATCCATTTCCATTTTTTCCTATTTATCTGTCTGTTGATAGGTTCTTCTCCAGTTATCATCCATAAATCTTCGTTGCTAATTCTTGCCGGCCAGAATATTCTGCATATAATTCTCAAGCACTTGTTGATGAATACTTGTAGCTTCTGTTTGATTCTGACCGAAGTGAGCCATGTTTCACTGCCATATATTAATGTTGACTTAACACATGCTCTGAATATTGTTAGCTTTGTTGTTCTCGATATTTGGTTGCTCCGCCATATCTTCATTAGGCTCCCAAATGTTCTTCTTGCCTTATTTATACGGCTGTTGACATCTTCTGTTGCACCTCCTCTTGATGTTATAATGCACCCCAGGTAGTTGAATTCTTCTACGTATTCTATCTGTTGTCCACTCACTGTTATTGGCTCACTGTAACTATTGTTTGTCCTCATTGCTTTGGTTTTCTCGATATTTAATTCCAGTCCCGATTTCTTTGCTTCTTCCTGTAATCTGTTGACTTTGTTCTGTAGGTCCCTTTGATTTTTTGATATGAGGCATACATCATCTGCGTAATCTAAGTCTTCTAAGTTTCCGAAGAGATCCCATTCTATTCCGTTTATTCCAGTGCAAACTTCTCTTAGAATGTCGTCTAGTATTGTGTTGAAGAGAAGTGGAGATAGTGGACATCCTTGTCTAACTCCTATATTGGTGTAGAATGGATCACTGATCTTACCTCTGTGTTGAACTGTTGTCTCTGCATCTTCATACATCGCTTTGTTGAATGATGTTGATGATTTTTTCAGGAACTCCTTTCTTTGTAAGTGTTTTCCATATTGCGCATCTCTTGACTGTGTCGAATGCTTTCTTAAAATCTATGAATAGTAGATATAGTGGGGCATTCCATTCCACTGATTGTTCAACTATGACCCGTAAAGTATTTGCCTGGTCTACACAGCTTCGGTTTGGTCTGAAACCTGCCTGCTCTTTCCGTAGTATTGGTTCTAGTACTTCTTCTAATCTTTTCTTTATAATAATTGCTATTATCTTATGAATAGTATTTAGAACCGTGATTCCTCTCCAGTTGCTGCAATTTGCCAAGTCTCCTTTCTTAGGTATCTTGACAATCATTCCTTTCTTCCATGATGGTGGTATATTCTCTTCTATCCATGCTTTCCTGATGTGGGGTTCAATTGTTTTTGCGAATAAGTCAGGGTCCAGTTTGGCTATTTCTGCTGGAATTCCATCTTCACCTGTTGCTTTGTTGTGCTTCAGGATATTGATTGTAGCTTTGATTTCTTCTATATTTGGAGCTTGAGTAGATATTGGCAGTCCCTCAGTTGGGTAGATATTTGCATTGTCTCTGTTTCTTATGTCTGCTTCATTATTTGTACTTTCTTCGTTGCTCAGTTCTTGGAAATGTTCTCTCCATCTCTTTAATTGATCCTCTAAGTTTGTGATGAGCGCACCATTTTTATCTTTAATTGGTTTGTTTTGTTGTTCCGACTGGTTAGTTAAGTTCTTGATTATGCGATGCAATTCTCTCAGGTTATGTTGCTGTGCTGCTTTTTCTGCTTCTCCGGCTAAATTTTGTAGAAATTTCCTTTTATCTCTTCTTGCTGCTCTTTTTACTGTTTTCGCTATTTCTTCATATTCTCTTCTTGATGCCATCCTGTTGTTTATCATTTTCTTCATTTCACCTCTTCTTTTAATCAAGGCCCATGTGTTATCGGTTATCCAGATTTTTCTTTGTGGTTGTGAAATTCCAAGATTTTGTTCGCTTGTTTGGTTGTAAATTTCCAGAATCTCTTCCCAAGTGTATTCTCTATTATTTCTAATATTTTCTCGTAACGCCGTAACTATGTCAGCTCTTACTTGCGGATTTTTTAAGTTGTTTATATTTATTTTCTTCTTTCTATATCTTCTGCCTCTTCCTTGTTGGCTTAGTTTCATTCTGAAGTCCCCAGTTAGTAATTCATGATCGCTGTGTATATCTGCTCCCCTTCTATTTCTCACATCTAACATTGATTGTTTCCACTTCTTGCTGATGCATATGTGATCTATCTGATTTCTTGAGATCCCGTTTGGTGTTGTCCATGTGTATTTGTGGATATCTTTGTGTGGAAATAGACTCCCTCCGATTGCTAGGTCGAAAGTCTGACACAACTCTATCAATCTTTCCCCGTTGTTGTTTCTTTCTCTTCCTAACCCGTGTTTGCCCATTATCTCCTCAAGTCCATTGTTGTTAGATCCTATTTTCGCATTCCAGTCACCCATTAATATTATGATATCTCCCCTATTTATGAGTGCTAGCGTTGTTTCTATTTGTTCGTAGAAGTCATCCTTAATATGGTCTTCAGCGACATCTGTTGGTGCATAGCATTGAATTATTGTTACATGTCTTGTCATATTTCGAAATCGCCCTATAACAATTCTATCCGAGACTGCCTTCCACGAAACCAATGTTTGTCTCAATTTCTTTGATATTAGTATTCCGACTCCACTTTCACCCCCTGTTTCCCTTCCACTGTAAATTACCATGTTTCCATTCTCCGTGTTGATTTCTCCGGTGTTGTTCCATCGCATTTCACTTATACCTAGGATGTCTATGTTGTAAGTAGCCATTTGAGCTTCCAATTGCGAGAGTCTTGAAGCTTCTCTAAGTGTTCTTACATTCCATTGTGCAATTCGGGTCCTTTTTTGAGTGCCAAAGGTCGTTATCAAGTAGTCATTCGTGTATCCGAGGCTTCTTCTTCTATTATTTCGAATCCATTGATTTACCGATTATGCGGGTGATTGGCCTACAGTAACCGGTCCTAGGAGATGGAGTAACCATCTACCGCTGCCTAGAAACAACGTGGCGCTACCTTATTACCGGTTCGATCTCAATTAATGATTTTCATTCGATTAATCTCGAAATTTCAATTAACAAATTTAATGATGGATTTTTTTTTTATAAATCGCCACCAACCAGGTTCGAACCGGGGTCCCCTCGGTCATGGATCCTGTTACATAACCACTGCGCCACCGAGGGGGTTAATCTTATAAATTACTTAAGCATTTTATTTAAAAAATGAATAAAAAATCATTTCATATTTAAAATTAATGAAAATTTAAAACTAAGACTAAGAGATACAAAAGAAAATAAGTTATCAACAAAAATTTGTTATAAAATAAAAATTGTTTAAAAAGATAAAATCCAAATAATTAAAATAAAAATACACAAAAAGTAAAAAAAACATTGTATTTTTTATTTAAAGAAGTGAGTGATAAGTGGTGGAGAGTGGGAAGTAAGAGGAGAGTTCAAAAAAGCGGGGACAACGCTCAAATAAAGGATAGAACTTGAAGACACAACCGATAAAATTAAATGAAATTTTCAATGAAATATTTGAACAAAAATTTATGTTATTAAATTAATAAAAAAATTTATTAAATCAATGAAATGTTTTATTATTTCAACAAACGTGTTTATTAAAACAAAAATTTATTTTAATAAACACATTTAATAATTGTTCATTGTATTAACGAGGAGGTTATTAAATTAATAAATAACTATTCATTGGCTCAATGAACAAGTTCATCGGACAAATATTAATAAGTTTTTAATTGTCTCAACGAATTTTTTTTATTGTATTTATGTACCTTTTTGGTTCAGTGTATAGACAGATTGTGGAAGATCCAAATTGAAAAGTTCTTATTTTATTCAAACGGAAAAAATGTTTACTTCTGGTGTTGGCACTATGTATATCCTTCCTCTGCGTAAGAGCAGACATTGTATGGATATTATCATTAGCAATATCATGTATATGCATAATTAGTTTCATTTCAATAAAGTCCCTGACTTTTAGAAGTTTATTATCTTTGTGTATGAAATCTGTTCTTTCTCTCCATTTATAATTATATAAATTTTTTATGGCTTTGTTTTGTATTACTTGAATATTTTCAATATAATTTTTTGAATTAGTACCCCATAGTTTAACACCATAACTAAGATGACTATGAAATAAAGCATAATAAACAGTACATATTTATAGTTGGTGGGGTAAACATCTGTTTTTGTTTTAATTTCTATAATTAATATACAAAAATAAATTTAAATGGAAATAAAACAGCATAATTGGGAACAAGAGAATAAAAATCAAAATACATCATTATACTTAAAAGAGTGCGCGTTTCAATATTACTTGGAATGAAAACTTTTTTTCCATATTATTACAAGAGTTCAAAAAAGAATTCCACCTCGTGGTTTAATAATATCTGTGTCGAAGCAATTAAGGACAAGGAAGAAGCTTTTAAAAAATTTAAACTGGATAGATCTGAACTCACAAGAAGGAGTTATAATGTTGCTAGAAATAAATGCAAACATGTCATCAACCAGCAAAAGTTGTTGCATAACAAACGGTTGAGGCAAAAAATTCTACAACTTAACCGAAAAATAGCAGAACCTTTTGGTCCTTTGCTAAAAATGTTATGCACAACTTTCAAGAATCCTCATTTCCGCCACTTATTGATGATGATGAAATCGTGATGGACCCAAACGATAAAGCAAAAATTTTTTAATTTTTAATTTTTGCATCAAATTCCTCACTTCCTCCTACATCTCTTGCACCACCAATAATACCTCAAGTAGATTTCTCAATTAGAAAAATTTACTTTAGAAGAAGAGCTATAGTGAAAATTTTGAGGAACCTAGATGTAAACAAGTCTGCCGGCCCGGATGGAATTCCTGTAATGGTACTTAAAAAAACTGCCTTCGCCATTTCGAAACCTCTACGCAACTTATTCCACCTGTCCTTTTCAACTGTCAATAGAAAGTTGCGCACGTTCATCCAATTCCCAAAAAAGGTGACAAAAGCGATCCCACAAGCTATAGACCAATAGCTATTACTTCGATTCTTTCCAAAGTAATGGAAAGCTTAATCAATGAGAAACTTTCAAAATATCTTGAGAGCAAAGGCATAATATATGACAAACAATGTGGTTTTAGACCGCACCGATCTACCGGTGACATGATGACATACCTTTGTGAGAAACCCATTATCAGTCTACACAATTCTGGAGAAGTGGACATTGTTGCTTTAGATATTTCCAAAGCTTTCGATCGAATATGGCACGCGGCTTTAATTGTTAAATGCCAAGCCATTGGTCTAGGTTCTGTATTTTCTAAATGGATTGAAGGCTTCCTTTCGAATCGCTCGATTCGTGTCTTAGTCGACGGTTTCACATCTGACAAAATTCCCATAAATGCCGGTGTTCCGCAAGGATCAGTCCTCTCCCCCACTCTCTTCTTGATTTTCATCAATGATCTACTTCAATCAACCTTCAATCCCATTGACAGCTTTGCAGATGACAGCACTCTGGTGGCTTCCTTTGATTTCCTCCGCAGTATCAATGCTTCAAACGTCGAAGTTAGCAATAGAAGGCAAATCATGGTGAACATTATTAACCATGACTTGAACAAAATTGCTGACTGGGGCAAAAAAAAACAGAGTTCAGTTCAACTCAACAAAAACTCAAAGCTGTCTGATTTCACGCAAACTTCTAAGATTTGAACCCAATCACTCCTTCCAAGGTTTTGCTTTGCAAAATTCGAATAGTCTAAACATCTTAGGTATGCATGTAAATCAAAAAGTTACTTGGAATGACCATATTTTTGATATTGCGAAAGGAGCTGCCAAATGTTTAGGCTATTTAAGTCGTTGTAAAGCTCTCTTCTCACCTTTGGAACTCCTTAATATCTATAAAGCATTTATACGACCCAAGATGGAATACAATTCTTACATTTGGGCTGGCGCTCCCATTTCAGCCTTACGCCACCTTGACTGCGTTCAAAATCGCGCCATTCGTCTCATAGGCGACCCAAATGTAACTTCATCCTTAACTTCTCTTGGACATCGTCGTACAGTAGGGGCACTTTCTCTGTTTTATAGATATCTTGTAGGTGTGAACACTTGCTCAGTAGAAATCAAATCAATACTTTCTCCTCTAAAACAGTTCCAACGCACAACAAGAGGAGCGGCAAATGCTCACCCCTACGCAGTGTAAATCCCAAGATGGCAAAAAAATGGTTATGGAAATTCATTTATAGTCCGAGCGTCGCGAATGTGGAATCACATCCCTCCCGACATGTTTCCACAATCAAATAATAACAGAACAACTTGTTATAATCTCCACAGGTTCAAGTCAAACATTAACCGGTTTTTGCTCACACTACCTGTTAATTTGTATCACACTTTCCTTCTTCCTCTTCCTTCTCTATCCCAGCCAAGCGGTACGTAAGTATCCTATCCTAGCGCGCGGCTGTTTATAAAAACAAAAAAAAAAAAAACAGACTTTTGATTTCACTGTGTAAGAGTTTAGAAATTTTATAAAATATTCCTGCAGTTGATGATAATTTTCCACTTAGTACTTCTATATGTGTATTCCATATTTCAAACTTTCATCAATCCATATACCAAGATACTTATATTTTCCTACTTTTCTAACTTATCATTAGAAATGCAGACATTGAATTCGGTTGTATTACTACCAATTATTATATATTTACTTTTCATTGTATTAATAGTTAGTTTATATGTGTTTGCATCCATTTTTGTATCTTTTTAATCTCTGTATTAATTTTATATTGTAATAATACATATTTTATATCTTCAAATACTATGCATATATCATCTGCAAATAAGAATATTTCAGCATCTAAATTAATTTCTTGAAGACTATCCATATATAGCGTGAATGAGAGAGGTCCAAGAATGCTACCTTGTGGTACCACATAATTTATACTTTCTTTGTTACTTTGATTATCTTTGATTTGTACAAATTGTGTGCGATTGCTCAAGTATGACAAAAACCACTTATAAGCCGATCCTCTGATTCCGAAACTGTATAATTTTTTAATTAGTATATTATGATCAACAGTATCAAATACTTTTGACAAATCAAGAAACATTAATGATACTATTTTTTTATTTTCTTTAAGTTTTTGAACATGTGTAACCATGTTCCCTACAAAAAAATATATAATATACCGGACTACATAGATCAAAAAACACATAAAACATTGGGCTTTCATTGCAAGTATATCCATACTAAGCCTTTCAGTTACAAAGAAGACATTCTATCTAGAACGCCGCCACTATACTAAATCATTAATCCTTGCTACTGATTTAATTATAGTTTTGCAAAGATTATCATATTCTACACAATTACTTAAATTATACAAATTGCACAGACTATAATCGTTTCGTTGTATCCAAAATCATTGTACAAAACAGTAAAATAAATAAAAAAATAAAAAAAAAAATAATTGCAAAGGACTTAGTAAAAATTCTATAAAAAAATTTTACTTTCTTTAGAATTTGCCATTTTAGGTAGCAAACGATAATTTATTATTATTTATTCCAAAACAATAATTCATAACACTAAATGACATGACTTTTTTTTTTTTTACTAACATTATCTCAAATCCTCTGACATAATGACAGCTTTAAAACATTATCAAAAGAACAATATACCTAACTAATATAAAAATTTAATTAAAATCCTTCACAATTTTAATGAAAATTATTCAATAATTATTATCCTTTATTTATAGATTCTTTCAATTACTCAAAATTTTCCTAAATTATGTTTCCTAAAGAACAATTTCTAGAAAGAATTATGAGTTTGCAAAAAAAAAAATTAAAATAAAAATTAATAAAAATGGAAGTCGTCCATTTCCTCTTCTAATGCATTTACACCCTTTTCTAATAATAAAAAAAAAACAAAATTTGAAAATAAAAGGTAATAACGGTAGAAAATAGTAAAACAAAAAAAAAAAAAAATCTGCAACCCTTGAAAAAAAACCCTTGAAAACACAAAATACAAAAAAATATCTTTAACATAAAAATCCTGTTGTCATTCGCTCTCTTAATGCACATCACAAAAGAAATAACAAAAAATCACAAAAAAATCAAATAAAATTTGTAAATATCCTTTTTTAATTGGATGTCAAACTTTTGATGAAAAACTGTCATTTCACGGTTTTCAACTTGGATTTATACACACATATACACACACGTATACATTGATTCATAAACAATATAATATGTATACATTATAATTTGTACATTCACATACAAAAAGAGAGACGATAATCTAATCAAAAAATTTTTGAATGTCCAAAATATAAGAAAAATAAAATAAAACGAAATCTTTTTTAAATACAATACATGTATAAGTAGGTACAAGGTGTCTAAAAAAATTATATATTTATGTTATCTGTTATGTTAAAAGAAAACTTGCCAAATTAAATTTAATGGTAAAATTTTCTTTAAAAGCTGGAATTATATTTTCGATTCTAGAATACAAAAGCGTACAAGACTATCCGGAAAAAGGTTGGAATAAAAATATGGCATTGAGTAATGGGGTGCAATGTAAATTAAAAAAAACAAAAACAGTTCTGGAAAAGTCAAATCAAAAGACGTGCGATCAATAGTTAATGCACATATAATAAGTAATGAATAAGAAATAACTTAGATGTAAAAGCGTTCAGCAAAATAATGATAATAGGTGGACACTGCAAATAATTTACAAACGAACAACACTTACATTGCAAAGATTCCAATGAGCATATTTTTGACAGTAATTATTATTATTATTGAATTGACCATAATTTAAATTATGGCCAATTTTGTAAGCACTAGCTGCAGAGGCTTTCGGCTTTTGACAGTAATATTTCAGTAGACTAAAGTAAAAAACTCGACGTGGATTAATTCAAATTAGACCACACGCTGGATGGCGGCGCAGCAGATAAAGCGCCTGTTTTTTAACCGAAATGTCCCAGGTTCCATTCTAGGAAGAAAAAATTGCATTCAAGGGTTTTTCGACATGGTTCAGTAGTTTTTTTTTCATTTTTGGGATAAATTAAATGATACCAAATAGTTAAGAATTTTGGTTATCACTAAAAATAAAATGGAACTATGCTATTATGAACGTTACTCCACAATAGATATAGTTTTCCACATATTAGTAGATATATCATAAAAAATCTAAACCATAAACCAAAAACCCATTGCTTATAATATAATTGTGTATGCCAAATGTCTGTGTAAAAGCAATTAGGATGTTCATCCTATAGATTTGGAATGATATCAAAAAACGGATAAACCATTTTCATTCACTGCCCATGCTACAATCCAGAATATCTATTTTTTTCCTTAACTAGAACTAACTGTTTCTATTATTCGTAGCGTATCGAAGTTATTTTGCACAATATAAAAAAGTTCTATGTAACCGGGATATCCATCTCATAACAAAAATTCGCTTCCTTAAATGCTAAAGGTGGTATATAAATACTAATTTACGGCATGGAAACGTTGACACGGAAAATAAGGATCATGAAATAACCTTGAAGCATTTGAAATGTGATTATACCGCAGAACACTGAAAATATAGTGGGTAGATCGAGTGAATAATAGTGCGGTTCTAAGTAGAATAGGTATAGAGACCGTGAGTTTTCATTAACAATCAAACCCAGAAAGGCAACTTATCTAAGGGTCATAAGACACGAAATGGCTCTGCAAGATAAAATTAAAGTCAAAAGACATATTGGCATAAAATAAATGTTAAAGAAAAAAATGGCTAAGAAAAATCAGGGCCTCTGTAACAGTGGGAGAACTAATGCACGTAACGCAGGATAGAGAGAGACATCCTGATCGCAGACATCCAGTATTGAATGTGCCGATTAAGAACAAAATATGAATTTGACGACAACAATATAGTAATACTCTCTCATTTGAATGCGCGGTAATGAATGTTTAATACTATGAAGACAATCCCTGTTTACAGCGAATACTTAAAAGAAGCCTTATATTTTCATCTACTCTTATCCTTTTTTAGGGTTTGAATGCTTAATTGAAAATGATTTAACGTCTTCATTTTTTTTTTAATTTTACAAAGCCATCCTGTCTGAACAAAACTATTTAAAATGTATTTGAATATAAAAAGGATGAATCTGGTACAAAAAAAAAAAAATTATGCCCATATGATCATAAAAGAATGGTTGGAAAATATACAATTTCAAGAATCAAAATTAGACTTACCAAGTGATGCGTGACAAAAATTTATAAAAACAAAAACCAGAAAATTTTCTATCATCCACCATTTTTTTTTTTTCTTTTTGGTTTTCTTTTTATTTAACTTTAATATAACGATAACATTAATACCGTTAATGATTCATCTTGTTTCATTGAAATCATCCAGACAGGAAGTATAAAAACAAAAAACGAAAGAAAAAGAATATTAAAAGGGTTCAAAATTAGAATCAAGAGCCGGTGCAATTTGATGTGGTAGCGGTGAGGTGTGCAGTATGTTATACGATTGTTATAAGAGTCACAATTAAATTCAGGATATACAAATGAGATGAGTAAGATATGGTATAGTAGCAGTTGTAGATAACAGTAGTTGTAGTATAGCCTAGTATAATATGGTAGTCAAAACAAAAACCAATTTTTTTTTTTTTTTTTTAATTTTGAAAGGACATTTAAGGAATATTAATTTTTATTACTTTTCGGTTTCGGTTCTGATTTTTTTTTTTTTTATTCATTATGTGATTCAGCAGAAATCAATTCAAAATAAGGATAATCTGATATTAAATATGAAAAATCATCATTAAAATTTATTGGTTGATTCAAAATATGATTGGTTCATTCAATCGTGTTGTTTCATTCTTTTACCAAACAGAAGAAAAAAAAAGGAAACAAACGTTTTATTTTTTCTGTTTTTTACAAAATTCATAATTTCTTTTGAAAACTCTTATGATTATATTGAAGGGTAAATAAATCTATATTGTGTATAGAAATTTAAAGTGAAATATGTTTAGAAAAAAATTCTACAGGAATAGTCGGGAAAAATTTATACTATTGTTCTAATAGTGAGGAATTTTCAAATAAAAAAATAATACTTAACATTAAGCTTGAAATTGGGTGGTAAGTTAGTTTAAAAGAGAGTGAATATCAAAGGCAAATATCGGAAAATACACTACTATCAATTATATCCACATATCTATAAATACATATAATATGAGACTTTTTTACAGACCTTAATTATAATAAGGACTTTTCTAATTTTTTAGCCACACCAATAACGGTATTCCACAACATAAATGTTACTGTTATTTAATCCACTATTCATAATAAATCACTAGATATCCAAAATAAGTATATTAGTTATCAGACATGGCCATTCAAAGCTAGTTCTGGCTATATTTCAATGAACGAGTTGCATGAAATAAAATAATGTTAAAGTAGGTACGTCCCTGTTCTGTTGTTTAGACAGTAATTAATTGAATTAGAAAATATGATTTGCAGTACAATTGAATTCGGTCCCAGATTATTTCAAATATCAGGATCTAAACTTATAGAAAATATATGACAAAAAAAGTAAAATGTTAAAGCATAACAAAGCAGTCGACTGTGGCTATAGTAAACAAGGCACAGAACCTTTGAAATGGCTAACGCTGAATAATAAGTACCTAAACACATAAGCCTATAATACAATTTCATCTATTCCGGAATAATGACAATATTTACTAAACCTATTTCTATTAGTCCTTACAAATTAAATTCTAGTAGAAATCTTTTTAAACCAGTTATTTTTGTAATACCAGTTACAATTTTTAATTATTATTATAATTTACATTTACCAAAAGTGTTGTTATTATGGTAACATATTCTGTATAGTATTCAGTATACACCAGTATAAAAAGGACATAACAATTATACAAAAAAAAAAAAAATACATGTAATCCCGTAAATTTAAACTAAACTAAGAGAGAGTAAAAATTATAAAAAAAATTAAATTTGTTTATCTCCATGAAAATAAAAACAACAACAACAAAAACTATACTACCACAACATTTTATTTTTGTTTCTTTTTTTCTCCTGCTGCTAATTCCTAAATTCTTTGAATATATAAACTATACATATTTTTAAAATCTATCTCTAAAGATCTAACTGTATTTATATAAAATTGTAGGTGTTGTTTTCATTTTATTGTGACTTTTCCTTATAATTATTATATTATGATTAGTGAAATGAGATAAATTGTTAAAATTATATAAGAAAGGATAATATAAAAAATGTCTATCAATCCTTCATCAGAAACGATGACAGTAAACATTCTTTTTGACTTAATTTTATTGTTTTTGTGGTTTTTGTACTGAAATTTTTTTTATTTTCATCACCATTACCATCAACTTCTTTTTTTTATTTTCCAATTTATTGGTTAAAAAATTCAAACACCATACAAAAATTTATCTATATAAGAATATTTATTTTTTTGGTGTTAAATTTATAAAAATGAAATTTGACAAAGACCAAGAGCGAAACAAGAGAGACAATTATACAAAAAAAAAAAATAAAAAATGGAATATAAATCATTAAAAAAATAATTGACTGACATTTAGTATTCTGTTCTTTATAATAAGCTCATTAAATGGATTTGATGAAATAAATTAATATCCTTATTTTGTGTTTGGAATATCCTAAAATAAAATATTATGTATTATTTATGTATGAAACAGGATCTTATGTCATTTTGTAATTAATTTGAAAATAAAGTGAACAATAAAAATATATTTCAGAGAATATTTCAATTTGATTGTCGAACGATTTACGAACTTTGTAGCTACTTATTCAAGCATAGTTATAGATTGTAACGTTTAATGTATGTTTAATTAGCTGTACTCTTTCCAAAAACCGTTGCTTTAAATGCTTTATCTTTTTACTTTTGCTTTTTATTTATCTAGTAACAAAAAATCTAGTAAGCAAAGCGTTAATTGCTTTCCTATCTTGGTTCGGCAAGCTGCCATATAACTACTAGCACTCTACAAGAATATTCAAAAAACCAAAGGCGCTGCAGACCTAAAAATTGATATTTAGATAATCTCTCAAAAATAAACGAACATGTATTTTATCGTTTTCCAAAAATGCATACTGATTCGGGTTGCTGTCATACAATAAATAAAACCGACTAAGGCTTTTGGTTTTGTTTAGAAACAAAAATTTCCGAACTAATCCGAATTTTGAAGAACTGTAATTATTGATTTTTATATAAATAGGTTTGACTGTTGTGGCAGACTTATTACTTAGACGGTGGACGTAGCTTATTCATGAATCTCTCTCAGAGATTGAATAAAGTTTCCGTCTTTCGTACTTACCTAAGTTATGTATTATTCATAGTTCAGATCGTAAGTAACCAACTTCTTTCGATGGTATATTCAAGAAGAAAAGTGTACAGACCAGAAGTTTGTGTAGAAGTTAAAAATTAAAAATGGTTGTTAAATGTAACAATTAAGATTGGGATTTCCAAAATATCGATATGCTAAATTTAATATGTCAGATATCACTAACAATAAATATCAACAAAAATAACAGTTATTACTTATTAAGTTAATTTGCTCTAATTGTTGCTAAGTTTTAATGCATCCGAATTTACAGACACTGTTTAAGTTCTATTGCTCAATTGAGCTGCAAGCTAAAATTTTATAATACGTTCACATAATGGCTATGCTATTACAACTCAATTAAACCACTAAATTTTGTACAGTGACAATTAAAGAAAACAATAATATTATATGTGTAGATATACCGGAATATTTGAGCCAGATACACAATTATTTACGTGGAGGCACTATTATAGTACAAAATACAACTTTTAAGAATTTTTATGAGCCAATTGATTCAATACAATGCTCCCAAATCAATCACTTTCAAATTTCTTGCACCCAAATCAATCAAACCAGAAAAAAACTGAATTATGAGCAATATAGACATCTTATTATAGAGCAACATACATCTTTTAACAATTTTGATGAGTCAATTTGATTCAATACAATGTCTGCATTTCTCGGTCAATCTCTTTCCAATCTCTTGCACCCAAATCAATCAACCCAGATACATTTGTAGAAAACAAAAAAATTTTAAACAACATACATCTTATTATAGAGCAACATACATTTTTTAACAATTTTGATGAGCCAATTTGATTATATAATTTGCACCCAAATAAATCTCTTTTAAATCTCTTGCACCATCAGAACCATTTAGGATAACAAAACAACCGATTGATTTGGGAAACCAGATACATTTGTAGAAGTTAGTACAAGTTAAAAATTTAGCAAGTTAGTAGGTTAACAGCTTAGTGAGCTACTCCGAAAACAGATTTATGAACATCAGTGTAGCAAGTTAGTATAGATCAACAAACAAGAACATTTCGCTAATAATGGTGTATTGCACATGTGCAACTGATGCAAATATTATAAAAAATTTAAATAAAATTCGAAATAAATACTAATAACTGATTTGGCTTGCATTTAAAATAAATAATTTGTATAAATTTTAATCTCCTTTTAATATTTTCTAGTGTTAAAATATTGCGTTGCAGGAAATACAAAAAATTACGTCTTGTTGCAGAATTAAAAACAACTTTGGTGATAATATTTTTATTATTATAAAACGATCCATCATCATCATCATCACTCTCTTGTAACCCCATCGATGAGCCATAAGGCGAAAAAATTAGAATCACAACAACGATGAAGTATGATTTCCAATTCTCTTTTGAACCCTCAAACTCGTAAAATGAACGACAATATTATAGCCCAAATGAATTTGCAATTTTTTGCAGTTATCTTCAAAATTATTTTCATATATATGTATGTACAATAAAATGCTAGAAAATTTCTTTAAAAAAAACCTAAAATTAAATATTTTTTTTATCCATCAGTAATTCTCAAACTTCGTCCTTTTTCTCTTATTTTATTTTTTCACTTTTCTTTCTGTTTCTAATACTGCATAATGACTTCCATTTCCAAATAATTTTCCTATTATGTTATTTATTACCTAATTTGTTTGTTATATATATGTACTTAACATTTATATACATATATATGTTACATAATGATGTTATATTATGTTATTGTTAAAAAGGATATTATAAAGAAAAATTCATTTTCGAAAAAAAAAAAAAACAAACATAACATCAATGTCACCTGGTGATGACAATGTTTTATTCTTTTCACGTGTTTGTTTTATTTTTTGTTATTTTTTTTTTTTGTTTTATGTTTTTTCTAAAGTAATAATATGTCTTATGATTTTTTCATATGTATATTATGTATCTTACAACAAAAAAAAAACACTAATATCCTAGAATAGAGAAAAACAAAAATATGTGATAAAAAAAATATAAACAAACAAACAAAAATTATTAATCCAAAATTTTCAATTTTACGCTTCAATGTATTTTACAAGTATGGCTTTAAATTATAAAATAAATATTAAGTCAATATATTCGTTTCGAAATTTAAATAAGAATGAGATGAGTCTGTAGAGATACAGCAGAAATAGACATCCATTTAAATGTAATATAAAATATTAGGAAAATAAAATAGATATGATACAGAGTGGTTTTTGAAAATATTATATAGTTGATTTGGGATTAATAATAGATTATTATGTTTTTATTAATTTCATAATTGTAGTGAAAATATATTTTATGACTTTTAATCAAAAAATGAGTATCTGACAGGTTGTATTTATCAAATGCAAAAATATTTTATAACTACAAACTTTTTGTCTACAATCATCTCTAAAATGTCCCTATTTGATGGGACGATTTGAGTAACGTAGTTATTGTAATTAGTTATTGATATAGGGTTAGTCATGTAAAAAAAACTAAGTCGGCTTTTGTTAATTATGGTATCTGATCCGAATATTTGATTATATAATCGGGAATCATTTTCTGATTAAAACTTGCAATTTCTGATTTAGGCTGTAGAGTGTAGAATATTCATCAAATTTCACAGTCATATGTCACTATTCACATAGAGCATATTATATTCACTCTATTCACATAGTGTAGAATATTCATACATAACGGGACTAGGAATTTCACATAGAACGAGAAAATTCTGAGTTTACCGTTTCTATATATACCGACTACAGTCGCCTGAAAAATTGTTCTTACAGAATAACTATTAACTGCATACCAAATTTTAACCAAGTTTTGGGTGGATGAATCACCATTTAAATCATTATTTTCATATAATATTTTCTAGAATCTATTTTTGATCCATAAAATTTTTAAATCAAATCTCATGACGTATTAAAAGTCCAGTCATTTCTAATACACCCTACAATATATAGTATACAGATAAATATCAATGATAAATGCATATATTTAATTATATATATATCATCTAATAATATATATTATATATCTTATGAAATATTTTTATTATTATTATGGTTTCTCTCCTAATATAATTTTTCAAAAGTATTTGTAAATCAACAAAAACAAAAAAAAAGTAAAACAATAAAAAAATAAAAAACGATAAAAACCTGCTTCAAAATTGATAAAAAATTTATGTCCTTATTTATGTCTCTTATATGTTTTCAAATACATAAAAAAAGCAATTTTTAAATATTTACCATTTTTTTTAACTTCATGATGTTAATATGTATATAATATATATATATATATATATATATATATATATATATATATAATATAATATTCACATATGTTACATAAAATGTTTTCCTTTAAATATTTAATTTCCATATAATACAAGACGTCGTCGTAAATATTTTACAAATATTAAGTTAAAAATAAATATTAATAATAATATCGATGTATATTAGTTATATTATTTATAAACTAATATGACATACTTATATACACATACTCTTAATATATGCAATTAACTATGCATTATTACATTGTAATAATTTTGAATGTAAAATTTTTTGATATAATACACTATCTAAGAAATGTAAAGAATGCTAGGATTAACCTTGTATTGATAAAATATGTCATCGGATTACATTTAACAGATTTATCTAAACTTAATTAGGCCTACGTACCTATTAGAAATAATGCATCAATCAAATGTAGGTATTATATTTTATACCACAGCATTTAACAACCAGTATTACCTGTGTCTCCATAAGTATTCAAATTGAATTAAAGTCAAAAAGTTATTTTTAACATTGTTATTCTTAAACTTTTTCAGTCACTCAACCCGTTGGAGATACAATTTATCTGATCTATTATACCAGATAGCGATCTAATGACACTAAATAGAATAGCAATGGTAGACTAATCAGCTAATTTATGTGAAAAAAATTCAGACAATTTTCAGTTATTATTTTTTTGACAAAATAACTGATTAATCTGCCATCAGTATTCCACTTAATATCATTAGAATACATAGTTCTAATAGAACAAATGAATTTTATCTACAACATGGTTTGAGTCCATGCTTACAAAATCATAAAATTGAATTTTTATTATATCTTCCCGATTAAACCGATTAGAAAATAAAAATATTTGACGAAGATTTATATTCATCCACTTTACTTGTTGAACTTGTACCTTGAGCCTATCGAGTCTAGCTCAGTGTTCTAACAGGATTTTTTTTATTAATATTTATTCATTTTAAGAATTTTAACATTTATTCAACACAATTTATATTTTCATTTTAAGCCTATATTAATTCTATATTAATTGTTTTTGTGTAATGCCAAGATTGTTTTGCTGCCTAGCGATATTATTTGAAATTTTCCAGGCTTTAAACCAATATTCATAATATATAATGTAGCTTTATGTTTATTTGCACGTATATATTGAGAATAGATTAATTTTCAACATTTGATTTGCTTGTATAAATAGAAATATTACTAAAATATTATTGCTACTTCTATGGTTGTTGTCGAAATTGCTCGTAACGGTAGTAGTGCAAATTGACCATATATGAATTTGCAGGCAATATTCAACTAGAATTTTTTTAATAAATTAACCAAGTATCAAAATTGATGAACTTCTAGATTGAACGTACATAATATGAGGCCTTACTTTTGTTAATATGATACCCAAGTACCGAACTTAATAAAATTTTGTAATAGGCTTGATTTGAAAGATTGGAAAAAACGTATCAAAAACTATAGGAATAACACAAGGTACAACAGGGTGAAATAGTATTGGAAAAAAAGTAGGAAAAATTATAAAAATAATACAAGGAAAAGAGGATGAAATAATATTGGAAAGAACATAGGAAAAATTGTAGGAAAAGCCATATGAAAAGTTATAGAAATAATACAAGGAAAAATTGGTTGAAATAATATTCGGAAAAACGTAGGAAAATTATAGGAAAAACCAAGTGAAAAATTATAAGAATAATACAAGGAAAAGGGGATGAAATAATATTTGACAAAACGTAGGAAAAATTATAGGAATAGTAAAAGGAAAAGAGGGGGAAATAATATTGGCAAAAACGTAGGAAAAATTATAGGAATAATAAAAGGAAAAGTAGGGTGAAATAATATTGCAAAAAACGTAGGAAAAATTATAGGAAAAACCATATGAAAAATTATAGGAATAATAAAAGGTATAAAGTGTGGAAACATTAGAAATAATGTATTCCTATATTGTAGGAATTGTAGGAATATAATTGAAGGAATTGATTAAGGAAAAATAGTAAGAAAACTCTGACGTCAATAATTTTTGGTTAGGTTCATTTAAGGTACATATGTTCAATTCTAACATTTTGTACATATTAAAAAAGTGACCACTTTCATAAGAAAAAACATTGAAATTTCAACTAATTTTCGTTCAGCTTTTCCAAAAATATATGTACCGCTCTGTACCGTCCAACTGGACTTCCAACAAATTTAGTCAATTATGTTGGTTACCCTTATTATCTACTTTATTCAAACGCTGATAAATGTTTATAATCCTTAACCTAACCTAATCTAAACATTTTTTATTTTTATTTATCTAGGTTGGAAATATAAATCTATGTTATAAATACATAATATATTTAGATATATATATATATATATATATATATTCAGGTTATTTTTTAATTCAAAATTTTTCTTAAATATCTTAAAGCTTAAATCAACCCAATTTCAATTAATGGATTTTAATATAAATTTACTCTTGATGTATACTCATACAAACGCATAATACACACATAAATGAAATGTATATAAAATAAATATATTATTTTTTGCTTTTTATTTAACAAAAATATAAAATTTTTGCATAGGGGTTGTTGTATTATAAAAAGAATATAAAAAAAAATAATAATAATAATATAAGTAATAGCTTGTAACAGTATAAATATAAGGACCTACAAGGACATTGGTATATAGTTAGCTAAATCTATTCAAAAATTTTATATTTCAATTCAAGAATTTATTTTATTTTACTTTTTTTTTATTTTTTTATTGTTGATATAATTTTAAATTTAAAGATGAAATTGAAGTTTCAGTTCTTTAGAAATGCAAGGAGAAAAATATAAGAGAAAAACAACAACAAATGCAATAACATTTTTTTTTATCCTTTTATATTCTTTATATAGTAATTCGCTCCTAATATACAGTGTGGTTATTACTTTAAATAAATAAGAAAATATATATATATATATATATATATATATATATATTTTGCTCTTAAAATTTAAAATAAAATGAATTATATATATATATATATATATA
This sequence comes from Argyra leucocephala, assembly GCA_963942445.1. Taxonomy (NCBI): domain Eukaryota; kingdom Metazoa; phylum Arthropoda; class Insecta; order Diptera; family Dolichopodidae; genus Argyra; species Argyra leucocephala. The sequence continues at coordinate 8,963,537 of OZ012681.1, read as the reverse complement.
TATATTGTATAATATTAGGTTCATTTTACTTTCTACCGTTACCAGTAATTTTTCTACCGCAACCACAAAAGTAACAATAATATTTTAGTTTATATTTTTGTTTTTTATATGTTTACTTTTTTGTTTGTTTTCTAAGGAATGGTGATGAGTTGCAAAAATGTTACACTAACTTGATATCTATATATTATTAAATGAATGTGCTGACACAATGACTGATTGAAGATTATTAAAGTAAAAATACAGTACTTTTTTACTATATGAAATATAAATGTACATAAATTCGAAATTATGTCTATATACAAATGTATATAGCTATTTGAATTTATAGATGAATAGAAATTTATGGTAATGTACCACTCCTATTTGATGTTCAAATGTTTTGAATACTATAGGAGTATATATATATTTTTTTTTTGTTAAACAAAACATAAAGAAATAAGAATAAAAGATCTTATTCCTTTTTCATAATATACAATTGAGAAAAATTTGTCTATTCTACTACTACTACTACTGTTACTATTTTTTACTAATGTTACTTACTTACTTGTATATTATTATATTTAAAAAATAAAAATATAAAACTAAAAATAATTTTATTATTGTTATCTTTGTTACAGATTGTTACTAAAAATATTATATGGATATAATATGGAATACCAGGAGTATTAAAATTTAATGAACAAAATCTGACATTAATGATTTTGGTTCAAATCACCAACTGGATAATATTTCGTCAGGCCCAGGATCTTCATTCATTAATCTTTTTGGTTAAACAAATTGTTATTTGCTTGTTTTATTTTCTTTGAAACATTTAAAGACCAGCAAATGTGTAAAATAAGCAGGGTTTTCATGACTCTGAACTTTTTTTCTTATAAAGTGGTTAACATAAAGAGATTAGCCTATGCGAGGGGAGATTATTTATAGTAAAGTCGGATATTGTGGACCACTATGCTTTATTAATCTGTAACTTTACTTGTTTTTCTTATTTTTGAGAAAGTAAAATCATAAAATGAAGCGAGAAATATTTCTATTCCTGAATATACTTAAAAAATTCATAGAAGTACACTTATTTGCAATTTGAGGTTAAAAACTACCAATATTTCACTAATTTAAAAAATTAACAAAGCACTAATTTCTAACAAACCACTAATCAATAAACAAATCACTATAATTCAAAAAATTGTCATGTAATGTGGACCACCAATTCGGGTGATGTGGAGTACATATTAGACGACAGATTATTTTATATAAGAAGAATGTGGCGGCAAAGAAACTTTTTCTCGGACTAGATCAATTACATCTAAATTTTTAGTAGGAATGATTATTTATGGCCATTTAATGTTAATTTGACTTTGAAGGCTTCACGAGTCAAGTTTCACGAATTTTAGTGAAATGATCAAATCATTTGGTAAATATTGGTATAATTTTGAAGCCCTCCAGAAATATCGCAGCTAAATCGGCAGGTGATGCATTTTTAACTAATGACATAGATATTGCTAATCTTCCTCGGAAAAATAAAAAAAGGTAGTACAAAAATACAATTAACACTCATACATGAAATTTTGGTTGCTAAAGATCCTCGTTCGGTCGATATAGTTAACTCTATTTGGCATTTATTCTTCTTTGATAGGATTTGTTGATGGAACTAATCCGAGAACTTCCACTCTGTTATTTTTGAAAGCTAACAATGTTTTTATGGCTTACATAGGCATTCATTTTTACCACCTCACCTCAGACTTTAGAAAAAGCATTTGCCTGCTAACTCCTCACCGTTAACTGATATGCTAAAATTCTGATATATTGTTGTGTGAAACCAAAATAAAAGCTTATTTTCATTTCTTTAAAAAAACATTGATTTTCTCCCTAAAAAGACTTTAGTTTAAATCTTAAACTATTAAATTCATGAGAATATATTAACCGTGTTGTTTTTGGAGCATAATAAAGTTTAGATCCAAGTATAAATCTCGTTTTTCCATTTTTTACGTCTTCGGTAGCCTATTTAACCTTATAGTTGTCATATTGGCCAACCTTTTTCTTATATTCCCGCATATTCTAATTTTTTTTTAAATATTTATATCTACGGCCGGTAATTTAGGATCAGTGGTCCATATTAGCCGCACTAAAATGGTTTAATTATAATTTGTTTCTCTACAAATTTGTTTTTTTTTATTTCCTTTGAGGCAGTTTTAATTCATTTATTGTTGAGTTGACACATACGAGATTTGTGACTTTTGTAAAATAATTCATTAAGTTGAGCGTTGGTATGTTATCAGGTTGAGTGTTGTAAGCATAAAGAAATTAATTATTACAGGTCTAATAAAGTGTGAATAATAATAAAAAATATTATTATAATATTTAAAATATAATGGCTCAAACATTAAATTTAAATAAAAAAGTTATACCTGTCAACAGTGTTAAGTCAACCACCACAACACATGTCTTCTATTTGTTTTTATTGGCTCTTAATTACAAAAATGTAGGTTTAAATTAAACACGGTGTAACTATATGTCACTCTAGTGTTAATTTCTGTTAATCTGAATTGAAATATTATTAATTTTTAATTATCCAACCATTTTTGATACTCACTGTATAATAATGTATCCTTTTAAAATTTATTTTTTAACATTATATTGTGATGTATGCGTGTTAGTTTTATTATGATGAAATGAACATAAATTTTAGACAGATTCAAATAGTTTTGTATTTAAGAAAAATTTACATTTGTATATTATTATAAATGTACAATTGCATATATACATATTATTTATATACTTTTAGATAATATGTTTATATAAAATATATCCCCATATTTTAAATGAAAATTCACAAAATTGAAATGAATTCAGAGCTTTTTGTTAACTAATATACATTGTATAATATGTTATTTATATAGCTATATATTTTTTCATTCTAATTTTTCTCTCTCTCTCTTATTGCATAAATTTTAGTATAATAATAATATGTAAGTACATATTAATATATATATAATATATATTTTTTTTTGTAATTCTGTTAGGGAATTTAAATTTATATTCTGAAAAAATATAAAAATGTTAGCTCAGTGTTTGAAAAAATTTCTCATTTTCATTTTATTTAAAATGTTTAAATAAAATAATTTTTACTCTATAGAAAAATCTTTAAATTAATTTGAAAAAAAAAAAAAATAAAATGATAATTGAATTTTATTTTTATACACAAATTTTACAGTTTTGTAGATTTATTGTAAAATTTGGGTTATATCTAAGTAAGGCATTTTTTTTTTTTCTATTATATTGGAAATTTATTATTCATTGAATTGTCATAAGAGTATGGAAATTTAAAAATATTATGAATGTTCATTACAAAACTTTACCTGATACATAGAAAATATAATAGGTCTATTGCTTAAGAATTTGTGCACTTTTAAATTTATTACAATTAAAAATATGGCGTTCGCAATTACTATATTTTCCATCTATCAGGATCAATTACTATTTTCCAGGATTTATCCATCATTTTTTTTTTATTATTATAAATTTAATTTTCTTTGCTATTTTTACATTCTTAAATTAGTCTAGCCTACAAAAATTTGCAAAAACAGCTGTTAATTTATAATTTTATTAACATCTAAGCAACATTTTCGTTTTTATGTTAATTTGATGCAATATTTTTAATATTTTTTAATACTATGTACAAACTTTACAAATTTTTTTGTCTTTGGGTGGTATTACTGGAAAAGTAGGTAGTACAAACCAATAATTATTTATATCTTATTCTAATTAAAAAGGGCTTAACCTAATTAAAAAAAATAATGAATTATACTTTGTGCTAATTTTTATAATTAGACTTTTCCAACCACCAATAATTTGATTTAATTAATTGGTCCTTGTCTGGTAAAGACATTTCAAATTTTAAATTTTTTCCGTTTATATTGCCCTTATTATGGTTATGAACAATAGGTTTGCCCTAATTCGTTTATTATAATTGTATAATAGAGGGATATGATTACGGTTTTAACTATAACTGTTTTTATCTAAAAAGTAAATGTGCAGGAGCTATTAAACCCGCGATCAAGGTATTTTTGACTACTCCTCATTATGGTAGAAAATATGCAATATTAAACCATTTGTTTTGTTCTTTTAATTTTGTAATAAAATTATCGATTCTAATTATGTTTGCTTCCTTGAACAAGTATTTATTAGAGTAGTGATGCTTGTATATTCGGAATTGTGCTTTTTCTTATATTACATTAGTACAAACTTTTTATGCACTTTCTTTCAAATTTTTGGATAGTTTCCATCAAGCTTGCACTGATGTTGTACTGTACTGGTGCACCATATACCAAGCACCAAACGTTGGCCTTAGTTAACTCTTTTGTTAACGATTTTGTTGTAAAAAAGTTTTTTACAACAAAAAGTCTTTTGACATACTATAATTTATTGGTTCATAATGTATATATAATGTTGCACTCCTAGGTATTTAACTACTTTTTTTTTATTAATTTTGTCCCTCATCTACTAGAATTTATTGGCAAATTGACAGAAAAAAATTTGAAATCATTATGCCATTACTGAAATGGATTTAATGAATACAAATAAAATGTTGGGCAACATTTTTGCAATAATAATTGAAACAGCAACTACATTATAACAATAATTACAACAAATAATTTTGGTCGGCTGTTTTTAGCTCATTAATTTTTATGATAGATTTCAGAACTTTGCTGTAATATCTTTATCAAATTATTTCTTAATCCTATAGAAAGGTCGTGGGACGATATAAATTATAATTAGTCAAAAAATATTTTTGCTTATAATTTCAAGATGATTATTATTATATTTCTATTACACTATTTTATTATTTTTAATTTTTCGTTTTTTATTAACATATTTTTGGCAATGTGTAAAAGTGATTACATTGCTATGACATTTATTCATATTTACTCAAATTTAAATTTTGTCATATAAAAAAGTAATTTTAAATTTACGGATTAAATATACTTTGAAAATAAATTCTGACCATTTACATTAATATCCTAATAATATCTGTAAAACTAGTCCACCTCGGTGAATTAAAGTAAAAAGCTTTGACAAGAACCTCCAAATTTAAATATGATGCTTTTTCAAAATATTACCGCAAAATATTACAGACTAAGAAATCAAAAATAAAATTAAAAGGTACCAATTTTTATTCCCATCTTTCAAAATAAATCAATTATTATAGAAAAACATATCCAAGTTCTAAACCCACATAGTAAAACTAAATATTTAATACAATAATCAAATAACATCATTTAAATAATAGCAAAACATCATAATATCAGAAGTTTTGAACAACTGAAATTATCTAAAAAATAAAGTAAATAACTACCTATTTAAATATTTTAAATTTTAATGGTTTGTGTCTTGGAATTGGTCACCTTGAAATGTTTCTATTTGAACAATGGCAATTCTTCAAATTCAAATGGATGTTTATTTTGTAAACCAAAATATTTATAATGACAGAAAAAAATATTTTTGGTCTTTCTAAAACTTCACTAGGTTTAACAAAAATCTTTCTTGTAAGACCAGAATCAAAATATGATAAAAAACAGTATAGTCAAGGACAATATTAACTATGTTTTAATTGACACTGAAATTATACAACTATACCATCTTCTTCATCTCCACATGGTGTTTCCGGTGTATGCCAAAGAAAATTGTAAGCCAGAAGGTCCATCCGTGATTCAATTATAGGTTAGATTTTATATTTTTATACGTTAATTAATTTTCGTTTGATTTACATTGAAAATTATTAAATTTTGAAACATAATTAAACCATCAATGCACATCGAGACAAAATACATTTTATTAAAACTATTAATATAAAATATTAATTAATTAATTATCTTAACAAAAAATAATATTGTCAATTTTCATAATAATCATAATATTAAATTTTAATATGAAATTAATAATTAAGATAAGTTCGTATAATATAAAAAAAAAATTTTAAATCACCAAATCCAATTAGGTTTTATAAAATTTAATTTAATTTTAATGCTCTAAATATCAAATTTCATCTTACATTAATTTTAAAAATATAAAAGTAAATATTAATTTAACCTAATTAAATTATAAAATTTAACTACCATAGAAAATCTATCTATATACTTATATTATATTAAATAATAAGTAAATTTTTATGCAATACAGGATGTTTCAATAATAACAATATGTCATCTAATTTTTGGATTAGATGTAATTCAGTATTTACTTACTTAAAAGGATGAATATTTATTGAGATGGCATAAATGTTGCTGGCATAATTGCAAAAGCTACAAAATAAAAATATGAGAAGTATTTTGAAATGTAACAGATTAACACATATAGACAATATGTGGAAATAATTAAATTGGCTGAATATTCAACAAAGATTAATATTTAATACACTTGTGCTCATTTTCAAAATTAAGCACAATATGATGCCGAACTATTTATCAGCAAAATTAACATATGTAGCTGATGTTCAACATTCTGTTTAAAACACATCTCCAACTTTAGATTACAGGTTTTTGGAACGGATATGGCTCAAAAGAACTCAATGTATGAAGGATTAAGGCTATTTAATAATTTACCTCCGGAAATAAAAACGGAAACAAACATTGAAATGTATAAAAAAAAACTTATTAAAAGTATAAAAACATCGTATTTATTAAATTAAAAAAAAAATTTTTGTAAATAGTATTGTAATAGTTTATATAACATGTATAAAACTAAATAAATTAATAAATCTAAATCTAAATCTGAATGTTTTGTTTATAGATAGCAGTCGGGTAAACCTAGACTTAGATTTTTACTCACATAATCTTAACCAGATAAGATAAAAAAATATATTTAATTATCACAGTAAAAACAGATATTAGCAAATTGTGATCATTTGTTTTAAAGAACTGAAATGCCATTTTCATTGCACCATCATTATACAGGTATAGGAGACATAAAAAATGACTTGACTCATTTAATGTAATAAATTGCAGTTTTGTATAGTTGCCAATGTCAATCAAGGAGAAAAACAATTACAACCATATTCAACACACATTGGACAGATAAATTACAACAGTAAAATCAAATAGAAAAACGCACTCATATGCCACAAAATGGATACTTATTTTATAGAACTGAAACGCTATTGTCAATGCACCATCATAATACGTGTGGGATCAAAAAAAAATGACTTGACCCATTTAATGTAATAAATTGCAGTTCTGTAGTTGTCAATGTCAACCAAGCGGAAAATAATGACGATCATATATCCACTACACGATAGACAGATCTATTACGACAGCAAAATATTCAAACATTAGGCACAAAATATATACAGCCCACTTAAAAAGTCATAATACACATTTTCTAATATCACTATGCCCTGAATCGAGTTATCGAAATCTAAATTACTAACATTGATAAACAAAATATACAAAAAGCTAAAAGTAGCTATAACAAAATTAATTTGTACCTTCTCTGACCCTCCAATAACTTTGTAGTTTCACAAAATAAATATTAGAAAAATGATCATAAAAAACAAATTCGCATAAGAATTACTCACAATAAATAAATAAATAAATTAAACCATAATTATATAACTTTCTAATAATACAACTTTCTCTCTTTTTCAATCTCTTTTTTCTCGGCTCTTTTACTTTTCCTATTTCTAATTGCTTCATTTTTTCTTTTTGTATATATATATATATATATATAATATACTTACTTAACTAAAATAATAATGATAAATTATCTCACATTTCAAAATTAATTAATTAAATATCAAAAGTTTATAATATTCTTTAAATTAACTAATAATATATATGTACATACAATAAATTATAATGTATACTAATAATATTATAGATTCATTATATATATAGATATATATGTATATATACATTAATAAAAATATTATCTTATCAAATTTCCTAATCATCATTGAAATCTTTATATTAAAATGCATTTTGCATTCATCATCACCCATATTTGCATATTCACATTATACTTATAAATAGTTATACATATTTAAATATATATATATATATACAATTAACCCTTTCATTAAAATATTTTAAAATATACTACTCGACAACTGATACTATTAGAAATGTAAAAGTATAATAATATTTTGCTGAACAAACAATTTAAGGGTTAGGTACAAAATCCAAATACTAAATTTCTTATGCCAAAACCCCTAATACAAAATACCCAATGAAAAAATTCCCAAAGCAAAATACCAATTGAACATATTTCCGCTTTTTTTTTATCGAACAGCGGTAACTCAAAACAAATATTTTTTGACAACTCTGATCAAAAGAAATTATTATTCTGTTGTTCCCCAATATACCCTATTGGATCAAATTATGCAATACAAAAATTCGGTGAATTTTTTTTTTTGTTTTTGGAAATTTTATTTTTTAAAAATTTTTCGGATTTGTAATTTTCGAATCGGATGATTTTGTTAAACTTTTTAGTTAAATGTGGGTAAGTACAGCATATTTACATTTTTATTACTTAGTTACTTAAACTGCCAACAGAATTAAATAGTAAATAAAAACAAGTAAAAAACAAAAATTATCAACAGAATGTCGTTTGTTTTTTTCAAAACAAAATAACATAATTTGCACCAAATATTGTATGGGTCTTTCTAATGAGCCCGTTCAAAAATAAAAATACATGAAGTATTTTAAATACAATGAAAATTTTATTGGAAATTAAAAAGCAAAACCAAAAAAATACTTAAATGGATATGTAGGTCGTCGGTTTCAATCATCAGCGTCCTCCATTTTTGTTGGATCCATCCAGTGGAAAATACAAATTTGTTATACGATTTGTATATCTGTCGATACTTCTTCCGAAGATTTGGTATATCCCTAAGGCATATAAGTCAAACAACAAAAGTTTGGTATGCCCCTACCAACGTCTTATACATTCGTATCTGGTATTGAAGTTTATCTTGGTTGGAACATTTTTGTTCATTCGCTCTAGATGTCAAAGTCGATGTAGTCTCTTGATTTTCATGACTTACGGTTGTATGACAAAGTAATTTTGCTAAATCTGTCATTTGCAATAAACTATACCCAATTAAAAATACGTCGGGCAACACAAACTTGCATTACTCCTTTTCATATTGATTTAAACATTTTTTCTAATTATTTTCTTTTTTTAATGGCACTATCCGTCAAAGGACAACAACCTTCACAATATGACATTATAAATCGAAGTAAATCCTAAAAGTATTGAAAAACAACATAAAATTCAAAAATATATTTTTAATACACGAATTAAATGGGTTAAATCAAATAATGTGTAATACTAAGACATGGATTTTAATTTGAAACACAAAACAAAACAAAAAAAAACACAAAAATTATTCTCAAAATCTTCAAAATGTCAATTAAATTTCTGGTCATTGATTTTCAATAATAATTAAATATCCTTTTTGTATTTACTTACGTTTTTTTTTTTTTTGTTTTTGTTTTTGTTTTCGTTTGTTTTTGTTTGTTTTATAATTATTTTGAAAATGATAGAATAAATAGATAGATAATGTTTATATGTGGACGACATATTATAAAATTATATGTATATTGTCAAATAACATATAATATAAGTACATAATAGTATGTGATAGCAATGGTATGTATATAATATAAGCGATAAAAGATTAAAGTAAATATTTTAAATTTTCATTGAAGTATTTTAGAGTGCATCAGTAATGAAAAATGATACAAAACAAAGAAGTCATCGATGGATATGTATGTATGTATGTATGCATGTGTATCATGTATATTGAATAGCCTCCTTGTAAAAACATTTGAATAAATTTATTATTAATTACTTTTGAAGGATTTTTATCACATTTCCAAAAAAGAAAATTTATTTTATATGTATTTATATATATATATTTTGTGTATAATTATTTGTATACATAGAGATAAACACAAATAATATATATATATATACATATATATATATAAAAAAATCATCATAGTCATCAGTCCACTTGAAAGAAACTGTCAACAACAATTTTAATTAAGGTTGTAAACTCTAAAAAATATTGAATGTATACCGTTATAATGTTCTACTCTGCTGTTAGGTAGGTGGTAAAGTTTAAAATGGCGGAAAATTAAAAGGATTTTTGTTCTGTTTTTTTTTTTTTTTTTTTTTCTTTTTGTTTTTATATTTTAGTATTATATTGGATTAGTGGTAAATACTGTAGGTATTTTTGTTATTATATTCTAGGAAATACAGAAAAAAACTTTGGTTTTTTTTTCTGTAAACTTTAATTAGACTTTAATTAAAAGTGAGATATTTGTGGTATAAGAAAAATGAAAAGATTTCATTTTATTTTTGTTTTTTTTTTGTTTTTTTTTTTTTATAATTAATGTAATGAAGATTGTGTTGGAATTAGTTTATAACACAAATTAAATTTAATATAATAGGTATAATATTATTTTTCTTGTCAAAATTTAATGATTTTTTGAAGTTTTGAACAAGAAAAAAAATGTGGTTTTTTTAAAGGTGATTTATTAATCGTGAAAAAGAAAATTGAGTATTTTTTTGATGGTGTTTTGATAATTTTTAAAGTTTTTTAATGAGTTTAAATTTAATTACCTTCACATTTAAGCTGGGAGTAGTCGGAATTTGTGTGTTTCTAAACTAGTTCACAATCATAATAAAATTCGTATTTAATGTATATTTATCTGTAGGTTTATTCGTCTGAATATTAAAAGACCAGAGATATCGTATTTTTATTTTAAAATTATTTTAAATACAAATTGTGAAATTTCATTTTTTGATTTTCCATATTTATTTATTTAAGAATTCTCAAATGAGCCCAATTGCTCGTATATATATATATTCTAATAAAATAAATCAGCGTAAACTAAAATTCAAAATATACAAAATACTAATATAATTCAATGTAAATAGTGTAGGATAATAGAAAAACAAAACAATAACAGTACCAGCAAGATTCACTTATTATAAAATAATTAAATATTAAACAGTATAACTAAACCTACTGTACATACTTACTAACTACTTAAACATATTCAATTTAATAATTCTATTATATACTAGATTTTGGAAAAATTAATATACATTTATTTCTCTTTTGAATTTTTTTAAACTATCTTTCATCGCACTAGAAATTGTATTATACAACTTGTATGCTCTATTATACAGGGTATTTAGTCCATTGAATCTGATATTGGAAGATATTATTTTGATATTTCCTGCTGATCTTGTTGTGTACCCATAGTATTCATTGTTTTTTCTTACTAAGGTGTTTGAATTTATATTTTCTGTTACCTTCAGATAAACATAAGTAACCAATTTGGATTCAATCATCAACTTAACCCTAAAACTCATAACATGAGCCTATCAGGCTAATTTTTTTTTTTCAAAACTACGTGTTTTCTAAATTTTTTGTAATATTGTAATGATCCTTCTTTCTAATTTTCATTTAGGTCAATATTTACATATTACAATTACAAAAACTTATAGGTTTTTCTTTTTTTTTGGCTTAAAAAAATACCACATAAATTCATAACATGAGCCTGAAGGGCTCTCATATAATATTTCACAATAATTTCTTAATAATGCAAATTTTGACATGAATACATGATGATGAAGTGACTGATGACGACATAGAATTCGATGATGTGGCAATTGACTCTGAAGAGGATCATTTATCTGAAGCTTCAGAAGCAGAAGATGAATTAACTTATGATTCTGATAATAACGATGAAATTATAATTTCTCATCGAGAATTTTTTGCAAAAGATGGTAAAAAATGGGCTCAAAGGCCTTAACGCTTTGTCTAAATTAGTATTTTGCGCTGGAAACAATTTGCGGCAATTGCACGCTTTCTTCGAAATCAAATAACCAAAGATATCAATCGTTTTAGGAGCCTATAAGTTCAATTATATTCAAATCTATAATATAGGCGTAAAGCGCTTTGAGAAAATTTTACGTTTTATTAGATTTGATGAAAAGCCACAAGAAGTAATCGACGTAGATTTGACAAATTAGCCCGAACTCGAGACGTGTTTGAAGCAATAAATAAGAATTTGGGAAAATATTATATATACCTTCAGAAAATCTTATCGTAGACGAACAATTAATGACAACATATGCAATCAAAGCCTTACAAGTATGGTATTAAAATTTGGTGGCTTTGTAACTCTCAGACGGCATCATACCTACTCAAAGGAATTCCATATACTGTGAAAAAATATAATAACAGAGCAACAGGACTTGCTCAAAGTGTAGTGGAGAATTTGTGTACACCATATTTTGGAACTGGACAGAATATTACAATGGATAACTATTTCACAACGTTAGAACTAGCAGAAAGTTTGTTATCTAATGGATTAACGATTGTAGGAACTTTACGTCGAAATAAAACTTATATTCCAATTTCTTCCAAGTAAAAAGAGAGATCAATATTATTTGAACAAAAAAAAATGCCAATAAAAGAAATTTATTTCTAAGAGCTCTTGGGGAGAGTTTAGTAAATTCTCTTATAAAAAGCGTGCTAGTACTAAAAAGCTGCAATTACCACCATCTCGTACTGCAATTTCAAAAACGATATCGTTTATTTTGTTATTTTTAAATAACATTTTGTAACATACTGTTATTTAGCTGATATTCCAATAATACCAAAAGTAAAAATCGGAGCCGATGACACCGTTCTTATGGTTCGACATCAGGACGCTAAAATGGTATCATTCAAGCCACCATCAAATTTAAAAAATATTCAACAATGGCTACAAAAATGGAATGTAAAAATAAATGAATCGAAGTCACGTCATATCATTTTTACTTTAAAGAAATGTACCTGTCCTCAAGTCATTTTAAATAATAAAATCATCAAAAAAAGGCTAAGTTGGCGTAAACATATTGTCAGTAAAAGAAAATAGCTTCATATCAAATTTAGAAGTATGTTCTGCCTAATGGGAAAATAACACACAATTATATAAATTTATTAATTCATAAAATCATAATAAAACCTATTTGGATATATGGAATCCAGCTTTGGGGTTCCGCAGTTAACATTATATACAAAGGTGTTAAAGTCAGTCAGAAATGCCCCTTGCTTTGTGCCAAGTTGGCATTACTTGGCATGATTATATTGAAAGGTTTATTTATAGGTTAGGAAAGGCAAATTTATTTCTTGACAAGCAGTAGTCTGATAGTGCTATCCTTCTGGAGTACACGAATAATATAAAAAAAACAATGTTATTTTTAAATCCATTTTTTTTTTCATTTATTTATTCAAGTTTCTCAAAATGAGCTAAGGAGCTCAGTAAAATAATGCGTATGACAAAAAATGAAGCGTATGACATGTATGGTAAAATTTCATTAATTCAAATATAACGTATGTGATGATTAACAAGAAAGAAAAAAAATTACAATTATATCAAAAACAGAATAAAAATTTACCATAATAATATAAGCAAGTTCTTAATTTTATATTATTTTAATATTTAGACAAAAGACAATAAAAGTAGAAATAAAAAATATATAAAAATTAATTTAAGAAAATAGAAATAAAAATTTATATTAATACTCCAAAAAATATGCAATTCGTTGTAGGGTTAAATTATTATAATACTAGCTTTGTAACTCGCCAAGATAAATGATGGAAGCAAAATAAATTCTAGCATTTCTTTCCTTCATTAGAGTTTTCATTTCAAGTTTAAGAAAAATACGTATTTGCTTACTAATTTATCATACCTTTATTTTTGTATTATAACGCTTTTAATTACCATATAAACAGAATATTTGTAGTAAGGTAACTTGTGAACTATTGATCGGTTATTTAAAATTTCAAAAAATTCATTATCGAACTGTTCATGTTAAAATTCATACATAATTATTATTTATAACATACATTAAAAAGAACAACAACAATCAATATGGCTTAACCGATACCTATATATACCTACCTACTATATTAAAAAAAAATCGTCACTCTCTAAGTCTCTACAACATACATTTCTACACACTTGAAGAAAACAAATATACCCAAAAATTATAAATTTACAAAGATAGTGCAAATTTGTATATTTGTTGTATTATTCCGTCGGACTTATAAACATCCAGATAAATGCAGAAAATTATATATACAACTTAGAGTTTAGACAAAAGTATTGTTTTATATGTTTTTTAAATTTTTTTGTTGCCAAATTTTTCACATTATCCACCAATTCATTAAAAAGTCGAACTCCAGTGTTGAGTTAAGGTTCTAATCCTTGTAGATGGAAGCTAGCTAAATATCTTATATGATGAGTTGATCTAGTTTCATATTGGTGTATTTCATTATTTTTTCTAGTTGTAGTATAGGATTTTACAAATCTGTTTGAATCTGTTTGATCAAATCTGTTTGTCCCCATTCATTCTACTTTAGTTCACAATATCCGTAAAATCAAACAAAACAACTTTTTTTTTGTTGTAAAGATTGAAATTCCCTAATATTTATGTTCATTCCGACAAAAAAAAATTTAAAAATACATTCTTCGAAAATTATTTATAAAAAAAACAAATTTTTTCAGTGAAAGTTTTCATTAAATTTTAACTTTTATATTTCACAAAAAAAAAAAAAAAACAAAATAAAAAATACGACAAACTAAATTTCTTTTTTTTAATCGCTAATCAAATTCCAAAAACAAAATAAACATAAACGGACAGGATATAATCTTCCGGTCTTTCATTTATTTTAAATATTTTCACATAACTTAATTTATACAGTGTGGAACAAAACTTAAAGAAATTTAAGAATAGAAAAACAGCACAAAAAAAAAATCATAATCTAAAATGAAAATAATGCCATAAAATTTTTTAACTAAGTTTTAAACAAAATATTAAATTAATAAAAAAAAAACAAAACAAAAAAGAAAATTCTTCGCGAAAACTTTTTTTTTCATTTTTATTCATTTTTGTTAGCATCGCATTCAATATCAAAAATTTAATCATTCTGTTCTACTCGTGTACTCAGTCTAACCACCTACAGCTTCTAGTACACAATTACACACACACACCTATACCTATAAATAAAAAAAATTGTACAACTTACTGTATACAATCGAACTCTGTTAAGAATTCCGAAGAATTTTTTTTTATTATTATTATTATTATTGAATACTATATCCTCCTTCATTTTACTATTGTCAACTAAAAAACATCGATTCATGACAGGACTAAAGAAGTACAAAAAAAGAAGAAAAAAAAAATAATAATGGAAAAAAAACTTTTGCATCATTAGACTTAGTTAAAAAAAATTTTAGAATAGGAAAAAATAAAATTAAAAAACATAAAAATAAGAACAACAAAAAAAAAATATTTTGATTGATTGCAGACGTTTCAATAACTAAATAACTTGAATAAGTTGATGTTCTGTCTTGTCTCTGCGAAAAAAAAAAAACCAAAAAACAAAAAAATCTCCAATCGTGGACTCTTTAAATTGTTTAACAAAAAAAAAATAATTTAGTCCTAATCGATGGTTTTAGTATATAAGTCCTTTATTACTGTTATTTGCTATTTTCATTTATTTTACTTTTTTGTTTTGAAATATACTTTGTCCTTATATTGAGTATATATACTTTATTAATAGCATTATGACAAAAATATTTTTTGAAAATCTATTTTTTGATTTTGTTTTTTTTTTTTTTTTTTTGAGAATTTAAATTTACATTACATTAATCCCAATATCTTCTTGATATGATAACATCCTGTTAAAGATATCTGTCCTTTTTTTAAATAAATTTTGAATAGAAAATATAAATGGTTTTTGTTTTTTTTTTCTCATATTTATGATGGTGTTGTCATTTGCCAATAATGATTGTGATTCTGTCAAACAAAAAACAAAAATATTTTTCTAATATTCTAAATTTTGTTTTTTTTTCCTTTTTTTTTTTATTAGGAATCTCATTTCAATTCCCCATTATCCTTAGAAATATTATTAGTAAATATATTTACTATTTGTTTTTTTTTTCCTGTCATATTTTGTAATGGTGTTTTTGTACAATTTTCCTTATTGGTTTTTTACTTTATTTTAATAAATTTTCTGCAGATGTTTAAAAAAACTTGATTGTTAACATTTGGGATAATTTAGTAGATTTGGGTGTGAAATCTAATCTATATAATCTGATATAGTTCGAAAAAAAAGTGTAAATTGAAGATTGGCTAATGAAGTAAGACTGTTACAGCAATCAAACAAGACGATATACATTGTTAAAATGATTGAAATAGTCAGTGATGATGAATATTTCAGGTTCTATGACTTGTTTACTATACAAAAGGTGCATAGTTTTGCAATCAGGAATCACTACACTGTTTCTGATAAATAATACAAGGTCAAAACATTTATAGATTCAATTAAGCACTTCAAAATGAATCAGCTAGATTAAATTTTAGTTAGAGATAAAACCGCATCCGTAAGTGGATTTATTGTGAATACCCGGGGTAATGTAATTATGCATCTTCACCTAATATTATTAGAGCCTATATACAATTGACGCAAACAATAACGAAAAAAAAAATTTTTTTAGTGCAAGTTAACAATAAATCGAAATATAAAAGTAAAAAAAAAAGCTAGTTCTGACTATATGATACATTTAGTTTTATAATATACCAAAAAAAAGAAAGAGAATAAAAAAAAGCAATAAAAGAAAAATCAGTTGACATAATATGATTGAGCTAGAATTGATATTGATATTTAATATTGAATTTACTCATTATTATGCTTAGAGACAATAACCTATTTCTGACTGAATTTTTAAATTTTTTGTACGATAAACCTTTAATGTGGATGGTCCGGCTTCGAATTGACAGGGTAACATCTGACCGGTCGCTGACTCAGATGCACAACTGTCAAGTTCCTGAGCAAGTGCTTACATTACCTCCACGTGATGACCTCCAGAAACTATCCTATATATAAAGCATCCGCTTATACGATAGGCCAAAATTGTAAGTGCGCAAAAACAACTCTTCAGATCGAACTGTATTATAAAGTTTAATTGACTAGTTTATTATTGAGTTATATCCTGAGATCATACGCAGATTATTTGCCGATCTAGTGTTGTATAGTTATGCATTTCATTGCTAGTAATTAGCTTTGTGTTCGATTTTATATTTTTGTATTTGAATGTTATGTATTTGTAATGTTTGAGTCGAATTTCTGCTGTCTTCCACTTTAAGGATTTTGTATTGCTGATGTATGCGATTGGTAGATGTTTTATGACCAAGTTCATAAAGATTTTTTATTGCCTTATTTTGAATATTTTTTGTAATTTAGATAGCTACACAGATACTTACACCATAGGATATTACACTGTGAAATAGACTAAAAAAGATATCTCGTTTTAGATTTTCTGAAACCCGCTTTCCAATTTTTTTAAATATCCCAGCTATCCTTCGTGTTTTCTTGACCCTTTACCGCCGGTTGTACTATATATAGTACAGCAAAACAGGGTGTACAAATTAATTTTTTTTCTGAAACTAATTTGATTTTAAAGCCAAATTGTTGTGAATTCTATTCTTAAAGAATGTGCCAATACTTTTATTTGCATAACACTTGCTTTGAGTTTGATTAAGTGTCAATTTTATTCATTAGAAAATGTGTGTTTTTTAGAAATTGCAAAATAATGTACCTTTGACCATAAAATTATTAAAAAATGTTATTAAAATTTTAAATTATTTTATAAATTAAATTAAAAAGTGTTAATTAAATAAAAACTAAAATAACATGTTAATTAAAAATTATTAATAAATTTAATCAGTTTTTTTTGTGTGAAAAGTTTAGTGTACTATATAAAGTACAACCGGCGGGATATGGGATCAAAATAATATGAATAATTTCATTTTATTGCATATACCAATATTTCAAAATTAATTATTGTTGTTCTTATGTGTTTAAGACTAATTAAAAGATTTACACTATTTATTACTACGTTTTACTAAAACTATTATACCTCCAAGCACTATTTTAACAATAATATTGGGAATTGGATTGGGAATAATAAGTCATAGAAATGGCAGACTTAATAATGACTTAGGTAACGGGTTCTATTTAAAAGTGGAGGCAGAGGTTCTATTTAAAAGTGGAAATATTCAGCTGGGCAGTTCATTCGAGGAAAACCTGTTCGATTTGGATATAAGAATTGGATGTTATGCAGCTCTTCTGGTTATTGTTGCAATTTTGATGTATATTGCGGAAAAAATGATGAAAATAAGCGGTTGATTCCGCTGGATCCAAAAACAGTAACTGATTTTTTGAAAATGACAACTAAACATTGCGTATTTTTCGACAATTTTTTTACTACTCATGCATTGATGAAACTCTTAAAAAACATGAATTTTCGAGCAACAGGTACCATTCGAGAAAATCGTTTAAAAAATTGCCCATTTGAAAAAAATAAAACATTTAAAAATAAATCTCGTGGCACATTTGATTATAGATATGATAGTACCACCAAGTTACTTGCTGTACAATGGATAGATAATAGCGTATGTTCAATTTTAACAAATTTTGATACCGTGATCCCGGTGCATCACGTAAAACGTTGGTACAAAGTAGACCGTAAAAAAGTACAAATTGGTCAACCAAAAGTGTATGCAACATATAATGCAAACATGGGAGGTGTTGACAACGCTGATCAAAATATAAATTCGTATAGAATTGCTATCAAAAAAAAAAAAAATGGTGGTGGGTAATTTTCACATATCTAATCGATTTAACAATGGTAAATGCATGGAAATTGTGCATTCAATCAGAAAATAACAATGACGAATTTTCATCTCAGCTTAATTTTCGGAGGTCTATAGTACGCAAAATATTACAAGAAGCCATGTTACAAGAACAATGTTCCTCAAAAAATGCACACTCAACTTAGATGTGTCGTGTGTCATTTAAGAAGTATGTACTCTTGTAAAATATGTAGAAAAACATTATGTATAAAAAGAAAATGCTTTGCAGAATATCATATGTAAAATTTTTAAAGAATTTCTGTTCATCCTCTTCTCAATAAAAATAAATAACGTTAACATAAATATTAGATTTTTATTTTTTCATTCTTATATATTTTTTCATATTGATTTTTGCATCCATATCCGCCGGTTGTACTATATATAGTACAGGCCACAACTCCGGATCCGGCTGGACTATCACCACAAAATTTTAAATTTGTAATTCTTGGGCTAAAAATAGACTACTCTCAAAAACTCATCACGATCGTACAACAGGAACTGGTAGCCGGCGGTAAAGGGTTAATTCATCCACATTACATTTCCAATTTAAATTCTCTACAACGTGACAGTACCTAGATATTTATACTGCTTTACTTTTTCAATTTGACAATTATTGTAGAATATAGATAAATTTGCATTTGTTTTTTTAATCACCATAAATTTAGTTTTGCACTCATTCACTGTTAATTTGTGTAGTGACATCCAGTTATGAATAGTTAGCATATCCTGATCTATTTTTATTGGTTAAAATTTACTGAAAATTTCTTATTGTTTCAGGCACACAGCTCCAAGGTGATAAAGTGAGATGTCCGAGTGAAATGTTCGAATCAACAGATCAAATGTTCAATGGACTTTTCCTCTACTTCACATATTGTACACAGACTTATTTCACATAAATCCAATTAGCTATACATTAAGTATATGCTTATTGACTAAATAAGAGGTATATTTAAATGTAAATAAAATATAGGCAGCACCATATGCCTGTATACCTACTGTATAGGTCGTGATATTGCAAAAAAAAATTTTACATCTGTGTAAAGATTTTTAAATCCCATAGACTTGGAATTATGCAACAAAAAAAAAAACAAATAAAACAAACAACATAGTCTTTCGAATTTATCAAAACAAAAAACATTTTTATGATTTAGTATGCCTTTTTATAGTTTAATTGGTCAGTAGCACATAAATGTAATCCAATGGCGAAGAAATTAGGTTCTCGAATCACTCATCCGCATCATTGAGAGAGGCTATACAACTGATACCATATGGTACCATTGCACATAATGAGTTAATTGGTCAGTAGCACAGAAATGTAATTCAATGGTGAAGAAAGTAGGTGCTCGAATCCATCCTGACTCATCACGATAAGCGTTGAATCAATATTAACGACTGAAAACTTGAACGATTTGAAAATAAAAAATGTTTGAAGAAAAATGTATATTCTCCCTAGAGGAGCATGCGGATAGTAAATAACACATGGTTTGCGTAAAATATTTTGGTTGTATAAAATATATAAGTTCAAAGCACTCTCGTATAATAAAATGGTGGAGAAATTTGAAAGCGATAAGACAGCATTCTCAAATTCAATTTAAATAATTTAAAGTACCTTTCAGAATTAGAGAAGTATAATAAAAAACTTGATTATGCTTCATTCGTATATGGATATTGTAAATAGTAATATAGAAAGCACTAAAATCCCAACATAAAATGTCTCAGTGCGGATAGAAGAAAAGTGGGAAAACTAGAAACTGCACGGAGACTTTAGTACAAAAGAAATTAGATCAATGGTGAAAATCTAAAAACACTGAACACTGTCCGTTTCACAGGATTTGGGGATATTTCCTGAACGAATAAGAAAATAAAAGCAAATCATAGCAAACAGTTTTCCAATGTGAAATATTGCATAAAAGCGTTAAAAAAAAAGAAATAGTTTATTCGGATATCAATTGTTCAGATTTTGATTAAATATTTTGATTATTATTGTATCGCACCCTCTAAAGGTTTTCCTGTCACTGTGTCTTCCTTTTTTAATTCTTCAATAATGCTTTTATGATAAATTAATAAAATATTTGCCGCTGGAATGAAGTATTATTCATTTTCTTTTGACATGACAATCTCACAAACTGTTAAGTGGCACAGTAAGTAGAGCTTCTACCTGTATAAAATGTCTTGGGTCCAATCCCCATTGAAGTAAAATAAAATGCATTATGAGTTTTTCGACCTGCTTCAGTACATTTTGGCAATGGAATAGAATATATTTCAAAGTGAGAGTATAATCAGATAACAACTTAACTAGAATGGAACCGCATTATTAAAAAAGTCTTAGTTCCCGACAACAGCACTATATAGTTGTCCACATAAATTTGAGTTGATCAGCCAGAAATTTGCTAAATAAATACTCGAAAAACTATAAGTAAAATACTAGTATGATGCAGTTTTTAATCAGCTGTAGTAAATTTTATGCGCAGTTTAAAAAATGTATACATCTTACTATATACTAATCAAAAAAGGTTTAAATTCTACTTCAGGTGCAAATGAATGAAATAAACAATAATAAAAATAAATGTAGAGCTTCGCTATTCAAAAAGATGTTATATATTTGGATAGAATTGATACTCTTTGTAATTTTTCATACAGCCATTATTAAATTATTAGCACAAACCACCAACAACAATGTAAAGTAAATATATATGTATATCATCTCTCATCATAATGCATTAATATTTATCACTAAAGGTAGACCACTAGCTATAATCCTACTTCCATAATATAGATATTAAAACATTTTTTAAAAAATTTTTCGTTATTGTTTGCGTCAATTGTAAAACATAATAATTATATACACCTTATACGAGCCATTAGGCTCTTTTAGGCTATTTGGATAAATAAATAAAATAAAATAAGTAAATAAATTAATTTATTCTCTCAATTCTCATTCTTTCAATCATAACTAACTGTTTTTTTATTATTTTTGTTGTTGTTATAACTGTGTTAGTTGATAGTTTTTACTGTAAATGTGTATAAGGCTTCAGACAGCAAGACAAAATTAGTATAAAGAATATATATAGTATAAATATATATATAAATATATAGTAAAAAGAAATTGCAGTACCGTACCTAATTAATTAAGCATGAAGAAGTAATTCTACCTAAGTTCCTGTCAAAAATGTAGTAAAAAAAAACTCTTTAGAAATGCCGAAATAAACATTAAGATGATTCTAAAATTCACAGCAACTGACTTCACGTATTATTTTTATATAATCGGTTTCTTTTGTCATCAACATTTTGAATATTCTATCTTTTTTCCATTTTTTCCATTATTGTACAAAGTAGTCTTATTACATATACTGTCAGATTTTCATTTATTGTACAAAGTAATCCTAATTACATACATACTGTCAGATTATATATATTAAACAAGGAAGGTCATGTGGGGAATATATTATATTATAATACACAAGATGAACGCCGTGGTGAGTAAAAAAGCCAGAATAATTGAATAGTAAATTATTTACACAAGTAAATTATCAAATACTTAAAAATATTAAAATTTTAGCAAGCTTTTGGGTGCTGAATACTTAAAACATTTCAAATATTTATACCAAATAGTGATGATTATTTTCAAATTGAGAGCCATCTATACTCTAAAAGAAATTTCAATTACGGGCAATTTTTAAAAAGGATTCATAAAAATTCTGTCATTTTAAATAAACACACAAACTTATAGAAAAAAGTACAAAAACAAAAACACAAACAAAAATTGAAAACAAAACAGAAAAACAAAAATCAGATCAGATCATAACTCTTCAAAAATTATATAATAAATGTTAGTTCATTTGCTTCTGCTATTGAACAAAAATATATACAGTAAAATACGGTTATAGTCATTCGCTAAATTTCAGTAATATTTCTGACTATAACCGTATTGTGATAGGCGTAGTAAAAAAAAAAATGCTTTTTTATAAACAAAATAAAATTCAATAAAATACCTTTCGTATAACAATTTAAACTTTATTTTATTCATAGCAGTTCTGTTATGTAATCACAAAATACACATATTTGTAATATAGAACAGAAAAAAACTATATATAAATCTGATGATTGTTTTATTGAAAAATTGCGGTTATATTTTAATGTGACTTATAAAACGACATCGATTGTATGAACTTATGAAGTTTATTACTTTCTTTCAAACAAATTGTTGACTCGTGCTATAACAGAATTGTGACTACAAAGGTTTTTGACTATAAATGAATTAAAATACATCGATCTACTACGTTGAGAGTAATGGGATTTTATTGTGTTAAGTTATATTGAAATTAGTATTAATTTCGTCATAAAGTATTAGGTATTATACTTTAATTTCATTATATGTATATTCAATAATCAAGTGATTCAGAAAACAACTACATTTATACCAAAACAAATATTTCTTTTTATATCAAATTGTGTTTGAAAGAACTACTACTGTGCAATTGCACAGGGGATTCACTAGTTTGATTAGAAAAATCTTAAAATAAACTAAACCAGATACATGGTGTTACTAGAAATGTAAAATTCATAAGTTAATACATATTATGAATGAAGCGAATCTACCATATTCAGTATAGGGTGGAGCGGAATATGGAACAGTTAAACGATTCTGAGATAAAATGTACTGACATAAATGTAAAACATAACCATAATACCTATAATTTTTCTTTCATTTATTCTCTTCAAAGTGTTCTCATTATTTTTTGCGTCCACTAAGCATTATAATCCATGTTCAAACAAGACATACCAATATGATTGGAAATAATTATCCTAATATGTAGGTTCATAGAACTATTATGTGCTTCTGGAAAAACAATTTGTTCTATTTTTTTTCTTATTTATTTATTTATAAACGATATTAGCCAATAAATTTTATAAGAAGTGAATTCTGTGTTCTGCACACATCGATTATTATGCTACGATACCGCAAGCAATTTTTCCGTTCCAATCTCTTTTGGTATATTATTCATATGAAAATCTTTATAAATTTCAATATATTCAATTGGCTGGTCAATATTAATCACTACTACAACTTTATCATAATTAATTCATTGGCAATTTTAAATAATAATAATTATAAAAAAAATCAAAACAATAATTTAATGCCGGAGGACCTACAATCAATTTCAAAAATATATAGCTTATATTAATTTTTGTTTTCATATAATTTTTTTTTGCCCTCTCAGACAACTTCTATTAAATATTTTAATACTATGGATTGCTTTAAGGTAAAAAGTCATCATTTGGTAATTATTTTATGCCCTAAATTTTAACCTCTTCTACATATTGCAGAATAATAATAATAAATTGTAATCGTAATACTATATTGCTTACTCACTGCTTTTCATTTATAATACGACGAATTCTATTGAAATATTAGACAAAACCTAAACTATACAATAAATGTTTATTTTCTCTATTTATATCTTAAATAGCCTATTCAATAAATTTAAAAACAAGAACAACAAAATAAATAAAAAATTAAAATTTTAAACTTTAGTTCAGCAAAATAAAAACTAGAATCCTTTTCTTTATTATTAACAAGGACACTTGACATTTTCACCTGTGCACACAATTTATTCAAATCCAACTAATATAAATAGAATACCTACCCCTCTTCTACAAAAAAAAAAAAAAAAAAAACAAAAAAAAGTAATGTAGGTGATATAAAAATGCAACTGAGTTGTTTCGAATACACACGACTATTATCCAGAACAAAAATAAAAAACAAATTAAAATCCTTGATAGAAACTTTATTGAAACATGACACTTTTCTGGGTTTTTTTTTTTTTTTTATTTTAATTTTCTAAAGAAAAAAAAATAGAAAATCAATAGGAAAATAACGAGAGCATGAAGAGAAAAGTCAATGTGCTTTCCTCAAGTTTTCTAATTTTGTAAAATTTTATTTTTTCCCCCTCCTTTAAATTTTTCTTTTCATCTTTTTATTCTTTAAGATTTAAATCTCTATCAAAATGACTTGGCAAGAATTGGCAGCGCTTTAAAAAGATTTGCAACTGTCACTCAAATAGAAGTTATGTATTTTGTTGTTACTTCCTCTCATGCTTAGTTTCTCTCTATATGTTAAAAAAAAAAAAAAAATTTTTTATCGT
Source organism: Argyra leucocephala (assembly GCA_963942445.1). Classification (NCBI taxonomy): domain Eukaryota; kingdom Metazoa; phylum Arthropoda; class Insecta; order Diptera; family Dolichopodidae; genus Argyra; species Argyra leucocephala. The sequence goes on along the minus strand of OZ012681.1, from coordinate 8,938,632 downwards.
CACGATAAATGGCGATAGTATCGGAAACAACAATAATAACAGTAACAGTAACAGATAGTAAAGAAGAGAGAGGAAGACAGAGAAAAAGTAACCTAACTTTCATATCCGATATTAAGTATAGTAAACAGAGTCGGAAGAAGGAGGTAGATGCGATATTTCTAGAGTAGAAGGAGGTAGATAAGGCATTGGCAGAGTAGAAGGAGGTAGATAAGACATTGGTAGATCCAGCCAGTAACTAGAAAAAGATTTAATGGGATGCATTCAACATAAAATTTCGGTGAGGGATGATTTTCTTTCTAAAAACAAAAAGAAATAAAATATTCCAGAGGGGGAAAGGGTAGGTGGACCAGGAGTTTTTTTTTTTATTTTTTTCCAGTAGAAGAACCTTGATATTCTTTATACTAAGAATCAAGAAAATATTTTCTTTTTACATTATTATAGCAAAGAATTTCTGTATATGTACAGGTTGTTCCAATAAACTGGTTAGAATGTAGGAACGCCGGATTGTGCAATTTACACACAATTTTGTTACATGTTGTAAAAAGTCGTGTTAAAATTACAATTTCAAAATTTGATTTTATTTCTAGAAAGAAAATGTGCATCTAAATCGATATGAACGTCACAAGAAATATTATTAAGTCACAATTTACATTGACCTCATTGAGAAGTTAAACTATGTAGTTGTCTTAATTTTTTTGTTCTTTGCTTTTTTGTACATATCCAAAACATTAGCCAAAACACTAATTAAAATACATAGCCAAAACAGCTGCCAAAACAACTTTTGCTGCGATTGGTACGTTTGGCTATGGAAAGGAAAGGAAAGTAAGAAAAGGAGGAGGGTAAAAGGGAACGGGGAAGGTGTTAATGTTCGCATTGAATTTATGTAGATCATTATAGATCAATATAGAATTGATCATGTTTGAAGAACACACAAGTTGGAATTTGGTTCCACATTCGGGATGTTCTGGTTATAAATGAATTCCCATTACTTGTATTCTTTCATTCAGTGATTTCTGCGGTGTAGAGATGAGCAAATGTGTCTACTCTTCGTATTTATGGAGGGAAGTGCTTATTTCGAGATAATACAGATTTAATTTCTACTGATATAAAAAAGTGAGAAAGCTTCAAGTATACGACAATATGACCAAGAGAAGCAACATAAGCTGCGACATTTGGATCATTTATAAGACGAATGTCCGTTTTTAGACTTTACTAAAATTTTTTAACGCATTACTAGAAACCCCAGGCCATAAATGTGAGAATAATACTCCATTTTTGGTGGTAGGAAAGCTTTAAAGATTTTCAAGAAGTCACAGGAGCAAAAGTAGGCTTCACAGAGATTAAGAAAACCTAAACATTTGTCTGCGTTTTTTCCAACTTCACATACATGGTAATTCCAGATCATTAGCTGGTTTTTGGACTTTATCCAAATATTTTAACACATTAATAAAAACCCTATCCCATATGTAAGAATTATAACTCCATTTTTGATCATATTATACCTTTTTAGATTTTCAAGAAGTCACAGGAGCAAAAGTAAGCTTTACAGAGATTAAGAAAACTTAAACATTAATTGTTTGCGTTTTTTGCTACATCGAATATATTATGATCATTCTAGATCATTTTCCTATTTTAGCACATACCTAATATGCACAACTATTCTCAACCACTGAAGCTTATCTTCGTGAAATGAAAAACTAGTATCAAAATTAAAAATTTTGCTGAAGATAGCAATAATCCAACTATATTTTTTAAGCCCCAATTAGATATTCCGACCAAGACATGGCCATTCACAGCAAATAATAAACTTGCCATTTGCTGGACCTTGATCTTTTGGTTGGTCCAGCGATTGCGGTTGATCTAACTTTAGATCGCACGATTTTTAATAAAAACAAAAAGTTTTTTAAAATTGAATATAACCAGTAGGAAGGATTTAGAAAATTAATCGTTTAGAAGTAAGAATATTATGGATGAATGACTTTTCGTGTTCTGACTCAACAACACGAATATTTTTTGATAAGATGCAAAATTGAAACCAACAGCGAATAAAAAACACAAAACCTATCATGTAGCTTCGTTCATATTGTTTGAGTAAATACACTTAAATTTAAATAAAGGATTTTTTAACCTCATAAAAGATCGAATTTGGGGCATCAAAACAGTTGTTATTAAAAAATTTTGTTTTAAATTTTATAAAAGCAATTAAAACTTAGAGTAAAGCAAACTCTGTACATGCTAACCACTGGCTAGGGGAAGGAGAAGCCATACTTGATAATTAATAGAAATTAATATCGAAGTGACGATAGCGATCAACGAAATTGATTATAAAATAGAACAAGCAATAAAATTTAGTTAAAATAAACAGTAAAATTTACCGATTTGCTAAACATAATTCAAACCAGATGCATAACAATATTATTTGTTTATTTTGCAAATCAATGACTTCCCGATATTATCCCCCACGTCATTGGAATAATATTGACAACTAAAGTAGGTAAACAATTAATTGCATGTCTCCTTTATATTGAAAACCCTGAATGTGAAAAAATCTGGAAAACAAAAAATAATCAAACAAAGTGAATAAAGGATTCATATACATTCTTTTGAAACACTTTGTATTTGAAATAAAAATAATAGAGTACCTAGACTACATACACATAAAGAGTAAATTATGTCAGGGACATTAAAACGAAAACTTAAAGAATTATTTTTGTTTTAAAATTTCAAAAAAGAAACTATAGGAATGCTGTACTTTCAAAAACAAATTTAAATTCTACAAAAATTAGTATTTAAAGAGAATTCGTATTTGTATTTATAAAATAAAAGGTGGTTGGCATGGAATGTTATATATGTAATGACAATAAATGCTTTATGATTTGGGATACCAGAGATTTAGTTTCATAAAAATATATCGGAGTTATAAAATTAATCTGAAATAAACTAAAAGAGATCTCGGTTGTCCAACACAATTATATCTACTAGCTAGTAATGAGTTCCAGCATAGTGTTGATGAACAAAACACTTCTTTATTTGAAATTTAAAAAAAAAAATCAATCCAGTAGAAGAAAATAATATCGGATCGGACCAAACGAAAGAATATCGGATCAAATCGAATAGAATAAATCGGATTAATAACAACCCAACTATAATTTAAAGTGACAGAATATTTTATTTTTCAAATTCGGTGATTAAAAAGCCCCTCATTATGTTTTTGGGATCAAATAAATTACCACGAACTTTTTGCTACACTATAGTAACTCTAAAAGAAACTTTTTCGTAACAATTACTTTATCTACATCTCTCTCTCTCTTATTATTAAAGGAATAATATTTGTTTTTATTTACATTTTGCGGTAGTAGTAGTAGTAGATGTGAAAGAGAAGTAAAAACTACATTGGAACTTAACTGGAACGTTTTAATCACACACACCAGCTATATTAACCACCAAAAAATGTACCCCATTTTGAACCCAATCACATTTCAAACACATATACCTGCTTAGTTCATATCAACCGTCACAGTTGCGTTATTGTAGCAAAATAAGAAGCTAGGCACTTGACAAAGTCAAAAAATGCTACTTGGGAAACATGTTTTCATCTCATTTTCACAATGAATTATTGTCTCTCATATCAAAATATTGCCATATCAAATTAGTTCAGTAAAGCTGTTTGAAAAACGATGAAAAAAAAATATTTTATTTCAAACCTTTGTAACCAAACAATTACTTTTCGAAGTCTCCAACTCCAACTGAATTTGAAACTATGTAATAATTTAAAAACGTATGTAAGCTTTCTACAGAAAAGTATATTCAAATATAATATTATAAATAACTGAAAACAAGTAGGTACAAATATTTCGTCATATCCCAATTCAATGGCGAAAATCATATTATATCGCAGTTAGTTTGATCCAATATAACAATGTGCGATTTGTCTTTTACTATAAATATAAATAATAAAAATTTAATTTTTTGTTTGTTGGTTTGATTAATTCGATGTACGGCTATTAGAGATCTATATCACTTGGTTTGTGAGCCAGCAAATATTCTGAATAACTTAGTTTTTGTTTTTAACCCTTCTGTCTATACTAAAAATTTTAACTCTTCTGTCTTTGACTTATTTTTAAAAAAAACAAATTAATAATAGTCCGATTTGAGGAATCATGAAACTTAGGCTCATTTGAATAGATAAAGGTGGAATTACTCAAGAAGAAAATAGAAATACATACCCACAGACAGAACGTATATACAGAAGCGTTAATTAAAATTTAACTTAGCGACTGAAATATTCTTATTACAATAAAAATAGTTATATATAAACTCACTTCTATCGTTTACTGACAGCATATTTTTGCATTGCTGATTAGAAGTTCTGTGCTGTGGTACTTTCTTCATTTCCACACTATCGAGCGGTTCGGTTGATTTCTTAAAGAATAAAAAATTATAGACAAATCACAGTAAGTTCTCTTTCAAGCTTCACTCTGCAGACTTTAAGACCTCACTATGTTAAAGATTCAGACTTCACTATGTTAAAGATTCAGACTTCAGTACGTTAAACAATATTACTTAAATATCACTTTAATAATACCAACCTACAATTTTTTAATTCTCTTTTTTAGTTTTAAAATATTTTTTTTTTTTTTTTTTCTCGAATTATACCACATCCTTAAAGACAAAATTTAAAAAACTTTCTTAACAGAATTTTCTTTACAAAAACAAAAACAACAACAACAAAATTAAAATCAAAGAAAAAAAATTTTTTTTTTCTTTTTCATTCCATCTTAGGAAAAAAAATAAAGTCAACTTTAAAGGATAAAATGCTAAGTAAAAGTTTTCACAAAAAGGATAAAAAAAAAGTTAAAAAAAAAAAAAAAAAAAAATTTTTTTTAAATAAATTGAAAAATTTTTGAAAACAAAAAAAAAAAAAACACCATAAAAGCATATACACGTATAACTGCTTTTTAATGTTTTTGTTTTTTACTCTTACTTCTATAATACTCCTTCACATACATGCAAACAACTATAAATACAACTCTAAATTGCATAATAAAAGAAAATAGAAACTATATTCTCAAAACATCACTTAATAAGATGAATGATAGGAAGTTTAAGTTTAGTTTAATTTTTTTTTTATGCACTTAATTTTCGCAAGCATTTTTTTTTTTTTTTTTTCTATTTAACTGTAAAGTATTTTTTGAATTGCGAAAATAATAAAATTTGCATTTAATGTAAACGTTTTCATCTTTTCATCTCTCTTTCTTTCTTTCAATTCATTTTCATATTTTAAAAAAACATTTTTGCGTTGTTGATCGTTTCAGTTAAGTATAATGTAGTTTATTTTATATTCAACAAAATATGAACGTGTATAGGTGTCCAGCTTTTTTTTTTTTTTTTTTTTTTATTCTAATCAAAAAATAAAATCTAAAAAAAAAAAACAAAATAAAGAAATAAAAATGTTTTTAAAATTGTAAAACCTTTGAAAAAAAGATTGAAAGAAAATTGTGAAGAAAAGGTTATAAGTACACTGAGAATAAGAAATTTATTTTTTTTTAAATCGGTAAATTGAAATATTGAACATATTTATTTTTATAAAATAAAAATTGCATTTTATTTTAATTTATTTGAATTTTCTTTCATTTCGTAAATTACTGAAGTAGAAAGAACTTTGTTGGGGATTAAAAATACAAGTATACGCATTTAATGTACAACAGCAATGCAATGTCTCTTTCAAATGTGTAGTATCTCCTAACCTTTAACTTATGATGTGGTGGTAAAGGTCATCATGTCGTAAATAAAGCATTTGAAGAAAAATTTGGTAAGAGGTGTAAAAATTACCATTCGTCATTAATTGTGCGTTTTTTTACTACCACGTCTAAGTTAACGTAAGCAATTAACAGAAAATATTTTACTACAAATTCTAATAATTTCTATCTAAATTTTTGCTTTGAAAATCATAGCGATAGTAATTCCGAAATATCCGAAACGGACAACGAAGAGTAAATGGTGAAACCGCAAGTGAAGGAAACGAAAATATTGAACACATTGGCGAACGCAAAGCTGAAACGAATAATTTTTTTTGGAAAAAATCGTTTTAAGTGGGCAGAAAATGAACCACAGACATTTAGTCTCCATTTTAGAGCTCCACTGCATAATATTGTATTATTATCAACTTCAGTAGCCGAAGCAAGTAACGATAAAACAGAAAATAAAATATATAAATATTGGTCCTAAATTTTTGATGATTCTATTGAAGATAAAATCATCGAACATATCAACACAAAATTAAAACTGAAATTTGAATCAACAGAAAAAGTAGAAACAAAACCTTTGGATAAAATCGAATTTAGAGCATTTCTAGGAATACTATAATTTATACATCAGTTTTCAAGTCAAACCGAGAGCTTACAAAATTAATATTTGTAACAGCGCGGAACAGGAAGAGACATTTTGAGAGGTGTTATGTCTTCGATTTTTTACTATACTCTCTTGTTTACGATTTGATAACACTTTTGATAGACCGCAGAGATTACTAATTGATCCATTAGTGGCTATTTCAGAAATATTTAAGAAAATAATTGAAAACTGATATATCTAACTATAATTATAATTGACAAGCATTTAAGGTCCTGCGCAGTAGACACCTTTTTATTTTATTTCGATTCTCCTACTCCTTAATGAACTTCTAATATATATAATATATAAGATTGTATATAAAACAAAAATGCGCACACAGTTGAAAATTTTGTAACCATATGATTTTATTATTCAGCAAATACATTATGCATAAGTGAGATCTTATGAAAGTAATAAACAAAAGCAAACAAAATCAGTTATTATAATTTACAGTATGTACTTGCAAATGAATCTATGTACATATGCCGAATAAAAACAAAGAAACAAATTCATCTCAAATAAAAAATATAAAAAAGCAAAAACAAAAAAAATCAGTTGAATTGTTCATATGACTAGCAAATTCATTTTTATATAGTAGAGTTAGGGTATCTATAATTATCCTTATTGAACTTCTAATATATAGTAGTTGTATATAAAACAATAATGCTCACACAGTTGAAATTTTTTTAATCATATGGTTTTATTATTCACCAAATACATTATTCGTGAGTTTTTATTAAAATAAAAAACAAAAACAAACAAAAATATAAAAAAAACAAAAACAAAAAAAAATTCATATGACGGGCAATTTCATCTTCACATAATAGAGTCAAAGTAGCTATCTATAATTATAATTGACAAGCATTTTATTTTCAATTTACCAAAAATATTCTTAATTTATAAATAAACACGGTTTTGGTTAATGAAAATATAGACCCAAATTTTATTAATTCTCTTGCAGAATTGTGAGCTTAATCTGTTTCAGAATTACATTCATACATAATCCATACATATTTATATACCTACAATTTTGACCAAAATTATTTTTTTTTACTTTTATGAAATTACGTATATCTACATAAATCTACTTCACTCATATATAAATACATAGTATATAGTATATGTACATTTGTAGTAGAAGAAACAGCATTTATTCGATGTACAATAATAAATGTAAATTGAAAATTTTTGATTTAAACTTTTAAAACAATTTTTTTATTTTTATGTACATAATATGTATATAGGTACCAGGCAATATTTTATTATTTTTGTTTGAATACATAACATTCATAACTAACCGCCAATTTTTATTGTACTATATGTTAATCATCTTTATATAATAGAATAGATGAGTAACATATTTAAATGCATTTATATGAAAATATGATATCTACATATATGTAGGCATAGGTAATTATATTTAAAGTTTGTCTTTGTGGTGGTTATGAGTAAAAGTATCATCTATAATAATAATTGACAAGGATTTAAGGACCTGCGCAGTAGACACCTTTTCATTTTATCTCTCTTCTCCATAATGAACTCTTAATATATAATAAGTAAGTTGTAAATAAAACAATAATGTGCACACAGTTGAAATTTTTTAATCATATGGTTATATTATTCACCAAATATATTAAGAAATAGGAAGAAACGAAACAGAAAATGAGAAATAAGTGAGATTTATGTTTTGTAACGAAAACATACTAATTTCAAAGCTTTTCATTAAAACATGAGCGTTTTCTGCTTTGTAATGAGAAGTCTATATCAGTCCATCCAAATCCCTGTTCTTTTAAAAACTTGAAATTTGGCTTTAACTTGAATTATAATTACTCAACAGGGGCCCCTAGTTACTGATATATTTGATAACTTATATTATTCGAAGAATATTATGTTCAGATTCTCTCCCACCACTTGTAATGCCGCTGCCCTCTACTTCCACATCAAACAAATTGTGTTATATTTGTCTATAACAGATTAAAACAAAATACACCACACAGATGATTAATTTGTCAAAAACCAGTGTGTATGGGTTGTAGCAAACGTATGTGTATAAACTGTACAAATACTGATTCTGACGAATGAAATTATTAGATGAAAAGACTGATTGTTATTTTCTAACTAAGAAATAAAACTTTTTGCAATGTTCTATTTATTTTTTTGAATATGTATATTAGGCTGTGAAAAAATGCCATTTTATTTTTTGTTTAACTTTTTTTTATTTTGTTATATAAATATATAAAAACTATTACTATTTTTTGAATTTAGAAATGGCTTGTGAAATAATGTGCCAATTTTTTAAAAAACCCTCACATTCTTTATTTTTGTTTTTTAATATAACATTTAGAATTAACTTAGTCAGCTTTACGTGAAAAAAATTTATAAAAAATATTATATTCCTTCTGAAATATAAAAAAAAAAAAAATGGTGTAAAATTTGCTACCAAGTCCACAAAATTTCACCTCCTAAGTTAAAGGTCGATATTATTGATACAACCGAATATTAGCAAAATAATCAAAAAAATGAGTTAATTTGTTAATACTGGTCCATGCGTCCATGTATACGTCATTGGTGGGCTCGAAAATTTTCAATAAGAAAACTATTATTAACGAGCCAAAAAAAGATGTAAATGAGAATATATTGTGCAAAAGGACTCATTTGCACTTTTTTCAATTCAAATTCAACATTTTTTCAAACAAATCAAACAATTTTTCATTCAAATTCAACATTTTGTCAAACAATTTGTTAGAAAAAATGGTGAATTTATTTGAAAAAATATTGAATTTGAAAAAATGTTGAATTTGAAAGAAAAAAGTATAAATGATGATTGATAAATAACAGAAGATCAATAGGTAATTCTGAAACAATATATAATATTTACTTCACCAGTAACTACTTTTAATACAATTATTTATAAATGTTTCCACGTCTTCTTCTAATTAAACTAATTAACTGCAAATAATATTTACTTCAGTTCACTGTATTGTTTCATCATACAATTTATCGTCATTATCCTCATCATAACCATCATCATCTAAGATTTATAGAATACAAGATTGAGCTTTGGGCATGTCGACCATGTTTGTTTATATTTTTGACAAGGTTGATGAGGTCATTAGAGAGCAACTTATTTTGTTAATTAAAAAAAAGTAAGATGTTTTTTGAATAAAAGATTTTTCTCAGGGTTAAAAATATTTTAACAGAAATCAATGATACAATTTCCATATTTGATTAAATTTATGTATTGGTTGTTTATTAATTTATTTATACCTAGTTTATTTCTTTATTTATTTGTTATATATTAAAAAAAAACCGATTTTACTGATTGTATAAAATATAAATGATTTCTTTCATATCATTTTGTATACTAATAAATTATTTGTCATTGTCAATGGTCTCTAATGACGTACATGCGCAGAAGAAACAAAAATTGAGCAGCTGAAGGCGCAATCTTGTATTCTATAATTCTTGATCATCATATACATCATAATTGGTTATTGATGATTGATAATTTTATTGAAATACATTTATATTAATTTTTCTTCATATATTCTGTGAGTTATAAAAATGAACAAAAATAATTTATTCTTGACTTGATTTGATTTACATACAACATATTAAACTTACACAAACATTGCTATATGACATTGTAATAGTAGGCAAATATTAGGTAAAATGTTTGTATCGAAGAATTGTATTCTATTTAACAGATTCATAAGATGTTTCACATTGAAATTTAATGCACGTATTTTGGGGGCTTTTCAACAAATTCGTTATAATTGTTGGGTTGTAAAATAGTTGTAAAGTACATTTAAATTTTATTTTAAATAAAAATTATAAAGATTTGTTAACAAAATTACAACAAGCTGTAAGAAAGTAGGTGGAAGTGGCTATTACAATCGCTTCTGGAATACCAATTAGCGGTTAATTTTGTATTTTTGATGCTCCGAGCAGAGTGATCTATCGTTGGTTGTTCTAGGAGTTAACTTTACCAAGTAACACAGTACTGGATCCAGCCTATGTGATTATGAAAGTTGATCAGACTACCAACTAGCTCTAAGTTATTTTAGTTATCACAATATAACTTTTCAAAGTTGAATAAATTTGAAATTTTGGAAAACTAACACATAAATATCATTTTTTAACATATGAAAAGGCCATATTTAATGCAAATCGAACAAAAATAATTTAGAAAACTGAATGCGTACAGCTGAAAGAACTCAAATTAGTATATAAGTAATAATAATATCTATAATGGTATCTGTAATTATAATTGACAAGCATTTAAGGACCTGCGCAGTAGACACCTCTTCATTTTATTTCGCTTCTATTTAATGAACTCCTAATATAATAAATAAGTTGTATATAAAACAATAATGCGCACACAGTTGAAAATTTTTTACACATATGATTTTATTATTCAGCAAATACATTATGCATATGTGCCATCTTATGAAAATAATAAACAAAAGCAAACAAATCAAAAGTTATTATAATTACTTGCAGTGAATATAATGTACATTGTACATATGTCAAATAAAAACAAAAAAAACAAATTCATCTGAAATTATGTACATATCTATAAAAAAAAAAAAACAAATACATACATCTAAAATAAAAAATATAAAAACAACAAAAAAACAAATCACTTGAATTCTTCATTTTTTATCTTTTTAAGTAACTGTTTCTAATTTTGGTTATTTGTAGTAATAATATAGTTTTTATTAAAATTATGTATTTGTAGGTATATACCTCTAAAAATCTTTTATTTTTAGTAATTTTATCCACTAAATGCCACTTACTATAGGGAATATATCGGATATAACAGTATATGAGGGACGTGTATTTGTCCTAAATAAAACTTTTTAATAAACACGAGTGGCTTCTGCTATGTCGTGCAAAGTCTATGTCAGTACGTAAATTACTGTTTTTTTAAAAACTTTAAATTTCACTTCAACTTAAATTATAATTACTCAACAGGGGCCCCTAGTATAAATTTAATTAAGAGGAAAGTATAAAAATGAAATATTTATAAAAAAAATAATTCAATTATAATAATTCATTAACTTCCAAAAAAAAAAAATTATTGTCTCTTTGTACTCTAACAACCTCCTAAAAATTTTAAATATTTATTTAAGTTTTATTAGAAATTTCTCTCTTTTCAACAAATTTAAAAAAAAATATCTTTGCATGTTTTTGTCTTATTTTTACAAAGAATTTTCTTCTCATCACATTAAAATATTGTCCTAACAAATTAATAGGTGTCCTTTTAATTTTATTATTTAAATTAGTTTCATTTAGAAATTCCGTTATGAATGACCTTGAGAAATCAAAACACGTATTTTGTTTTTTAAAAAAAAAAAAAAAACAAAATAACCAATATAAAAATTTAAAGAAATTATATTCACATTGAATACAAAATAGATTTGACTGACGTCAACACTGATGGACATATTTTTTTATTCTAAGAATTTAGAAATTAAATTTTCAATTTTGTCTTATTTTTTTTTGTTATTTTTGAAGGGCGAAATAATGTTTGATTTATGTATATCTTTCAGTGTAAATTAATTTAAAAGATGTAAAATGGCTTTAATGGAGATCCATTTTAAATTCATGAATCTGAGATGTGATGTTTTATTTAACTGGGGTATAAAACAAAGGTAATCTAATTGGTTTTTAGTTGATGAATTAAGTAAAGTTTTCAAATTATTTTCTTCAAAATTAAATCCGAATGTCCTGTCAGAAATTCAACAAGTAAATAAATTATTTGCTTCAGAATTTCCCCATAGAATAGAGAATTTCACAACAAAATATGTTTTGATTCGTTACCATTTTTACACTTGATTATTTAATTCTGAAGCAAATAAATTTTAAAATTCAACTTTAAAGAGTGAATCTGAAGCAAATAAATTTGAAAATTCAACTTAAAAGAGTGAATCCGGTCCTAGTAGTTTCTAACATATAGATGAATACGAATCAAATGCAACAATAATGTTAAATAATACCGTGTACTGTTAAGTTGTATTAGATCATAGTATGCAAGGATTGAGTACCACTAAAATTGAAATTTTGTAATCTATGAACAGCAAATTTGAAGCAATATAAGGTGGTCCAAGATATATCGAAAAGTTGTTGTATTAAATTTTTTGTCTTTCATTAAACCGTTTGAGCGGTATAAAATGATAATACCAACGATCGAATGATCCAACGAGCTAAGTGTTTATAATAGTCAACATCCATAATTTATCATATAATTAAATCTAGTTACAGTTATTCTCTTAAACCACGTCAGATACATAAAAAATGTACAACAGCAACGTATTTTATAAAAACACGCAATATTTTCTAAAAAGATTTCACAACAAAAATATATCCTTTCTAATTTTAATTTTACAAAAAAATTTTACAACAAAATTCTATAATAATTTTCTAAGGATTTTTTTTTCATTTAAAAGAAATACAATCCTTAATTTAATTTTAATTTTATAAAAAAAAAAAAAACAAAACAGAAAATAATCAATACACGAGTGTTATGAATACTTAAAAATTCATGTTTTACAAAGTCTTATTTTATAATATTCCAATCCAACCAAAACCAAAATAACAACAATAACAACAATTCAACAGTTACAAACAGAAATAAAGTTAATAATATTACATTATTTTCCAAATAATAAACCCCACCAGATGCACTTGATTCAATCATTTTCAAATTAAGCAAAACAAAATTTATAAAACTTATTTGCCATTTCCCCTCCTACCACAATTATTTCACATCTCCGTCCACGCTAGAATTTTCTTCAACTTTTTTTTTTTTTATTTTGGTTTTGTTGTTGATAATTTCATTTTAAGGACCAAAAATAGTATTCAAAAATACATTGAAAAAGAGGAAAAAAAATGTTTGTATTTTTTTGTTTTTTTTTTTTTTTTTGTTTCAAGAGTCCTGTAAATTATTCATAGGAGTTTCAAACAATAATTTTACAAAACAAACGCACAAAAGCAATTTTTTGTTGTTGTTTTTGTTTTTTTTTGTATTTAAATATTTTTTTTTTTTCAACTTCTTCATTTACTTGTTAGCAACAAACAAACAGCAACATTGTAGTTACAAGAACAATAATAACAAAAAAAAAAAAAAAAAAAATTACATTTATAAATTTTTTTGAGAAAAGAGAGGCAAAACAAAAAAAAAAAGGACTTTTTAAAAATCAATCAGCCGTCGATAAACCATAGTAAATATTAAACAATCATTTCAGTATTTATTAATAACTGTTATTTTTATATTTACATAGTATATAATAATATATAAATATGTATATGTGTAGGTATATAGATTTTTAATTCACAAGGATATTATTTTGATTTTTGTTGTACATGGTGGTGTCTGCAGCTTGAATAAATTTAAAATTTGTTAATGCTTAACTTCATATACTTTCATCATTTCATTACGACCCCAGAGTATGTATCTGCTGATGGTCTATATATAAAGTGAAGCATTGATGGAAAATGATATTTGAAGAAATATTTTCGTCATTTTATTTCGAACCTATAGGTTATGTGTTTGGTCTATTTATGAAGTTGAGCATTTAGAAATACGCATGTGAAGACCTAGATTATGTGTCTGGTCTCATTATAAAGACCAGACACATATTATATTTTTAAGCATTTATTAGAAATACACATGTGAAGATATTACACCTATTGTGAAGATAGATTTAAATTTTTTCTTAACTACAAAATTTTCGATAACCAAATCATTAAAGATATCTAAGTTTTACAATACTATCGATATCTTAGAATTATTATAGATATAATTAAGGATTTAATTAATTTCGTTTTTGTACCAAACTCCTTTCTAAACAAAAGTCATTAATTAACATTATTTATTTATTTGTTTTAAAAGAGTATACTATTTTTTTGTAGCCCAACTCTAGTTGTTAAAAAAAAATATTCTAATCATGAAAAGTGAATATAATGTAACGAATTTCGTTAATTTTTTTTTTTTTCACATTCCCGATTCAGCTATAATTAGAATTGTTGTAATGAACAGGTGACATGGTACAAAATATATCTGATCATATGGAATATAGATGACATACAATATATAACAATTGAAAAGTTTAATGCATCTACTGGGTACGTTGAACACTCGTAACGATTGCTCTTTTATTTCAATAAATAACAAAATAATACAAATAGAAGTAAAATATAAAATTAATAATAAAAATAGTGTCAGGCATTTATTTGTAGATACAATGTGTTACTATAATATGACAGCGGCATGATACAAAATATATCTGATCATATATGAAGTATAGACGACCAATAATATAATCATCTCATCCAACATTCAAAAAAATAAGTCAAACTAATTTCACCTGAAATTGATAAAACAACACCCTGTTCATATTTAGACAAGTAAATCAATATAATAAAAAAAAAATATAGCTATACCCAAATAAATATTGAAATTTTTCTTTTATTATCGTATCCGCAGGATTTTGCTCAAAAAGAATATCTTCTTTGAAACAAATTAAAAATAATAAGAAAATATCTATAGATTGATAGTAAAAATCAAAATATGTACCAAAATGAAAATTGAAATGAAAATAGAAACTAATTTTTCAGTAATGATGTAAATGTGTATTTGTTAGAAAAATGTCTGAATTCCATTCAAACAGAATTCAGTCATTTTTAAAATATTATATTGTACATTATATTATGGTACATAAAATCTTAACAACTTCTAGATAGAGTGGGATTACAATGAATTTTAATTTTTTTTTTGTTAAATAAATTTAAATCGAAATATATGAAGTTTATTGTAATACAATTGAATAGGTTAATACATCTACTAGGTTCGTTGAACACTCGTAACCCGATTCAAGGCTCTTTTATTTCAATAAATAACAAAATAATACAAATAGAAGTAAAATATAGTATTAATAATAAAAATACCCAAGTAACATTGTCCAAGAGTAAGACTCTACAAAATTACAAAAAAGGGCTCATAAGACTCTCATAACTCACTTGAAACTCTCATAACTTTAACTCTTGTTACAAGAATTAAATTAGTTCTCATAACATTCTTATTATGAGATAATTACACTCATAGAGTATTACTCTCATAGTAAGACTCTCGTAATACACTTGCTATGAGAGTTCAACTCTCATAGAATTAAACACTTGTAATAAGAACGTTATGAGAGTTTAAGTATAAAAATAGTTTATCAAAATATACGTGCTATGAGAATTTAACTCTCATAATGCTCTCATAGGGTTGATACTATTCTGATGAGAGTAATTTTCTCATAACAAGAGTTCTTGTCTCATAAGAAGAGTAATACTCTTCTTATGAGAGTAATATTATCTCATAACAAGAGTTCTTATCTTATAAGAAAACTAAACCAACAGCGGCTATTATACAGGGTTTTTTTTTCTCCATATTAACCCTTACGTGACTAAGTAATTTTTTTAAACAAAAATATATATCACTTTGATTCAATTTTATGGTTCAACGTTTAGACATCCATGTAAATTTAATCAAAAAATTATCCAAGTACTGGTCGAAATTATATTATAGGTATTATTATCATCACCATTTATTGGGAAAAAATTTGTCAATTATAAATAAAAAAATATAGCTAAGTTACTGTCAACATTAAAAAGAAAAACAAAAGATAAAAATATTATTTATCTAAATGGTACCGGGTTCTTATATAAGTTAATAAAAATAGTTTCTAAAAAAAATAAATTATTTTGACTTAAATAGGGAAAAGGTAGAAAAGGCATGGTAATTAAAAAGTATTTTGTTTTTTTCAAACCATACCAAACCATAGCTTCTTATTAAAGTTTATTGGTTGATAGTGAAAAATATCAATCTATTTAAATCCCTTTTCTGTTCAAAAAGTGAAATTGGGCTTTACTTTGCATTATAATTAATAAATAGGGGTTTCTAGAATTATATTTACTTTTATACTTAGTTTTACTCAAATTTATTTAGTCAACTATTTTCAGATATATGGGTAAAAATAGCATTATAGGACCTATAGGGACATTATAGGGGTTAAACAAAATATTAAAATTATTTAAATTTTGATTATTTTTGGAGCGCATTGCTTTTTTTCGAGGTAAAATGCCTACTTTTATCAATAAAATTTCAATGCCAGGTAAATTTTGGTTATTATTGATGAAAAAATTATTTTAATTTCCTATATTTTTATTTCATTTATCATTTTATTTTAGTTTAATATTTAATATATACATACTTAATTATGATCACATAAAATTAAACCTAAACTTTATTTAACTCAACTCTGCATAATTATTCTAAAAAAATGAAACCAATACATTTATATTAATATGTTTCTACCTCTTTCTGACAATTAGACTCATAATGAGTGTTAAGCATTCATAATAAGAGTTTCTCAATACTCTCATAGTAGTTTCCTTATGAGACTTTTACTCTCATAACGATCGTATAAGGCACTCATAGCATTCTACAAGAGTAAAATTATGAGAGTAATACTCTTGGCTTAATTCTCATAGAACTCTACTAGAGCCTTATGAGAGGAATTTTGTTACTTGGGATAGTGTTAGGAATTTATTTCTAGACACAATCTGTTGCTACAATATATATAACCCAAATTTTTAAACTATTTTTACCACCCTAATTGTATTAAACCAACAATTTTTTTTTTTTTTAATTTATCAATTATAATTAATAAAAAATCCAAACTCAGAACCAAAAATAATTAATAGTTATTTATTAAAAACTAATCAAATATTAAAGAAAAATTAATTTCTATAACTTATTCCACCCTAATTCATTTCAAATATTCAACAATTAATTTTGACAAATAATTTCAATTTTTTAATTTGGAAATACTATAGCAATACAAAATATTTAATTCATACCATCTTAAAAAACACCTGTTTACATAACAAAATCCAATTATGTATAAATACATACATACATATTACAACCCACTCTAATTTTTATTTAATTTTTTTATCAAAATTCATTTCAATTTTTTCAAATTTATCTTGTTATTTATTTTGTGGCTCATTGAACTTGAAATTGGGACAGAAATTAAAAAAGAATGAAAATAAACAAGAAAAAAAAAAAAAGTATTTTTGATTGTCCAATTTCAAAAGAATTTCACCGCTAAGGAGTATTTAGTGAAGGGTAAAGGAATGTCATAAAAAATAAAGAAACCCCTACAGAAAAAAAAAAAAAAAAAAATATATTTATTATAAGTCAAATCAAAAATTGAAAAATATTTTGGAATTTAAAAAACAATATACTTAGAGTTTACTAAGTAAAAGACATTAGGAATCTGATTGAATAAGGGACGAAATAAATTAAGAAATAAATTTGTGGAGGAAGAATACAGTTAGTTTTCTACTTGACAAGTATATTGATGATAATGTTTTTTAATTTATATTATTTTTTTCTACACTATTATATTAAAACTGAAGATGTGAATCAACCATTTAAAATTAAATAAATGACTTAAGGTCAGCCCGCGGTTCCTTTAGAACCTGTTTTAATTTAATATTAATTAATATTATGTTTCTATATTTATTTTACAATACCAATTCTGTTTCTTTGTATTACACCGTTTCGAAACGTTTTACTTTCTTCAGCCTTCTTGTCAAGTTGTTGATCTCAAATAGCTGTAACGCCTAGGTATTGACGTTTTGGATCAATCTTGCTTCATGTTGTATTGCAATTTTTTTTAATAATTCACATGCACAATGTGTCATAATATCTCGTATATGTCCATATTACTATCGTATCTAGGAGCATTGACCACATATTCTTTAGAACCTTGTTTTGGAATCTTAGAATGAATATATAATATTGGTTTTAGCAGCGTATTCTCATATTTGAATAAAATATATTCAATACTGGATTATAAATCAATATTTTATAAGCCAATACAATTTATATTATTTCACATTTAATTCGTCTTTATTTACATTTTTACATGAGCGTTCCACTTAAGTTTAGCGTAAAGTGTCATATCTAGGTACTGGGCGATGTTATAAATTCTTATAGGTTTACTCATTAACGATTTATCATCAATTAATGTGAACTTCATTTTCTTCATTTAGCTTTATACTCGTAGAGTTATTAAATGGATAAGGGGCGTGTTTGGGACTCCTGGGATTTCTCTTTGAAGATTATTTAATAGTTCGTTTATGATTTTCCTTACAATCAAAATTGCAATTTCGTCTGCAGCCATTGATATGTTCCACAATTTAGGCAGATCACACGTATATATAATAAATATAGCACAGGGCCCAGAAAACTGCATTGTAGGTCTCCTGTTCTTATTTTCTTTCAATTCCGAATACTCATCTTCTTGCTATATGCATAACATTTTACGTTACTTAGGTTTAATATTTTTATAAGATCCTCATGCTACCCCTTGCCAAAGGCTTGAAAATTCTGAAGGTAAATTTGTAAGCCTTTAATTGCGGAGTGTTGTTCATTATATTTTTAATACCTTCAGTAATTAAAATACTTTAAAATAGAATTGCAGAAAATAGTTTCAATTTGATCTATCATAACTGAAAAATTTTGAATTAAAAATATGAAATTTCCAGTATTTTAATTTCTTAAATTGACGCCATTCATATGTGGTCGGATCACATTTATCTACTAAGACTATTATATCAAATTTAATTAGATAAAAAAAAAATCGCCCGTTATTCAAATGTAATTATTTTTCTCCTCCAGCTACACATTCGTCTACTGGATGTCTACGATCACATTTCTGAAGCTATCTCTATTCTACGTTGCTTCCAATAATTCTACCATCGTTTAGAGGCAAGCTGATTGCCTGATTTTTCTTAGTCAAGACATTTGTTTTCTGCCAAAATGGCTTCACATTAAATTTTAACTTTAACTACGTTTGATTGTTAATAAAATAATTCACGGGCTCTACCTATTATACTTAGAACCTCACTATTGTGATCATGTAACCATGATATCTTCAGTATTCTATGGTATACTCGAATTCGGAAAGCTAATTCATGGTCGTTATTTTCAGTATCCACGCTACCATACCATAGATTAATATATCGACCCCACGTATCATTTCACAGTTACGTATAGAAATTTTTTATATTGTACAAAACTGCTAAATTACCGTATTTTAAATATTGTGTACAAACAACAATATTTACTTTAAATTTTATAGCTTCGAAGATGATGAGAATCATTTAACTGAAATTTGTAGTACACTCCATTTATATTTTTTTAAGCTACTTAGCAAGTTTCTTGGTAAATTATCATTGACAATTTGGCATACGAATATCTTATAATATAATAGTTTCACAGCAATACAAAAAATAACGAGACACCTATATTTCATTATACATAATTTCAAATGTCAGACGCTTTATATACAAGTGTCCTATGTAATAATGAAAATACAATGCAATATTATGTAAAGCAAATTTAAATAAAACACGTTTTCAAAAATTAGTAGTAAAATAGGTGTTTTAGGCGAGACTAGTTCAGCCGGAAGACATAATATACTAGATATACTAGATGTACTGTTGTAATTCATGACCATTACAACTCCAGATGCTTTGGATATATATTGAGCATATGTAAGTATCCCATGATATCCCATGATACATCCGTTATTGTTCTAAACTTGTTTCTATTGTATTTTTTGTATAAATGTATTTTTTTTCCTACCACTTTGTATAGCTATACAAAATTGTATAAAAGAACAGAAATAACAATCGAGAATGTATTAAGGAAGTATTATAGCACTATCAGGATGTGTTATAACACTAAATATAAAATATATGAAACAGATAATTCGATCGATAGCTACAAGCAGAGTAATTTACATATGAGGGTAAGGTTTGATTGGCAAGAATACTTTAAATAGGTTAAAAAAAGAAATAATTTCTCCGACAAATCTATAGTTAGCTATTAGAGTATAACTTGAACACTATATAAAAAAAAATAATAATAACGAACCTACATAATCTGACATATAACATGACATATGGTATAGTAAAATTTATAAAAATTTCAAAATTAAGATGGGTTAGATATATAAGAAGAATGTCTTCCATAAAAGATACCAGCTCAGAGTATTTAAAACAAATTAGATCAAAATTGGGCAGGATGAGAAATAGAGAACAAGATTGTATTAATATAAACAACCTCCTTTTTCCTGCTTTTCTGTAGTCCTTACAATATATATTTAAAACAGTTCTGATCGTGTCTGATTCAAATCGATGCGAGAAATTTATAATGAATAAATTGAAAGAGGCCAGTTTCTTTTGCATTACTAATTAAAAAAAATGTTGCGAAATAGACAAAAACTCACCAAAGCGTGGAATATGGCAGAAAATTATGATGATTGGACTATCATTTTGGACTGATTAAAGTTTTTCAACCCTCCTGATAACTCTATGGATATCACTATATAATGCTTTTTTATTTGCTACAAATGGCTATACCAGTTACACTAGTGTCAATATAAATGATTTCTTCAGCTGAACGAAATACATTCTTCTTCTGGATTGTTAGTAGAATTGCATTTTTACATTTATGTAACAATTTTAATAAATAAATCAAATAATTTTAAGATCATTTTAGTTAATAGACGTTAGTTAAGATTTAGGTTAGGTTTATATTAGATTTTATATTAGCATAAAATAATTAATTAAAGTTTTTATTTGCAATTTTGGACTTTGCAAACTAAATTTATTCTAAATATTTAACTCAGGTTAGTCTAAATAATTACATATCAAAGGTGTAAATATTCTAGTAATATAAGCTCTTGAAATATAGAATTAAAATATATGAAAATAACATGTTGTACAAATACATTGGGCCATTTTTTCATCTCTCAGTAAAACTATCAGTTAACGCAAACTGACAGTAAAACTGTCGATTTTTACAAAATTCGTTTTTTCAACTTACAGTCAACTTTTTACAGACAGTTTTACTGTTAGTTAAGTTTAATGTAGGAATTTCTTCAGTGAATTGGTTTACTGACGGATTAGAAAACATTGTAATTTTTATATAAGAAATATTATATGTAAAAATATAAGGAAAAAAATTTTTTTTTTTAGAAATATTTGCCTTAAATTTAAGCGTACTAAAACTACAAAAATAAACTTTAGAATCGCAGCTTGATATAATGTTTTCATATCAAGTTATGATTGTAATTACGGAAAAAGCAAATTAGCCGAAATTCTAGGAAGTCTTGAGATGAGATTAAGAGATTTGGTAAAAAGTTCGGCTAATTTGCTTTTTCCGTAATTACAATCATAACTCGCTTTGAAAACCTTATACCAAGCTGCGATTCTAAAGTTTATTTTTGTAGTTTTAGTACGCTTAAATTGAAGGCAAATATTTCTAAAAAAAAAAATTTTTTTCCTTATTTTATTTTCGACCTTTTAGTGAAAATATTTTTTTAATGAAAAATAATATATTTTCAAAGAACAACACATATATTCAAATGGCACTAAAATTCACTCTAACGCCATTTGGTTATTATTGCTCATACTTCAAATGTGTAATTATATTTTATATTACTGTAACAAAGTTTATAAAAATATGTAAGTAGGTATATTTTTAAAAAATTTTTGGAGATTTTTGATTAGATACCTTTGAACTTTTTAATTTACGTATTAAAAAATTTTCACCAATAAAAAATTACGCGCTTTATAAAAAGAAACCCTGTTAAATACAAAAAATATTTGACGTAAAATCGTAGATTAAATCTGAGAAAAAGTCTGAAATGTAAATACTTATCCGACTTTATCTACGATAAAATTCGATTTTGTCCGACGTGTAAACGCTGCCTAAGCATAAATTGGCATATAAAAGTATAATATATACATGCATAAATCGAAATTGAACTTTTTTTACATGCGAGAAGAGTAATTTGTAACTGACTGATAGATATAACTGATACTTGAATGGTTCAAATTTTGTTTTCTTCCATAAATAATGTTTGCACATTATTTTCAATTAAACTAAGCTATATGATTATGTATGTAACAAATGCAAGCTCTATATGACACATGTACGTTACGTACATATACTTAGTGAGAGAAAGAGAAATAATAAAAGAAAGAGATTAATAAAAGAAACCAAATTAAAAACACAAAAAAAATTGAATGAAAATGATGATTGAAAATAATTGAAATTGAATAATAATAGAAAATGATTGAAATATAATGATAATGATTTGTATTGCACACTATTTTGTACATATTCCTTTTTTGTTTTTCTTTTTTTGCTTCTTTACACCATAGTCAATAAATATAGTGAATTTAAAGAGAAACCAAATTTTAACTTTATCAAATATCCATATTCCATTATTAGTAGACACACATATGTAAATTTCACCTTAGTTGAATGCAAATAATATCTATAATCTATATTAACAAGAATACGCACTCCCATTTTACGACAACCTAATTTTTAAGAAATATCAAACCGAGCAAAATATCATTAGTCAAAAGAGGTAAAATTTACATTTACTTATCGTATACCAAATTTATTATGAGAGAGAAAAGGTACAAAACAGATGTTTGCCTTTTGCTTTATACTGTAAAATAATTTTGCGTTCTCATTATTCTCCTTTGGATTTGCTTACGTTTCCTCCCATTATTTATATGAGGCAGGCTGGCAAAAAATGTTAGTTCTAATTTAGTTTGTTCCCTTATACGATCTAATAATAAATGACATTGAACCAAAGTTTTCAAGGTATTTTGTGTATTATATTATTTAAATTCATAATTATGCTTTGAATACGCTTGACAAATATTATGGTTTTATGGTAATTATTCAACTGTTCCTTTTTTTATTTTATTAGAGATGTGGTAATTTCCCCAACACAAATGCTACTACTGACATTAAGATTCTATGAAGCAGGTAGCATGCTAATAAACGTGGCTGATTTTATTGGTTTATCAATATCATCTGCTTCGCTTATCGTAGAAAGAATTAGTATATAGCTATAGCTAAATTAGCCCCAGAAGAAACTCATCTACAAACTTCGCATTTTTCAGAATACATAAGTAGACTTTCAAAAGTTATTGACGCAATAGACTGTACTCATGTCAATATACAGGCCGCCGGTGGGCCTAATGCTGAAATATACCGAAACTGAAAAGTATATTTTTCATTAAATGTACAAGCCGTCATTAATTCCAATTTTGAAAGAATTGGCATTATCAGCCATTGGCCAGGATCTGTCCACGATAGTAATTTCTTTTGTAACCCGTGTTTCAGAGCAAAAATAGAGTTGGGTTCTTATAAAGATTGTTTCATACTAGGGGATAGTGGGTACGTTAAGAGTTCATGTGATTTATCGCCTCTATCCAACCTTCAAACGGAAGGTGGAATTCTTTTATAATGAAAAGGAAATTCGAACCAGAAATATTTTAGAACGAGTTTGAGTACTGAAAAGAAGTTTTCCGGTTTTGTCACTTTGTATGCGAATAAATGTTAATACTGCCATGGTTGTTGTAGTGGCATGCTCAATATCACATAATATTGCATGAAAACAAACAAAAAAATGATCCATCCAGTAGATCTTTTAATTCCAATTGATTTTGTAATTTCAAATACTATCGGTAATAACGATGATAATAACTCTGAAGATAATATGAGAACAACAACTAACAATTACAACAACAACAATAGAGATCAGTTTTGATAAGAGAATAGTTTTAAGGATTGAAAACTTTTTATAGGATTATAATAATAAAAATAACCTTTTATAATTTTTTATAATATTTTTTTGGACTTTAATATCACCAATTCTTCAAAATTTATTCATTATTTGTAATTCAAAAATTAATTACAAATTCATGTATGCACTTCATAGATAAAAAAAAAATTAAATTACTTTAATTTTCATAATTCGTTTACTTAAATAAAATTAAAAATAAAATCACATTTTATTTAAGTATTAGTAGATATTCTTATAATATTTCTAATTTCACAGCACATTAAGAATAATTTCTTCTTCATCTGCTGTAAAATTATAGCTAATCTTCTATTATTTACTTAATTTTTCATATTTATTCTTTATTTATATTCAAAATCAACATAAATTAATTCTAATTTGTTGTTCAAAATAAACAAAACTGACGTTTACTTGTTGTCAAAAAATATAGAGAAGTACTAAAAAATCTACTACTAATCAAAAATTGTACTATTAGTGCCTGTATGAAAACTGACATGATGAAAAAACAAAATTTTCAGTTTACTGTGATTGTTAAGTAAACTGATAGTTTCATTACCAATAGTTTTACTAGAAGAAGAGAAAATGGGCCTAAGGCAATAAATAAAATAATAATAATAATAATAATCAAATTATTGTTATTTTCCTGTGTATAACCAATAGAAATGCTCATCCTTATATATGCCATTAAAATTCTTTATCAGAATTGAATATTAATCTACAAGATGTCACTTACCGTTAAAAGACCTCAAACTTAATAAAAAGATATTATTTTTTAAAAATTAATTTCATTACAAAAATCAATAAAACTTAACCACCATTTTTTATTTATTTCTTCTTTTCTTTTGTTTCAACTGTCTACGCATAACAATTTATTTGAATTATATTAAAATTTGTAAAATAAATAAATAAAGTATCAAATTGTGTACAACTCACATCAAAAATTTGTCGCATCTCTCTAGAGAAGATACATTATACTTGATTTGAAATTAGATAAACATAAAAACAAAATAAAAATAAAAAAAAATAAATCAAAAACAATCATTTCTGGAGACTTTTAATTTTTAGAATTAAAAAAAAAAAAAAAATTATAATAAAAATAAATAAATAAAAATTTTGAAAAAGGGACAAAGATTCAGCAGGATAATAATATTAATTTATTCTACTTTTAACTATACACAATATATGTATATTATGTACATACATACATATATGTAGGCAATATTGTTGTATAAAATGTTTTTATGTATGTGAATCATATTATTATCTATATAGTTATAATGTGCAATTTTATTATATTGTATTGTCTGTTAACTGTTATATTATTATACTGTTATAAAATTAAAATTGTTATTATTTTTGGTTTCTATAAAGTTCATTAAGGGAAATTCTATCTCTACTATCTTTTGAACCGGTTTTCCTTCTATTTTTTTTTTTTTTTTTTGTATCTTTAATTTGGGCTTATTTATATGTTCAATTAGTTTTTCAGGAACTGTTTATTTTACTTTTTATTATTGTTTTTTTTTTTTATTCTTATTATACATTATTATATTGGAAGCATATATGGATGTTTTGTATATCTCTATATTATAATGTATTTGAAAGAATGGTCGAGAAAAAAAGGTCCTTATTTATTTCCTCATGCTTTTCATTATTTTTTATTTTTGTTTTTTTTTTTTTATTTTTCTCAAACTCTGAACATAATAATCTGTTCTGTTCTGATATTAGAATGTATGATTCCCAAAGGACAAATGACGGTGTGTATTTTGTGTTTTGTGTGTAGTTCTCAGTGTTCTTAGTTTATTCAAGAGAATTTTTGTTTTGTTATTTTTGTTTTTGGAAAAAACAAGGGCAAAACAGGAGGCAATTGATGCCTTTTTTATTATGAAAGTGTAATATTATTGTATTGGTATTTTTTAAAATACTGTTTCTTATTTTTCCTTTTCATATTGTGCGGGATAGGAGAGGGTATGAGAAATAAAAGTATAATATAGAAATAAAAAAGGGTGGCGGCTTGTGTCTACTACAATTATTTCTTTTTTTTTTTTTTTGAAAAATTCGTATATGAGAATTTTTTGATTGTTTGTTTTCCTTTTTTTTTATGGTCTAAAAATATATAATTGTTCTTCATTTTTTTTTTTTATTTTTTTTGATGGTATTTCGGTAAAAGGACATGTTAACAATAATTTAAATGGTTTCAAAAATTTTTATTATTTTCTATTTGATTTATAATAATAAAAAACAAATAAAAAATAAAAAAATGTTTTCTATGCAATACCCCATTTTGTGTACATATTTTTTATAGCCTCAGGTCATTTATTTTACATTTAAAAATATATATAGATATTTTATTAAAGAATGAGATAGATATTATATAATATTATATTGTTTTTGTTATCTAAAATAATAAATAAATAAATGACAAAGAAAAGAAAGTTTAACTGTTATTATTTTTGTTATAACTATTATTATGTTGTATTATATATACTGTTCATTTTGTTGTTGTTATTATTACTGCTGTTCTTTAAAGTATACTGTGGACGAAGATTTTAATTTTTTGATAAAAGATGCGATTGTTTTATTTTTGTTATTTTATTTTTAATGTTTTTTTTTTTTTTGTAACTGGAAAATTCTATTTAATGATGGTATAATTTAACAACATTTATTACATAAATCTATATGTATATATTATAGATAAATATAAATAATTTTTCTAAAATTTAATTTATTCTATTCAAAATTTTAAAATGTACTAACTTTGGGGTTAAAATTTTAAAATGTATTGATATTGGGGTTGATACAGTAATTTTTTACTTTGAAATATGCATAAAATATTTGTATGACGTCATATATTTAATATTTTACATAATAGTAAATTTGAATAATTTTTAACGATTAACAGTTTGTTTTAGAACTTTTAGTAATTTAATAAAAACCAAAAAAAACTTTTTTTTTTCTTTTCATGCTCAACTGTTCTAAGTTAAGAACTGAAAAAATATACTTTAATCGGTTGTTAATCCAAATAATGTTGTAACTGATCTACCTTTGCGAACTGACCAATGACAGTTAAACATTTGTCTAATTTACTATTACATTTAATCTAAACACAGTTTTACGCAGCTTTATATTTGAAGAATAGTTGCCGAAAGTAGAGTAAAATTATAACGTGCGATCTTTTGTTAACCATTACCACCATGTAGTGTATTCATACGCACTATATACATTTACTTTGTGTACATAAAATAATAATATATAATAATAATAAATAATAAAAAGACTTTATTTCATCATCAAAACCCAGATATAATTTACATTAAATATTGAAGACTTAACTTAAAAATTTATAAAAACAAAAAATATTAAATATAGTAAAGTAAAAATTTAAAGCTATAGCCTAGTTGATTTAATGAAAAAGTTAGGTTCAATTTGTTATCCAAAGATAAGTGACAAGAAAGAATTGTATAAATACTTGTACGTGTAGGTATACAATGGATAAAAAAGCAATAATTAAATGTTCTACAATATAATAGATAATTAAATGTACAGTAAAGTCAGGATAATTAAACATAATGTTAAGTCATGACTAAAATAAACGATTAATTTGATTAAATGTGAGAAGAATATTTTATTTACAATGAAATTATCATAACAAATTCAGAATACCGAATCATATGCACTCAAATACTGTTGGAAAATGTTATTCATCACTTCTACAAGACGACAGGTATTGCATTTTTACCTTATACCCACCGCTTTAAACTTGCTGACTTACAGTAAGTATCTGGTCATTGGATAATAATTGCAAACATCTCTTTTATCCAGCAAAACCGTTCTGGTAAAATGGAAGCTCCAAAAATTTGAAATTAACTGGTTTAATGAACCAATTGGAATTGTCTCAGGACATTTGAGATATTCCAAGTTCAATTTAATCTTACAGAATATGATAGATTCAAGCTAATAACAATAATGCTTTGTGAAGTGAATTCTAATTTTATTTTTTTGACCGCAATGTTTTAACTGTTAAAAGTAGATTACGTAAAAACCTAATTAGTTACATGTTTTTGTTTTTTTTTTTTTGCTTTTTATCAATTCATAACAGTTATAATATTGTTTTAGCTTTTTTAATAAATTTTAATTATTTGTAAATATCAGTACGCTTTATCAAAGATTATATTATAACAAGAAGTCTCATCTGGATATATTTCTATTTCTTCAAAATAAATGCGTACGTGCGGTTAAGAAAACGAAACGACAAAAAAAATTGAAGAAAAAGAAGAAGAGTAATTATAACTTTGTCAAAAAAGGGTATTCATTCAATAATTCATTCATGTAGATTTTAATATGTTTTCAAAACAAAGGTGCAATAAGAAATATAAAAAAATGTATACGATCTCCAATGAATTTATGCACTTGTATTATTTTCTTTATAATATGGATTTTTATTTGTATTGAAAAGTATACTGAAAAATAGGTATATTTTTAAATTTTCAATAATGAATTTTTTTGATTTGATTTTGTTTAATTTTAATTATTTTATAAATTTCTATGGGATGGGACATCTTTTTATTAAATATTCTTTGATTTTATCTAGTATACAAGTACAATAGATCTGAAGAAGTTGTGTTTACATAGAACACCCCAACAAAAACAAATTTAGTATACTAAACAATACGATATAACTACTCTAACTATGCTATGTTATATGATTTGGTGTAATTTAATAACCCCACTAAATGATGATATTAGTAAGCTTTCGTCTCTAAGAAACGTCTAATGTGTTTTCTCTAAGTGCAGAGCAACAATAGTCTAATCAAATACTTTGTAAAAAACTCAATAAGTTCGAGATAATGAATCAAAATCTCGTGTTTACATTTATGAATCCAAGTTATTTATTAAAGCTCAATACTGTAAAAGTTAGTCTGAGTGAAGTTTTTAATTTATAATACGTTTTGAAAGCTTTCCCCACAATGTTTTTTCATTATATGTATTCTCAAGCTATAATATAATATACATAAGAATACTAAAATAAATAATAAAGTATAATTAATAGATTTTGTTAATATCATAACGAATTTCGAAATTAACAAATAAAAATTAATTTTTTACATTTATTTAATGTGAATAAATTCCAAAAAACAGTTTAAAACATGAGAAAGTCACTGAAATATTTGTAGCCAATTAAGAGTTTATTTTAATGGTCGAAAATCAATATAAGCTCACATCCATATTCACTCAAATCAACTACTGTACTACTTAAATTAAAGTACATCAAATTTTGTAGGTAAGTCACTAAATTTTATTTACTTTTACACCATTTTTACTATGTTCTATCACAACTACTCCATATATTTATACGTAAATAAATCATTTGCTTAGTCCGTTTAGTTTATACTTCCTACTTTCTTTATTATTAACTAACCAAAAATTAAATTTTTTAATATGAAATTGCTATATTATTATTTTCAATAATTTAAAATTGTTTTGTAACAAATTATGCTAAATGTAAATATAAAATTCAAAACAAAATTTAAAAAAAAAAAAAATAACAAATTTATTTTCCTTGTTCAACATGATACTCATAATACATATTCCAATAATAATAATAATAATAATCATAAGGAACCAAATAAATAAAAATATGTAATACCGATCACTTTAAAAACAAAACGTAAAAAAAAAACAACAAAATAAAAATAAAAAAAAAATAAAAATATAAAAAAGTTATTCATCAAATTCCCAAACTCATCATAATTCACATGAGCCCATCATATTCTTGTACATATACCCATTGAAGCTTTACACACAATCAATAAATATGTAAATGTTATATTATGTAAGCATATAATCTTTGTTTATGTACACAATATAAGTACAGACTGATTAAGATTTAAATTTAAAAAAATTGTTAAAAAAAACAAAAATCAATATAAACGTTGATGTGCTAACTCCTAATACATTAACACATTCTGTATGACTGTGATCCAGAATATTTTTTTCCATTTTGCACACCATGATTGAAATACTGAGCCATACTGAACCAAAAGCAAATCTTATTTAAAGTTAGTTACACTGAAAATTGGAAATCCATCCGGAAAGGAGCAATCTGGGTGCACATCTAGCTATGTGTAATCTATTGCTTCGCAAAGATGCAATAAAAGCTTCAAACTTCATATGGTCAGGTTAACCAGACTGAAACATCACCAAAAAAATCTGGCTTATGCTAAACCTGAAGCGCTCCTTTAACATACTATCTTTGAAAAGATGGGATATCCGCACTATGGTAGAAGTCATTACGGATCATTGTCTTAGTGGTGTAAAAACATCATCAAATAAATTTGGTTTATGCTGAACCTGAAACGCTCCTTTAACCTACTTTGAACCTAGCACTATGGTAGGAGTCATTACGGGTCATTGTCTTACTGATAAACATGCCAGAAGACTTGCACTCCCCTGAAATGGCTTTTGCAGAACATGTAGAGAGGAAATAAAAGATAAAACTGTCCAACAACTACTCTGTATCTGATGCCCTGGTCTTTATCATAAGAAAATCTTGAAGGCATTAAAATCAAAGAAATGTAAAATGCTCAAAAAGCTTGAACGAGTAAAATTGTATGCGAGAAAGCTTACGTGGTATCACTATATAGAACCTACTGGTCTAAGTGTGTCGGCATACTGTTTACTACCTATACTTACCTATACCTACACTGAAAATTATACTTTATAACTGATAATAGATTTGGTGTATATCACATCCTTATTCTTTGTATATCTTATCTGTTCCGGACGTCAGCTATTGTGGTATCTATTTTTCCATTAACAGTATTTTTACGTCATTTGCGGCACTTCTAAACAATTTTTTCATCATTTTGGTATTTAATCATTAATTCAACCACCCGATATCCTTCCTCATCCTGGTATTCCATTCTACTAAATTTTTGGGAAATACCAACTGCCCAAAGGTAAAGTTATAAATATGTTTAGATCATTCTTATGTTTGGTCGACCACCAATTGGCAAAGATAGGTTATGTAATAATTTTAAGTACTTGCTTTAAATCTGCTAATTATTCAGTTATGATTTTAAATTTATGAATTGTGTAGGTAGGAAGGAGAGGTAATTTCAGTTAGTTCTGGAAAGAAAATTAACAGTAATTTTGTGTAGTTTTGATTTGACCAGCAGTATTCCAGTTACCCAATTTTAGTTGTTATTTTCTGCACATAGCTTTAGTCTCGATATGAAAGGGATTTTACACGGCTCAAGAGGCCAATTCATGATGGAGCTAAACATCAGTAATCAAAATTCAATTAAAAACAGTAAATTAGTGAATAATTTTTCTTTCCACCTTTATATTATTTGGTAAGCTCTTAATTAGAACCAACAATCTAACAGCTGTGAAAAAAAATGCTCAAAAGCTTTATTTTTCGTCAACGTCATAACAGCTTCAAAAGTTCAATGCAAAGCCTACATTATCCGTCAGTCTTCATACCGAACAGAGACCCAAACCACACTTATTATGTCACAAAGGAGGCAATAATTATTTTTTTTATTGACTTTGTCCCTTTCAAACCCAAGAAAGAAGTTTCATTCCGATTTGTTTTACACAATTAAATTGAGTTTTGAATTGAAATAACAATTATTATACAATACAGAAGCATTTCATTACATCGCACAATCGATTAAAGTGGGTCTGAAAGGCTTTTACCTAGACACTACACACATATATTTTAGTAATATCATCTTGCTTTCGCTCTACCCATATTATGTAAATTAATGCTTTTCTTGAAACTTTGAGTGAATAATAAACGCTTTCCTCATTGTTGACGTGATTGGAATCTTTGAAAGCCAATGTTCGTTATTTCTCAGTCAATTTACTCTATTTTATTGTGACTACAAACCCAAAGTTTAAAAGGGAGCCGAAAGTGAGAGACTATGCTTTAAAATTGTTTGTACATAGTTCTACGAGCTTAGGACAGATCAGAGCTTTAGTACTTTTCAGAATTGAAGCTTTAGTACCCGCTTGAGTATTCCTGAAAATATACAATGTCTTAATTTGACTGAATTGAATTTTCAAATGTATTTTTTATATAAATTGTACAATCTGTCCCTAGTAGATATTTAAAAGTTTTCATGATATTTGTATATGTTTGTTTGGTTAAACAACATAAAATGACTTGCAAATGAAAAATGAAATGGTAAGTCATCCAGGACAATCTAGTTATATCAATCAATCTACTATCAGTTGGGTAGTTGTAGAATGTTGTGACGCTTAAGTCGGCTAGCACCATTTGTGACCAACAATTTGTTTACTATACGGTATTTGGATGAGAACTAAATCTTGTTTGGTAATTGCAGTTCTGATTTCGTCATTTATGCTTTTCATCTGTAGATCTTGATTTAAAATATCGTTACTTACGAACCATGATATTTATTCTATTAGTCTGAACACTTTTTATTAGAATCGCTGTAATATACATGCATACATGCATGCATTTTAAAACTGTTAATATTTGCTTATTTTTTTAGTCAATCACCCTGTACACATTACTTTACAATTTATTTAATTTTGTTTTCACTTTTTTTGAAACAAAAAAAAAACAAAAAAAGCCCAATGAATACACGTCGGTGTTAAGAGTTTCTTTCATCAATAAAACCATCACAACCGGGAAGAATTTGGTTTTTTTTTTGTTTCTGTTTGTTTTCCTATTTTTTTTTTTTTATTATTTTCAATTCCTCATATTTTCTAAAAATAAATAAATAAAAGAAAAACAAAAATAAGTAGCAAAAAAAAAAAAAAATGAAAAATAAAAGTAAACAAACTGAGTGTGGAATGAGAATTATGAATGTTATTCGTACATATTATTATTATATATATATATATATATATATATATATATATATATATATAGAAACCACAGAAACCAACATATTTGTTATTCTACATTCTAAGTTCTTGCTTCGGAGATGTGCTCATATGTGTTTGCGTATACTCTCATAACATTATATATATAGTGTAAAAATCCTTCAGAACTTTTACGTTTATCATTCCAATGCATTACGAAATAACTTTGTCTTAAATATTAGATAATATTTTATATGAAAATTTATATGTATATGTATTCATTATGTATTTACAAAATATAGGCCTATATAGTGTTATACATATGAATAGAATACGCAATTGAATGTCCTTACATGCTAGCTATCATATACATAATATTATATAGATGGGGGAGGGTGGCAGTATATATATGGATTACTCTTGTTATTATCAATTGATGAAATCTTGATGACTTTCTGGATGATTTATTTAAAGGCATTTAATGTCAGTTAGGGCATCATATACTAATACCACCACCACCTATTCCTGAATACATTTTATGTATATATACGCATACAATATGTATTATACAAGCATAAATACATATATTATATTATTCGAAATGGGGGTGAATAAATAATTTATTTTTTTTTTGTTTTTGGTTATTTGGTTTTTTTTTTTTTGTATTATTTTTTATCTCTTTCGCACATTGTACTTCTTCTTTTGTATAGTCAATGAAGAAATTTTCTTGTATGTACAATTTGTTTTTTTCTTTTTTCTTCTGTTTGTATTTTGTGTATTTTTGAAAAATAGAAAATCATATGGTCTTACTGATGAAAGAATAATAATAATAATAAAAAAAAAGAAAAAAAAAAGAGAAAACATAGAAATTAAGAGTCTGAAAATGTATGTGAATAATGAAGAGAGGTGGGGAAAAGAGAGGAAAAAATAAAAATTACTTTGTCTTATTGCTTTTAAGTGTGTATCCTTTCATTTAATATAAATGAATCTACTTAAGGATAAAACAGGATATAAAAAAATTCTAATATAACGGTAATATTAGAAAATTTGTTTGTTGTCTTATTCACTTAGGGGTTTTTTTGTTTTATTTTTCTTTTTTTTTGCTATTAATTTCTGCAAATAGACAAAATAAAAGAGAGGTAAAGATTTTAGTGGGGCGAAAAAAATATGTCTATATATTTTTTATAATTTAATTTAAACCTGATTATTCGAGCATAGAATGTTCAAAAGTTTTACTCTTGTATGTTATTTTACTTATTTTGTATAGTAAAAGTCTATATGAAAGATTTGGTATTATTTTGTACTGAATCATAAGTTCTTAGAAGAAAATTTGAATGCGTCATATTTTTCTGACTCATCCGAAACATAATTTAAACTTTAATATTTAAAATATTATTTTCGATTCATAATATTTTAGTCAATTAAAGACTAAACTTTATTAGAAAAATCTATGAATTTTTGATATGCCAGACGTTAAAGTTTGAAGAAGTAAAATTCTAATACTTTGTTTGTTATTTTATGCACAACATTTTTTTTTTTGGTAAATTTAGGATTGCAGAAGAGAAATTTAGCAGAATAAATTTTAAATACAAGCTATATTTTTTTTTAGAAATCCAAATCAGTTTTGGATTTCGATTTAAAACAGTAATATACAAATACAACAACCATAACCTAAGTAGTACACATTTTTTTTGTGTTTTAAATTTAAATTTAGCTGTTCTAAATTTATCTAGAGGCACTTACAATCAATAAAATATACAATATAACAGTTGTTTCAAATTATAACAGTTTTCTCTGTTTTATTTTAAAATTTGAGAGTTGAATTCACAAATTCTGTTTTAAATTCAAAACCAAATCCCAAACCAATTTTTGTAAAACAAGCACCGTGATCAAATCCCATTTCAGATATCTACAAATAAAATTAATTGAATGACAATTCAAATTCAAATATTGGAATTACACTTAAAATATACGACCTGTGATAAACCCTACTAACCTTAAATGAACACTAAACTGTTCTCTTCAATATAATAATATTATTTAATACCTACACTATTTTCTAAATTTACAAATAAAAAATGTACAACAATTTTGTACTATCACTGCTGGTTATTAAAAGCCCAAGCATTAAAAAATCTTCGGAAATTAATCGAATTCGAATATGCTCAATTTTGTTCAATCGTAATTATTCGTATCTCTTTTTTTACTTTCGTTTTTCGAAAACGATAAATTTCACGTTTTTCATACAAATTGAAGGAAAATATCAAATTTGCTCTCTCTACGCTATTGCTTGCAAATAACAAGCAGTGGTACTATTAAAACCGGTATTTTCTGTTATACATTTTGATTTCAGTACTAAAAAGTAACTGTTTTAAAAATATTTAAACAATCTTATATTCGAAAATATTGTAACGTATATCGAATGTGTTTTACTACAGATCACAAAATTTAATATTTAATAACAAAAAGTAGGTATGTTAGATAAAGAAAAACTGAAAAAGAAAGAAAAAATAATAATAAAAAAAAACAAAAACAAAAACAACAAATAAATAACGAACATAAAAAAAATGACATATTTATGTAATTTATGCTCTTAAATGTTATGGGGGCGCCTATTTTTCAATAAATAATATCCATGTTTTTACATAATAATGTTATTTTATGTATACATATAAATATATGTATATATATATATATATATATTATTATTTTACTTTAATTTACGTCAATATACAAGAAAAGGTAGGCATATCGCTATATATAAAAAATAATTTTTTTCATGTTTTCTTAAAATTATATTTGACAATGGAAATTTTAATAATCGTAATAAGGATATTATAACAACCAACATTAAAAATAAATTAAGTGATAAAAAGATGGTATTTAACAGGTTTTACTTTTTAATCCTTTATTTAATTTTTATAAAGGATTTAAGAAAATGATAAAATGAAATTTCATTAATAAATTTGATGGTTGGAACTGTGTTTAACATTTATAATTTTTAATTGAGAAGGAATTTGTTTTTTTTTTTGGAAAAACGTTTAAAGAGTCTGGCATCGGTTGTAAGTCACCTGAATTACTTTTATCGTCAGAAATGGATGAAAATGTATCAGAACAAATGTCAAAACAAAAATGTTGACGCATTTGTTTGTTTGAAATTTATTTGAATTTGTCCGCGACATTGTCAACTATTCCGAAATTCATCTATAACGTATCGGAAACATATTATGGTGTTCAAAGATATTAACAAAAATATTTGCATACGTTCAGCCTCATTATAAACAAAGCTGTCCCAAAGATTGATACTCATAAATGTTTTTACATGCATTATAACATGTATTTATAATATACCTATTTGTATATTATTTTTTCTTAAGTCAAATAAGCTTACAAGGGTCTCACAAAGAGATTATTAAAAATTCAATCAAACTAGATTTATTCAATAAGAAACTTTGTAAGACCATTTGATTTATTTTTTTTGTAAAAATGAATATTAAAAATAATTGTTGCGGCACATTCCGGCCTATATTATTAATACCAAACCTAATAAAACAAATGCATTCAATAATAACCATATACTTATATATAATAATTGAAATGAAAATATTGAGACAAACATAAAACAGCATTTCCAGGCTTCAACAAGTAACGAAAGTATTAAATCAAATTTGCAAAATACAAGATATCACATGCTGAAATCATTTAAAATGCTATAACAGAAGTATGTTTGCAAAATGAGCTCAAATAGATTAGAAAAACTTTCAATTGCTCAATTGAAAAACTTTCGCATATTTCCAAAATCATATCAATCATGCTTAATCTGTATTACAAAATGCCCCATCCAACTCACCAATACTAAATCAACAAATAGCTGACACAAATAGCCAAAGTGCTTGAAAAATGAAAGAAATGATCGTTAAGAACATTTTCCTACTATATTAAAAATAAATGAGATAAAGACAATTTTTAAAAAATATATTGAAGTAATCTCAAAAATGTATTTTCAGCAGCAGAGAGTTTGCTCATGACTTTAGAAGTAAATTTTTTACTTAATTCAAAACTTCATAACATGTTTTCTTTGTTTTGTTAATGCGACTACCTAAATAAGAGTATTCTAATTTAATAACTTTGTGAAAAATGTTTAACTAAAATTAATGTGAATTAGAACAATGTAAAAAATCTTAGACCATATATAGACCTACGTAGCTATCAGTCAAAATAAATCAACTTTATTTTAAAAATGAGTATTCGATTTCGAAGCAAACAGAATATCGTTGATAGTTTACTATTATAGAAACAGTACACTAAGAGAAATAATATGTTTATCCAATGGTTGCGATAAACATATTATGGTTACTTTAAACTTTTTATGTTAGATATAGTTGAAACAAACATTTGATATGTTAATGATGAATATAACTATGGTTGATAGAAACATATTATATTTGTCTTAAAAATATTATAGTTAATTGAAATATATACCTACGCTGTAATAAATTATGGTTGGATTGGTTGCTACAACTATATTTAAAAAAAATATAAACCAACTTTAAACTATATTGCTTACAAAAATATTATGGTTGTGGATATCATAATATGGTTAAGAAGCTCATAATCCAGTATAGTTGTAACAAACATATTTTGATTAAATAAATCATATTATAGTTGTTTTACAAATATTTGTAGTAATACTAGTCATATTATGATTGAAGCAATTATATTACAGTTGCCTTATGATTAAGGTAATCATAATATTGGTTGAAGCAATCATCTCATATAGTTGAAGTAATCATATTATAGTTTTATTATGATTGAATTAATCATATAATGTTTGAAGCAAACATATTATATTTGCAGTAATCATATTATGGTTAAAGTAATTATAATATTAGGGTTGAAGTAATCATAATACGGTTGAAATAATCTTATATATTAATACGCTTAAACGTCTGTTAAACTTTTCACAAAGCTCTAACAACACAAAGCTTTTTTCAACTAGATTAGACAACTTTATTAGAACTATTACGAATTACGATAGTGTGCAAAATTTAATTTAAAGACATAAATCACAAAACAATAAAACCAAATAAAACCAAAAACAAATTAAAATTAACCTAAAAACAATTCACCTATTGAGCAATGGCATTGATTATATCTGCTTATATGAATTAATATAAAAAAAAAAAAACAAAGTAGCAAAGACAAAAACCGAATTATCAGAATATTATTATTATATCGATTTATAAATAATTAAAAAAGCTTTGTTAAAATATTACGATATTACAGCAAAAAAACTTACCGGTAAAACAAATGGTAAATTTAGAAAATATATTTTTTACCTCAACCATGTTCAGAAATTTCAATAGTTAAAATTTATTTATTTTATTAACAAATAATTCAAAAGTATAAATTCAAATGCGCAGTAGCATTGAGTAAATATTATATTGTGCATGGAGAATCATAAACCGAAATTTACGATCTGCTAAGAACAAGAAAAACCAAATATGTTATGACATCCAATTCAATACACAGCAAATTTAGTACACATAAAAATTAAAAAAACTTTCAAAAAAAAAATCACAGACTAACCTTACCTACATCAGAGACCCTAGCGGGATAACAATATAACAATAAAAACTGAAGAAAAAGAGAAAAAGCATAATTATTGGCTTTACCCCTAAATATATAATAAATGGCCTATAGATTCGATATGATTTAACAAAGCCGTAACCAATCATAACCTTCACTATAATGGTCATATCTAATCATACCAAAACGTTAAAACCAAAATTTAAAAGAAGTGAAATAAAAATATAAATTCTATAATTAAATGTTTTTGTTTTTTTATTTTGAAATAGTTAGGGCTATTATGATAATAAAAAAAAAACACAAAAATCGTGTCTATGACTATTTTAATGTGTTTTTAATGTTAGTGTGGTATGTATTTAATTAAAATGCATTTAATTTCATATCTATACTGCCAGAGACATTTCTGTTCGCCACATTTTGTTGAAATGTACATCTCTATTAATAGTATTTGTTAGGGAGCGTTTAGACATCAGATTTTGTTTCATGAAAGTTTTGTTTTACTTATTTTTATTACATTTACAAATTTTATTGCAATTACATCAAATTTTATTTCAAAAGTTTTAATTACATATCTCTAAGATAAACAAATATAGTTTCAAAGTATACTATATTTCTTCATACAAAATCCACTTTCTAAACTTGCAAAATACGAAGATACGAATATGCGTGTACTAATAATAAATACTTATATAAACAAATATAAATATACTGTGTAATTTCAAAAGATGTGTGAAATAAAAATATTTAAATAGTAAATCAATTATCCTAAGTATTTGTATTGATAAATAATAATAATATTTAATACACATTTTTTGTTTTTTTTTTAATGTATATCTTTCAATATATTGGCATAACACAATTAGAAGTTTATAAATACCTTTTCTCGCAAAATTCACTTTTCAACTTGCGAAATACAAAAATGCGTGTCGAGCACTATTAAAAAAAAAAATAATGATATTCTATAATAAAGTCGGATGTCAAACTTTAATGAACATCATTTATACGTTATAAACACAATTCAAAAACGTATAAACGCTGCCTTATATAAAAGTTTTCTTCAAAACTATTAGCGATCAAAATTAATTTATAATAAATAAATAAATACCTAAATAAAAAATATAAAAAAAATAGTTATAGATAGATCAAACAATATTGTAAATTACTAGCTACTCCCGACGTAACATTCGCCGGTCTAGCATTAGCATTATAAATGAAACAATTTATTTTATTTGTTTATTTTCTTTATATATTATGTAATAAAAAAATATGTAAAACATTGATTTTTTTAAATAAAATAAAAAAAATAAATAAATAAAATAAATTGTTTCATTTATAATGCTAATGCTAGACCGGCGAATGTTACGCCGGGAATAGCTAATAATATTGTATGTGACGTTAAAATAAAATTCTTCAAAAATATAAATTCACTGTAATTTTCAGTCTACTGTTGTTCTTTACGAAGTCAAAACGTGTTTATAAAAATGCAAGCGTAATATATAAAAATGCTCAGTTAATTGATATATAACTATCTAGGTTGGTAAGTGTTTGCATAAATTTTTGCATAACATTTTATAAACTAACCATTAATTTTTCTCTTGATTTTGATAGACAATGAAATTAGGAGTAACTGGATAAAATTTTTCAAAAAATTAATTAATAACCAAAATTAAGACGAATTAAAGGGAACAGATTGGTTAAATAATGATTATTTAATAATTTGTTTAAATCAAAAACTTACTTATTTTTATGGCCTTTTTTTTACGAAAGTTGACGCTTTCTTTAGAGTCTCTTGTCAAATGCTATAATATAAGTACTTTTTAATTTTAAGGATAATCTTAACTATTAAATATGTTTTTTTTTTTATTTCTTACAGTTAAAAATAAAAATTATCAATTCCTTATTTAAAGAAAGAAGCAACAATTTAACCAAATACTTATTGGAACTCATTGGAATTCATTCGTTGCAAATATATATTTTAAACAACCATTTTATAATTGACAGAAAAATATAATCCTATATAAATATAATTATATTTACCTTAATTATATTTATTTTTATTGAAATTAAAACTAATGTTACTTCAACCATAATTCAAGTTTGTGACAATAATATTAGTATTGAACCTAATATAAACGTTTGGTGTAAACATAAATAATATTTTTCATTCAACCATATTGTATTTATTTTTAACATAATATATTAGTGAATTATATTTAAAACAACAATATTATAGTTGAGAACAAAATATCGTGTTGTAGAAAGTAACTATATAATATGTTTATTCCAAACATAATTATTTTTGTTTCAATTATAAATAATATTGCTGCAAACATAATTATGTTTGTGACTATTATAATACTAGCTTGGTAACCCGCCATAAATGACGGAAGCAAAATAAATTCTAGCATTTCT
The DNA here is from genome assembly GCA_963942445.1 of Argyra leucocephala. Classification (NCBI taxonomy): domain Eukaryota; kingdom Metazoa; phylum Arthropoda; class Insecta; order Diptera; family Dolichopodidae; genus Argyra; species Argyra leucocephala. Next base: position 8,897,665 of record OZ012681.1, on the reverse strand, counting down.
TTCCTTCATTAGAGTTTTCATTTCAAGTTTAGGAAAAATACGTATTTGCTTACTAATTTATCATACCTTTTTTTTGTATTATTTTACGCTTTTAATTACCATATAACTATTCCCTAAGGGTCATTTACTCGATCATTTTACCGACGTCCTTTTTGCCAACATTGAAAATTTATCGTAAAATTCAGAATCAAGTTAGTCCTGTTAACATTCAATAACATTCGCTGCGTAAGTTTAGCGTCAAAATTTATAGCGAACAAATAATATTTTATAATGAGCCACAACTTTGAACGAAAACAATTTTAAAAACAAAAATAAATAAAATTGTAAATATAAAAAAAAAAAACAATAATATTGTAGGTAGGTACACATAATATTTATTTTGATGAATAAAATAAAAACTCGTGTTGGAGAAAAAATTAAAATGAAAAAATTTACTGCAAATAAATAGGTATTTACAAGACTGTTCATAACTTGTGAACCATTGATCGGTTATTTAAAATTTCATTTAATTTCAAAAAATTCATTGTCGAACGGTTCGTGTTAAAATTAATACATAATTATTATTTATAACATACACTAAAAAGAAGAGCAATAATCAATATGGTTTAACCGATACCTATATATACCTACCTACTATATTAAAAAAAATTCATCACTCTCTTCAACATACATTTTTACACAGTTGAAGAAAACAAATATACCTAAAAATTATAAATTTACAAAGATAAGAAATAAAAAATAATAGTACAAAATTTCATTTAATTTCTTAAAAAATGTATGGCTTGTTATTGTTTTTATGTGTAAATCAGCAGAACCAAAACCTAACCCCATAATACATACTAAATATTATATACGATCATAAATTTATATAACATATAGATATATATATATATATATATATATATATTATAAAAAAACAATAAACAAAAAAAATAAAAAACAATTTTAACTCTTCATCGCATCATATTTCTGGCTAGAGTATATATACCTATATATAGTACTATACAGGCTATGCATACGGTATGGCAAAACTATGATGCTATGATCATTATCATAACAACAACAAAAAATAAAAAAAATAAAAAAATAAATAACAATTTTAACTCTTTATCGCATCACATTTCTGGCTAGAGTACATATACCTATTGTACTATAGTACAGGTAATGTACACGGTTACGGTAGCAAAACTATGATCCTATGATCATTATCATAACAACAACAAAAAATCAAAAAAAAAAATAAATATGTAGACACATATGCCATATTGTGTATAATTTTAAGTAATAAGAATAACCTTTAAGTGCATTATGTTTTTTTTTTGTGTTAAATGCTGTTTGCCTTTTGGTTATTACACCATATTAAACTATTGATAAAATTTCTATTAGTCCTTCTTATTATAAATCAAGAAAATTGTTTGTTTTTTTTATATTATTATTATTATTTTTTATTTTTCCTTATTATTTGCGAAGAAGACTAACATTAAATTAAAAAAATATATTTCATGCAATGGTATTTTTTCCTGCAAAGGTTCAGCATGGTAGGCAGGGGTTAAAAAAAGAGCACCATACATATTGCAATGTGTATAATTTGGAGTATTCCGTCGAACTTACAAACATCCAGATAAATGCAGAATAATATATATATAATTGTTGTGTCGACTATAAATTATTTTTGTTCCAACTATATTATAATTCGTTCAACCATATAAGAAACTTTTTAGCTTCATATAAAACCCATAGTTACATGATGTAATATATGGTTAATACAACTATATTTTCCAACCATATTATTGTTCTTTAATTTTATAGTTGAGCCAAACATATTTTTTTGCTCAGTGTACCTATCTGTACCATTCAAATTAATAATAAAACAAATTGTAAAGCATAATTCGTTTTAACGAACTAAAACAAACAAATTGTATCGCATTTATGATGCATATTAAACTATAATACATATTATATTATAAAGTTATTTATGCACCACCCTGTACAACCCAATTTAATGACACTATTTTAAACTATTATAACATAATATAGACATAGAAAAAAAAACTACATATAATTTAAATATTATTATATATTCAAATTAAATGAAAATATTTTTCTAAACTCTTAATTCTAATTTTCCATGAAAATTAACCTACTTTCCCTGTGAATACATGAGTGTGACACCATAAATAAATTAAAGAAAATTTATTCAAATGACTTTTAGAGAGCATTAAACACAATCTACAAAAAAAAATATACATACATATATAATATTTTATTTTCTTTATGTATTTTTTTAATATATTATCCCTGTTTAACATTATATCCTTATTTAAACATTTCAGAAAACTAAAAAAAATATAAAATACGAAAAATTTTCCAAATATAAATATTAAGATAAAATTTTTGCAAAAGGTAATAATGTGATTAGAAAAACACAACCTTTAAAGTTAATTAAAATGAAAATACATCACCTCTTTTTTTTTTTGTTTTTTAAATTCTCTAAAAAAATATACAATTTAAAATTGACAGGATATACTAGATATAATAATTATATACATCTAAAAAATATCCATTTCATATAACCACACTCATATGTATAAATTACAAACCAATACAAATAAACATTGTAAATCTCATTTTTTCTCATAAAACGGTTAAAGTAGAAAATTTTATAAAACAAAAAAAAAATTAAATTAAATAAAAATCAACTAAAAAAAAATATATTTTTCAAATACAAAAAAAAAATACAAACCAAATATAACGAAATTGTATAAAAGCAAAACCAAACAAAGTAATTTTATTTCAAAAGGACCCAAAAGTACTCGTTATGTATGCATATATGTAGATATGTGTGTATCTATTATTTTTAATTTATTTTTTTTCAATTCCCGATATTTTTCATTTTAATTTTTTTTTTCAGTTTTTTTTTACTTTCTTCTTTTTCTTGTGTAAAACCAAAACTAAACAAAAAGAAAAAAAAAAATGTGAAATTTTTCCAAAAATACCTTAAAACTAGAAAAATTTAGAGAAAAAAGATAAAGTTAATTTGGGTAAAAACAAAAATACCGAAAAATTTAAATTTGAATTTAATAATTTAAGAACGTCTACAAAAGGCTGAAAAAAATTTTAAAAATTTTGACTGGTCTTACAATTTAATTCATTACCATTTGGGTCCACTTTTTTTAATACTATGACAACCAAAGATGCCTCACAACTTATGGTAACAGCTAAATTAAGTTGTTTGGTTGATGACTCCAAAATTAACAAAACGATTATATCTGTTGAGATGATTGTACCCTACTTGGAAACAAAATGATCTTAACAATTTTACCGAATGGTTCTCTAATAACAACCGCGAATTAAATGGATTTGATTATCATCTTGGGAATCAAACGTTAAACCGTTCTGAGTTGACTTGTGATTTAGATGTTATTTTGGAGCACAAACTAAATTTCAAAGCACAGCTCTATCCTTGTAGTTATAATGCGCTAAAGAGTCACTACATTACACAATATGTTAGACCGATACTTGAATATGCTTCGCAAGTTTGGTCTCCATATCGTAATGTTGATATTTCATGTATTGGAGCAGTTCAGCGTAAACTTTTACGTGCTTTTTCAATATCTGACCCTTTTCAACTTCCTCCTCACGAAGATAGGTTGCTTTTGATAGACCTTAAAGTCTATTGGTGGCTGTTATTACGTTTATCCACCAAATTATTGCTTACGAATATCCTGGTTCCTAAAATCATGGATTTAACAACTTTAAGACCGAATCCGGGTGATTTACGTTCAGTTGAGCTATTTAATACTGCTAACCCTACACTGACTACGGTACATTTTTCTACTACAGTAAATAAAGCCGCTTGTTTTGATTTGAAATTTGTGCTGACCATGCTAAATAGAGCAGCTAAATAGATCGACTTTCTTTTTGTATTTGAATTTATTTTTTAACATTCAATTCATGCCTTACAGTTAATATAGCATGTTGGCTATTTCTCTCTTACTAACATTAGTTACTAACGATGATGGATACGAGCTCACTGGATGATGATCACACCGCTTAACATGAGGCAAGTTTTCGCCATAGACGTCTGATTTACTTGCTCTAAGCAATATCTGACAGTATTAATAAATAAAAAGGGCAATTCTGATATATTTAACAGTATCATAGACACTTTATATAGTATTACTTCCTTTAACGTACATTTTTTATATGAATAATTATTAAAAGAGTGATTTGTTCATCTAAGCACTACTTGATGAACTCATCAGTAGCTGCTTAAAATGTTAGACTAGCTACAAAGCTTCTGGTTTTTACTCCGTGACTTGCAGTGCAGTGCAGTGAAAGCGTAAAATTTACAATGTAGCATATTCCAAAATCTATATAAAAATCTCTTGACTTTGTAGACTATTCCAAAATCATAAATTATTAAAATACGTAGTGAAAATGTTAAATAAGAGAAAAGTGTGTGACAATAAAGTTACCAGAATTAATTTAATCATAAATTAACATACATTTTCGCCGTCAAAATAAGCTTAATTATTGCCAAATTTTAACAAAATATTTTTATAAAATAAAATAAACAATAAATTACAGATTATTACCGATTTCTATTAAAAAAACACAAAACTATAATTTAAACGTCAAAATGTATGTGTATTCATGTTGTCAAAATCGGTATTCCAAAATGTAGCAAAAGTTTTATTATATATTTTACAATGGTTGTAAAAGCTTTAAACTGTATTAAAACTTTTTATACCCACTTTCATTGACTTAATAACTTATTACAAAATATTATAAGTACATCTGTGAGTTATAAAAATCAACAAAAAACTAATTAGTTATTGTAAAACCAATAAAACTATGTAGCTATTTTGTTGTTTTTTATAACTCATCGATGTATTTATAACATTTTGTAATAAGTTATTAAAGTAAGCAATTAAGTAATTAAAGTAAAATAGCAGAAATTGTAAAAGATAATCTAACACTGTATTATACGTAACACATACTGTTTAGTATACACTATATACACTGTAATATCTACTGATGAGTTCAAGTAGTATTTATATAAATTATAAACGAAACAACTTCTTTAATAATTATTGACATATTATTATATTTGTGTATACACCGAAAAATTAATTTGAATGATCATTAGGTTTGTAAAAGGATTCATTCGTTGTTGCTGGTTAGTAGTACTCGCCCAAATTCAGTACCATCAATTTATATTGATAATCAAATATGTTCAGAAATTTTATTTTTGTTAGCCGCAACACGTCATAATTTTATTAATTTGACTTCAAAATTTATAATACTAAAAATGAAATGTAGTTCCAATTTATTGAGTGTATTACATAATAAAATTTAAAATGCTCCATTATTAATCCAAAACTTACTTAAAAAATTTCAATAGTCTTGAGCATTATCGTGTAGTTGTAGCTGACTCTGTAATCTGTAAATATTTCGGTTACTATGGACCATAGGGCAGCAAATTACCTCACCCATTTTTCTGTACTATACACAGTGATCTTTATTTCCTATGCAAGTCCATCCATATCTAGTTAGTTCAAAAGTATTGTTGGGGTTTGTCTCGCCTTCTGTTACCTTGGGGGTTCCATTCTAGCGCCATTCTGGTTATATTGTTTGATTGTTTTCTTAAAGTACGGCCTATCCCTCACCTGTTTCTACACTCAATTTGATTCATTATCACCTCTTCACCTGTTAGCTGCCATTACATCTGATGATGTTAGACCAAAATATTCTGCATATTCTTCTTTGCCACTTATTCGTAAATACTTGAAGCTTTTGACTGATTTTATTTGTCGTCATTCAAATTTAGCTGTTATACATAAGTGTTAACATTATGCTATGAATATTTTAATCTATGCTTTCCTAATTATTTGGACATTCGTCCATAGTGAACTTAATTAACCAAACACGCACCAAATATTATTGACATTTTTTGTTTTTATATTAACTTGCCGGTGTCTATTTATTTATTTGCTTATACATTTGGTTATTTGTCATTCCGTCACGATCTTTTAATATTAAAAAAATATATATATATATTTTATTTACAAAAAAAAATAAAATAAAAATGATGGTTTTCAGTCATTTTACTATTGAAATTTTAAAATTCGATTACTTAACATAGGGTCTCTCTAAAACGTTTAGAAACATCAACAAAAAAAAAACATAAACAAAAAACCATAGAAAAACTAAAATCTAAAATATCCAACAGAGAATTACAATTATTATTGTATCGAAATATGTATAATCCCTGTTATGTCCTTTTTTTATGTACATATATACTATACATACATATATTATATAGTTACAAACGTATTTGTGTATTTGTAGTAAAAAATAACAAAAATTGAAAAAAAAAAAAACAGAACTTTTTATTTTTACTAACGTTAATGTTTTATTTTCTTTGTTTTTTTTATTTTTTACAAGTTTTCCTTCTTATATACATAAATGAATATATGGGAAAGCTTTAAAAAATAATTGAAAGAATTTTCGAGTTTAAAGATATTATATAAATGGATTTAAGGGATAATATTAAGATGCCCTTGTGAAAATTATATAAAATAATGTATATAATATAAGTGTATAGTATGAATACAGTGATTTTAGAAATAATAAAAATAATATCAACTTTATCAAATACAAAATGTTGATACAATAAAAAAATTTGAAATTAATAAGCCATACTTTAATAAATATACAATGGGGTCCCAATTTAAAATTTTTATAAATTGTAATTTTAAAAATAAGTAAACTTTATTCATTGACTTTATCATTTATTGTCAGACGTAATATTAGTGTTCTGATTGAATTCTTCAATCGCACACGTTGGCCCTAGTACTGATTTTGGTTAAAATCTTTGATTAACACATAGGTCATTCAGATCGTGGCATGAAAACGTAAAATTAACTGCTAATTGATTTTATCAAATGATATTTTAAGTCATTATGCCTTCTAGCTATATTTACTTGTTATCAATAATTCAGACAAACCACAAGGCGTCATGTCTATAAAAACCATTACCAAGAGTAATAAAAAACAGAAAAATAAAGATTGTTAAATTTAGAATTGTCTTCAACTTATGCAAAAAAATATTTTTTGAATGAGTATAAATTTACTCACAATATTTTTCTAGATTCTAAAGTCGCTCAAAAAAACTCATGTATTATTATTTTGAACTCACTATATTTATATTTTGTATAAAATATCATATATTTACATTAAAAACTTTAATGTGCATAATATATAATATGTGTGTGCATTATGAAAAAATCTTATTTACAAGAACCAATATAAAAGTTAAGTGCTTCAGTATTTGTACAATAATGATTATATGTATAATGATGATGATGATGCTGATGATGATGATGATGATGGTGTTTATAATGGTATTAATATGTTGATGATGTATGATGTATTTGAGTGATGAATATGATCAAAATAATGTTTGTTTTTGATTTAAACATAATAAATAAATACAAAAATATGTATATTATATATATATATATATATATCTGTATATACAAAATATCAATATATTTATAGAATACTGAGTGATTTTATAGCTATACAAAATCAAATATCAAGGAGTAGAAAAATTGGTTGCGTTCAATGACATTAAGATGATAGATCTGAAATCCATAGATCCATTGTTCACTGAAAAGCGCGGTAAATGTACCGATTAATATGCCGCATTAATCAAAATGGATCTGAAAAAATGTTAGATACATTTCACTAATCTGGCTCTTTATATGTAAAAACAACAACAAAATTGTTTAAGTTGAATGTTATAAATGGTACATGGTACATGAATCCAATATGAATTCCAGATCCACCGGTTAATGCTACTGAACCCATCCCATTAAAATTAAAATTAAATAAACGGTAAGATTTTAAGCAAAGTCATTTAAATTTTGGGTAATTTTTTATTAATTAATTTTATTATTAGTCATCTAGACCCTGGGGTAATGAAGTATTTTGTTAATCAGTGCAAAATTCGAAATTATTGCGAAAATAAAATATAAATAAAGAACGTGTATGATGATATAAGCTGCAAATTCAAAAAGATAAAACAAGCTATTTTCCGTCCAAGGAAGTAGAACAATTTTAATACAAGCTTTTATTTAAATAATGAATTAATTTTATCTATAATAGTAAGAACAGAAATTTTCTTAGAGTGTCCGAATCAAATGAGTACTGACGGTTAGGAAAATATAGTATTGATACCTTGAAATATCCCATAACAAATCTATTTGTTTTTATATATTTATTTTATTTCATTATAAGCTTAAAAGCTGTATTAGAATTGTTTCACTAATTTGATAAGAATCAATTTCGGTTATTACATCATCATCAGAAGACGACTATACAGTCCTAGAGTTTTTACACTTTATTTTCCAAAATATTTTACCTAAATCCTATACAGCATACTCTATAAAATATATTAATTTCATTATTTCAGCAGAGGTCAGCCACTGGTACAGAATAGTTTAATTTTACAACGTAAATCAGAACAATATAACAACAATGATAATTCAGCACACTAGCATAAGACTAACTATAAAAGACCAAAAGATAAAATATTTTTCTATTCTGGATATACATCCAGATTTGACATAGCTAGAAGATTGCTTTGGAGAATAGATACACTGATCCGGTAGATCGCGTTTCATTGGATCGCTATGTAGCTTATACAGCACATGGGCTATAGTTTAGGGTAGCCACAAATTACTGTAGCTATGCAAGTCCTTTCAAAATGAACTAACTAAATAACTAACTATTAACGAACTACTAGTTAACGGTCTAGAAAAAATAACGATTCAGATATTTCAAAAATATTTAATTACCCAACAGGGACCATATAATGCATTACAAAAGCCATCTAAAGCCATAGAGTGGCTTAAAAAATACGACTTAACGAAACACTTAATGAAAATAGTATCCCAATATATAACTCATCTTTGTGGCAGGGAGCTGGTATAATCAAATTACTTTGTGTAGAGCTTGCCAATATCAACAAATCAGCTGATCAATAACTTTAAGAGAAGATATCTAACATTACACATCTCAGTTAAAATTAATAAACCCATCTAAAGCACCTAGAAGAGATTAAATGCAGTATAATAAAATATAGTCCAATCAAATGATCCAATTATAACCTATCTGTTGTATGGCATAATGCAATTTTAGTTCCTCTCGTTCAATTTCAAACTTTTTAGTATAGTAATTTTAAATTTATTTTTTATCTCTATATTTTCATTGAAATCGAAATATTTATATGCAATCGGTATTCAACTACCGTTTAGTTAAATTCAAATAAAAAAACATAAAAAACTGGTAACAATTTAATAGGATTACAACTGAAATTAATTCAGATACAATATCCAATATTTTAATTAAAAATAGAAAATCACGAAAACTTAAATAAAAAAAAAAATTTAAAAATTTAAATTTTTGTTTCTCTTTTTTTATCATTTTGAGTTTTATTTTATTTAAGGAACAATACTCAAACAATTAATTATAAGAGAGAAAAAATAATGAAACTTTGAAAAATTTCACCTGAATATAGCATAACCTATATATTTACATCACAATATTACTTATATCGTTAACAATTATATACGTATACATTCAAAATTTCATTTCCGAAGCTTAATTCACCTATATTGTACACCTGCCTATAAATTAAACTACAAAATAACAATAATAACAGGTAAATTCCATTCTATTAAAATGTCCATTGGGAATCAAAAAACAAAAAATAAAGTAAGACAATAATATAAGGTAAATAAAAACCAATAACCAATATTTTCATCCGGACTTAAACAATAATGTCCAACAATATGAAATGTGTACAGTGGAGGGAATCTAAAAATGATTGTAAAATTGCAAAAATTATATTAGTTAGGGCATGAACAAATACTAAAGTACAAATACTAACTGTACAAATACTAATTAAAGTCATGTACAAGCATGTACAAATACTAGCTAAAGTCAGTGGGAATGCTTCGAAAACGCTTAGGTTGTTGGATTTATTGCATATAATAACAGATAATATAACTATAGAAGAGAAATAAAATTAGAGAATAGATAATATAAATATAGGTTAGAAATAATGGAACAAACACGTGACAGTTTTGTAACAAAAAAAAAAAATGTTTTAATAGAATTTTTGAGTGTGACGAAAGTGTTAAAAGTAGAATGTATAATTCTAATCAACACAAACTGTACAATAACATAAACATTTTTAACAATAACTTAAACTTAGATTTTCACTAGTTGTGACAATATAAAATTTTTCAATCCTTCAAACTGCTAAAGATGTCTTAAGATAGTTAGCGCTACTGGTTCGATAATTTTAAAGAAACAATTAATCCAGCTCAGAAAAATGTTTTCGAATGTAAAAACATGGAAATAAAGTATTGATATTGATCCCAACGTTAGATTGAATGACAAAAACTAAAGATAAACTTTAATTAATGTGACAGGAACAAATGAAAAATAATATTTCTGGAATATCTAAACTCATTTACCATTATTGATTATTACGTCTTCAGCTTATTGTTATAGATAATAAATTTAAAAAAAAAATATATATTTGAAGAAGTTGTTAAACAAGTTTGAAGTACAGTTTTTAAACCATGATTATTTAAGGTATCCAGTTGCAGTTATTGTGCTAGAAATATAGTTTAATGTATTCAGTCCATACGAAGTCATTGTGACCGGAAAAATTTGAATAGTCTGGAAGGGGGTTTTCATACAATAAGAATACTTTGAAAGCGGATACATCTACAGCTATTCTTCTATACTAAATTATTGTATCTGGAACATTGAACAGTTTGAAAGTCGGTTTTCATATAACAGGAATAGTTTTAAAACGAATAACAACTTCAGCTATCTATTTCTACTTTCCAATGTGTATATGTAATGTTAGGGTTTTTGAATGGACTAAAATTAATATATACAATATAACCTAAAAACCCCTTTATCATACAAAATCATACAAAATCAATATTTTATAAGTTATAAAATTTCATAAGATCACTAGATCAAAAATAGCCCCATAGCGATCTTTCGCAACACAGCCTATTTTATTATCAAATCTGTTGTGGAATCAGTGACAAAGCATTAAATATTTAATGCACTAGCTCTTGGTGAAACCAAATTAAAGAAAAATTTATTTCAACATTTTTTAAAAATGAAGCAAAATGTTTAGACCAAATTAAAGACAAATTGATTCCAACATTTTGTTGTAAAATGTTACAAAAATGAGGCAAAAAGTTTGAAAATGTTTAGACCAAATTAAAGACAAATTGATTCCAACATTTTGTTGTAAAATGTTACAAAAATGAAGCAAAAAGTTTCAAAATGTTTAGACCAAATTAAAGAAAAATTTATTTCAACATTATGTTGCAACATGTTGCAAAAATGAAGCAAAATGTTTAGACCAAATTAAAGACAAATTGATTCCAACACTTTGTTGTAAAATGTTACAAAAATGAGGCAAAAAGTTTCAAAATGTTTAGACCAAATTAAAGACAAATTGATTCTAACATTTTGTTGTAAAATGTTACAAAAATGAAGCAAAAAGTTTCAAAATGTTTAGACCAAATTAAAGACAAATTGATTCCAACATTTTGTTGTAAAATGTTACAAAAATGAAGCAAAAAGTTTCAAAATGTTTAGACCAAATTAAAGAAAAATTTATTTCAACATTATGTTGCAACATGTTGCAAAAATGAAGCAAAATGTTTAGACCAAATTAAAGACAAATTGATTCCAACATTTTGTTGTAAAATGTTACAAAAATGAAGCAAAAAGTTTCAAAATGTTTAGACCAAATTAAAGATAAATTGATTCTAACAATTGGTTGCAACATGTTGTAAAATATTGCAACATATTTTGTTAAAAACAACAAAAACGTGAAACATATTGCAAATAAGTTGCAAACCAGTTACACAGAAGCATAAACTAAAATAGGTAATTGGCATTACAAAATTCAACAGAACTAAGAGATGCACATCAAAATTATTTTAACTGTACAAGCAATGTATAAAAATTGATGAAATTCTGTTTGTTCCGTCTTCTCATCCCTATTACAAAATAATATTCAAAAAAAATATTTAAGCATATACATATACATACATATACATGTACTAAATTTGTATGTTTGTGAATTGACAATAAAAATTGTATCACTTTAAATGTTTAGTGATTTGTATTCCGAAACAAAAGAAAAGAAAAATAAAAAGGATCAAAATTAAAGGACTTAATCAATGTTATGGACCTATATAGGTTCTCAAGTAAATTTTATTATTTTTTTTTTTTCTGATTGATAAATTAATGTCATTTCTGAAGAGTTACAAAACAACAACAATAAGACGAGAAAAAATGTCTTTTCAAAGCAAAGAAGTGATTTAAGAAGTTATAGGACAAAATAAAACAGAATGAAGAAAAAAAAAGGATAATAGTTTTTATTAGTTTTTTGGGGGTAAGAAATTCTTTTCGGTACAGTTTCAGAAAAATTCTAATAAAATAAATAAAAGGAATATAGAAATAAATGAACTGCTCTTAAGTTTTATTTTTATTTATTTTCTTTTTTTTTTTTGTTTTTGTTTTGTTCTCGGTGAATTTGATAAATTTAAGTAAGTTGTTAGACAATTTATTTAATAAATCCTTTAGGTGTCCTTTTATTGCGGTTCATTTGAATTATTTTTATTTTATTTTTTTTTTTTGTTTTTATTAATATGTTATTTATTTTAAGTGAATTGTTTCGGCTAATTTTATTTGATTGAACTGAAATTAAAATGAAAATTACTTGAAAGAGTAGGTATAAAATAAATTAAATCAAAGATGGGGAGAGTGGAGCAGAGAAACTGGTTTAGAAATATTTTAGTAAAAGTGATATTTTAATTCTGAAATTTTTATTTGTTTATTTAACTATATTTCGATATTTTTATTGTATTTGTGTACTGTCTCTTAGATAGATAGGTAAGAAATGGTTGGTAACCATGGGAACATAAACCAAAGAGATTATATCACGAAATCAAATTTCCGTACAGGTGCTACCAGTCATTTTGAAGTTTTAACAAGCTTCAAAGAAATTGATGGAGGTCCCAATATTGGTACCAAAAAAATCAAACAATTATTTTAGACTTATAAATAGGTTAAGACAGAATAAGAAGACCTTTAAATGGGTTTAACTTCTAAGTACATATCAGTGCAGGTGCAGAAGAAATGCATAACAATTTTTTTTTCAGTTTTTATAAGCATTAGAAATCTATAAAAAATATTTTGATGAAAAACCAAAGCCTCTAGAGTGTTTCCCATTATTCCGGTGTCTCATTATAATTCCGTTTACTAGCAAGAGTTTATTAACTAATGGCTAACAGCAATAAAAGACATTGATAAGAATATGTACATTATATTTCTCTTAGATAGGTAGGTTAGAACCAATGTTGGTAATGCTCGATAGAGATTAAAAATAATTTATTTTAAGATTTTAAGTACACAGTATTTTTAGTATAAAGACTATAATACTATTGGGTAATATTGAATTTATGGTAATTTTATTGCAACATATGAATCGGACAATAATATGCTTTCAGCGCGTTTGTTAAAAAACAATTCTTCATTGAATATTGAATTGAATTGAATTGATCGAAGCTATATACACCATGTAGATTCTGGGTCACTTTTAATATCGTCTCTTATTTCTGTATATATCTCCAGTGAATTCTTTGCATTTGGAAACACGAAAATGTTTTAGGTTATCCAATGAGTTGGTGTGCTGTGACATCTAGTATATTCGGATCTATTCAACTCAGAAATTTAAAAACTTTTTTGTTTTTGATAGTGTTGAGCATTGAGTTCAACAATAATAACAAAAATGAGCTTAACAACGAGCAATGAAACAATGAGCCACAATGAGCTCAACAATGAGCATTGAAATTTTTTTCAAAATAGACTCGTTACATGTAAATTCTATGATAATATTACAAGCAATCACGCTATTTAAAACAAATTATTTTTACTTACAAATATTTTAGTTTTTTGCTATTGAAATTGGTTAAGAAAAACTCACCTGAAATTAGAAAAAAAGAATTTGAAATTAAATTACATGAATAATACAAAAAAATAATTTTAGATATCAAAGCTGATAGCCTTGGTAGCCTTAGTGTTTGTAATTTATTACTATTGTGTATAATTAAAATTATATTCAATAAAAAATAATAATAATAAAACTTGTTAATAACAGCACTTAAGCTTAAATAAAATAACTTTTTAGAAAGTCAGCTCTCTACCACATCAAAAGTCCACTAAGCCATACAGTGAAATGTACTAAATAATGTTTTTACAATAACCAAAATTAATTCCCCTTAGAAGACTTTTTTAAATTATTCGAGCTGGAACAAAATGTAAAATAAAGACATCAATATTATTACTTCAGGACTCTATAAAACCAAAATCAGTTTCAATTTTATTCACAGAAAAAATAAATATTTTAATAAAAATTTATAATAAAAATTTATTGCTTTTACACAGAAAAATGTTATCGTAAGTATTTGGTTATGCGGCTCCCAACGTTTAAGAGACTTAAAATAAAACGACTTAAAGATGACTCAGCTTTTTTAATTAATCTAATTAAGTTACAAACTCATTGAGACGTCAAAATTCATAAAGATATTCCATCGCAAAAATTCAGAATTGCCACGTTGAATTTTACCATTCTATTGCCACGACAGCGCAAGCAGGATTTCGCTGACGAAGTATTTCGTCCGATATTAGGATTTCGGTGACGAAATATTTCTTCCGATATTGGGATTTCAAAATTGTGGAGGAAGTTTTCGAACCAAAAAATCAGAAACGTGAAAGTCAAATTGAACTTTGATGCGAACTGTGATCAACAAAACAACTTCGCAAAACGACTAATGCGGCGGCGCCTGCGGCTCTATGGGTTGTATAACGAGATGGATGTAGTCACGAAAACTAAAGCCAACAAACTACAGTGGCTTGGACAACTAAAGCGGTTGCACGAAAATGCTCTAACCAAGAGAATCTTCGAATCCAGAGCCGAAGCCGAAAGACGAAGTATCGACAGACTTAAAACAGTTTCGCATCTTCAACTGGAGCGAATCCGCCAGTTACCGACATAAATGGAGGATGTGGTTGAGTCAGACCCAGGACCTACGTGGTCTGTCGGCCACCAAAGTTAGTAAGTAGATTTAAGCTTACATAATATTATATTACTCCTTTGTCATACAAGCAGCGATGTAAAGCATTATTGCTCCCCCAGTCAAGAAGGCGTTATTTTCAATTACATTTAATTATGATGTACGATAAATCGATTACGAAGATTACTTAAGTAAAGGCAATAAGTAATAAAAAAAAATATTTTACTAGTGTTATATAACAAAAAGATTAACAAAATAAAAATACATTATCATTAAATTTTATTTTGAGTAAAAAAAATAAAATAAAAAATTTATGTTTTGGAATAACACAGAAAGCAAAATAAAAAATTATATACTCAAAGAAAATTAATCACATGATATTATTTTCAAATTTTAAAAATTTACTATGTCATTATTCAGGAAATAAATGGCGTCTTATATTTTGTACAATAATAAAAAAAAAAATACAAAATTTGGAATTTACAAATAAATGTTACATATTATTAAGTCTTGAATCCTTTTTATTGACGCTCTTTAAATCTTAAGTAGACATTTAAAATTTTTTTTTTTTTAGTTAAGACTAAAATTGAAATATCCTAGAAAATCAAAATATATATTCAAAAATAATATACAAAAAAAAAAAAAAAATATCATTCTAATAAAATATATTGCTGTAGATAGAAACTTTAACGTTGAGTAGCTTTCAATAATAATGATAGGCAAACAAAGAACAATTCAACAAAAACGAAAAATTAAATATAATAAAAAAAAAAAAATCTCGTAAATGCTTTGACGTAAAACGAATTTGTGAAATTAAAGAATAGCTACCTACTGAACCAATTTTCTATTATATTTATTTATTTAAATAGTGTTGCCAATTCTAGAACAGAATAATGCTTTCAAAAATATTATTTTATATTGATTACGAAATCATTCGATTTGTTACGGTACGGTACTGATTTAAATTGCAAGCCATAATAAGTATACTGCTAAGTAATTACAGATCTTCTGAACATTTTTAGCAGCATACTTTTTCGTATCTATCCCAGAGAAGTTCAATTTTGCTTATATTTTTTAAGATTTTTAAGGTTAGACAGAAGAAAAAATATAAACCGTAATATTCAAAACTGATCTGTGTCTATTTTAAATTACATTTATTATCCTTACCAATTTTGAATTAAAGCTTCCCCTTTCAAAATGATCGTGAATTGAATCAAAAATAATATGAACAAAGTTTTAGAGCATTCATAATGATGTTTCCCAAAGCCAAATTTTAGATACATGATGTTTCCAATAAATTCAAATAAATTTCAAAGTTATCGCAATTTCCGTGCATCCTTTTTTGTTATTGAGTTGAACCAGTTGAATAGATTTAATTATCATCAAATTGGTTAGTTGTTAACAGTAGTTAGTGCCATAGTAGAAACGAATAAATGCAAATGTATTGACTGTCATACTCATAAGCAACTTAATTCAGTCGACTCTTAATGATTCAAACTCACACAATCAAATAACAAAGCCAAAATCTATTGTCTGCAGCTCACAACTCTAACCGGTTCAAGCTCAAATAATCAATATTTCAATACAATACCAATACTTTCTTCAGTATGTTCAGAAACCTTAGAAAGTTTAAAAACATAAAATAAGTAAAAAAATATAAAATAAAACCACTAAAATACGATTCCTAAAATATGAACTTCGGTAACGAAGTATTTCGTTCTATATTTGAAGTTTTTGAGCCAGGAAATTGGAAACAGCAGGTTCAAATACGCCCCTTAAAATCTTATAGGAGGCCATCAATTTTTGGGCCCTATAAATTTTTAAATGTCATCTTTTGTAATAATTTCTAATTGCAACTACTAATTTTGTGTAAAAGCTTCTAAATTGCCGTAAATACTCTAGATGTTTGGAGTTTTGATTCTGCATACACACTAAATATTATTTTTTTGTTTACACACACTACCGAAACACTAGAAAATAATTCGTTCATAAAAATTATTGTTGGATAAGAAAGAAAGAATTCATCATGATTGTACCACCCTTGGGGGATAGGGCGGAGTGCAAGGAAAGCATTAGGTTGCAATTATTTGATAATCTTATCGTTTTTACATCAAATTGTCAAAAGTAAAAAAAAAAAAAATTTTAAAGTTCCGCAGTTTATTTATTATTATTATTTATGTACAATTAGACGATTAGTCTCTACGATTTGTATAAGTAAGTGTAAAGAATATGATAAGAATACTAAATTCACAAATTATACTAAATACAACTAAAAAAAAACTTAAGACTTAATTAAATATGAGGATGAAATTCAACATGTCAAAACGCAATTACATATGGTTTCAATATCTATAAACAGTTAAATATTCAAACCATAGTCTACTAAATGATCGATGCGTTGAGGCACGCCTTATAACAATCGGAAGCGAACTTCAACTGGATATTATCTTAACAAAAAAATACAGATATCCTAATTTAATTTGATGGCGAGAGACATTAAGAATGATTTAGGGGATCTACCAGTTTCCAGTTTATTATAAATTCTTCAAGAGTATTAATTAACTCTGCAACATGTTGCAGTATACTTTTTTTTAGCAAACGATAATAAATAAATAATCAGAGTTGGATGAGTATCAGAAGTGGAATCGTTTGAGATGTTGTACAACCAACCGGACTATTTGAGTACGAGGGGTGAATTAAGTATGATCATTAAGACTTAATTGACCCAACCAAAGCCATATGATTCTGACGAAAAAGCTAAAAAATAAAATATGTCTGAATAATTAACTTGAATTCGAATGAGAGCAGAAAATTTTACTGAATGTGGTAGTTATAATTTACATAAGACCTCGTAGCTGGTGGAATTAGCCGTTAGAATAACAAATTAAAGCCATGAGGAAGAAAGCATTTGCGAAATCAAACAATTTCTTAAGCCGTTCCACAATCTATTCAATCAATCAATTCAAAATTACAACAAAAAAATTTAATATTTGGTAATCTCAATCTTTAAATTTTTCTTTATTTCCATCTCTACCATATTGTGATTTTAATTATTTTTCATACATTAAATTTTCATATATATATATAAATTTTTTTTTATGTAAGAAAGTTATAAAAAATTATTTCAATTTGAAGACAATAAGGCCACAAATCTAAACTTCTTCAGATCAATTGGATATTCTCTATTTTTGTATAATATACTACACATACATATACATCCACGTTTTAATATTTTGCGAATTTAGAAAAAAAAAAAACACGATACTATTAAACGAAGTCAAGAAATATTATTCTCTTACGAATGATCCATTCTTGTTTATTATATTCTTTAAAAATAAAAAAATAAAAATAAAATAATAAAAAATATCTACCTACCTATCAAAATGGAAGAACTTTTATCAATTTATGAGTTAGAACAAGGATAAATAAGGATATAAAAAAAAAAAAAAAAAAACAGAATAAAAAATATATAAAATCAAAATTGTTGTCTTCTAAGTTTTGTTTTGTGATTTTTTTTTTATTTTTTTTATTATTATTTTTTACATTTTCATTTTGTGTCTGGTGAGAGTCTTTATTTTCTAAACACGTAAAATATTTTCAACAATCGAACAACGAACTCAAAAAAAAATTAACGAAATCTAGTATTTTTTGAATTTACTATAAAAAAAAAAAAAAAAAAAAAAAAAACTTTTTTTATTTACATAAATAAGTACAGTGTGTGTTAAAAGTGAGTTTGAATTTTACATTAACGCTCAATCACTTCCACATAAATTCTATGTTTCTGGTATTTACCCATTCTCATGGAAAATAGCTCATGTCCAGCCAATCCCAAAAAAGGGTGACCTTAGAAATCCCTCTAACTACCGGCCAATTGCTTTAACATCAGTAATGTCAAAGGTGATGGAGACTATAATTAACTTCCAGTTAAAAACATATCTAGAAAGCAATCACCTTCTAAACGATTGCCAATATGGTTTTAGGTCAAAAAGGTCAACTGGTGATCTTTTGACCTTTTTGACTGAAAAATGGCACCAATGCATAGAAAAATACGGTGAAGCTAAAGTTGTCGCTCTAGATATCTCCAAAGCTTTTGATCGCGTTTGGCACGCAGCATTACTAAAAAACCTAGAAGCAATTGGTCTAGGAAACTTACTCAATACGTGGATTGAAAGTTTCCTTTCAAACCGTTCAATACAAATTGTTTTAGATAGGTTTATGTCCCAAAAATTCAATATCAATGCTGGTGTCCCTCAAGGCTCAGTTCTTTCTCCAACATTATTTATAATCTTTATAAATGATCTCCTATCCACGTTTTCAAATCATATACATAGCTTTGCTGATGACAACACCCTTGATTCCTTGTATTTTTTTGAGAAAGCTGCTGAAGTGAGCCAGACTTCAATAAATAGAGAACAAAATAACATCTCTCGAGCTCTAAACAGCGATCTCCAAAAAATTCAAGCCTGGGGAAGTGTAAATAGGGTAAAATTTAACGCTTCAAAAACCCAGAGCTGCCTAATATCAACAAAGCAAAGGCCTTCATTACCAAACATCCTTTTCGATAATGTAAATATTGAAAACTCCGAAACCTTAAGAATTCTTGGAATGGAGATAAACAACAAACTTTCGTGGCAGGACCATATTTTTGCAATTGCAAAAGATGCCGCGAAATGTTTGGGATTCTTAAGCAGAAGTAAAAAATATTTTACACCATCCAACCTTCTTCTAATATATAAGGCATACATTCGACCACGACTTGAGTATAACTCACATATTTGGGGCGGTGCACCCAACAGTACCCTCCAGTACTTAGATAAAGTACAAAAGCGATCCATCAAAATTATTAATGATGGAAATGTTACACAACACCTAACATCGCTGAGTCACCGTCGAAATGTAGGAGCAGCCACTCTGTTTTATAAATATCTATTGGGTAATTATTCTGACGAAATTAAAAGTATTATACCAAAAATAAAACCATTCCAACGAAATACTCGCAGAGCAGCCCTTTCCCACAAATTTGTAGTCGAGCCTCTTCGAAACAGAACTGTGAAATACAAAAATTTTTTCGTTAACCGAACCTCTAAACTATGGAACACTCTACCACCTCCTGTGTTCCCCCAAAAATACAGAAGTTTTCAAAAAACGAGTGAATCAATTTCTGTTAAGTTGTCTGTAAACCTTTGTTACTATTTCTTTTCTATTTCTAATTCTCATCTATTCTCTTCTTATTTTCCGTTTATGTTATTTATTTATTTCCTCTATACTTTCTTTTATTCTATTACTATACTAACTGGTTAAAATTCTGCGAAGGCAGCTAGGGTGTTTATCCCATTATTTTGGCCATTAAAAACAAAAAAAAATAACTTGTTACAGAAGAAATGCAATGCAATGAGACTTAAATAATTTCGAATATTGAATCAAGATCATACTGTTATGGTAACGTATCTTATAAACCTATTATCCACTTTGAAATTTATTTATTTATTATTTGTTTATTAGTATGTACATATGATGTATATACGACCAATTTTTGTGCCCTTTCAACTTTGAAATGTCATTTTTTGTTTTGTCGTATATTTAATATTTTCCTAGTATTAATTTGAAGTTCATATTTAGAACTAATAGCTTATAAATATGTATATACAAATTCTACAGCTATAGTAACATATTGGCTTCGACTGGTTCTGATCTCGGGTGAATTATCTTCAATTAGTAATGAATTATAATTTCATCAGTGATCGTTATCTATTTGATATGTGATATACATTTTAAATAATTGGAAATTTCAATTTCATAATAAGAAGTCTATATAACGAGACAAATATAAACAATAACAGATAGCAAAAATACAACTAGATAATTATTGTATTTCACTCTCACAGTCGTAATAAATCTAATCTTTTCAAATATAATCAAATTTTTCCTGAGTTTCAAATTTACTTAATTAGCGACTTCAAAGATTCTAAACATACAAAAAAAATTGATTTTGATTGAGTTATAGTAATTTTTAATTCAATATAATGCTATCATGAAAATAATACTAATGGATTAAGTCCGACTAAAATTTCACCCTGTACACCTGTCACTCAAAATGACCCATTAGTAGAGGATCATTTAGTTAAGATTTTATTGACTTTTTCATTTGCTTATTTATTTTATTTTTTTTTATTTTTTTTATAAATGGATAGCAAATACACAAAAAAAAAAAAACAACAAAAAAAATAAAAGAGTGGTTGTGATACCCGGGTTCACAATTTTCTCCAATTAGTAATAAATTTCATTTTTCAGCAGTGACCGTAATAACTTACATATTTGCTATATGGTGCTAATAGACTGTAAAAATTTTAAGCACAGCAATAAATTTGTTTCGATTTGTTGTGATAGCGGGTGGAAATTAATCAGTGAAGAATCTTAATCTATTTACTTATTATTTTGCTTTTGATTAAACAATTTGATTAAAATTGAATGACAATATTTTTGACATTCCCAAAAATGCCGCGAGTTGTTTGGGTTTTTTGAATTGCTGCAGAACGTATTTTTCTCCCCAGGACATACCAAATCTATGTAAACCATACATACGATCCAAGTAAGAATAAAATTCATATATATATGGGTCGGTACATCACGAACCGCATTTAGTTTTCTAAATAAAGTTCAAAAGCGTACCATTCGTCTTATCGACAACCCTAATGTGACATCCTCCCTTGTATCACTTGAAAATCGTATTGTTGGAGCACTTTCCCTATCTTATAGATATGTCGTAGGTTTAGGCACTTGTCCAAACGAAATAAGAACTATAATGGCATTATTTAAACATTTCCATCATTTATTCAAAATATTCCAACCGATCAAATGATTTTTTTCTTTCTACAATCCTCAATTAGTCCAAAAGCTTTGTATTCGTATATAAAGGTATTGTTTGAAACATAATGTTTGGCTTAACTTAAAAAACAGAAATTTGTTTAAGGTGGATTTCCTCTTAATGGACGAACGTCCGGACAAATTTTTTAACAAATCAGAAAATTTCATTTTACCAACACATACACAAAAAATCCTCTCCGGGCAATTTACTTCATCCAATTTCTTAGTTAAAATATTTTTAACTTTTGGCTGAAGGACGAAGTAAAAGAAAAGGATAGATATATAATTGTTTGATAAATATTTATTGCTATCTCAATTTATGTATGAACGCATTCACATATAGAATTTCAAATGTTTTTTCAGAAAAAGACATGAAGTGTAGTTTTTTTTGTTTTTTGTTTTTTCATATAACATTATTTTGTTTCTAACAAATTATTTATATTTTAAGATAAAAGCAAAGCGCTATATTTTATTTTTTTCAAATATTACAATGTTATTATCAATTATTTATCTTAACAAAATTTTAAATTTTTTTAATAAAAATAATATAAACGCATGTAAACAATTTTTCAAACGTCAACCTTTTTTGACTACATAACAAATGTCAGTTTTTCGCGCATTTGAGAAGAAATCATAAAACTTTCTTTAATGGTATATTTGTGTTTCAATTATAGTGTAAAATAAAATTGTCCGGATGTTCGTCCATGAAGAGGAAATCCACCATTAGTCTTACAGATTCTCAGCTTAATTGGTCTTATTCATATTATAATGATTGATATATCATAGTAAATTGCTATTTTGTTAATGAACACTACATCATCATAGCTATTATAACATTCGGGTTACATTCTTTTCCACTACACTGTACCCAATACTTATATTATGTTTTTGTGAATGTAATTTTTACATAAAAACATAAAAAAGAAATAAAAACCTAAAAATCTAAAAAAAAAAAAAAAAAAAAAGGATTTTAGTTTAGATACAAGTATCAAATAAAAATGAATCGTTAGAAAACAGATTTTTTAAGCATATTTTTGTAGGTTTCTATATTCTACAGGATTTGAATTTGGAGACAAACAAACAAAGAGAATAAAAAAAAAATGATTTTTGGTAGGTACCTACTTTTATTGTTTTTTTTTTTCGCAGTTTTTATCGTTGTTTTTATTTATTTGTTTTCATTTTTTTTTTTTTTATATATTTTTCTGTTATTTTTTATTCAATTCTCTTTATTCGATGTTATCTGTTTTTTTTTATTTATTTGGTTTTTGTTTTTTATGGGTTTTAAGAGAAATCTTCTTCTTTTTTTTTTGTTAGGTTATAAATTACACTATACTTCTTGAAATGTATTTTTATTTTTATGTTTTTCAGAATAAAGTTAGTTAGATGGAAGAGCGAGAGAGAGAGAGGAGAGAAAGAAGAGTGTTATAGTTCTTTGAAAAGTTTTTAAAAATAAAAATTGTTTGTTTCGCAGTGGTACTTAATTGAATATAAAAGAAAAAAAATTATGTTAATAATACAGGGATCACCTACTTTATTTGTTTTTTAGTATATTATGTTCGAGTTTTAAATATAATATAGGCCTTGAGAATGTGGATGTACGATAAACAACATTGGATATTCAATTTATTCATATATATCTGAAAAGTTAGTATTATCTTCATCCCCTTTAACCACGGCCAAATGTTAGCGATTTAATCGCAGTCTAGTTAGTGTTATCACAAATTGAATACACGTTTTTGTTTGTGTTCTTGACAGTAACTAAGGTAGAATTACCATTACGTGTTTAATTAAGTACGGTAGATATAATACTTTTTAACTACATATTTTACTAAAATAATGCTTTTTTTCTAGTATTTTTTTATCAAATTTCCGTTATTTGAAATTATTTTACATGTAAATACGTTCAAGCAAAGACCGAGATAGCAATATTTATTTTATCAAAATAAATGTCAAATAATTATATATCCAACCTTTTCTTTTATTTCAGCCTTCAGCCAAATGTTAAAAATATTTAATGAAAATTGGATTAAAATTGGGTGATGAAAAATGTTCGAAGAGTTTATTTTGTGTATGTTTTGGTTAAATCAACTTTTTTGATTGGCTAAAAAATTTGTTCTCGGACAAATCGTCGTTGAGAGGAAATCCATCTTAATCCTACTTTTTTCTTTTTTTACTTTTTCGTTTGTCGAACCTGGGATTTTTCGATTGAAAGACTGGTAATACTTACTTCGCTACCCAATGGTTAACATGCTCTTTGTCTACACAACTATTATTGTTTCGTTAATATTTACTACTTACAACATTCTACTCAATTTCAGTCAATTAATGACAGTTTCATTTTTGAGATGAAGCATTTGTTTTTACTTAGAGATGGTATAAGATGAAATTTCTTCTTTTTTTTCTAACTACTTAATTTACATTGTTGGTTTTTTTTATCATTATTATTTTTTTTTTCTTTTTCTATTTGTCTTTTGCTTTAGTGTTAACTTCCATAGATTAAGTCAGTTTAAGTACAATGAATTTACATTCTTTTTTATCATATACTCTTGTAGAGACTTACTGTCTCATGTATATGTACATAATGAAATAAATAAATAAAATAAATAAAATAAAATTGTTGAGACAAGGCGATATTGGTAGTGATTGGTTTGCTACAAACATTTCCAGCTGCAATAATTTTTGTCATTATATTCTTCAAGACCTATCATTGTTTAATGATAATATTTGAATCTGAACATGATTTAAAACAATAATTACGCTGCAATTTAATCTTGCAAGAAGATTGGCATGTTTACTTGCAGCACACGCATCGTGTTTTTTGCATTTATATTCTTTAACTTCGTCATGTTTTATCCTTTGGGATTTCATTTTATTCTGTAAATCTATCATATTAATTTGGCATTGTATTACAATATTATCCATTAATTGCATTTTTCTTAGAATAGTAGTATTTAACTCATAAATTTAAATCAAAATTTAAAACTCACAGAACAAATGTTTAGCACAAGCTTTATATTATAAAAAAAAATAATCTAGTCATTTATCAATAAATGAATAGAAATTAAACTGGGTTGTGGTGAGTAAATCCACAAAAAAAAATCCATAAATTCAAAATCCATAACATTGCGGCAAATAACAAGGATCGTTTATTATGGTTTTTTTTTTTTGTGGAAAAAGCCATTATGGATTTTGTTTTTTCCGGATTTAGAGACTACCCCAATTAAACTAACTAAAAATTTTATTATTTGATTCTAAAACTGAGAAACAACAATTTAGGTAAAGCGCTTAGTTAAGGTATCTTTCAAAGCTATGGATAACACACATTTATCCATAATAATATCAAATTTATAGAGCAACTCTAAACGAAAGTATTATGAGAGTAGAAAATCGAAACATTATTACATTTTTAGACTAGTTTGATTACCCAGTGGGGTTGGAGTTGTCTAAGTTATTTGTGGGATTTTTATGCATTAACTCTTCCCCCGCTCTTGTTTGTTCTTTCTTATCAATTAAGCGGCCACTTCTTCATAATATTTTAACCAGGTTTAAGTTCTCATTTGCTGCGTTCATGCCGGTGCTAAAACAGCAGGCTACATACTACTAATGTAATGAAATTTACGTCTATTTCTGACCGTCGTGATAAAATTCTCCAACATTTTTTCACATTATGCCGAACGCCTGTTCCACTTTTGACATTTATAGCAATGAGCGATATCCGCCGTGCAAGTTTTTTTAACATTTATAGCATTGCTAATTTAGCAAACCGGCATGAACGCAGCCATTGATTATTTGTTAAAATTTTAATTTTAGCAGGAGTTCAATGTAACGATTGGTATAAGCATTTTGTTATGAACTTTAAATTTAAAAAATTAAATTTTAAAAATAAACAAATTCTACTAATTTGTCTCTTCTACCACAATATTTGAGAGGATGACCTCTACATAAAACATATATCAAGAATTATTATTCAATGAATTGGAAGTAAATTTTCTTTTCTTTTTCTATAAAAATTATGACTTCAGTTAAAGTCACGTATCATAAAAATCATTATCCTTGCAAAATACACTTACATTAGCAGAAATCTAATCCAGGAGTTGAATGTTTTTTTCTGTTTTTTTTGTTGATTTTTTTTTTGGTTTTTTTTTGCAGACGTTTAGATTTTTTTTCTTTTTATTCTTGTGGAAAACATTAGCCTTAGAATTTTTGTTTTTGTTTTTTTTTTTGTTTTTAATTCAATGGAATAGAAATTTTGTCCAATGTGCAATTGATGCAATTTTTTAGTCCTGCTGTTACACAAAAACAACAACTAAGAAAAATAAAAAGAAAAAGGTACAATACTTATGAGGCACGTATTTGTCCATCATCAGTAGCTTCAATTTATCCCCATATTTTTCTATTCATATTTTTTTTTTTTGGTTTAAAAAAAAACTTTTTTTTTTTTTTGGTTTTTTTAAGTTGTATAAAGGAAACGAATCAAGATGATTGGTTAGAAAATAATATTACAAAACTCTTCACTTACATAACCAAAGTACTATCAAGAAAACAAAAATCATGTAAAGAAAAAATTCAACACAAAAATTTAATAAATTTATTTTTATTCACATACAACTCAGATTCAGATGAATTGAACGGAAACAGAACAGAATTGGAAGTACCTACATTCAAAAACTAACTCTTTAAATTTAAATTTTTCCTTTTAATTTAATTTTGCTGGAATTGTGCAATTAGTCTGAGGATACTGAAAACATGCTTATACTAAGTTTTAATCCTAATACATGTACACCCACGTAACATTTTATTGTTATAAAAATAAAATTAGTGCTACAAGACTTCTATATGACTCCCGATAAGCACTAAAGGTGTTATAATGATGTTTTTATGGGAATAATGTGATTAATATTGCTATAAGAATGTTCTTATAGCAATTGCGGGAGTTGAGATTTTCCGCAAGTGATACAGCAATGTTTTTATAAATCTAAAAGTGCGTACTCCTACATTAAGAGTTAAAGTGTTGTTATAAGAATAGAATTGCTAGAATAGCAGTAGTCACCACTACTTTACATTATTTTACTGTATTCCTATAATGTAACTAATAAACTTACTGTAGCTTTTAGATAAATATTTTGCGACCGCCATTATTTGCTTTCTACAAACATGGTAAATTGTTTTTAAACAAACAAAAACTAAAAAGTTTTATTTTGCATTCTTTTCGCAAAAATATGATTTTTACTTAAAAGAATAATTATTTAAATGTCAAATTTGATGTTATGCATTAATTAACATACATTATTAAATATTTTAAAGATGCAATTTAAAAATATATTTTCTTTTATTTAATTAAAAATCGGTAATGTATTTTTTCGGCAATGTATTTTTTCGAATTATTTTTATAATAAATGTCAATGAAATTTCATTCCCAGCCAAATTTTGCATTTTGTTCACAATAATTATAAATATTAATACAACTATTTTTGACCGAAACATTATTATTTATTAGTAAGACATTTTTTATTAACTAATATCTATCTCCCTTTCTCAGAAAATAAATATAAACTCCATAAAATTATTATTTGAAAATAAAAAATAATACCTTTCTCACTCTCGCATAACATAAATTATTTCAAATGAATACCAATTCAAAATAAAAACATATACACTAATACATGTATACTAATCCTATAACAATATTACAGCACTTGCACCGGTGCCTTATATGATTCTCCATTTTAGTGCTATAACGTATTTATAAACTTTCGCAGCAATTGCGGAGCACTCAAATTAACACTAATACTGCTATAAGAGTGTTTATAATAGTGTTATAAGAGTGCGCAAGAGTCTTATAGCGATAAAATGTTACGTAGGCATGCATATGCATTGGTAATTGAAAATTGTGTCAATATAGATGTAGATAGATATATAGGTAGGTATATACAAGTTGGTCTATATAGTGATACTATACAAAAGGTTCGTAATAGTTCAGGAGGTACACAGTAACACTATATGCTATTAGAGAATTTCCCTGCTGATCTGACTTAACTGACAATTTGGTCAAAAACAATTTAAAATTTCAATAACCAAATATAAAATCAGACTCAAAATATCAATATTAGAGAATGAAGTTGTTTCTGGGCTATGAATTGGAACTTAATACCAAAAATTCAGGATTATCTATCAATTTCTCTAAATAACAATTTTTCCATTTTATTACTTGCTTGGGGTAGAGACAAATTGTAGAATAAATAATATAGAATTAATTTATTCTGTGTAAGATATGTTTTTATAATAATGAAATGTGTTGGGATCTAAAAATAGTGTCGGCTAATTCGATATATGTATCGAATTATATTAAAAGTTTTAAGTTTAAATCATTACTGAAGCCCAAACCAAATGAAAATCTATTAATTATGAAACATTAAATCTTCACTAGTTCACTCTTTTTCATTCGACAGTCGACAGTCTAGCTTAATACAAAAATAGTACAGTTTAAAAGCTCTAACACCAAGATTTCGAAATTAATCACAATACGCCCATTTGTCGCTGCGGTGATATAAGACCCACATCGGCTTCCGAAATTACCTAATCTAATCTAAAAACTTGAAATTTAATGGGGCGAATTTCTAATCTGTTTTATACACTACAATAATTTATTTCTATTTCGGAAATGTAATTGCCACCATTTTGTTTTTAATTTGCTCACTATTTTGAAAACAAAGGGATTCTATATAGTTCAGTTATACTGTCATTTCGAAGATATTCTTCAAATTCTTAAGTTTATTTATATAAAAAAATGTTTACTATACCGTTTCTATTCTACCTAATGTAATTTGCGCCATTTTTCGTCTTGTAAAAGAAAAATAAATAATTTTATCTCTTCATGTTTTCCATGTCGTTAGATTATATATTTTTTGTAGTTGGTTCATTTCCAACTATACAGAGATCTAGTATTTTAAGCGTTTTCGGTTGTTTTTGAATCCGACTGAGAGCGAACTACGGATAAATGTAAAATGAAGAAACTAGCTTTTGGAAGATAACAAACATTTTGTCCAAATAAAAACCATTTCCGAGGCTTCGAAGATCTCTAATTTGCTTAAAAAATTCAATTATTAGCAATTCGTATAATTTCGAGTAGTACCTACAACCCTCTTAGATAATCAATGTACCTATATAATAGTATATATACCTAATGTAAAATATGTAGAAGGAGATGACAGTTACGAGATTTTTCGTATATTCAGTTTTGTCTTCATAAATTTTCATTCTAAATTTGATAAGGATATAAGGCAAGAATTTGTTTTTTTTTTTTTTTTTTTTTTTTTAATTCAATGAAATATGAAAAATCTATGGTCTGATATTTTTTTTTATAAAATCTATGCTTACATTTACTTTTATCGTTTCTCATACTCCTAAAGTTTAGTGAAAAAATTGTGTGTACACAAAATATGCAGCAAAAAGCAATATAAAAGAATAATAATATGTATAGTAATTTCTTTGAAATATTAAATGTCAATAGATATCTAGAAAGAATAGATATTTACAAATTATCACAACAGGGTGCTTATGAAAAAAAAAAAAATTAAGTTAATTTAAATATTTAATTATAAATGGTATAAAATTATACAAAATGTATAAAAAGTATCTTTATTTATCAATATTTTGTTTTTAGCTAGAATGTATCTAATATCAATATGTATTATATATGTTAAACCAAAGACTCGAATAGACATTATTCTTATTGAATGATTTATATAATCAATGATTGATTATGATATGTATAAAAATCATATGTATAAAAATCATCATTGACAGATTACTGTATACAATGAATACAAATGGTCTGAAGCAACATAGTAGTTATTGACAAAGATTATCTTAAAAACAGGATGATTATTATGTGATTTCAGTCTTAAGACCAATCTGCACTGTCTATAATTAACGTCAATTATGTTATGACACTGAAACGCGTAAGTTTGCATTTTTTTATATGAATAACCAAAAACTTATATTTTAGTACAGTTGGCGAATTTGGCTTCAAGTTTTCTAAAATGTTTATTTTTCTTTAGTATATATAATGTTTTGAATAGTATTTACTATAATATGACATTATTTAATATAGACATTTATTAGTATGGTAAATAAAAGTAGATTGAGCTACACTTAAATAATAATTAATAATTAAGTTGACATGAAATAATTAATTTCAAATTATAAGACCAAACTATAGTTTACAAACCAAAAAATAAATTTTACTAGTGTTTACAATTAAAAATTTATCTACCCATTATGTTAGAATATTTCTTTTTTATATTTAATTAAATATTAAGTCAAATAAACAAAAAAAAATTATTTAATTTTATATTAACTTTAATTGATTAGCAAAAAAATGGCACACACACACACTGTATATTTAATTTAATATTTTAAAATACGAGCTACAAAAAGATAAAAATTTTAAATTTTTATCATTTTTATTATATTAATACAAAATCTATATACATATTATATATATATATTGCTATATATACATTATACATTATTACATGATATACATATAGTAATACATTAAAATGAATTCACATAAAAATTTACTGTGACAATAGTAAATTTTTAGTTAAATACTTTCATATTGTAACTGATACTATATATAGGTACTAGATGCTGTTATAACACTACTATGGTAATACAATTACTGTTGCTGTCATTACTACACTGCTATTGCGGGTATTATTATTCTAAGAAGAAAAAAAAAATTTCCTACTTTTATATAATATTTACATACATATGTATAATAAAAATATATATATTATATATATATATATATATATATAATATATGTATTGAAGTTAAATGTCATGTCTCACATTCTCATGGCATTATATGGATTTTATATCAAAAAGTTATAAATTACAAGGACGTGAAGTTTTACTAGTGCAATAAAGATCCGGAAAATTGACATTTTCGTTTTTCTCAAATTTTTATTTTCTTTTTTCTTTACTACTATTAAAATCTAGGTACAGTTTTAGATACATGAACTGTAACAAAATAAAAAAATATAAAAAAAAAAAAATAACGAAAGGATATATGACAAGAATTTAAATGTATGAACGATATATTATGTACCTACATGTACATGTATGAATGTATGTTTTTGGTATAATATCGAATGTATTCAAGTATTTGATTGAAAGTATTGGGTGCACAATTTCGATACAAATGAACAATGTCATGAATTCTATTGAAAATGAGATAAGAAAATAAAAAAAAAAAATAACAAAAACAACAAAAATAAAAAAATAAAATATTTTTTTTTGTATCTTTTCTGGCATATTATTAACGATTTCTTTTGTTTTTGTTTTTTTTTTTCTTCTATTTTATTTATTTTTTTTTAAGGAGGAAATAGGGTTGAGTATAAAATGATTTGGAAAAATTCAATTTGATTGTTAAAGATTTTTTTCTTGTTGCAAAGAAACAAA
The DNA here is from genome assembly GCA_963942445.1 of Argyra leucocephala. Classification (NCBI taxonomy): domain Eukaryota; kingdom Metazoa; phylum Arthropoda; class Insecta; order Diptera; family Dolichopodidae; genus Argyra; species Argyra leucocephala. The sequence continues at coordinate 8,866,137 of OZ012681.1, read as the reverse complement.
AATAAAACAAAAAATTTCAAATTGAGATTTTTCAAATGATTCGCAATAATTGGTATTATGTTCATAGAATGATAAGTCATAATCAAATTTAGTTTTAAGGCTGTATATATATATATATATATATATATATATATATATGTAGTAATATAAAGTGTAAGATATAAGAATTAAAGGTTATGAGAATTTTCATAATATAGAAATGGAAAAAAAAATACATTTTACTGTGGCTGATCATGTAAACTATTTTTCAGTTTATATTTACTTTTTTCATTAGAATCACAAATTTAAAAATTTAAGTTAAACGAGTCGAAAATTTATTTTAGTAACAAAATAAGAATACAATAATTAAATAATGTAAATAGAAATAAAATAACTCAAAATATTCCAATAATTAAAGTATTTTTAATGAAGTGATGTTTATCCAACTACTCAGTTTTCTTGCTATTCTTCATTTTAGCAGTCGTCGTATCCATTAACCGCCTTTTTAGAAAAAAGTATATTAACCAATAATATTTTTGATGTTAGAAGTTATATTAAGCAGCTAAAGCAACCCATTAAACAGTTTAAGAGAAATGAAACAATATTTGTTAACCCTTAACCATATTTATGGCGCCGAACGGCTATTTCAAATTTTCAATTATTGAAATTCTTTTATTTAACATATAATATTGACAATAATCTTCAATTAACCCTGTAAAATAATAATATTTAAATAATTCGACCTATTCTTGTTTTTTTTTTTTTTTCTACGGAGGTGGCCCTCATATGTCAGAGCCGACATGTAGGCTTTTTAGCCGTCCTCCACCCCTCAACTTAGCCGACCCTTTTGATAAAGGCCAATAGGTTTGGGGGATTTATCCTGCAAAAGTTTTTTGAGGTTATGTAGTGCGTTTCCAGCAGCCTGAGTCTCAGCCTGGAAAGAGCTAAGCACTCTCCTACAACGTGTGTGTAAGTTTCTTCCTCTTCCAGACAATGTCTACAGGTTGGGTTGTCACTTAGTGCTAGTCTACACATGTGTTTATTCATGTGGTTATGACCAGTAAGTATGCCCACCATCTTCCTACAGTCTCCTCTATTGAGAGTTAGCAGGAAGTTGGTTATTTTGGTTTTTATTCTTGGTGCATATATTTTGGAGATCCTGTGGCCTTCCATACGCTCCCAAAGAATATTTGCTTCCCTTTTCAGGGTGTTTTATATTGATAGTTTAATATTACCAATAGATATACTAACTGCTGGTTCCGGGCCATAAATGTTTCCCGCCGATGATCTGGCTAGTTCGTCAGTCTTCTCATTTCCAGTCAAGCCACTATGACCCGGTATCCAGATCAGTTGTACCTTGTTTCGGCGCCCTATGAAGCTTAGGGCTTCCGAACATTCTCCCACCAATCTAGATTTGATTAGGTTACTTTCAAGAGCTTTTAAGGCAGCCTGACTGTCACTAAAGATTCTAATAACTTTGTTAGACCATCTTTGCTCATTTATTATATTCACTGCTGCGTTTATGGCAAAGACTTCAGCCTGGAAGAGTGTGCAGTGTTTGCCAAGAGGAAACTGGAGTTCAAGTTGCTCTTTTTCAAAGAACACTCCAGCTCCCGCGCCTAGAGCCGTAAGGGATCCGTCAGTGAAAATGTCCGAGGTATTTGAGGACCTAGCCTGCTCTTCTGAACCACGCCAGGTCTCTCTTGTCGGGATTTCTACTTCATATCTCTTCTTCAAAGATACGTATGTAGTGATGTCATCTGTTGGCATGAAGAACTCTTTTTGCTCCTCTTTTAAGTCCTTCCATAGCCTCTGATGTTTGTGCCTACATCCTCTAGTATTCCCTAGAGTTTGCAACCTTCTTGCAACTTTGAGGTCCTCCATTCTTACACTAAGATGTAAGGGCGGAAGCCCAAGAAGTATTTGCATAGCCTATTCTTGTAAACTTCGTGCTGATATAAGACAAAATCAATTTTATAAACATAGACAATGTTATGGCGCCGCTGCGGCTCAATATAAATTTAAATATAAATAAAATGCCAATACAACAAAAAATTAAATAAAAAGAACTTCCTAGGAAAAATTCAAAATGTGGAAATGTCATCTCTTCAATATTAAAAGGCAAATATTTCAGGTGTGCAATAAACGTGATAAAACAAAATATACTGACCATGCAAAAACTCTTTGCAATACTTGTGAATTCAAAACAAATTATTGATTCTATTTCATTTATTTATATGAATTTTACATAAGAGCTGCGACGCTCAAAAAGTGTTTGTGTGACTGATTTTACAACAGTGGTTAAAGATTAATTGAAATTATTGGAATATAAATGAAATACAATGCCTAATTCATACATTTAACACTTAATTAAGATTTCTAAATACCACATGACGGGTTCCCTCTTCATGGACAAATGTTCCAATTATTTTACACTATAATTAAGACACAAATACAATCAAATAATTCACTGTTAACCTATTGCTATAACAGAATTGTGACTACAAACGTTTTTGACTATAAACGAATTAAAATATATCGTTCTATTACGTTGAGAGTAATGAGATTTTATTGCGGTTATATATATTGAAATTAGTGTTAATTTCGTTATAAAGTATTAGGTATTATACTTTTAATTTCATTATATATATATTCAATAATCAAGCGATTCAGAAAACAACTACAATTATACCAAAACAAATATTTCTTTTACATAAAATTGTGTTTGAAAGAACTATTTCTGTGCAATTGCACAAGAGATCCACTAGTATTTGTATATTTTTGTATCCTATTCCATATTGTATTAAAGCAGTATTTTTCTAATACATATTACATATGTCTTTAATTTTAAAGAAATAAAAAAAACGATTTTTCCATTGTTTCAAGTTGAAACATTTTTAAACTAAAAAAAAAAAAAAAAATAAAATTTTGACATTAAAATTGATTACGTCAATTTTGAAAGCTATATACACATCCAAGTGAAATGACTTTGTAAAACAACAGAGAAAAACAAAATTTCACTTTATTTATTTATTTTTACTTTCTTCTCATTTTCATTGGCAGATATTCTCCATTTAATCTTTTAATATTTCAGATACATTTTTTTTCTGATGTAGTCTCTTTAAGAAAACCTTGAATTGAATGTTAATATTTCATCAAATAATCTCTTTTTCTAAAATTCAATTTTTGTTATTTTCGATATGATTTCAATCATCAATTTTCAAAATTGCTTTCAAATTAAACTTTTATTGAAAACAAATTTATACTACTAGAAAAAATGATGTTTTTTTTTTGTTGTTGTTCAAAATTGGCTGGAAGGAGTATTTGAGTAGAGGGCAGAGAGTTTAACAAATTTCTTAAATTAATAATATAAAGAAAAAGAGAAGTTTGTTGTACATGGTTTTTGTTAATATTTTGACTATATATAAAATAAATGTTGATTAAATTGTTTGCACTGTTTATAAGGCTATTAAATTCCATATCCTTCTTCATCACTTAATAATCCTTTCACTAATCTTAAAACATATTTTTTTTTTTTTGTTTTTTTATTTTCTGATAATATTTTTCAATTTACTTTGATGGTTTCAGTGTTTGGGTTTCTTATTTTTTTGTTGTTTTTTTTTTCATACTAATGTCCATATCATCATCATTATTATCATTATATCAATATCAATAACTCCTTTTAAAATTTTGCTTTAACTGATTGACAATGAACTTCTTGTATGGGATAGACTAGCTTTATATAGGTATGTTTGTGTGTATATTTTTTTGACTTTATATTTTTTATCCTTTTTCTTTTTTTGTTTTTTTTTTTGAGAAAACAAATAGAAACTCCTTTTAATAATATTCAGAATACATGTATATATGTACATTTGTATATCGGTATATATATATGTTATTATAGTTATTGTACATTTCATAAACTGATAAATAAACTTAAACAGTACCTTTCGGAGGTTGAAATAGCACAATAGTAGTTGTAGTAGAAGTGGTAGTGATGATTGTAGTAGTTGTATGATATAAAAACTTAGTCATCAATCAACGTCACTTATACTTGATCTGGGATTTAGCAAAACACAAAAAAAAAACAAAAAAATTTTAAAATATGTACATTTTTGACTTATATGTATGAAATGTGTATTTGTATCTACAGCCACGTGGGTATTATGTGTATTAACCCTTTAATTGTCTTAGACACATTAAGAAGAAGCAATTTTAAGTGTCGACCTCTATTTGGTACGTGCAAGTTTTTGAACGTATAATTCATTGAAATTAAGGTTCATATCTGTATGTTGAGATACCGATAATCATGATATTTTATCCACCATGCGGTAGATGACATCAGTATACTGTAATAATAGTGTAATAATACAAATGAAAGCTAATTTGCAAGAAATATAAATTACACATTTCAAAACCCTTTGATATATTACAGTAAAGTACATAACAATTCTCATAAATTTTCTTCAAAATTATAGTAGACAAAAGACTGTAGAAAAATAATAAACTATAATCGTATTCACTTTCAATTTATTCTTACCAATACACAACATTATTCATGATTTTCTACAATCGTTGGCATGAGCAAACAGACTATACGAGTTCAATATTGTAACTAATTTTCTACTTAAAAATGTGTTTTATACTTTAACAAGAAACCAGTTCCATTTTTCATCATCCATTATCCATTTTTTAAATGATTAAATATTCTTTAGACGTCCCCATAAAATGTTTAATGTCCGCCAAAGGTTTAATGAAATTTTGTCGAATTAATTCGGCTCAATTATTCTGCTTTGCAAAGTCTATTTATAATTAATTTATAGACTAAGATTTAGAATTCATCTTCGCATATCAATCATGAACATCAAATACATAGATTTTCCGAATTTAATTAATTTACACTTCAATTCACAAAAATCACTTGGAAATGGCTGAAAAAGTTAGGCAAGTGGTTGAGAAAATAAAAATCTCTTGTATTACTGAATTACAATGATTGTTCTAAATTCAACAAAATATTAGCAACACAATAAATTGAAATTGCAACTTAAATTAGCAATAAAAAATTGCTCAACATTGAATATGCTCAATGCTGCAAAAAATAACGGCTTTTCAGAAAAAGTGTTAGATCATAGACTGAAAGTTCTAAATTTAGATAGTTATACTGAACTAAAATTAACACAAAAATAAAAAAGTATTGTGTTAGAAATCATTTCATTCAACATAAACAAAATCAATCCTATATGAGTGATATGTTGAATAACCAATATAAGTTATAAAAGGGTTAAATTACTTAGTACATTATTTTTATATATGAAAAAATTTGTTCCAAACAAAATCCTTTCAATACATACATTTTAAATCAAATTGAATGAATACCAGAGACCTCTTACATCATTCACTATTATATATTCCTTTCATTTTTATATTTTTAATAATATTGTTTACTTGAATGGACATTCAAATGTCCAGGATACGTGTGTATCTAGAACACAGTAAATTGTTATGATTTTTGTATTCTTTGAAAGCGGGCATCCAATATGTTTTCCGAGATATTTATATTTTTTTTCTCGACTTTTGTTTGTTCTTATATTTTTTGTGAATTTGAATGGTAGGTATGCACAGCAGTGGTGGTATGTGCCACGAATTTAAAATTATTTTTTATTATTATTTTTATTTTGTTTGTTTGTTTTTTTTTTTGTTTTTTAAAGGCTTGGGAGTTTTCACTTTTTTTTTCGTGTCAAAATGAAATGGGGAGAATGAGATTTAAAATGGTTGTTTTTTTGTTTCAAGGAGTAAACGGGAAAAGTAAAGTATTTGAAATATTTTTTTTTATTATTATTTTTGTTTTGTTTTTTTGTTTTTTTTTTTTAGGAAAATTTCACATATTTTGAATTTAATCCTTTCACTAAAATCTGTTAACGTTTTTTCTTTTTATTGTTGTTTTTTTTTTGTTTGTATTATCATATTAGTTTGAGACCAGAACTTTTATATTTGATAGAAGAATTTATAAGTTGGGGGTTTTACTGTTGTTTTATTAAAGGATTAACTTAAATTTGAATTTAATATTTAACAGAAGGTGGGTATCGCGTTGTATAAAAATACATTTAAAACTAATTTGAAATTTTAAATTGGAAAATTTAAACAAAAACAAAACATTTCATTCCAGCTGTATGGATGGGCAAAAATGTTTTTAGTAAGTCAGATCTTGCCATAATTTAATATTAAAATAAAAATAATTAATGTTAAAATCATTATTGTTAGAATTCGTACCAATTAAGAAATCGAAACAAAATCTATATACTCGTCTATAAAATCGAGATTGAAAATTAATTCACATCAAAAACAAAATTGCAAATAAAATTTCGCAACATAATATTTAATTAAGCCGTAGTTGTACTGGGACAGGATGTGTGTTAGCATAATATCTTAACATAAGCATTAATAGTATCAGATGAAAGCCTACAAAAATTGGGAAAAGCGTTTTGGTAATAATCTGCCTTTTTAAAACTTCCTAGAGAGGTCAGAATATTGGTAATAATGTGACTAAAAACCTCTAAGAAAAAATCAAAGTGAAGATGAATGATGATATCGAAGAAGATACCAATGTTCTGGATAGAAGCAATTTGGAAAACGGTTTAGATTATACAAATTTTAGAAATATAGTGAATAAATTAAATTTGACGGCAAACTGTAGTTCTACAGAAATAAGTAAATGAATTTGGTTTAAAGACTACAATATCACACATACTATCACAATATCATAATCACATGATAAAACACTTAAATATAGGATCTAATACACATTATAAATAATTTTTTTTTTTTTTTTTTTTTTTTGTTATCCATGCACAATTTTAAGAACTTATACTAATGATTTTAATATGAATACAACACAATATTAACTTACATAATTAAGATAAGTTTTATATTTCAATTAATGTTTATTTGTATTTTATACATAATATATTTACTTAATTTAATTTTGAGGACAATTGTACTATACTTTAGTGGAATTTACCTCTAGTGACGTATAGTATTTATAAAATTCTAAAAAATATGTCAATTTGTGTGGGGTATACCTATTTTGTTTTATTAAAAATATATAATTTTGTGTAATTTTGTGTGGGGTATAATTTGTTTAATTAATTGTTCTGATTTTCATTTCTACTTTAAACATTTGCAGTTGGGAAAAGTGGAACAGCATAGATGTCGCAATATTTCCTTCGATATTAAACTAGAACGAAGAGCTTTGTAGTCGCAGTTAAAATATGTTTTCGCAATACGTTCCTTGAAGTCTAGTAGATTTTCCTTCAAACTTATTCTTTTTACATGCATTTTGACCAAATAGTCGGGGATATTTGATGCTTTGTATGATTTATTTTGTCTCTAATTTCTGAAATTACTATCCAGTTAAAATCACTAATATCTTCATTTGGCATTTCTGATTTATATTTAAAAGAAACAGAATTGTAATTCTTTGTGACTGAACAAAGAGGCGGTATGTCCACAGAACGTTTAAGTGAAATTTTGTAGTTTATTTGCTTTAATTAGTATTCCAAAAAGTTCACAACACAACTTGATTCTAAATAAGGACGAACAAAAGTAAAGGACTTCTTCAGCATTTATATCTGGTCTAATATTTATAACTGATTGATCATGCATAAAGATATCTTTTATATAATTTGATCTGAATATGACGGTCACTTCATTTGAGCACTTTTTAAAATCTGTCACTGTAATGGAGAATTTTAAATTAGTAAATAAATATCAAGGCAAACTTTCTAGAATATAATAATTTAATGAAAGAAGCCATACTTTAAGGGGATTTAAGAATTTAATAAAGTTTCTTTCTGTTCTACTGGTAATTGGTAATAAGTTAAAAAAGGAAGGTGCCAAAAAGTCAAAAAATTTCTTATAATGTGTGTTATAGGTAAAAGGAATCTGTACCAAATTTCTATTATTAATTCTAAGATTATAAATATTATTATTTCGAATATTGTTAACATTGACATCTTGGAAGAATTTTCTTAAAGACCTGAAAACGTATAAGTGCCTTAGCGGAAAAATTTTTAAATCTTGAAATAATAGCCAAAAACTAAATGTACTTTGAATACATTTCCTCCCCACGAAGTAATTCCATATTGTAGTTTTGAGTTGACTAAAGCGTGATATATGTTAAGCAACTTCCTTAAACAATGGTTTCTAAGTAAGTAGAATTTTCTAATAGTCATAATTAAATATTTGTGTAAATTATTGATATGTGGTTTCCAGTTTAAATTTTTATCTATATTCACACCTAAATATTTAAAAGTTTCTACCGATTCTACTACAAAGCAATTTATTGAACACTTTATGTTAATTCAACATAAATGGAGACTAAGAGTAGAGCTCTCGCATTCTGCAGAATGTGCTTTAATATCCATGTCGATATTAGAACAATTTTTTAAATTAAAAATAATCATTTTTGTTTTATTACTAATATTCAGTTTATGAAATTTAAACCAATGTTTTAACAAATCCATATCTAATTGCATGTTTTCTTTCAGAAGAACCAAATTTTTTTCTTTATAAGAAAGAGAGCAATCGTCTGCAAAACCAGTGATAATACCATTAAACGGTTGAACAAATAAAAAGTGTATATAGACTAGAAATAAAATAGAACCTAATACTGAGCCTTGGGGGACTCCAATATTAACAGTCTTTACTTCACTAAACGTATTATTAATTGTTTTGCGAATCCTTCTATCTATATATGTACCTTACCCTTCATTATACATTTTTGATTATTAATTTTAAATTTAAATTATAATATGGATAAGAATTTCGAATTTAAGATGCATAATGTCTTACTTCGTGTTCAGGACTTACTAATGCAAAATTGCTAAAATGCTACTCATTCTCTTACGAATTCGGAAAAAGATATATTCTGCGATGTTGAATATAAATCAATTATTCAACCACAATTAAATACCGTTCAACCGTCATATCTACGTCTATATGGTGGAGAAATATTTTGAAAACTATATACAGACTACAACATTGAACCAATAAATGTATTTTGAAAGTCTATGAATTTTATTCCAACTTAAACATAATACCTTCTAATTATTCTACTTTTCGGCATAATTTAAATTTTAAAATCGAAATATATTCTCTATACTATACGTTTTCAAATAATTTTAAAATATTTTTATTCGTTTAAAAATACACTTTATTTTCCAAATTGCAACTAGCAAAAATGTATTTTAATTATATTTTCTGTTTTATTTTTTGTTTTTATTTTTATTTTTTTTTTTTGGTTTTAGAAACCACCATTATTCATAATTAAATTATTACAATTTTATAACCACACAATATTTATAATAAAATTTATTTATACTAATTTATACTATTATTAATAATGACCTAATCTAATTTATTTTAAAAATTATTTTTCCAATTTTATTTTCAAATAAATGAAATTTTTCGTGACTGTTTTTGCCACTAAAATTTTAAAATTATTCACCTCTTCAAAATAAATTATTACATTATTGGAAGTACATATTACATTTCAATCTAAATTTTTTTGTTAACTAAATTATGAGAGTACAAATTAGATGAAAAATTTTGTGATTTTAATATGCAGTAAAGCTAATTTTAAATCCACTTAAATGTATAAAAGTGTATGAATATGAATAAAAGATTATTGATATTAGAATATTAAAAAAATAGAATCGACAACAAAATGTTGTTTGATTATCGATAATTGAGATAATAAATGAAATGAAAAACACTAAATAAGTAATTCATATAAAACTTTATAGCTCGTAATTAAAATATGTTAAACTACATTATAAAATGAATCTCACGACAAGTCAACAAACATACTATTATGAGTATTGAAGTAGATGTGCTTGCCAATCCAGGAAATGTATACTATGAAGTTAAGCCATAGTGCTATTGCATAAATCATGTTTTGTTAAACCACTTCAGGTTTTTAATATAGGATATGTGGGTTGTTAATATTTATATGCAAAAATCTAAATTGAGCTTAACTACAAAATTATTAATCTATAATTATAATTGACAAGCATTTAAGGACCTGCGCAGTAGACATTCTTCATTTTATTTCGCTTCTATTTAATGAACCCCTAATATATAAATAAGTTGTATATAAAACAATAAAGCGAGTTGATAAAACAATAAATAGTTGAAAATTTTTTACTCATATGGTTTTATTATTCAGCAAATATGCATAATTATTATATTATGTGAGTTCTTATTAAAATACAAAAACAAAAACAAGCAAATCAGTTATTATTATTAGTTACATACAATGAAACTTTAAATTTGGCTTCAACTTGAATTATAATTACTCAACAGGGGCCCCTAGTGTTATAAAGTTTATTTTGAAAAATGAAAACGTTTTTTGTAATTTGTTTTTTTTTTTTTTAAATAATATGATGTAATGTCTAATATGTATGAATTATAAATTAATTGTTCAATAATTTGTTTGATCACAAGTATACTAGTGTAAATTCCAAATTACTAAAAAAGTATAAAACATAAAGTATATCTCTCGCATGTAAATTGTGTCATTTTTGATATTATTTTCTTGAATTGAATTTTTTGAACTGAAATTTATTTACGAAAAGTAAGCTATCTTCCTCTGCTTCAACCTCAATAAGGTCTTGATGTCCTTCAAGGTTTTCTTTAAGTCTACAAACATTTTTTACATGCTCCGATAGAGCATAGAACGAAATCCGGCTATATTCTCCTCTCCAAATAATATTCTATAAATTACTTCATTATTCGCCCATTTTCTTCAGCTGCGGAAATTTTGTTTACCATATTCGATTTAGGTTTTTGAACTATTGTCTTAAACGTTTTTTTTACGTTTTCAAATACAACGCATAACTTAATGGGTTCCCATAAAATATTGTGTATTATTAGATTTACTCAGAATATGTATATCCATTGCTATTTTCTGTCCCAGACTTTTGTATCTATATATTGTTTTTAATCCGCTATACTTTATAATCCCCAATTTGTCTTTCGCATGAAAGTAGTGCTTTCTTTGATATTTTATAAAATATATAAAATATATGATATAAAATATGAAATTAAGCGCAATAGCACTGCTAGTCAATGTTAATTGCTATATTTCAAAACTCTAAATGTCCTTTTTTTCACCGGACATAAATTCAACTTTAAATGTTATTCAATTCTCAAAACAATAATATTCCAATTTAAATTGCTATAAGATTGTGACTCATTCATGTATAATCATTGTACAGAATAAGTTTAAAATTGAAATTATTCAAATCCCAAAACTAGTATTTAAATATTTCAAATTGCTGAAAACTTGTCAATCATTTAAACATAATTTTTAATCGAACCAATAACACACCGTTGTTAATAAACTTGGATTATCATACAGAAATTGATCTACTACATCAACAGTGCTACATACAATCAAAAGATATAGTTCAATAAAATTAAAATTTTAATTCGAATATCCAATAGGTTTTAAGCTATATCGCATCAGTGGTATTATCATTCAATCCAGTTGAGATTTCAATTCAAATATCCAATAACAAATACTGTTTATCATTAAAGAGGCTTCAGTCGTTTCGCTACACGATCACATTTCATATATATCCATATTTTTTTATTTTTTTTATATTGATAATAAAATTTTCTCTCAACTCAATATAATAAAAAATATTTCAATAAAACCACATAGCTAACTCGTAAAATTTTATTACAAAAATCATTAAGTTTTTTTTTTATTTTATTTTTTTTATACATATTTAATTTTTAAAAATATATTATTTTAAAATTTCATTTAAATAAGACCTATAATAATGCTCGCTCATTATAAAATATATATATATACATATAATAAATTTATGCACAATCACTAATTCAATTCTTTACTATACATAATATCCTGAAAATTTATATTCAAAAAATAAAAAAAAAAAAATAAAAGAAAAAACAGAAGAAAATTTTTTTTATTAATTAATGCGAAATAATTATAAACCTCTAAAACCCAATTTAAAAAACCATCACCACATTATTTCCTCTAATTATAATAATTTTAATATAAATAATAAGTCCCATCCCTATTATCAACTACATTTAATATTATTTCGATTACATTTTTAAAGTGTATAGTATACCAAAACGTAATCCAACCAGTGTTGGGAATAATAAAAATTTTTGTATGAAATTACAATAATTTAAATCGGAAGGCGTGAATTCAGCTCCTGTTTCTGTCATTCATTATTATTATTTTTCTTTTTTTTTTATATTTGTATATATGATAATACTACGTAAGGAGTATATTTTTGTGTGGATGTAGGTGGTCGCCTGTGAATAATATAATTTCTTCTTTTACGATTTTTGCAATTATAATGCCAAAAATCTTGTTTATAATTATTGCCAGAATAATTTTTATTAAATTTTTTTTCTTTTTAATGTGACAATAAAATGCATTCGAATACTAAAATATAAACTAACAGAAATGGAAAGAATATAAAAACAAAAAAAGTTTTATTTTTTTTTTAAATTAATAAAAAAATTAAATTAAAAAAAAAAATGAAATAAAATTAACATTAATTTAGTCAAAAAAGAAAAATTACAACAAAAAATAAAAATTACAACAAAAAAAAAAAAAAAAATGAAATAGACTTATACAGAAAAAAAAAAAAAAAAACAAATTAAAATGAAATTGAAAAAAATCCTGATCAGGACATAATTAAATGACAAAACAAAAAAAATATATATAAAAAACAAAAACAGAATAATTAAAAAAAAAAACTCGGGTTTACAATAGCAGTTAATTTATTCCTTGTGATTATCATTATTGCATTTTAATCGGTTCCGAATTAATTTTTTTTTTTTTTTTGTTCTTGTTTTACTTTTTGCGTATTATTGTTTGTTTGTTTTTGACAATTTTATTTCTTTTGTTTTTCTGTTTCTGTGTAATTTTTTTTGTAATATTTTTCCAGTAAATTTTATTTTTTTTTTCTGTAATTTACATTTTTGTTAACAGGACAATGCAATTCTAAAGAATTAATTATTGTTTTTACGATGGCTATTATTGAGAATTGTCGAATTTTAATATCGATGATAATAAATTAAAATTGACTTAATTTTTAGTTGAATTCAATAGAGTTGTGTATAGAAATAGTAAAAACGAAATTTGTGCTAATTAAAACAGAAGTAAACACTGGCAAATAATAATTGTAAAATGAATCGCAAGTTCATGAAAATTCAAATAAAAAATGGAATAAAAAATATGAAAAAATTTTGGTTCGTTATTATTCGGAAAAATAAGTTGTTTCTTTATGGATTGTATGGATTTAAATTGTTTGAATGCTTTCTTTAACGTTTAGATCAACTCAGATTGTTAAAACTACCAAATATGAATAGTAACATATGGTATACTACACAATTACAATACATTGATGCTGTACAGGTTTAGTATATTAATAATAGTTTAATAGACGTTCACTACACAAGTATTTGAAGCTAGTATAATGCCTAATCTAGTAAAGTTTGGGTGCATATTACAATTTAAAACTACATATATCAACTATCATCATATATTGTAAAAACACCAACAACAATTTAAAGTAAATAATATGTATCATCTCTCATCCTAATGCATTAATATTATTATTTCACTACATTATTATCTCACTATACATATTATTATTTACTTATACATACATATACTTTCATAATACATTTAAAAAATTGGTTTTATTATCTCAATTCTCATTTCAAACTGTTTTTTCATTATTTTTGTTGTTGTTATAAAAGATAAACAAAAACAAATTTAGTATATTAAGATAATAACATCCCGCAAGCTGTACTTTATACAAAGTATTTTCATTAATTTAAATCTTACGTAATTTAACTTCTAATGTTCAGTCTTAATCTCATTCAAAATGTATGAGAACGAATCAATATTATGATTAAACTAAATATTTGAATTGATTTGACAAATATGAGTTCGATTCGCAGTACAACCCTGTACAACCCTACTTACAGAGACTTCAACATAAAAAACATAGGTGATATAATTTGAAATTATGTTCAAAACATAACATTATGATTGGATCAGCATAATATCAACTTAAAGACTATAATATTAAGCTATTAAATAGAATAAACAACATAAGAAAGCTAAAAGGGCTTATAGCATCTATAATTTTATAATAAACAAGTATTTGCAGGTCCTTCCACAGTAAAAACCATCTCATTTTGTCTCTCTCCCCCTTAATGAACTCTTAATATGTAAATGAGTTGTGTATATTTAAAAGAGATATTCACATATGGGTTGAAAAAATTTCTATTTTTTTTCATATTCCATGTTCAGTCCCCTTTTTATATTTAAGATTCGATTTTCTGATAAAAAAAAAATCTGCATCAAGAAATTTATTTTTAAACAAAAGCTAATACTTAACTTGAATTATAATTACTCAACAGGGGCTCCTAGTCATAATCTAATTTAGTAATTTATTTATCATTTATATATCGATTTATGTACTTATTAATATGCCAGTAAACTTTTAAGCCCTTTTCTCTTTCTAGATTTGAGCTTATCATTATTATTATAATTTTTGTAATTTATTTGATCTTAATTGCAAAGAGTATGCTGGACCAGGTCCAAAAACTCATAAATCATTTTGATTTCATAGAATATCAAATCTAGTACCAATATTTTAATTTAATAATTAAAAATAATAAAACTTTAGACAATTATTAGTAAATAACTATAAGAAATGGATTAATGGATGCGGGCAATTGATGATTAAACAGATTTCAACGGTGATTTTGTAAAACAAAAATATTTTCATATTATTCAAACCCAACCGATTTAATTAAAAATTTAACTCAATTTGATAACAAAAAAAATGTATGCGTTAGCTCACCAGTATAGAGTTTTTGAAACCAATTTCAATAAATTGTAATACGAAAAAAAGTGTCATCAAAAACAATGATAATGATATTACAAAAAACAAAAATTGTATTGGATATTTACCCCAGTCTAGTACAAATAACACAACTAATTACAATATCTACCATAGTAATTTAAAATCAACTATCGAACTCAATTCATTTCCCAAGTTAGAATTAACTATGAAGTTAATAAATTACAAGATTAAAATACGGTTTAAACTAATGAGGTTTTTTATGTAAGGCTTGCTTACGATCAGTTCTTGTATACGATATGTTCCTGTTCACATTTAATAGTTTCAAACAGTCAGTTCTCAGAACAATCACCGACTTCCGTCAATCAAATATGACTTGTAAAGATTAAATTGGTTAAAGAACATCTCACGTGAGTTAGTTGCAAAAATTGTTCTTTAATTTTATATATTTTTCAAATAATATCATTATTATACTTTACAACAATTATAAAAGATTGCCCTATTCATTATATGTAATTTTTTTTTTTTGTTTTTTTTTTTTTAATGAAATCCCAAAATAAATAAATTTGTTTTATTATTTTTTTAATAAGGCAGTTATAATGTCATATTTCTATATAGAATTATATTTGAATTAAAAAATAAAAACATGGCTAGAGTTTTTATTTATTTAATTTATTCATTAATTTCTGTTTACTTATTTATTTATTTATTATTTTATTTAATTATCTTTTTTTTTTTTGTGATTTAATTTACTATTTTTATTAGTTTGTTATTTTAATGCGTTTTTGGTTTATATTTTTTTTGTATTTTTTTTTTCTTCTTATAAATTTAATCAAAATGAAGGCATTTACAATTTTTTTTTTTTTTAATTATTAAAATTGCATACAATTTAAAAAATTGTTATTAATTTTTCAAAAAAAAATTATTTTAATTAAATTGATTTACAAAAATAAAAAAAAAATAATAACAATAGAAAAAATACAGTTGTGTGACTATATTTCACACAGAATAAGTTTTGAAAATGACAATTAAATTCAAGAAATTAAAATAACAATATAACTGTTAAACTATTGATATCTAACGCTAGAAAACAAGTTTTTATAAAAAAAAAAATATAACTGTTGTTTGTTGAATATTTAAGTGGAGAATGGTGTATGAACTATAATTACATCATAACACCATGTTCGAAATTTAATTTCTAATCATAAAAATTGTGAAAAGTTAAAAAAAAAATATTAAGTGAAAAAATGTAACAAAAGTAGGAACAAGCAGAATAATTTTTGTGTGTATCGGAAATCGTAAGTTAACAGAAACAAGTGAAACAAAAATTAATATAGATAAAATCAAACAACAAAAATAAAAATAGAAAAATTAGAGATCAAATTTTTTTTTTCTTCTATATTCTGCCCAAGCTGAAAAATTACTGGTTCACCAACTACCAACAACTACCACCAAATATCACCAACTACCACCAACTGCCACCAACTACCAACAACTTTTATCAACCTATTTGTCAGAGAAAAAGTTATTCATTAAATAAAATAGTGAAAGAAAAAAATGCACATTAAATATGCACTCTAAAAAATTTTGTTGAATTTTACTACAATTAATGTAGGCAACCTAACCTACATTAATTGTAGTGAAATTCAACAGACCATAATTTTGTTAACTTTCACACTAAAAATGTGTAAAAATTTTACTATCTTAAACGTGTAAACTTCCCTACAAAAAAGTGTAATTTACTATCACATTTTGAGTGATTTTCAACAAAAAAGTGTGATTTCTCTATAAAAGAAGTGTGATTTACAATCACAATTTCAATTATATCAACGATGCTGTATTTCCCTGCAAAAAAAGTGTAATTCGAAAACAAATTAATTTTTTAATTATAATATATATTTTTCAGCTTAACAATAATAATTTACACAATTACTTAAAACTAATTCACAAATATTACATTTATACATAATTTATTTTATAATTTATATATTAAATAATAAATTTTTTATAAATGAACACTAAATTATTACTTAATTCAATATAATTTCAAAAATGATTTCAATTACATATTTCTTAAACTTAGTATCCTTATTTAATAATAATTATAATAATAATTACATACAACCTCAATTAAGCTTTTTATTATATTTAGATATTACTAATAATTTAATATTTTATAGAAAAATTATACTTTATTAAATATAATTATATTTTTTTGTATCACACAAACAATTATATTACATATAATACTAGGGGCCCCTGTTAAGTAATTATATTTCAAGTTGAAGTCAAATTTAAAGTTTAAAAAAAAAACAGTAATTTACGTACTGACATAGACTTCGCACGATATAGCAGAAACCACTCGTGTTTAATAAAAAGTTTTGTGGTTAGTAAGTTTTATTTAGGACACATAAATACACGTCTCTCATATACTGCTTCGTTTCCGATATATTCCCTATAGTAAGTGGCATTTAGTGTACAAAATTACTAAAAATAAAAAGTTTTGTCACTAAAGAGGTATGTATATATATACCTACATAATACATAATTTTAATAAAAACTATATTATTACTACAAATATCCAAAATTTAGAGACAGTTACTTAAAAAGATAAAAAGGAAGAATTCAAGTGATTTGTTTTTTTGTTGTTTTTATATTTGTTATTTTAGATGAATTTGTTTTTTTGTTTTTTTTTTTGGCATATGTACATAGATTCATTTGCAAGTCCATATGTAAATTATAATAACGGATTTTTTTGCTTTTGTTTATTATTTTCATAATATCTCACTTATGCATAATGTATTTGCTGAATAATAAAATCATATGAGTACAAAATGTTCAAATGTGCGCGCATTTTTGTTTTATATATAATCTTATATATTATGTATATTAGAAGTTCATTAAGGAGTAAGAGAATCGAAATAAAATGAAAAGGTGTCTACTGCGCAGGACCTTAAATGCTTGTCAATTATAATTATAGATAATTAACACCACGTTTGAAATTTGACTGACTTATGAAATATGAATGCTGACGGTTATTCAACGTAAAGTATCAAGTACTGTATAGTGGACAACCTTGCCATATTTTCAGATTTATTTGATTACCATATTTTTGGACAATAATCAAAGTTTTAGTTTTCTTCCCAAAAATGCCACGTCCTTTAAGATTTTTACAGATTTTACAAACTTTTCTGAATTTATTATAAAAATTATATTATAATATATTTGAATCATATCCATTTATATATTTTTGATTTCGATGTTTCAAGTTTTTGTAAAAACGATATGGTAATACTAATAAATTATAAACTACTTTTGTGTATTTCCACGCATAATTTGACGTAATTCCAGCAAACAAAACGAAACGTGTATATTTTCAATAGACGGCGTGGAATACAACATTAAATGCGTAAATACCAACAGTAAAATGTGGTATATTTCAATCGTCTATTTCTAATTCACACATAAAATGTGTAATCAAAAGAATAATGTGAAATTACACATTTTTGTAGTGAAATAACACCTTTTATGTTGAAAATTAAACATTAACGTCTAAATTAACTATAGTTAACTGATTTCACGCGTTTTTTTGAGTTATTTTAAAAAATACACTTCGAAAACGTGCTTTCACTCTCTTGATCAGAATTCTCTACAAAAAACGTTATAAAAAACTACATTGATTGTAGTTAAATCCACACCATTTTTTAGAGTGTGGTTTAGACCTCTCTAAACATCATCGATTGTTATCACATCTTCTTTTTCTGTTGACATAGCTGTTCTAGCATTTCACGTAACCCACGCTTACCTACGGAAACCCTTCAGAATGCTTTATTACTACTATTTTATTTATTTATTTATTTATTTATTCTAATCAGTGGACTTGCAGATAAATATGTTGACTAACTTAATAAATAAATAAATAAATAAATATATAAAATTGTTTGAAAACATAAAGAATCAACGAAACAAAGTCTTTCGACATTACGCTTACCAATCCTAACGGAAAATATTCTGCAATTTATCTTAAAACAGTTGTTTACGCATTTATGGTGCAAAACTTGTCAAACCAATCTCAAGCAAGATTCAGTGCAAACATTTTTCTTTATGCCCTCAGTTCTTTTACACAAAACATCATATTCCTAAAATTTTTAAATACCACAGTACAATTTTACTTACATGCAAGAAACGTTGTTTTAAATCTCCTCAAAAAAAACAATTAAATAAAAAAAAAAAACATAAAACCTTCAATATAAAAGTAAATTTTGAAATATAATCGGCTCAAAATATTCCCGTGAGCTCAAAATTACTTCAACTTGTGACCCTAAAAATCCTTTCATTAATAATTTAACATTCCGAGAGAATGAAGTTCTTCTATAATAAATCATTCTTAACTTTTTACACAAAAGACTAAAGTCTCCAAAAAAAAAATAGACAAAATAAACAAACAAAATACATAAACAAACTATTACGAAACTAAAAGAATTATTTACATTTACGATTGAGAGTCCTGATATGAAAAGAAAGACATAAAAAATAAATTTAATAACTACTGTACAAAAAGGACATTTTTTTTTGTTTTTTTTTTTTTTTTCTTTTCATAAGTATATTAAGTATTATGTGTTATCCTCATAGAGTAGATGTAAAAATAGAAAAACAAGTCTATAAATCTTCAACTTTTATTGTAACCGATTCAATTCGAATTGAATCAAACAACAAAAAAAAATCAAACCAAAAACAAATACATAAAATACATTTAATCTTAAATATTGTTTTGAAAGTTTTCTTTACATCACTGTGCTTAAAAATTAAAAAAAAAAAAAAAAAAACTAGTTTCTAAAAAAAAAATTGGGTTTATTAAATGAGCAACAATCGCATGGGCTCAAGAAAAACTGTTTTGGTTCAGAAAAAAAAAGAGGTGATTAAGACAAAGGTTTGCCACAATACACAATCAATCAACATGTCTTGATTCAAGAAACGAATTAATTGAACAATTCAACTAGCAACAATCTACAAGGTTAACAAATTTATGCTCAATAAACGAATGGTAAGTTGAGCCAGTCAACCCACCATATTTGCTGAATTCAATAAATGAGTAAAATTTGGCTCAATAAATGTGTAAGTTGAACAATATTAACAGCTAACAACCAGCGTTATTAAACCGGTTTTGTTGTTGATAGTTAAATTTCTTAATCTATGCTAATGCTATTTATAGCGCTAACTGTAATATGTGATATTGAAGACAGCTTTTGTAAAACAAAAATTTAAAAACTCAGCAATGAAACAATCTTCAAAATGTATTTGTGATTTGAAAAATTTGTATCAATGATTTAACAAAATTAGCCATCTACAATAAGGAAGCCATCTATTATAAAAAAAAAATCCAAAAGAACTAATGTGTAAAAGAAAAGAAAAAAAATATTTAGCACCCAATTACTATAAGGTTACTATTACGTTTAAAGTAGTTGGCTACCCTGCCGATGCAACAACGTAACAACAAGTAGAACGTTTGCTGTAATAATAAAACCAGTGATGACAAAATAAGGAATAAATTAGTCCTAATTTTCCCTTTTTCAGAAATAGATCAAAAACAAACTATTATAAATATTTATTATTTTATTAGTGTACACATTCAATTTGATTAATAAAGAATTAATGGATTACTAAATAAATACAAAAACAATTTCCCATAATACGTCCAACAGATTCAATATCGTTTCCAAGAGATAAATTGTAACAGAATCCACAAACAAGGTACAAATAGATATACCTTGCGAAATAACATAAGAAAAACGTCATCATATATTTTTTGATAATATCATTACGTCCTGAATGGAGTAATTGGGAGTGGAAGAAGTGGATCGCTCTTACAAGGCTTTTGCACAGATTTCAAACCATTTCGCGATTTCTGATATGGCAAAAAATATTGCTCAGAAAATTTTACGACATTCTCGAATTCACATCAGATATTGAATATAGACATCGAACCTCAGAACGATATAAAATAAAATGGAAACAAACAGATATTGACTACGAGAATGAAAAAGAGGTAATAAAAGGACGTCTTAACAAGAGTAAAATCCCAGACTCCGGCTAAACAAGAAATAAAATGGAAAATTTCTGATATTAAAATTCGTCAGTTAATGGAATAAAATCAATTAATAAAGTCTTTGTGGTGGTTCCATTTAATGTGAAATAACCTAACATTTTGCCAATGCTTTTTCAACAATGATACTATGAAATTGACTGATAAATGGATGTTCTAAACCAATTTATCGGGTTTCGATATAACATGACCAACAGCTACAGATAAACACAATACTTTCTTCATTTGGAATTCAATTGTAGATTAAACTTTTTTTAATTTTACCAACCATAATTGAGATTTTTGATGAGACAAAAGACCATGAAATTTGTCTGCCGTATTTAAACCTGAACCCAACAATCTTGGAATTTGTCTGATCAATGATCCAGAAGCCAAATATGCGTCATATGATTTGTCTTATTTTTTTACAAGTTTTTTGTTTTTATTTAATTTTTTTTTAATCCTTCAGCATCCATACATAAGATTTCATATGATTTGCATCTATACATGAGAGGTAAGTTACATATATTGTAAATAACAAATGAACCTAAGGCTTATTCAGAGGGGTGTAGCAATATGTAATAATGATTGAAATAAACAAAATGAACCTAAGGCTTATTCAGAGGGGTGTAGCAATATGTAATAATGATTGAAATAAACAAATTCTGTACGGACCTAGGTCTGTATTGATCTTATTCTAAATTTCTTAAATAGTGTAATTTTCAAATTTCAATTTTCTCTCACATTTACAACATTTGTTTCAACTGTTTTAACTGGATTAGATATGCGAATATTTGCCGCACGGCAAACATGTGTTGACTTATAGTAAATCAGATGTACGTATTTTTACTGTGCGGCGATCGCCAGTCATTTAATGACAATATCAAAATAATACGTAAACCGATTTTAGTTATAGTGTTTAACATAAAGTTTATAGTAAAATAGTTCTGAAAACATATTGTTGAAAACATAAAATGTCTATGTCTCATATCTAAATCTAAAAAATATTTAATTTAAAATCAAAAGAACCAGAATGGTAAATTTGAGTGTTGTGTAATGACAGCACGGATGACGCGCAGCAAAATTGGAATCAGAGATATTATGTGCCAACGCAGAGGCAGTTTGCCGGTTACATTAAAACCTGTATGTACTTTCTAATTTGGAATTGCGGTCAGTGTTGTGTGACAAAAACTACATTATCGTCATATCAATGCGTGATTATAATTCTTTTTCAAATTTATTATTTAAACAACCGTTTTAGCCATATACCCACCCAGATTAAACCATTTTGCCACCAATCAATTAATAAAATTTATTCTTTTGCTGAATACATTTTTGATATGCTTTATCAAGCCAAATTGTTGACAATATATTTTTTGGCCGAATTTTTTGGCGGGATTTTTTTATAAAGTTCTTGAAATGAACCGAATCTACTAAAAACAAGAAAATACTGTTTACATCATAAGTTGACATTGTTTTCATTCAATATGGCATATTCTACAGTACATAGCTTGCTGACATAGCATTCTACAGACATAGCATTATTTTCATTCAAAACTACATTATCTACAGTACATAGCTTGTTTAGACTAAAGTATACTCCAAAGTGTAGACAATTAAATATTACATGTAAATAAACAACACTGATTGCGACAAATCGCATTGAAATTCGCTTCACACATCTAATCCAGGCATTAATATGCAAATTTTCTATAACAATATAGAAATCATTTTAGATTAATTTAATTAGAATAAAATAATACTTATAAAAATAAAGAGTATCAAAAGAGTACTAAAGAGAAGATAGAAAGAGAGAGCGCAAGCCATATAAAAATATATAATATTAATATGATGAGTATACTTGAAGAGAATAGATATAAACAAAAATATAAAAAATTATAACATAAGATTATTAGATCCTCTATTAATTTTCAAAATTTATTTATATTCTTCTGCTCCACTTCTACATTATACAACAGTATAAACGATTAAAGAAACTAAAAATTTCAAAAGAAATCCTTGAGAATAAACATAATTAACTGTATTATATACAATGTATATGAATACATGTATGCAGATACAATCTTAAGAGTTTTTCTATTCTATTTTTTTTCTATTTCAGAATATTATTTTTGCTAAGATCAAGGTAAGGAAGGGTATCCTCTTTGGAAAAATGAAAAAAAGAAAAAATTATAAGATGCTGCTGAATATTATCTGGATGAAAGTCTGAACTAAAGTGCATTCTCTTTTATTAGATTTACATGTATATGTGTTGTAAAACTAACTAACTACCAGTATAGTTACATGTCAAAGAAATTTATTTTCAAGAGGGAGACTTGTTTTTTTTTTTTTTTTTTTTTTACTTTGTACTTTATTTCATAGTAAAATTTTTCCGTTTTTTTTTTTTTTTTTTTTTTTTTTTAGATGTTTATTTTGCATACCTTTTAAATATTTATACAATCAAATAACATTTTCTTAAAAGTTAACGATTCTTGAATATACCAAAGTTAAACCAAAGTTAAGCAATATTTGAAGAGAAAATTACACAAATATAGTAAACAAAAAATTAAACGAAATGAATAAATAAATATCCTTGAATGTAAATGATATCCTTTTTACTTAATTCAAATTCATGTTCATTATGGTGTGTAATTTGTTATCTCTTTGCTATTTCTTTTCTTCTCTTTTTGTTTTAGTTACTTAATTTTTCGCCATTTTGATTGAAAAGGAAAAAAATCATTGTGTTGTGAGTAAAGTAAATAACTTGAAATATTTTTTGGATATACGAATTGAATTTTTAAATAAAATGTTGAAAAAAAAAGAAAAGAAGTAAAAAATTGTGTCTTAGAATTGCATAAAAATTCAATTAAATTTTTGGTATTTAAATAACTAGCTTCATTGCTTTAGGTATGTATATTTTACTTAAGGATGCAATTTTTATGTTTTTTTTTATGTTCTTGACAGTAACTTAGGTAGAATTACATTTCGTGCTTAATTAAGTACGGTAATGCAATTTTACAGTACAATATCTACAATATGTCGAGTATTTATTTTAACAAATACTGGCTTATCAACTCATTAAATGTGGAAATCTATTGCTATTGTCAGGAACTAAGCCTTCTTAAATAGAATAGCTCCATTTTAATTTTAAGTTGTTACCAGATAATACTCTTAATTATTTTTTGTCATTTATTTTATCCCAATGACAAAGGGTACTGGACCAGGTCGAAAAACCGATAAATAATTTTTTTGCTTCATCGGGAAACGAACCTGGGACCTTTCGGTTGAAAGGCAGGCGCCACCCAGCGTATTACCTTGATTTTCTAATTTTCTATTAATTATTGGATTAAAGAAAAAATGTTGATTGAAGTTAAGTTGAAGTTAGTAGGTAGCAAAGTTGATCGGTTTTATTAAACATGCAGGTGATTCACAGGAAAACTTTTAATATATTTAATTATTTATTTATTTAATTAAATGTACAGAAAAGGCTTGACCTTATAAAGCTTTACAAATTATTGAAAAATTACTTAAATCTATTAATATGAACAATTTTTGGTTCAAAATTATCAAATTTTATTCACTGAAGCAATGATTTTGAATAATATTGGTCCAGAAATATTAAATTGAATATTGCACAGTAATATTTTCAACTTCTCATTTATTTTGACTCAAAATTATTCACTCATGACCCATATATTTAGACTCAATTTTCTAATAAGTAATATTTTGAGCTACTGAATCTATTTTTTTCGTCTGGAGGTGGTCTAAATATGTCAGGTACAGCACATGCAGGCTTTTCGTCCTCAACTTAGTCGAACCTTTTGATAAAGGCCAATATATTTGAACGTTTTATCATGTAGAAGTTTTCTGGGGTTATATAGTGCGTTTCCAACAGACTTGAAAGAGCTACGAACTCTCCTACAACATGTGTGGAGGTTTCTTTTCTAAAATTTGGAATATAATTTTTGTTAACATAACTTATTTTAATTTTTATTTCTTTTTTAGGCCAAAATAATGGAATAACAACCCTTCGCAGAATTTAAGCCATTTAAAAACGAAAGCCAGCCAGAAAAAGAATATAGTAAAGAATAATAATAATAAACAAGAAAA
This sequence comes from Argyra leucocephala, assembly GCA_963942445.1. Lineage (NCBI taxonomy): Eukaryota > Metazoa > Arthropoda > Insecta > Diptera > Dolichopodidae > Argyra > Argyra leucocephala. The sequence goes on along the minus strand of OZ012681.1, from coordinate 8,841,039 downwards.
GAATGTGAAAGAAATATAATAGAATAGAGTAAAATCAGTGGCGGTTCGTAGTAGTAGAAAAGTTGGGCACTGCCCTTCCATTGATATCCAGCAAAAACTAATAGAAAGTTTAAAATTTCTTTTAATTTTAGGTTTGAAAGCTTAATTTTCTGCATAAAAACCTTTTTACTTTTATATAATTTTTATTGAATCGTAATTTAATAAATTGTTTGAATTTTTCGTTATTTTTACTAATTTTTTCAAGTTTTCAACGAAAGGAAATATATTTTTATTACATTTAAGCCCATCCAGAATTTTACACCACAATCCGCTACTGAATAGAATATAATAGAATAGAATAGAATAGAATAAAAGTAGAACAGTACAAAATAGAAGATATAATATATAAAATTTATATATAGTTTAAGAGATATTTTGATAACCCCTCTCGCGGAAACTTGTAAGTTATATGTTGGCTATATTAAATAAAACAAGATAATGTTTATTGTTTTAATTCACGGGAGAAATCCCAACATATGTTAATGAGCTTAGAATTAGAACTAACTTAAAGTATAAAACTGAAAAATAAAAACTTATTTCTTAAGCCATATAAGTATGGTGAGTTTAGTTTCTCCCATTTCTATTTTATATAGAGGTGAAGAGAAAGCTTTAAATATACATACTATAAAGAGTTTGCCTGTATTCCAATACATTATTATAATTAATATGAATTATGAATATAGGGTGCCTACATTATATGTTTGTGAAGAACACATAAGATAGTACAATATCATATAGGTTAGCCTTGATGAAAGAATTATTATATTTTAAAGTTCTGATATAACGCTGGGACGGTTATATTTTCACCATAATACTTTTTATTTCATCAGCGAAATTACCAAACACATAAGTATATAAAACAAAGTAGCTGCATTTACATTACGGCGATACCTTAATGATCTTAATTGTTGTGTAACATCTCAATCATTGTTAACTTTGATACCTCGCTTTTGTATCTTATATAAATATTGTCGGCTTGTACTGGATGCACCACCGCAAATGTGGGAATTGTATTCAAATCGGTTTGCTTTGTAGCAATGAAAACATTCATCAAGAACATAATATATACCTTCAATTCTTAGATATTATACCGGAAACACAATATATATGAAAAAATTGTTTGCAAAATGATTGCACCAAAAAAGCTTGCTGTTTCTTTCCATTCCAAGAATTTTAGAGAGTTTCAAAATTTACATTTTCGAATATAATATTTGCTACTGATAGATTTTGCTTTGTTGATATCATGCAGCTATGATAGCACCTTTTTGAAGCATTAAATATTACTCTATTTACACTTTTCGAGTCTAGTATTTGTTAAAGGTCGCTGTTTAGAGAACAAAACATTTTTCATCGTAATCTATGAACTGAAGTTTGGATCACTTCAGCAGTTTTTCCAAAGAAATACGATGAATCAAGCATAGTATCATCTATCATCTGCAAAGCTGTGAATTTGATTTGCAGTCGTAAATTAGCGATATAAATAATTTTGGAGAAATAATTGAGTCTTGATGGATACCGGACATTAATATTGAACTTTTCGGATCCGATCCAATACAACTTGTATTGAGCGGTTTTATATGAAATTTTTAATCCATATTGAATATATTATTTTCCCAGTTCAAATTGCTGGAGTTATTGACATAATTTTATTCTTTCTATTACACTATATATTCCTTTCAGACCTATGCGATTGAGAGATATGATAAAATTATTTTATGCTTGCATATTACGTAATAATTGAAATTTTGTTCTAAAATCCAAAAATTATTAATGCAGTTTAGTTGTGTAAAACAAAATTAAATTTAAGTGAAACCGATAGCCCTGGTAGCTAGTGCTTACTTTTATTATAATTTTAATTATAGTAAATAAAGAAATAATAATAATAATAAATTACGTGTAAATTTTAGTTGTGTAAAACAAATCGAAGTGAAATTCTTGGGTCACAAATATGTTATAGTCTATCTATATTATCTAAGATTAATTCTATCTTGTACAGATATTTTAATATTAATTTTGTTTTGTGTTATTTAATGAAATTTAAAGTGTTTATCAAGTAAAATTTAATAACCTTATAAATTTGGTGTAAGATTGATAAGCTTGTAAAATTGTCGCTTTATAAAAACCTTTATCGCTTTGATCAATCTACTTTGAAGGAAAAAACAATTACATTTCAAAATAATAAACTAAACCACAACCCCACAAGAAGGTACAATTTATGAATATATTCTAAATTTCAATAATTCACTGACATGAGTCAAAAATGTCATAAAATTAAAAATATTTAAAAATTAAAATTTATTACCAAAAATCGCTATCAACCTATTTGGAACTAAAATTTGAAAAAAAAAAAAAATATTAAAACAAAAAAAAAACATTCAAAAACTACAATAATAGATAAATTTCAACTTTTTGACCAAATCTAGAATAAAAAACCTGTACGACAATTTATTTTTATATGAAAATAAAATAAATTAAAGTCACATAACCTAAAAATGTTATTAAAGTATTTCATGCATATCATATAGTTTTTGTTTTATTGTTGTTGTTGTTCTTCTCTGGCATAAAAACTTTAATAACCTTATATTCTATTTGTTATTTTTTTTTTGTTTTAATTTTATTATTATTGTTTGAATTTTTCAACTCCAATACCTACACGATTAATATCTCTATATTAAGTTCCAAATAACGTGTCTCCACATTTTTACTAATTTTTCTACAAGTTTGTACCTACTTTAAAATTTCTTGACCATAATTTTAGGAATTTTTTTTTCTTTTTTTCCTAGTGAACTAAATTTGGCACAAACATGAATTATATAAAAACAAAAAAATTAATTCTATAAAAAAAACTATGAATTCAATGAAAAAAAAAACTATCGTCCTTATTAGAAGAAGAGCTCAAACAAAAAAAAAAAAAAATTGAAAATACAATCAAATAAATTCGTTTTTTGTTCTGTACTGTACATAAACATCGTTGCCAATTATTGTAAGTGTTATTTATCCTTATTTTCTTTTATATATTATACATATATATAAATATATATATATCATATTTATAAAGATATGTGGTGAAAAATTCATTCGTCACTGAAATAAAATTATAAAAAATGAATATACCCTGGGTTAAATTAAAAAAAAAAAAAAAAGTTCACGAGGTCAAAAGTGAATGGACTTAAAATAGAGCGAAAATCCACGTTCAATTTCTTAATGAAAGCTATATAAATATATATACCCGCTGTGTGATACCCAGATATTATTCACGCGATTTTCTTTTTTCTTTTTAAAACTTTTTATTTATTTGTTTTTATTGTTTTTTTTTTTTCTTATTATAAATGAACAGAATTTTTATAATAAAAGCAAATAAATAAATGTACATATTTATGTATGGTTAGGTGTATATAAATATATATATAAATAATTGCATGTATGTAGAAAAAGAGCAGTGAATATTTTGTTTAGCTTTTAGGTATTGAAAAAAATGGATTCAAATTTGAAAGGATTAAACAAAAGAAAAAAAAAATTAAATTCACAATTTAAAAATTAATTCTTGAATATTAATTTTTTATTTGATGTGTTTGAAGTTATTGTCGTAATGATTTTTCGTTTAAAATACCTAAAAATTAAGGTATGCAAATTTTTGATAATTTTGGTTCCGAATGTCATTAATTTGTATAATTCAATTAATTTATTTCCGCGGGAGCGTGTTGCGTGTCATATGACTGTATTTCATTTGCCTGTATATCCTGAATACTGAAGACAATAAATATTATAGATGTAATGAATATTGATGTCAAACTCTGAGTTAGGAGAGATTTTAGAGTTAGATTCAAAATCAAAGTTTTATGCTTTCTACGGAATATTTATTTCAATTATTTTTATGCGTAGCCGCTGTTGGATACAAAAAAATGATTGAATTGAAAAAACTACATTAATTAAAGGCGGATTTTGGAATTTAAGTATTTTCAGATTTTGGAATTTTGGGATTTTGTTTTTAGTGTTTGGGACTTCGTTGCCAACGCATAAATTATATATGCAATAACACAGGCCAATGACATGCAAGCAAATTAAAATACAGGCAAATGAATATACAGGCAAATGAAAATAAAGGCAAATGAAAGTACAGGCAAATGAAAATAAAGGCAAATGAATATACAGGTAAATGAAAATAATGTCAAATGAATATACAGGCAAATGAAAATATAGGTAAATAAAATACAGGTAAATGAGAATAAAGGCAAATGAATATACAGGTAAATGAAAATAATGTCAAATGAATATACAGGCAAATGAAAATATAGGCAAATAAAAATACAGGCAAATGAGAATAAAGGCAAATGAATATACAGGTAAATGAAAATAATGTCAAATGAATATACAGGCAAATGAAAATACAGGCAAATGAGAATAAAGGCAAATGAATATACAGCCAAATGAAAATAAAGGCAAATGCGAAAACAGGCAAATGAAAATAAAGGCAAATGTAAAAACAGGCAAATGAAAATAAAGGCAAAGGAAAATACAGGCAAATGAAAATACAGCCAAATGAGAATAAAGGCAAATGAATATACAGGTAAATGAAAATAATGTCAAATGAATATACAGGCAAATGAAAATATAGGCAAATAAAAATACAGGCAAATGAGAATAAAGGCAAATGAATATACAGGTAAATGAAAATAATGTCAAATGAATATACAGGCAAATGAAAATATAGGCAAATGAAAATACAGGCAAATGAGAATAAAGGCAAATGAATATACAGCCAAATGAAAATAAAGGCAAATGCGAAAACAGGCAAATGAAAATAAAGGCAAATGTAAAAACAGGCAAATGAAAATAAAGGCAAAGGGAAATACAGGCAAATGAAAATAATATCAAATGAATATACAGGCAAATGAAAATATAGGCAAATAAAAATACATATAAATGAGAATAAAGGCAAATGAATATACAGCAAAATGAAAATAAAGGCAAATGAATATACAGGTAAATGAAAATAATGTCAAATGAATATACTGGCAAATGAAAATAAAGGCAAATGAAATGTAGACATGTGATATTAAACCATTTCCGCTAATAATACTTATTTTTTTTTTTAAATGCACATTATGTTTGACAGAGTTTAGAAATATTTTCTTTAAAACTGAAACATTTTTAATTAATTTACTAATATTAATACTAAGTTTTTAGGGGAAAACAGGATAGTACAAACCTTATCACTAAAGTATAAAAAAACTGAAAAAAGAAATTTCGCTTCTCAGTTATAGGGTTAGAATTTTCTTACTATTTTCAAGCACTTCTTATTAGATATAATATTTCTATTTCACATCATGCTCTATTTTTACCATTATCCCTGAGGATTTCACTTTAGACTCATATATGAATTTATTTTTTTGTTAATTTTCTTATAACCTATCTATATCCATTTTTTTTTTTTTTCAATTTAATTCAGTTAAAATCAAACTTGGCCCATTTTAGAATCATTTCTACTAGTTTAATTTCGATTACTATACATAAATGGTAAAATTTCTATTTTATCTCGCTTTACACGATTGCATTTAGGGATATTGCTAGTCACTTTTCACATCATACCATATATTTTTTTTTGTGTATTAAGAATGTTATTGAAATAGCTTAAGTGCCAACTATGTTGAATTTACTTACCCTCCTATTAAACTATTTACCAGATCTATATTATTACCCAACAATAGTTGTCCCAATTCATGTTACTGTGCCAAGAATAAACGAAATAATAAAATCAAAATAGTGAAAAACAAAAAAAAAAAAAAACAGATAGAATAGAATAAAACAAATAAAGATAAGAAATTCAGGATAATTTTTATGAGTAATGAGAACGTGATATTAGTTTGGACTTTAAAAATCTGATTAATGTTTTTTTTGCAAAACTAAAATAAATAAAAAATAGCTAAAAAAAATTTTTTTTTGCGAAAAACAAGATGGTGCAAAAATAAATTATTGGCGCTTTGAATATTTGTATAGGTTTATTTTGATGTTATTGATTGTAGAATACCGTTGCCTAATGGATATAGAAAAATTCTGCACAAAATCAAGTGATATCAATGTTCTTAGCAGTAAAGGCGTACTTTAGTGTTTATGTCTATTAGTATTAAGATAAACAGAAATTAAAATATTACAATAATAAAGCACTAATACTACCCTACTATGGAGGAGGTTCATTAACAAAACCAGTAATAACGGTATTATAGACTATAACGCATTAACAGAATTAGAAGAAGATATTACTCGTACATACACAACTACTGCCTACAGTCAAAATCATGTCAAAATCAAATCCTAACACGGGCCACATAAAGAACTTAAAAGTTTATGTAGGCCACAAAAAAATAAAATGCTTATATGTAAACTAGGTTTATTTTGAAAAGTATAAAAAAAAGTTATTAAATTAATATTTTTCCCCATAAAATTTGGCACCTCTTCTCTACAACCATCTTTCCTAATTCGGGGTTCAACTTGTTTGCAGTGATTTATTTTAAAACTGACCCGAGATGACTGTCAATAATTCTTGATCAGATTCTTATTTCTTATTTCCTTTCATAAGAGAAAATAACTGTTCGCACCGATAAGTACTTCCAAACATGGACATAATCTCATATGCGAATCTTCGAATGCTTTCAAATCTCGTTGGCGCAAATATTTGTAAAATTTAGACACTCCAACTTCAATGAATTTTACCTACAAATTAGAATCGCTCTTTATATCGATAATCTCTATTTGCATATGGGTATAGGATAGGTACTGATTCTATATTCTTTTAGGTACTGATTCTATCTTGTTTGAAATTCAGTTCTTAAGCTTAAAAATTTTTCCGAGTATTTTTCATACGATGCAGTTTCACCTAAACTGGACTTATACATGTTGTATGTCTGAAAACACATTCAATTTTTATTTTTCAACTCCTTTTCCCAAAGCCAAGTTGACGTTCACATTGTGCCTGAGCAGCAAATATAACAATTATAAAAAATGATTTTACAGAAAAATTGTAGTGAGCATAAAAAAAATCATTACACTCTCTATGATATTTTTTAAATAATTTTTTAATATTTTTTTAATACTCCTATCAAAGAAATAGGAAATGCAAAAACTCTATGGCTGCTATGAAATTTAAATTTTCATTTTTTTTTTGTAATGTTATAACAAGTGGGCCACAAAGTTATACGTTGTGTGCAGCATAAAAAATTAAATTGAATTAAATATGGAATTGATCAAACTGATTAAATCAAACTGATAATTGATGTTAATAATATGGAACAATACAATCGTAGACAATACAAATAATTTTTAATATCATTAGGGGTTTAAGCGATAGCATCATGACAACATGAAGCACTGATATCGTTAATAGTATTTTCTTTCAATTTTAACTAAAGTTATTAAAAGATTGATTAATATTTCAGTTATGAGTGTTAAACATAGGTTCATAGATCCCAAGGTCCAAAAACAATATTTCTTTGCGCCGGAATTTCCCCAAAATATATGACATAACTAATTTTATTAGCTAAAATGAAGTAAATATCCGAAATGGAATTTTGTGAGGTAATAGTGACAAAAAAATAATCATATACTTTTTTTTTGCATTTTATAAGGTTTTTGTCACAATAGTGAATTTTTTTTAAATTAGGAGGGACAAGAAACCGTGACTTCCATATTGTTAAAAAATGTTTTTATTTTTTTAAATCCATCATATTTCACATTGTACACAAAGATTTTTTGACAATTTAGTCTATTCCATATTGTTTAATAGAAGTTTCAAATGCGCAAAAAAAAAGCTGTTTAAGAAATTTTTTTTTCGGAAGTCAAAGAAATTCACCACCGTTGTCACCGCCATGCGAAATATTATTTACACAACTAGATAACTTCAAATCACCAACTGCAGAGATTCCGCTCGTGACTAAAATCAGTGGAGGCCAATTTTGCGCCAGGACCAGGACCTTCAAGGTCTGTAGCGTCTTGCAAGTAAGTAAGTAAGATCACTTCATAGGTATACATGTTTTGTCATAAATGTATTTGTGTTTTTGTTTTTTTTTTGTTTTTGTTATAGTTATATGTTTTGCTTGAATTTTAATATACATTTTTAAATGTTGTTTAATGTTGCTAGTTTCAAAAAACTAGATTACCTTACAAAATCGCAAAAATTTTCAACAACATTTCTGATCGCTTCTACATTTTGTCACAGTCTCTATCGATTATCACCTTATTAAATTCTACTCCAGTCTTGCTCTATACACTGTTCAGTACACCCTGTATTCAAATGAAAGTACTTTTACTAATTTCACCTATCTATAGTGACCAAAATGAACCGAATCAAAAAAAAATCATAATATATTACATATATATAAAAAAATTTATAATTTTGATTGCCAAAAAATTTTTAAAGTAATAAATGGCGTTTAAGGACTTCAGATAAATTTAAAGGGAAGTGATAAAAAAAAAATTTGTTCGTATTGTTTTTCTGGAATAAAAAGAAATGAAATAACTTTAACTTTTAAACTAATTTTTTGTTTTTGTCTAATCAATTGATTTTTCTTGAGTATGTGATCTCTTCGCAAATTGATCTTAACAATAATTTAATTATTAAATATTTTTTTAAATGATATTTTTTTAATCAGTCTCTATCAGTCGGAACCTCTTGCAAAAATTGTATTAATAATGTCAATATGCCTTAAACGAGACTCTAAAATTGTAAGCCATATTTAAAATAAATAAATAAATAAATTAAATAAAATTGTGTAATAAAAAGCATTCAATTATTAAACAAATTAGTTGTATTGTAGTACTTAGTTCGGAATAGTAATCCTTTAAAACAGCTAACAACATTAGATCGATCACCAAAATGGGTCACCAAACAACACAAAACGATCTTCGAATGTTTTGCTAATTTAACTGACTATTCGATGTATTTGTTCTGAGGTGCTATGTTTTTCTCTGAAATCAAATTAATGGTCAGATATAGTTCGGTTTATTGTGAGTATTTGTTGTAATTGTTTTATTAATAGTTTATAGAAAGTTGGTAATAAACTGATAGGTCTGTATGAAGCTACCTGGATGATGTATTTTGGTATCATCGTGATCTAGGACAGCAGCTTCCTAATTCCTAATGGTTCAATTAAAATTTTTTTAATCAAAAAATTATATGAAGTAACAAGCAAACTTCACCAACTCAGCTGAGATTATATTGTATTAATTGCGGAAATTTAAAGAAAAGTCATATCAAAAGTTCTATTGAAATCACTTCATCAATTTTTATCAGTTAATAATTTCCTTATTATATTAGAAAAATATATACATATATATATAATATATATACATTCTAAGATACTAATTTAAAGCTTATAATAACAAATAAGAAAAAATTACTTGTCATAAATTCCACAAACAACAACCAAATGCAAAAAACAAACCATTTACAACTTTATAATAAACCGTTCTGATAACAATAACAATTACAATACAAAAACAATAAAAAATTAATAAAATTTAATACGATTCTGAAGAGATTTAAATTACAAGTTTTTCAAACCGCAATTATTTTTACAAAATTAAAAAATAACAACAACAATAAAAAACTCAATTTTCCCATGCGGTTTAAATTTTTTACATACGTATATAACTTATATACATATAGTATTATGTAGGTACATTTGAAAGCATAAATAAAGGTCCTTCGGATGGAATATAATATATGTATTTAAAATCCCTACAGTAAAAATTTTTTTTTTGCCATATTTATTTTACCATTTATTCACGCGTTCATATTTTATAATCGTGTTTGTTAATGTTATGTATTCTGTTCCTGTTAGCAAAAAAAAAAAAAAAAAACACAAAATTAAAAGCAAAATGAGAAGAATGATAAAAAAAAAATAATAATAATAAAAAACGGAATCGGGTTACCCCAGAATTATTCAACTATGATTTCATATTTCTGGGACTCTTTGGTGTTGATCAGAATCACTGCTGTGATGATTTTATTCACGCCTTATTTTTGTGTTTTCTTTTATATGTATATATATATATATATTTTTTTTCTGTATTATTCTGTTTTTTATTTATAAAATCCGTTAATCAAGTTTATTCAGAATAAAATATTGTTTTCGTTGTTTTTTTTTTTTTCTTTTTCATAATATTTCAATTTCAGATGAAAATATACAAATTTTCAATTTATTTATATCATATTTATGCAGTAGTGGGTGGTTAGGATTGTTTATTTCTTTTTTTATTTCTTAGAGTAAAAGAATGTCTCTATATAGAATGAAAATAGTTTGTAGTACTTAGTTGTTGTTGTTGTTGTTAAGATATCAACTAAACTATTAAGGTTTGAAGACTTTGCACATCAGGAACTTGTATATATATATATATTGTATATTTATTTTTTATTCACATGCTATCATAGTTATTTCTTTTCCAGACACAAAATATTTATACAACTACATGCTTCTAAAATATCATGCTGGGTTTTTGTTTTTTATTTATTCTTTTATTTTATTAAATTTTTTTCTGTCAGTTCAATATAACAACTAAAGTCACTAACCTTTGGATCACAAGAAAACAATTTTTTGTTTTTTTTTTTTTAATATTTTTAAAGAGTGACGAAAAAATTGTTCTGTTAGAGGGCTGGTGAGGGGATATTATTTTCTTAAAATATGAGTGAAATTATAATAATTTTTATGTATATACTGTGTTGTGGGAGACAAAACAAAATTGTTCTGAAGATTTGGTAATAATGTTCGTATAAGTATTTTGTGTTTTTAGTAAATTATAATTTGAATATAACAATTTTTGAGTTATCGCAGTATACATTTTTTTTTGCACCATGCACCATCGTTGCACCGTTTACATGTGGCATACAATTTATTCACAAAAAATTTTTTTAGACTAATTTATTGATTTCATTTTAAGCAGCAATAATTTATTTTATTTTATTAAATCAATTACTAAGGAAGAGCTAACGAAGCTCATAATTCATTTTAAAATGCTTGTGTTACCGACTTGTAAGCCTCTTGTATTTTGAACGTTATAAACTCACAATGAATTATCGCTCATTTGAGCATAATCAGTTGAGTTATATAATGTAGTAGTTATATCACCTGACTGACTAATCAGAAGGTCTGGGCATAGATTGAATTTCGGTCCGAGCATAAATGTTTCTTTCATTAATAAAATTTTATAAAATTCGTTGAGAGTAAAATTAATTTAACGGATTGATTTAACTATAAAAAGGAATTATGATATTTCGGAAGATCTAGTTTCTGATAATAGTAGTATTTTTTTAATTTATTCGTATTCCAAAAATGTTTAGATATTTTAATCATTTTAAATTTAAATCTTGAAAGTTTATGGTAGATTCAAATGATATCTTGACAGTTTTGGAAATATTAAATTTAACACTTTAAACGTGTGGTTGGCTAATTTATGATTTAGCGTATAGCTTGTTATTATTTTTGTTTTAATGTTAATTTATCCACCTGTTGAATTAATTTGAATTGAATTAAATAATTTATTTCAACAATATTGATGAAAAGTATGGCGATGTTGATTTGTAATAATATACCTTTGTTCGTTAACGTGATATCAATACTACATTTATATTGCAATAATATTTATTAAAACCATGATATTGGGTGACGTGTGTCAGAGCGTTGTAGTAGCTACATCATGATGTCAGCAATATTACAATATCGATATTACAGGCCTGTCAGTAGTAAAAAATTTCAATAGTTTACAATATCTAACATTGTATATGCAATTGGTGCACGAAATATACTATGCAGTACAAAACACTGAAGAAGTCTGCAAGTAGTAGACGAAATACGCGTATCTGTACATATCAGTAATATTAAAAGGAAAATATTCAACTATTTTCACTATTATACTATACAGTTTTTGTTAGAAAAGATTGCTGGATCATTTCAATCCAATTGAACAAAATAATAATCAGGATCCCAAATTATCATACAAACCCATATAAAAATTATTTAATATAATTTATTTTACAAATAAAAAATATTATAAAAATATAATTAATTGATTTTAATTAATTATCTTTTAATATTAATAAAATTTTAATTATTGAATTTTCTAACTTCCTTATTAAAGCTACCTTATAAATACTTATATCTATAGATATAACATCTCAAACTTAAATGATAACTTAAAAAAAAAAATTAAGATATCAAATTTCTTGGAAAATTTAATACTGAAATCTAAATAAGAAAAAAAAAACTATTTTAAGGCTCAATAAATACGATGGTTATGATGATTTGGAACTTAAAATTATTTTCATGACATTAAATCTTCATATGAAACCAAAGTTACTTTTGAAAACAAAACAGAAAACCATAACACTTTTCTTTTATTTTTTTATTCAAAAAGAGTTCAAAATAAGTCCTCGAATAAAAGAGCATAAAAACAAAAATGTATACGTAAGAATATTAATCTGAAAAAAAAACTTTACAAAATAATAAAAACAACAAAAAAAGGATAAACTTATTTTACTGTATTTATATAAATATATATATATATATATATATATATATATATATATATATATATATAGGTGAATACAAGAAAGAAATGAACACTGAGTAACAAGGAATAACTTTGATTTTATTAAGTGAATTTTTATGGATTAAGTTTTTATCTGGAATTTAATTTTAATAAAGGCCGACATTTATGAAAATAATAAAAAAGTAAACTTCTTGAAAAAAAAACAAAAAAAAAAAAAAAAATAGGAAAACTAAAATTTTTTCTTTTAAAGAAAAACTTTATATTAAGTGATTAATTTTCAAAATAAAAATATTTTAACTTCAAATTTATTAGAATATATTTTCTAATATTTAACAAAAATCCTTCAAAATAACTTCAAATAAAATTTTAGATGGAAAAATACAACTTTAACACAAATTTTTATCCTTTTGATTTATTTGAATATTCTTGAAGTAAAACTATGTAAAACAAAATAATAAAAATTCTTAATACAATTTTTTTTTATTTTTTTTTTTTTTTTTATTATAATAAAAACTTTAAGTCATTCAAATTTGTTTTTTGTTTTGTGTTTTGTTTTAAGGAAACAATAATCTATAAATACATTATTATAGTATTTCTAAGGACTTTAACTTCACAAAACTACCTAAAATCTTGTTTTTTTTTTTTATATTAATTAATTATAAAGCAATTTACTTTTATTAGGAAAATAAACTTAAAATAGACTTTGTTACCTTTTTATTCGAAATATAATTATTAAATTAATTGATTATTACTAATTTTATTGAAAAAGTTTTCTTTTTACTCAATTGAGAAATGAATGGTTTTATATTGCCACTTCAATAATAATATTTGAGTAAAATATTACAATTTTATTCCAAAAATTAAAAATATTTTTATTGAGTGCAGATTAATTTATTTACTAAAAAAAAAATGTGTGTAATATGGTTTGTTAATTAAATTTAATTAAAACAAAAATTAAAAAAAAAAATAGATCTCTCTTAAATTAAAAAAATATAAGAGCATGGTGAACGACGTAGGTCGATGCGTATTGTAGTACTTGTATTGAAGCCACCAGGAAATTGACTTAATAATAGTGATGTGCGATATCCAAAAAACAAATCGATATCAAATCGATATCAAATCGATACGTGTTGCTACTCTCCGGAATCCAACAGATTTACATCCGAGAACCACATCAAGCATGACAAACTGGCAAAAAAGTCATTCAAATAATGCGAAGACAGATAGAAGACGCCAAAACAAATTAAAACAGTTGCTATACGATACAACACAAAAAAAACAAATCGGGAAGTATCTGGCCAGCATATCTCCAACTACTGAAATGAACTATTCTTTGTGGAAAGCCACAAAAAACTTAAAAAGGCCGCAACAACATTACCCTACAATCAGGATGTCTTCACGCCACATAACATAACCACATCATACGACTTACTATCAGCTAGAAAACAAAATATACCCGCACGATCATGCTATAGAATTAATACGCAGTTAGTTGAATCTACAATCAACAAAAAAATAAATCCGGAAAAAGCAGCATGCTACAATGGTATTTCAAGTGTATGAATGCTGTAAAATCTCCCAGGTATAGATTTTAAATATATCACACAAATCTTCAATGCTATCTTCAGAGCAAGATATTTTCCATCATTGTGCAAGCAGTGTAAAATTATTATTATATCAAAACTAGGTAAAGATCAAACAAAGGTCAAGTCATATCGATCAGTCACCGATCGATCAGTTTATTGTTTATGCTGTCACAAGTATTTGAGAAAATTATAGTACATAAAATGATTAAGAAATCCGCAAATAAGAAATAAACCATTTTTTATTAAACTAAACCACTTTTGATTTTTTATCGATCTAACTTTATTTAAACTTATTTATATTTTAAAAGACACGCTAACCAAGGCAACAATGAAAAATTTAAAAGATACGATTTGTTTCAAATTTTTATTTTTTTGTTTCTTTGCTATATTCCTACTTGCTTGACCTTCAAATATCAATTTTTAGTACCACTACCTAAAATTTGAAACAGTTTAAAAATGAAGAACGTATGGCGTAAAAGTACAATATAAACTTTAACGCAATGTATATTTATTGTCAAAGTATCCAAAATTTTTTAAAGGGCGAAAAAAATTTCCAGTGTTAAAGGATTGATACAGTAAAATAAATTCAATGTACTCAATGTATCGCTAACATAAATACCTAGTTTAAAAATCGATATAATGTAAGCAAATTATCGATTATATCGATAGCTCGATGCATATCCCATGTCCCAACTTAATAATAACAAATAAAGAGTGAATAAACGTTTGAAGACAATGTCTGAAACATTTTAGAAAAAAAGTGGGAAACGGTAGGAAAAGAGTAGGAAATCATGTAAATAGATAGAAAATAAGTAGAATAGAATAGAAAAATAAAATAAAATTAAAAATTTTTTAATAGTTTAGTTAGTTTTTGCTGTAAGTATTTCTTGATATAATCATGCTCCCATTTTGAATAATCCAAAAAGTGGATTAAAATTGCAGTAAGAAATAATAGTTTTCATACGGTTCAAGGTCTAGGCTTCATTAAATTCCTTTCGTTCTACTTTCTTCCTTTCCTAATTTTCCTTTTCTCAACCTACCCAAATGTACCAATCCCCACCTAGTGTTTTGGTTATTATACAAAACAAAAAAGATTCAACAGAACGAAGCAAGTTAAAAATCGAAATAATTTTTTTAAATTGCCAAACTTGTTAATTAAATTATGAAAAATTTATATTACAAAACTCCGATAGCCACACTCGTGACAGATATCCGAACTAAATATTTGAGTTTTGAATTTTTATTGTATTTTCATATTAAACGATTGACCTAGAGGACATTAAACCGGAAAATAACATAGCTAATAATTATGTTGATCTTATGATGACACTTTTCTTATTTCTCAGAAGTCTGAAAAGTTTTAATGAAAATTTGGAAGAACAGAGTGGAAATCAACTGAATCACCGATGGTATTAAAATATTTCAAAACAAAAATTTCCTGGTACAAAATCTTCAGTAAAACAAAATCGTCAAAGACAAAATTATCAGAAAGAAAATATTTGAAGGTTTGTTTTGCTGAATTCGCTGTTCGATACAAAGAAAAAAAAAAAAGAAGAAATATCTCCATTGCGGATAGATTTTGTCTTTGGATATTTTTGTTTTGAAGATTTTGGGATCGAGATTTTATTAACGCGAATAAAAATGGCAAATCGCGAAAAAACGTGAAAACTACACAAGCATACAATTACATAAAAACATGTTACATCTTATACATGTAGTAATGAATTTGCAGCAAAAGAAGAACATAAAAATAAAATTTTGAATTTATTGTTTTTCACTGATCACACTTTTGTTTTTTTTTTTTGTTGTTTTCTAAAACAATTCAGTTACTGAAAAATTATAAAACACATCAGCAGGCACACTATACCACTATAAAAAAAAACGCAAATTTAGTATTCATAGAAATTACATAGTCATCTAGACGAAAAAATTTTAATATCCAAATAAATTTACAATATTATAATCTCATTCCGCTTCGTTACTTTCTTCATTTTGTTCTTCTTCTTTTCCTTTTATTGTTATATTAAAATTATGAATCGTATATATAGTAAATTTTATAGAATACAAAATTATTATGCATACTCTAATATACAATTATTACTCTTTCAGTTATAAATTAAAAACAAACAAACAAAAATAAAAAAAAAATATTTATCAGCTATTTCAATTCTTTTTCCGAAAAAAAAAAATAAAAGGAAAACAGAAAACAAAAACCCGAAAGCAAGAGACATAAAACTTAATCTATATGATCCTTGATAACTTTTTGAATTCATTACGAAGCTGTCACTTTAGTTGCCAAGAAAAGAAGAGAAAAAGAATATGTGTACATAGATATTATGAACATTATATATATATATATATATATATTATCAACACCAGAACCGATTTTAATCTTATTTTTCTTTTCCGTTTCCCATTCATTCCCATTCATTCAAAATGATAACAAATAATAGAAACGAAAAACCACTAAAACACATACACAAACATAAACCATATTTTTATTCATATTATTAAACACATAAATTTTTCCAATTCATTAATCATTTTTTTTTCTTTTTATTTTCAAAAACATTATCAACACTTTTTTAATTTTATTTTATTTTTTCTATTCTATTCTTTACCACTTATTTTCTATCTATTTATATTATTTCCTACTCTTTTCCTACTGTTTCCTACTTTTTTTCTACCATTACCTACTTTATTACTACATTCATATAAAGAAGATTTTTATAGATTATACAATTGTAAGAATTTTATATTATTATATTATTATTTTTTTGGTTTTTTTTTTGTTCGAATTTTTATATGCATATCCAGGATAACATTAATTTTACCTAAATAACTTGACCTTATACCTACTACATAGTGTTGAAGCAAAAACAGTAGTATTAATTGTTGTTTCTGGATTTTTAACTATTAAAAATACCAAATACAAAAAATATAATTAATATTATGTAGTTTTTAGTTATAATTATATTTTTTGGTCTTATATAGTTAAGTTATAATATATATAATCGCCTTCCGACATTTCATTTATCATACGCCAAAATATGAAAAGCTAAAACGTTATTTTAAAGGACACTCTATGGACAATTTTTTTTTTTGTTTTTCAACTATTCATTAATGTTTTTTTTTTCAATGAGAATTACTGTAAATCAAGAGAATTTCATTTTAGTTTTTTTTCTATTTTTATATTTTTCCTCTTCTTAGCCATTGTGTAAGTATGTATATCTTTTAAATTAACGGTGATGGTACATAAATTTTCCGAAGAAGTTTGAGATTAAAAGCAGATTTACAAATTTAATTAAAAGGTTTTTTTTTTCAGTTGTTTCAATGTTCAAATGTTAAGCTATATAACTAACTGGTTATAGGTTATAATATGTTTCTGAAGGTATTAACTGTATAATATTATTAAATATATATATGTATATATTATATACATATATAAATAGATTTTGATATTAAAATCCTCATTGAATGCAGTAAAAAATCACAAAAAGAACTTGTAAGGATATGAAAATGCATTATTTTAGAAAGGAATGAAATTATTAAAGTTGTAATAGAGCAGTTATAGTTGTAGTGGTATTTATATAGTATTATTAGAATGAATATGATTTTTTTTGTTTTTATTTTTTTTTTATTCGTATCAAGCAGTGAAAAGTGGAAAATGGATTTTTTTTTGTTTTTTGATATTCAATGCTTAAGTTAAATATTATAACATTAAATCCTTATAAAAGTTCTGCTTTTTTGTTTTTTTTTTGTTTTTTTCTTTTGTACTTAAGTACTTTTGATTTTATAAGAGGTTTGAAAATGTTAATGAAACCGCTAACTAAAATAAGAATTAACTTTCGATGTAAAATTTTGTATATATAGGTATAACTATACATTATGTATTGTATGCAGATGAATTGCAATTAAAAAAATTTTCTTTAAATTAAAATGTGAATAAATTTTTTTGAAAATCATTATTATTATTTTATAAGTTGCCAGTGAGTGCAAAATATATGACATTAGAGTAGTGGTTCATCAGATGGCATAGTGATAGCAAAATTGATTAGTTCTATAAGTAGTTTGTATTATGTAAGTAATTTAATAATGTAATAACTGAGCTGATAGCTATGAGGTCAACTGTATATATCTTGAGCTAGAAGTGGATATCCAGGTGAAACTCACTGTAAATGTTCCAACGAGCAAATTTCGTGTACAGAATGTTTACAGTAAATTTACTTTGTAATCGTAAAGTTATAAACGTAATGTAACATAAATGTTTAGTATGTATTTTGGGGAACAATTTTGTTGTATACGGAACATTTACAGTAATGAATTATTTTAAACGAAATATTATGTATACAAATTGCTTACAAATCTTTTACAAATAAGTCACAATCAGTTTATGTTGTTGTACACAAATAAAAAAAAGTAAATAAAACAAAAAAAATATTTGTATGTATGTATAGTGTTTTTATGCGTGGATTAATTAATAGATTTTTTTTGTGTATGTAAATAGTAATAATAATAATAATAATAATAATAAACACTCTGTGTTTGTATTTATTATTTATACAATGGTAAATTTGAAATATTTTTTAGATTTTTCAGATCAGAAATTTTGAAACGAATATTATTTTCTTTTTTTGAATTAGCTCAAATTAATTTTTTTGACATTTTAAATATAATAAATTTTGCACTTTAAATATAATAAATTTTATAAAATATTTAAATTTTCGTAAAACTTAAACACAAATACAATACAAACATTGTTTATCTTTTTCTGTTAATTATACTAATGTAAATTCGTAAATACTCTGTAAAGAAGTCATAAAATCACATAAATCACAAATAAAAGTAATTTATGTTGTAAATTAATTATATTTATTTTTATTATGGCCCATAACAATTTGATATAAAAAGGCTGAGTTGAGTTTTCTATATGTAAGCTTGAATGTACATGTAAACGATATTGTTTATGATCAAACGACGAGTTTGATATTGATAACATAATATTTAATCATTATGTGATCGTAATTGTACATTTACTTATAGTAAACGATCTGCAAGCTTACATTGTAGCTATAAGATTGTAAATGTAAACATCAATTGTTTTTGTAAACATAATGTTTACTTATTAAACGATATGTAAATTTACATTGTAGCTATAAGGTTACAAATCGTAAACATTTTTATCTGTTAACATATACAGTCACAATGTATACGTACAGTAACATTACAACCATAATCATGAGTTTGCGTTTACAATTTATCTTTGCTGAATTCTGTAAAGTCATTTTGTTTAAGTATATATACAATTTCGTATTCTGTCTCCAGTAAATGATTTATAAATGATACAACAGAAATTTGTGACTACGAGTTATACAAAATGTTCCTTGGAGTAACAAAGACAAAATATATAATAATCAAAACCAAGAATGATCAAATTTCGTTAGCCTACAACGGTGTTAAAATAGATAAAACCAATACTTTCAAATGCCATGGTAATTGGTTCGATGATAAATTGAACTGAAATAGTCATGTAACTGCAGTGATAAAAAAGTGCAGAAAAATTGCAAAAGTATTTAAAAGACGTTGAAAAACGACTACCATAAGATTAACCTTATCACATATTATAGTCTATTTCATAGTACGATCGTATAGGAACTTGGGGAAAGATATATGAAAGAAACAATAAGCCCTTTTCACAGAATTCAAAATAAAACCATCAAAAATCTATTTGGGACCAAAAACGATATTTTTTCTACTTACTAGGAGATAGGAGAGATACTGAAAAACAAATAAGGAAATGTAACGATGTGGAGCTCTCCATTACAAATCCCATGGGAAATGAATTTCGTCTTGTAGATGCAATTTATAATCATTACATCAAAGTTAGTGTAAGTCTAAGTATAGTAATGCTTAGTTGATAACCTATTCATTTTGCACCATACACGCATAAGTACAGCTGAAATTATGAAAAGAGCGGAGGACTATTGGCGCTTAAATACCTT